>ML675601.1:18602212-19045045 GCA_007922155.1 Mesoclemmys tuberculata
TGATCATATTGGTCCCTTCTGACCTATGTTTCTATGTTTCTATGATGTAATTTAATCAGCCCCACAAAATAAATTACGCAGCCCTGGGGGCTCCTTGGAGCCCCTGAATGGGCCAAAAGTGAGAGGGTGCAAAGGCAGATGAAAGCACAACTCTTCTGCAAACCCACCCTGCACCTCTCCTTCTTGGTTGTACGTTCTGGCATCACAGCACAGAACATCAGCCCACAGATTGATACTCTTTTCACAAGATCCTTATCGTTCTCTAGGGTACCACTGTGAAAAAATGTGTTGGGCAAAAATATTCGACACCCCAAAAATAGAGCTATTTTCCTCAGTTCTGTTCTGTGAAATTTCAGTCATGTTAATGTTGCTTTGCAGTTAAAACAAACAAAAACCACCCTGGTATTTTATGATCAAGTACAGTATTTCCTGATCATGAATCTCATTGTTGATGGCATTCCACACCAAACAGAGGAGCCAACAGCAGTGCACTACATCAACACTATTTAGAGGGCTTAAGTGGGGCGTTAGGCTTTTGTATGGGCCCTCCACTCAAGGATGAATTTCACTCTCTTGATGGCTATGCCCACTCTGTTTTGGGAATGACTCTTTAGGCCCCCATAGATAAGTTTCTTCCTACTACCCTCTTGTTTCTTCCTGTCCTTTTTCCCTTTCTTTTCACAGCAGGTCTGGAAGGACAGTTCAGGGCATGGACACAAATGGTGCAATTTCTTCATGTATTTATTTCTGTTTTACACAATTTTGTGTTCAGCTGTCTTGTTATCTCACTCCTCCCCCTTAAGTTTCTCCTTCCCTCTGTATATAAAGACACCACCTTTCTAATTGCCATTGCCTTTCCAGCTCTCATTTCATTGCCTCTATCATTAGGGATTTTTGTTTGTTTTGTAGCTTAGATTGCTCTTCTGTTTTGTCAACTTCCATAGTTATGGTTTCAGTGCTCCAAAAACACTGAAGTCTTAGATTCTTTTTCAACCTATGTTTGATGCTGTGTTCCTCTGACTTTGAACTTTTACTGGTTTGACTTTTGAAACTTTGCAAGTTGTTGTTTAAAAAAATTTTCTGTATCACCTTTTCCCCTGTTCCATTTACAACTGCCCTCTTCCTTGGACTTCATGTTTCAACTTGCCATATTTATTCAGATTTTCCCCTGCTCATCTACATATTTTCTTTCAGTTGCTTCCTATAGCTCACTTACTTTGTTTGCCCATTAAGGTTGAACTCGCCTGCCATTATATTCAGGCCTAAAAATAGCATGCTCACAATTTCACTGTCTCGGCTAAAAATATATGAAGGTTTATAATTATCATGTATTTAGAACAAAGGCTGATCAACAGCTGAAATCAGAAAGAAACTTACTACCACAGTAAAATATTGTATTAGTATAGATAATTATATTTCTAGGTGTATTACTAATACCAACTTCACAGATGGATTGTGAAGCCAAATTCATTAATCCCACAAATTATTTGAAATCCTATTATGAATATGATTAAATTATAATTGTCTTATCAGAACAGACCAATTGCCCACATACTTTTGTAACGCCAGTGCTTCTGGGTGGGTTGTAAACAGCGGCAATCAAACTTGAGAACTTTGGATCTTAATGTGTGAGCTTCTACTGTCTGAGCTAAAAATATCCATGTTGCTTAGCCAAGGCTGTGTCAGCAATCTTAGATATCCTAGTTACCACTAGAGGGGCACAGAGTGCCACACCAAGTGGGTCTGGTTTATACTCCAGAAGTAAGGAATATACACACTTTACTGGAGTCAGATGAGTTTTCAACCAATGAAAGTGTTCATGAAAAAGTTTTAGGTTGCTTGAAATTTTCCAGGTTTTTGATGAAAGAACAAAAAAACAAAGAAACATTGTTGCTGTTTATTTCATTTTTTTCTTTACAAATTTTAAATATTGGATTTTAGTTTCTTATTTAAAAAAATAAACAAAAAATGGGAAGTACAGAAAAATATAACTGGAAAAAAATATTTTTTAACAACTCCACCCTTTATTTCCATTTTACAGATAGGAAAACCGAGACACAGAAATCAAGTGATTTGCCCAAGATCACATAAGAAGTCTGTCACACAGTGAGGAATAGTTCCCAGGTTTCTTGATTCTTTGACTTAACCACAAGACTTCCTTCCCTGAAGTGTGTTTGAACAGTATGTTCCACCTGCTAGTTTTCCCTCTCATTTTGATATCTTGCCATAGAGAAAATTTGGGCTAATCAACCAAGTAAGCCTTATAGTGCATGTCTGCATTATTATTTTAAAATGTGATTTGTCTTTAAGGAACAATGCTGAACTGCTATTATAAAAGCACTGGACATTGAATTCTTATATTCACCCATGGGCTTAGTACAGCCTCCAGGCAGTTTCAGTACATCTCTATCCTGCCTGTGATTCAAATCTGATCTATAGGGATTGTCTTTCTTTCTCTGAGTGAGAGATAATTCAGTCTTCAGTGTTGAACTTGACAGAGAAATTTGGTCAGGTACGTATGGAGTTTTGTGCTATTCAGTTCTGTCCACTAAGGAATTTGGATAAAACTACAAACTTCAATCCTTTTAGGAATCTGTAAAGCCTCAAAAACTGGATTGTAGTTTTGTGGTCCGTATATAGACAATTCAGAACTTCATCCAGCAAGTTCAATCGACTCACTCCTCTATTACAAAGAGTTTACATTGATGAGAGTTAATCCATTTATGTACTTAAAGACAAGGGGTCAGATCCTCTGCAGGTGTAAATTGGCATAACTCCAAAGACTTCAGTGGAGTAATTCCAAAGTAGTTTGGTCAGATCATTTGCTAGAGTAATTTGGCGACCTATTTCAGATCCTTGATGTTCACATCAGAGCTGTACTTCATGCTGCTCTGAGAGTGCACGGAGATATCACCAACACCCAGTCTGCTACTAGTTTATAGTCCTTTATATGTTCAGAACTCATCAATTTCTGTTGGTCTGCAGATCGTCTCTGTGTTCTTATTACAGCCTCTGTGCAGAGACTTGTTTTTTTTCCTGATAACTTTTATAGAAAAGTAGAAGAAGGATTATTGAATATTTTTCTCTTCTTACAGATGTTTTAGCAACCAAAAAAGAGAGAGAACTAGGTAAAGACATCTTTTGGATAAGAAGTATCAATCAGAAATGTCTGATTTGTTCATTGTGTTTTAACAACAAACAAACCAGGCCACTTGTTACACTCAGCTGTGTAACCAATAAGTCAATACATTCCGGGATGAATGCAACTGAACCTAGAAACTTGTGATCAGAGTGGAGGAAAAAGTCTGTTGCCAAAACAAAAAGCAAGAAAAGAAAACCCTTGCCCCTGCTGAACAATTTATGCCTCTAAAATCAATAACAAAGAGACAGTTGCAAATGACAGATTCAAGTAAATGATGGTTCCTGACCAAAAACAAAGTTAAACTTTCACCTTCCGTGCATAACCTCCCTCACATGCAAGTACTTGGCTTGAGTTGGATGCGGCAGGGGTTCAGTCTAAGGGTAGGCTTTGTAGCCCTGTCTTCTTTAATTATTGTAGTATCAGTTTAATGATTCTGTTAATAAGAAAGTTTTTTTCTTGCTAATCTTCCCCAAGATAACTGGCATATTGTCTTCCTCGGCCTGTTTACCCTAAGCAGAAAAGGCATGTAAGGGACTTCATGCATGAAGTGCATGACATTTTGCTTCTTTGATCTGATTACAGTATAGAGAACTTGTTAGGATGGAAGTGAAACCACTCAAGTGCAATGTGCTAAACAAATAACAGCTTCAGCTTCTGCAGAGATGTGTGTGTTGGGGGAAAGTCAATAGACTTAAGTTGTCATTGTTCTCCTCCATCTTTGCCTTTTGAATCTAGTTGTTGTGTCTTTCTTATCTTCCAAATGCGAAGAGCATCTCTTATTTTGGAGATTACTTCCTGCAAACTCAAGTTTCCTTGCGCTACCTATGAAATTTCTTTTTCCATCAGCCCAGGCTTTTTTAATGTTTGCATCCAGTTGCATGTAATTTTGGAGCAGCACAGGAATCTTGTACAAAGCCTAAATTTCACCACTGCTAGAATTTGATTGTGTTTTATTTATTTGGTATTCCTTGAAGGTGATTGACATGACAAACCATTTAAACAGAGTATCAGGTAAGTGACTCCATGTGAAAAAACAGCCACACAAGACTGTGGAAGATGCCATAATATCACGTATATAGGGTAGAGAGAGCATAGATACTGATTTGTCCCTGCTGCAGCTCTTGCTGGGGGAGGGGTGGTTTTGTTTTGTTTTTGAATTGCTGAGGAAATAGGAGGTTCTAAAAAGATTGCAGTAACTTTTCAACCACATTGTGTAGCAGTTCATTTTTTTCCCAGTACATAGGAACAATAGGATTCATACACTTTACTTTATATATGTATGTATGAAAAGTAAACAAAAAATAGAGATGGGCCTGAGGAAAAACCTCAGACCTGAGTACCCCAGATCCAAATATAGGCAAAGTCTACACTGCCGCTTAAAAACGACGAGAGTCCTGTAGCACGTCAAAGAATAACACTTGTGGGTTGCAGCTCAAGTAAGCTTATGCCTGCAGAAATGTGTTAGTCTTTAACAGGACTCTCGTAGTTTTTGCTGTGTACAGACTGGAACTACCGCTTAAGTTGATCTAATTTACGTCACTGAAGGGTGTGAAAAAGACACTCCCCTGAGCGACATAGTTGGTATACAGAGTCTTCACCAGATGTGCTACAGTGGCACAGCTGCATCAGTGCAGCTGCACCTGCGTAGTGCTTCTAGTGTAGATCTGCCCCTACTGTAATAAACCGTGGCCATATATAGACGTTATGGTGGTTACATTAGCAGGGATCAGACCCAAGACCTTTAGCATTAAAAGCAACATCTAGCAGCACTTCTTTAGCTCTCTAGCAAGTAATGGGCACTTATAGTCATTACTCCTGGCACTAGATGGAGACATGATGCAATATGTTACGTTGGTATATTCCTTAAGAAACTTAGGCCATCCCTAAGTCGTTTACTCTAGATTTAAGAAAAACTTATGATGATCATTATGACATAATGCATTTTACCATTAGAAAAAAATTTCTCCTTTTGAATTAAATATTTGTTTCTCACAAATAAACCACAAATAAGACCGTTCATATGCTGACATCTTTATAGATGTGCAGGGAGTAAACAGAAAAAAAAATAAAATAAAGAAAGTACAAATATATAAGGGACACAGTAAAGGTAACACTGGAATTGTGTGAAATGTTCACTGTAAAGCTCGAAACTCACCTGGTTTCAGGTATCTTCAGAAACTCAAACAATGCTTGTCAAAAGATGTACTAATATTTGCGTACATTTTGATGAACCTGGGATAACTTATGGTTTTGCAACAAAGGCACAGAAAATACAAAGGGTTTTTTTGCGTGGTTTCATCATTTTAACTGAGTTTTGATTCAAGGTTTTAGGTTAACTTTATCCTGAAATTCAAAACAAAACCAAGGGTTGCAAACCTTTTCAGACTGCAATCAAAGAAAGGTTGAAACAAACTGCTGAGTTGCATGTAGATCTCTTTAAAACCCAACCAGAGGAGAAAGGGAAAAGAGACAATGGGTTTGTGGGTAGAAATGCAGTCTGGCCAATTGGAGGTGCTTTACTTCCAAGGAATGGCCTTGATCCTGCAAAGTGGGTGCTTTGAAGCAAATGAGGCTCTGTGTGGGCAGAGAGATCTGCCCATACATATGAGATTGCAAAACTCAAAATTACTGGACCACAGGGCATGCACCATTATATCTGAAAATTAGCTCGTGTGCCCTGAGTCTAAGCCCTACCTCTAATCTCATTCTTCACCCAGTTCTCCTATTTAGCTGCCCTTCCTATAGGAATGACTGAGAGGATTTGCATAGCAAGGCATTAGTCAGCCTGACTGAATGTGGCAGAATATGGCACCAATATTGTGCAAAAATCTGATGTAAAAATGGTCCTGTGATCAGAGATATGTGGAACACAGGCCAACAGCCAGGCAAACAAAAAGTGTGGAACCTGTTGGAGCGCTGGGGGTCCTTCCCTGGAAAATTATGAAGTGTCAAAACAAGTTCCTAACTTTAGAATAATTTAGACAAAAATGTTAGGCTAATAAAGCCAAACCAAAATGGAAAGCCTGACTGCTTTTGATTTGGATTTCTAGAATAACACAGCAAATAAAATACTATGCATCTGAAAGCCTGGGCTCCAAAAGCAGCAGTCATGTCATTCTCAGACACATACAAAATACAGCATTTTCAGTCTGTTGTGCCTTGGCAGCATGCACAGCTGCACAACAGAATCATTTCCCTTGATGGCTTCCAGTAACTTTCCCAACCTCAGACTTGCTCCTTTAAGGACCTTTATTTTCCCAGCTGTCTCTCTGGGGTTGGCCCTTTAAATTTGGCAGAACCCAATAGCTGGAGGCCTAAAGTGGCCATTTTGCAACTAATTGCTGCTGCTTCCTTTTTTCCCAGCAAGATAAGCATTTTTATCACCATATGTTTCCCTGTCCTATGCTGAAGGAAAATGGCTGTCCTTATTCCTTATAACTGACAATAATGTATAATATTGTATAGTTCTGTGGTGGGTAATGCTATGGTGTGTTGTTTCCTGTAGTAGCCAATGACATATGCTTGTTAAAAGCACTGCAAATGACTTGTTGGTTTCTCCCTTGTCAGAAGATACTACAGTGCTACTAACATGTTACCACTGTAGCTTTGTGTCTCTTTTCCTTCATTTTGTGTTCGTGTGGAGGTGTGTTTGATGAGAAGAGGTCAGTCCTAGAGTGCAGGATGAAGAGATGTTATATATTTGCTGTGCTTAGCACATAAGGAAGAAGACTTGTACACTACCTGATCCTGAGTCCATTGAAATCAAGGGACAACATTCAGTGGTGTTGGATCAAGCCCTCAGAGAGCAGGTACATGGAATCTAATACATGCTAACTTTTCAAATGGAAAGCAAAAGTGACCTCCAAAAAACCAGAAGTAGTTGTGAATGGGGAGAGCGTGTCTCTCCTTTGCTATTTACTTTCCCTTTGTCTAAAACTGGGAAGCTTCTTTCTCTTCCTGCCCACCCAGAAAACAGCTAGACTAACACTGTATTTTAGATTTAAAATGTTGCAAACTCTCCCACCTACCAACCTTTTTATACCTAATGGTAATAAATAGTCATCTTCCTAGTTGCTTTACTTTTTTGTACTTTCTCCTCCTGTCCTCTCCTTTTTTTTGTTTTTTTGTTTTTGTTTCTTGCTATATCTTCATTCATTTTTTGCTTTGGTTATTTTGTAACACTAACTTTTCAATGTTTTTCATCCTTTTGTTTAAGGTTAAGATTCCCCCCCCACACACACACTTTCTTCAAGACATCTTTCTTTTCTGGTGTAAAATTTCTCTCATTTAGTTTTACCAAAAGTGGTTTTTTTCTCTCTCTCTTCCTTTCTGTTTCAGTTTTTCCCCAAGAGCAAGACTGTGTGTGTGTGTATGTGTGTAAATATATGCACACACGGTCCCTTTCTCATCTTCGTATATATAACATGTATAACGCAGTTGGTCCTCCCTCCACACTAAATACAGCCTTCTCTTCTCTTGAACCTATTGGGAGGGGGTAACAGAAGGGAACCTACTTATCCTCAAACTATGAATGATGAGAGTATTTAGGTGGGTGAGTGGATAAAAACAATCCTGAGAGTTTGACTTTTTCAAATACTAGTTTGAGTTATTAAACAGCTTTAGTTGCTGATGTTTTCCAAAATTGCCATCAGGTGATCCAGACTGCTTTCTTGTTCAGTTAATTAACCCATAATAAAGGTAATTACGGCCCATAACATAAATATTAACCAAGGACAAGTCCTTGATTGCCTTAATCAAGCTGGCCTTAAACTTCCAGAAACCAGAGAGGGCAGTGACTGGTTTGATGGTAAAATATCAGGCTTAAAACCTAAGAAATTAAATGTAGAAATAACCTAATAGGTCATTCTGCCTATTCCTAGCACAGGATTGTTCCCTAAAAATATTCTTAACTGCTTTGCCTAGTCTACTTTTAAATGCTTGAAAAACTGAGTTTCCACCCTATAGTAAGGGTGATTGTTGCAGTATAATTTGCTACTGTGTTTTAATTTGTACTGCACCTTTCACAAGTTTCAACCTGCTTCACAAAATTACAAAGTACAGTTATACACAGAGAGAGCATGCAGTTTCACTCTCCAGTGGAATGTAGTCACCCGTGGAGGGGGTAAGGCAATGTACTTCACTGTTAGGAAATAGGTCCTGAAAGCCTCAGTTTTTTCTTGGTCTGTTTCTTTACATGGGACTATCAAAATATTCCTTTTTCCTCCTGCCTTTTTTTAAACCCTTCACATAGTTCTAAAAATTTAGAGCGCTTAAGCAATAAATAAAGGGGAGGGACTGGCAAAAGAAAAGAAGAATTCTTAAGGTTTGGGTAAATAAATAAACTTTTGAAAATTAGCTACAGTTTTCAGAATTTATATATTTTTCCCTAGGTATTCTCTGCAACATTAATCAGAAGATTAACCATGGTAGTCATAAAGACCAGGACCATTTGGTGCAATAAATATGAGAAGAAAATAGGAATTCCTGAGAATTGCAGGAGTTCTGTTTTATGTTTAACAGGGGTTGGATTTTTAGCATGACATTTAACCTGAGGACTCAGTAAACAAGTTAATTTGTTAACCAATCCTTTGAGGTGGCTTTTGTACTCAGTACTTCACAGGATTAGGGTCTGAGATAGTTACAGAGACCATGGGAAAACGTCCATTTATTAACAGAGAAATGTTTCAGTATCTATTGAATGTACACATCAGAGCTCTGTGACGCTTAGCTCTACAGAGTCCTAAAAAATGACTAAAGTGCACACAGTTAAAATGGCCCTCTGTTAACCTGTTCTATGGCCAAACCATAACACAATGCCATTAACACTGTGAGATCTTACAGCCACAAGTCATTT
Source organism: Mesoclemmys tuberculata (assembly GCA_007922155.1). Lineage (NCBI taxonomy): Eukaryota > Metazoa > Chordata > Testudines > Chelidae > Mesoclemmys > Mesoclemmys tuberculata. The sequence continues at coordinate 18,611,209 of ML675601.1, forward strand.
GCTTCTAAACGAAACAGCAAGACACAAAAACATCCCATTACAGGATCAGCATGAAAATCCCATTCACTCTCCTGGCATATACAGATTTCATGAAGGTTACAAAGGTGCATGTTGTTATGTTCCAGGCACAAGGAGCAGTCATATACATTTGTTTTGAATTACTTTTATTTTAAATTAAGGAAAAACGAGGACAAAAGGAAAGTCTCCTACCAAGAAATCACAGGGTGTGTAGTCTTTGTAGCTTTCTGCGTCACACTAGACAGATTTCAGCAATATTGCAGTGGAATGTTTTCCGTTATTTAAAGTACTTGCGTTATGGCTGTATGTGAACAGCTCCCAATCTTCACAACTCGTCTCATAGATAGGCAAGTGCTTTTTATCCCCATTTAACAGATGGGGAACTGAGGCACGGAAAGATTAAGTGACTCACCCAAGGTCATACAGGAGATCTAGGGCAGAGTAGGGAATTGAACAGGTTTCCTGCAGTCCAGTTTAGCACCCTAACCACTGAACCATCCCTTCTTCTCTTGCTCACATTTCTCTTGTAATGCTTGTGTAATGGAAAACAGTTCAGTGTACATTCACAGGTGGGCATGGACTATGCTGTTTCTGCCATGAGTTCCAGTTACAGCTGGAGTACAAAGAATATCCTGTGAAACAAAAATCTTCCTGGTTATTTTACAACCATCTAGAGCTCATGAGAAGGAAGAAGAAATAACACTAGTTTAAGACAACTATAGTGCTGGCATTGTGTAAACTTCCTTACCCAGCTATGCCTGTCATTCTTCAATTCTGACCCAGGGAGCCTCCTGCTGTTCTAGTCTTGGACATCCTTTGACAAGGATCACAGCTGTGGAGATTTTGTGATATCTTCAAATAAAGGCTAACCTGAGACGACCAAATGCATTTTCATTTATTAATTGAATTGCACTCTGATCACCAAAATATAAAGTTCGTGCATTAACCCTCAGTCCCATCTCCCTGGGTGGGTGTGCCCTTCCTGCTATCTGAGATGATAAACTGCTCAGGAAAGCAGACCAAGAGGAAAATCCAGATAAGCAATCTTTTGACTGTATTGATAAATATTGGGCACATTGCCAACATAAGGGTATTCACAGCATATGTGCCATTGCCGTGTTCAGAAACAGCTGTAAACACTCTAACAGAAGTGGGCATATGAGGGAAAGTGGCATTTCTTAGAATGCCAGTGATATTTCAAAACCTGTGTTAAACCAAACTGATGTGGTGTACAGTGAAATGCAGTACATTTACATTTAACTGTAGATACCATTGGGTAGGGAGGAGAAAGCAGAATTACCCAATTCAAGGTACGTCTGTCCCTATGATGATGTCTACATTACAAAATTTAACCACATAATGGAATCCAGTTAACATGGTTATTATTTTGTAGATGGAACTGAATTATTTTTAACTGTTGTCATAGTCACAGTTGCACCATTGTCCCTTTTCTGGTCTCTGAGTGCACCCTCACAAGTATCAGGCCTTGGATCTTCACCTAGCCTGGTGTGGAATTCTGCAGTTCTCCCAGTATTAGGGTAAGCCCCAGGTTACTGCACCCTGTGCATCAACTGTGGTTACCCAGCTGGTCCAATTGACATTGATAATTCTTCCATTCAGGAGTCTCTGATCAGTGGTGTATATAGTATTGACAAAGTATTGTTTAGTTAACAGTAGGAACAAAACGTTACAGAAAAGGGTTTTTAAACAGTCTATACACGTCCTATTTAGCTTAGCCTACCATCTCCTGATTGGAGGCCTAGCTTCTTCAGGAGTCCATTGGGCTCCTGTGTGTCATTCCGATTCCCCCAATCACTCCCCCATCTTTTTAGAGAGAGACCCTTTTAAACCACTATAAACTTTTGTTCGTGTGTTCCCTGTCTTTGGCCCTTCTGGTCAAAACTAATTTTGCTAATTGGACATTCTTGTTAACACTCCCCAGGTGTTTGCAGAGAAGTGGCTTATCTTGAGCCAATCCTTTTTTTTCCTGCTTGTTTTTCCTTAACTGTAAACCTGCCGATAACCTCCTTCTTCTTCTTTCCCTTGATAGGAGAATGATGTCTGCACAAACATTGGATTTTTAGGTGGCTAAAGAGCCCAATTTGTGCCCTGCAGGTTTTCCCACAGACATGACAGGTGTAATCTTGGAGGAGACACAGTTGTTGGCTGGTGTTGTGTCCTTTCTTTCCTCCTTTGTCCCCTGTCTGTGTCATGAGCATGTCAGTTCTCAAAATGAGCTGTAGCTTGGTGTATGGTACGGCACCATTGTATTCTGTTCTGTGCAAAGTCCTCCCAGTTCGTTGGATTGAAAGCAGCCTTTTTAAGGTGTACTTTCAGTAGGTCTTTGAAGCGCTTCTGCTGCTCTCCGCAAGCCCTTCTTTCCTGACTTAACTGAGAGAAGAGGCAAATATAAGGTGTATGCACACAGTGGCCAGCCCAACAGAGTTGATGTTTCATGATCTGTACTTCCACACTGAGGTTAGCTGCAGAGAGAATGCTGGTTTTATTGCATCAGTCTTCCCAACTGATCCTGGGTATCCTCAAAAGGCAGCACTTCTGGAACCACTCCAGCCTTTTGAGATGTTGTCTATAGGTCACTCAGGTCTCTCGCCCATACAGAAGGGTGAATGTGACAACTGCTTAGTAGACAAACATCTTGGTGCCTGTTTGCAGATCTGTTATTGAAGACTTGTTTCAGTAGTCTTCCAAAGAATGTGTGGGCATAGTGGATCCTGTATTCGATTTCTGTGAGTGCTGGCTGTTTGGTGAGGTGGCTGCCAAGGTATGGGAAATGGTCCACATTTCCCAGGGGTCTCTGCCTATGTCGATTTGTGGAGTACGAAGAGTAGTTTGTGTAGGTGCGAGCTGGTAAAGTACCTTGGTTTTTCTGATGCAACAGGCATCTGCAAAAAGCTTTAAAGTGCTTTGCAGGTCTGCCTCTTGTGTATGAGGATGACACAATGATCTGCGTGTTGAAGATCAGTGATTCCAATTCTCATGATCTTAGATTTTGTTTGGAGAGATCAGAGATTGAAGAGTTGGCTGCTCATACAATACTCAATTCTGATTCTGTCAGGAACTTGATCGCAGATGAGAATCCGAATTATGGCAAGGTAAATGAAAAAGTGTTGAAGCAATGGCACAGCCCTGCTTGACACCACTGCAAATGATGAATGGTTCGGTCTCTGAGCTATTGCACAGAATGGTGGCAGTCATCCTGTCATAGAGTAGTCTAATGATGTAAATGCATTTCTGTGGGCAGCCAACCCTACGCAGCACTTTCCATATGGCATCACAAATGCTAGAGTCAAAGCCCTGAGTTAGATCAATGAATGCCATGAACTGTTCCTGAAGTTGCTCTCTGTACTTCTCCGGAATCTGTTGCACCACAAAGATGTCAGTTGTATGTTGAGATGGCCTGAAGATACACTGTGATTCAGGGAGAAGTTCCTTGGCAAGGGGAAGGAGATGGTTTAGTAGGATCTGGGCAAAGATCTTCTCTGCAATGGAGAGGAGGTAAATATCTCTAGTTCTCACACAAAGATTTATTTGTCCTCTTTATTGAATATTGTAATAAAGTTGTCATTCTTAAGGTCAGGGGGAATTTCTTCGCAGGTCCAGATTTGGTGGCGTTTGTGCTGGAGTGTTGTTACCGCACCTATAAAAACCTCAGCTGGGATGCAATCAGGGCCCAGTGCCTTGAGATTTTTTTTGTCTAGCTGATGACGTCAGACTTTCTCAGAAGATAGGGGATCAGCAAGGTGTTCCATTACTGAACATTATGGAATAAACTGGATGGTGTCTTCAGAAACCATGGTTTCTTGGTTTAGTAGACTCTAAAAATTCTCCTTTCAGCATTGTTTAGTGGTTACATTGTCCTTAAGGATGGCAGAGCCATCCTGGCAATGTAACAGGGTTGGGCCTTTGGAACTTGACTCATATATAGCTTTGTGTTGCTTGAATGATGCTTCTTATGTCATCCTAGTTTATGAAACCCTTCTCTTGCCACCACTTGTCTTTCATATCAAATAAGCTCCTTTGGACTTCAGCTTTAAGCAAGTCATAGGCTTCAGGTTTTCATGTTGCCAGTTACAGAATGCATTTCATTTCAGTTGAATTAATTCTAGGATTTCCTCATTGTTTTCATCAAACCAGTCTTGGTACTGGTGAGTTGAATATCCTATGGTTTCAGCACATGCACTGTGAATCATATTTTTAAATTGATCCCAGTTCTTTTGAATGTTAATGATGTTATCAGGCAAGTTAGAGAGTTTCTCAGAGAGGTATTGCCAGAAGCTCTCTCAACTGGTTTGGTCTTGAAGTGCTTTGATGTTTTACCACTTTTGCTTAGCCTTTTGAGTGTTGGCAATATGGTGAAGCGAGCTGCAGATACATTATAGGTTTTTAAGCTGAGGCTTGACAAAACCCTTAGGGGGATGATTTAGCTGAGGTTAGTCCTGCTTTAAGCAGGGGGTTGGACTGGATGACCTCCTGAGGTCCCTTCCAACTCTAATATTCTATGATTGATCTTACCAATTGATGATTCATCCAACAGTGATCTGTAACTCTCATGGCTCGTATTATAGAGACGTCAATGTGATCTCGAGCTCTGACTATTACTTAATCAAGAAAGTGTCAGTGTGTGGATCAAGGATGTTTCCATGTGTTGGAAATTTGTTGCTCTGCCTGAAGACGGTATTTCTGATGAGCAGATTATACTCTGTACATTTACGAAGGAGGAAAATACCATTAGTGTTTACATTTCCCACCTCTTTTTTCCTCATTATGCTGCTCCAAACATAGGAGTTCCATCCAACTCTGACTTTGAAACCTCCCAGGATGATGATTTTGTGTTCCTTAGGTGCAGCTGTGAGGACTGCATCGAGAGTGCTGTAAAACTTTCTTTTTGTCTTTTTTATCATCGAGTGTTGGGGTATATGCACTGATAACTGTGGCGTATTGGTTGTTGCCGTGCTTGAGAGTCAAGAGATACTCATTGATTTCCCTGGGAATCTCCAAAAGCTGACTAGCAATCTTATTTTTGATGACAAAACCAATTCTGTGGATGCACCTCTTTTCAGGTGACTTTCCTTTCCCAATAAAAAGGTATAGCCACTTCCATCCTCGTTTAATTGACCCTAATTAGCCCAGTGGGTCTCTCTCTAAGGGCTACAGTGTCAATGTTGAGTCTTGCCAGTTGTGTGGAAATTACGGCAGTTTTTCTTGCTGGGCATTGACTGTTCTGAGAGTCCATAAGGATGCAGACATTCTAGGTGGTGAAATTCATTGTCTTGTATCTCTCATTTTGGTTGCAGAGTTGAGTGATCACACTGGATGTGGCCATCCAGTTGGAGGAGTTTGAGACAGCTATGTTTGGGGCACCTTTTCTAGCCTGCTCCCCATATAGGTTGAGTAGAGGGGATCCTAAAAAGGCCTGCTTGATCACTGCTACTGCTGCCAAAATGCCCTTCTGTCTCATCCAAGCTCAAGACAACTATTACATGGCTGCTGCCTGCATGCAGATTTGTGACTGAAGACTCCCAGAGATCACTGCTCCTGTCTTCACCACCACCCCATCCATTGCCACAGGGCTTTGTTTGTGTGAGCCCTTGGTCAGAGGCCTGTGCATGAAACCTTTTAACATGAGGAAACTGGTGTGCAGGCAGTAACCACTCAAAGCTTGACAGGAGGAAAACTGGACCCAGTGGCAAAGAGATCCAAGACAACCAGGGGCCTCCCTCCTGCTTCAGTCTTCATCCGCCAACACATCTGCAGAGTTCTAAAAGGTCCTTTAATGCACCCAATCCACCATTGGAGTTTGTGAGGTTTGGACTGTGTTTAGTCAGGAGCCTCACCTCAGACCCGTTTGTCAAAGGTGATCCTACCAGGAGAACAAAAGCTCAAGATGGTATAGCTCTGAGAATCTTTAGCCCATGCAAGCCTCTCCACCACGATAAGGTTGTGGTCCCTCCAGAGAGGGCTGGATATGTAATAATTGGGTCTACAGATAGTTGATTTTGCTGGATAGATGAGATCCATGATAAGTTTTAATGGAATGTTACAAATATCCTCTAATAATGTTGACAAGACATTGGGAATGCTTTGCTGCCCAATTCTGAGCAAGATATGCCAAATTCTTTGTGAATGTAAATTGGTGAAACTCTATTCAAGTCAACAATTTACACCAGCAAAGAGTTTGGCCCTATATTTGGGCAAAAAATGGAATGTTGCTTTCCTATGCACTGAATCTGCAGCTGCTGTTGGTGGCACGTCAGTGGAAATTAACAGAAGGCTGGAATGAGTAGTAGTTCTGCATATGGTGTGAAACATCAGGCTGACAATAAGCTATAAGGAACCTTTTCCCACCAAAAAACACCCTTACAGCAGTAAACTCCCCTTGATTTTTAAAATCATTAAGGAGAAAATCAGAAAAAGCCCAGGCTCTTTTTTTTTTTTGCAGGTAAATAATCATCTTTGTGTACGATGGTAAAAAAGTGATTATAATTGCTTTTTAAAGTCCTGAGTCCATACACTGAAGACTGCTGGCAGCGTGGTTTCCTGCTCCTTTGCGCTCTCCACACAATCCACTGTTCACACCACACTTGTATCTTCTTTAGCACGTGAACTTTGCTATTTTTGTCAAAATGAGGTAAGAACATCAATTATCACAATTCAACAAGGCAAGAACAGTTAAGCATTATGCATCTCTTTCCGTGGAAATGGTATGTCGCCTTGATTGAAGTGCAGTTATAGATATGCACAAAAATGTCAATCCATTGTGAGATTTAATGGACACATTTTATTTTCAGTCTAAACCATAAATATATGGAATATAAAATGTGTCCAATGGAAATTTGGATGTATGAGGTCCATAATAGGCCTATTTGTAGAAGCATATATTTTTCTATTTAGTGTTTTTTTTACTATCTGTTCAAATGTGAAATCAGATTTGAAATGGCAGTAGTCTGGAAAAAGTACTCTGTTGTTTTGGATCTAAAATTGAAAAAGCCAACACTATAACATTGGGGCTATTTAAATCTTGAAAAAGTCACTGTGTCTTGTAAGGTTTCCACCATTCATGATGGCAGAAATCTCACAGCTTAGTAGGTCTGATGAGGTGTCTGCTATTTAGTGTAAAAAATCCAAGTCCCACATTGTATCGTCCAAACTCTAGCTCTGATTTACTCTTCAGGCCACAGGCTGAACCCTAGTTTAAAGCTAATTGGATCAGGATCCAAGTGCAGTACTGCCTCAACCCATCTCTGCTTACTACACAATATCTCTGTCATATAGGTATTGTAATTATTTCACAGCCCCATTGCTGCTACTGGACAACAACCCACGCAACAGATTTGCAGGTTCAACAAAGTACTCCTCTAGTCGGATTCTCCACTCACTCACATTGGTGTAATTCCACTGACTTTGGCGGCGTTATTCCACGCTTCCATTAGTGAAAATTGGGGCTCGTACTCTGTTCGTTGAGAGAGAGTGTCCTATAGCTGAGCCCTGGCCCTGCAACGACTTACACATGTGGTTAACTTTACACATTGTGCTCAGTATCATTGAAGTAAATGGACTACTCTGTGTGTGAATTTAAGCATAAGAATAATTGCTTGCAGGGTTGGGATGCTCGTTTATAAATGGTCCAGGGCAGCAGTACTGCAATGTAATTAATCAAATTATTAATCAGAAACTCCATTCAGTAAAAAACAAAACCAATCAGATGCAAAGTTTAACTTGTGATGTCATTTTCATGTCTTGTTTGCCCGGTTAGATAGTATAACTGTCAAGGCTACTCATGCTTTCTCTGTGACTTGGCAGAGAAGGCATGATGCGGAATCACCATAGTCTGTGGTGTTCATAAGAACAGGATTCTCATGTGACTGCAGGATTAAGCAGAAGGAAAAGCTGGGCTGTGATGGTTTTAAACAAAAAAAGAGCAGAGGAAAATATCCATCATTTGTGTGTGTGAGCATTATTTTTGCTCAAATTTATTCCACTATGAAAGTCCTTCTATTTAAAAAAATTGGTAACAGGCAAGGAAAGGAGTTATATCTCACTAACTCACCTGCTGCACTTCCCTAATAAGTTACTTTTAAACTATCATTAAACAAAGGGGAATAGAGGATCGCATTCTGAAAGGTACGAAGCACTATCAATTCCCTGGGAGATGCTGAGAACCCTCGTCTCCCAGTGAAAGAGCTCAGCACCTTCCTGTATCAGGCCGTACATGCACATGGAGGATATTTAATGATAGAACACTGGTTTAAAATAGAAATTGTGGCTGAATCTTAGAGCTTTACTACCCTTGGAGATATTCAGAACAATGTGCTTTAAATTCACATTAAATTAATGTTATGGCCTAGATGTTGTGGTTTCTATTAAAAGGCAGTATTTTCCACCAATTACCATGTTGTTGTATTAGTTCTCACATTCATTCCCTTTATGCAGATAAGAAAGTGATTGTGTAAACTATTGGTCGGTGTGTTTTGTGTCCTCTGTGCCTGATCCACCAAGGATGTGAGTCTACTCTGCCTCTCAGCTAGAGAGCCTGACTCTTTTCTCAAGCTCTAAAAACTCCTGCTTTTAGTTCTGGAGCTCCCCAGTTCTACTCCTCGTATGCACTGTAATAATTTAAATAAGATGTTATGGTAAACGTTGGCCTTTGTAGCATGGAAAATATTCTATTGTTCAGAGATCTGGTGTCTGCATTTACAGTCAGTTTGTCCCAGAGGACAACGTGAGTGACTCCATGAGACTTACGTTTCAAATTGTCTCTTCTGTTTTGTGGTATTTGGGTGGGGAAGGATGGGGGAGCCAAGAAACCATATGGGTGTGCAACTTGGTAGCACCAGTATTTTGTGGAGGGGAGTTTACGTCAGACTTAGCTAGACTACTTATGCTTAGCTGACTCAGAAAGGCTGTTTTTCAGTCTTTCAGCATTCCCACAAGTTAGAAGGCAATGGATCCTCTTACACTCATCCCCACAGATCTGGCTATACAAAATATTAACAATTAGGCTCAGTGGGCTAGAAGAGAGTGAGGGCTTGTCTACGTGAAGCAGTGAAGTGCGACATCTAAAATACACTAGTGGGTTGCACATTACATGGTCCATGGAAACCCTACAGGTTCCCTAGAACAATTTAAAATGGCACTATGTTAAAGCACCTTAGGGAACCTTTAGTGTGCACCTGCAGAGTCTACATGGATCAATTAATGTGCAACACATCAGTGCACTTTATAGATTTCCAGTGATGCCCACAGAAGTACATATGTTATACATGGTACATACCATTGGCAGGACCAAATTAAGGCATAGGCAACACAGGTGTGTGCCTAGAGCCCAGTTCTTGGGCTGCAGGTGCAAAGTGAGTTCCAAAGTTTGAGTTATGAGTCAGTCATGTTTTGCCACGTTAATTAAAACCATTCTCTGTCTAGGGTAGATGCTACGTAAATGTTTGTTCCTTAGGTTGCATTCTTGGATTAAAAACAATTTGCAACAAACTTTTGATTCCTGTCAATAGCTAGAATTTACCGTTGTAGATACATGTTAAAAAGTTACTCAAAATTCCCGTAGTAAAATTCCAGAGAAAATAGAATGTTTCCCCACCAATCCCTTTAACCATTCACCATCTGTAATGACCCTGATCTTAATGGGCAGTATGCGTGCATGGAAAATGAGTAACTTTCTCCAAAAATTACTTTAAAACTCTATGGAATTGAATAGATAATGATATACTTTCTATAGAATGTTTAAACTAGTCCATAGAATTAAAGATTTGTAACTCTGCTAAAATGTTCTGTAGATTGGTTTAAAAAAGAAAGATTCATTGCCCTTTTAAAATCTGTGGGATTCTCCGTAAGGAATAAACTCTGCAGGCTTTCAATTTAGTAGCCTTAAATATCAAAGTTGCTTCTTTGTTTTCCTTGTCTTCAATCAGTTTTAAACTTGACCCTTTCTTTCCTATTTAACAGTCCTCTATGAATTACTGTTGCCTGCTTAAAAAACTCTAAAGCTACCAGTCACAAAATACCTAAATATATAATAGATGCATGAATGCATCTTGGGATGAATGTATTGTGGATCAAGAACTGTCATCACATCCTTTGCAATTGCATTATCATGTCCTCCTGTTGTGTACACCTGTGGCTTGCTGGCTTTTAATTCTGAGGGCTATTGATCACCATGTATTTTCATAGAGAATCAGCTCAAAGTTATTTAATGCAGGTGTTTCTGTAATTGAGATACATTGGGAGATTCACTTTGTTCAGTAGCCTTCAAAATTACACTTTCCACCTGTGTGGTGAGTAGTCTACTGTTACTTCACTGCTAAGCATGCTCCATTAAAGTTAAGCACACATGGATGTCTTTTCAGGATTAGAATTAGTTTCTTACACTGACTGCTTCTCATTGAAACAGCATCTCCGACTCTCACAGTATTTGTTCTATTTCTTAAAGTCCACGAGATATTAGATGAGAACTTCAGCTTGCTTGCTTCTTTTTTATTTAAAAAACAAAAACAAAAAAAAACTCATCTATCCCAGTTGTGGATAAAAGCTTGAAAATGTGAGCCCTAAGGGCTGAGACAGACCCCAAAATGTATTATGTTCCATATCTCATGATTTTAAAACCAAACTCATGTTTTTTTTTAATGGAGCTGGCAGTACAGTTGAAAGGAAAACACCAGTGTTTTTCACTCTTTCAAGAATAATTTGATCCTGTTTTTAACAACTATTTTGACATTCACAAGACTTTATATATAAAACACAGATGAAAGCCCGGGGGATGCCATTTTGAATGAAACTAGCAAATGACTTGGGAAAAGAGGAGAGGGATTTCTGCATCTTAGTGAAGGGGAAAAGCTGGTTACTTCTAGCTATTTTAAGTGACTTTTAACTTTTACATTCATTTTAAAGTATATATGACACACACACTGCATTAACAACACTGTTAAACTCTGGTTCTTGTCCCTTCTGCATCGGACTCAGGCAGCTTCCTCCTCCACAACGCCTGAGCCTAGTGGAGCAACCATTGACAGCAAAGGAAGAATAGACTCCCTGCTCCTGGGCTGTATGTGGCCAGAATCTTTGAGAAATTCAATTGCTAAAATCAAACAAGTCTCTACAGACCACGTGCAAACTGCAGTTTTTCAAAGGCTTATGACTTGGCCAAATAAATGTGGACTTTCACAGCAATGGCAAAAGGCAACTCCCAAACAGAGACCATCCCCTGTCATGTTCTATGTCCCTGCTCCAAAGCATGGGGCACTACAGCTTTTCGAAGAAAAGATTATCAGAATTTATGTAACTTTTGCAGAATAATGTATTTTTCCATAGTCTCACACCAAGAATGGCTGAACTCTTTTCACGGGAGGGGGGAATCAGCCTGAGGCAGGTACCATGGAAAATTTCAGCCCAAATGGTTAAAGTTTGGCAAAGTTATAAGCAACCAAAAACAATATCTAATCATGGGAGTTATTATGCAAGCAACTCTAACATCCAGAAATTCAACCATACCAACAAGCTAAAATTTCCCAGTAATACAGTGCTCTAAGTGACAGGGATGTAAGTTGGCAGGAATTCCATTGAAGTCAATGGAGTTACTCCAAATTTACGTCAGCATCACTGAGAACATACTTTGCCCTGTTGACTTCATATGTAAATTCTAGGATTGAGAAGCCAGATATCTGCATTCTAAAATCTCTTCGAGAGACTTGGCCAACATCCCACCACCTACAAAACCATCAAATCAGGAAATGAGTCTTTCCAAAGCAGTAATCAACGCCCTTAAATCTTAGATATCCAAGCACAATCACACAAGGCCAGATTCATGTCTGATGTAGGTCAAATGAAGGCTTTGGAGTTACATTAAGAATTAATTTGGCCTCTGAATAGATTTTACAAAACTATTTTAGAGTCTTTTATAGAGACCCATCCAATACCTCCTTTTTATTTCGTTCAGCCTAGCTAAACAATAATCCTGACTCCTGAGTTTCCTCTAGTGTTCTGAAAATATAAACAAGTCCCACATATTCAAATTTAAGAATGGAAGCATACAGACACGTCAAGGAAATACTCATTTTGTGGAGTGGATCTCCACACCAGCAAAATGTGCCTTCCTTTTTAATCAGGTAGGTTGAAAGAATTCTAATTGGATTCCCATTCACATCATTTTTTCCATACTTCTGGCCAATCAAGAGTGTAATTTCTTATGGCTGCTGTTTCACAAACTACCGTATTTTAATACCGTAGAAGAAACAACCTATTTTAGCAGGAGTTCTTCTACCTGAGACAAATGCAACAGCTGTTCCAGGGATATACATGCCCAAAACCTGAGTAAGCCAATTACCTGAGAATTTTCCAGGATCAGCTTTAATTATAGCCTTGGTTTATAGAACAATGTATAGTACAACTTTATTTTGCTAAGTATCAAGGGCATCGTATTCTGAATCTGAACTGTTTGTCAGACTTTTCTATCAACCTCTTGCATGTTTTGAGTGTTTCTTTTTCAGCTGGTTGTGTGGGAGGTGAGAATGGTTTTGAATCCAAATTTAATTGTATTTTCCATATTATTTACATATAGTTTCAGGAAAAAAAATATACATTTATGAGATTCTCTTTTTCAGGCAGACCATAAGAAGTTTACAAACACACAGTACTGATATGACAGTTACATTGCTTGCTCACTATTAGTTAGAGAGGTAAAAGTGGTGAGCATTCTTGAAATCTTGATGGATTGGGGCTATTGGAGCAGAATTTAATCTCTTACGTGGGTGAAAATCCAAAGTAACTTGATTTCAGTAGGGTAAGGGCCTGATCCAATGCCAACTGAAGTCAATGGAAATACTTAGGTTCATTTGATCAGGTGCTTACATGGGATATTACCCCAGTGGGGTAAAGATCAAAATCTGGCCATATATGTGATTTACTTGAACACAACCCTGTATTCTGTGAATCTATACAAAAAAAAGAATAAAATATCTTTCTAGAGCATCATCAGCTTGTACATATGGAGAAGTAACAGTGGGCAAAAGGGAAAATATGTTGTTCTTTTAAAGCAATAAGGAACCACTGGGGCTTTCTCCTCTTTCTTACATGGGTGTAAATTAAGAGCAATTCCACTGAAGTCATGGTTAAACCAGGGTGAGAACAGAGCTACATCCAGTAAAAATAAATATCCATAAATCCGTGTCCTTTGTCACAGCTCCATAACTTACTAAGGTAAAAAGACTATTTAAAAAATGTTGTTTTTTCTTTAGCTTCATCATTTATTGATGTTACTAATATGAAATTCTTCTTACCAACCTTGAAAAAACAAAACTAACTCTGCAAATTCATATTTAGGAAGGAATGACAAGTATATGAAATGCTGTCTGCATATTGGCTTGGGGTTTTATATTCAGCATGACCTGCTGCTTTGATATGAAAAGGCATCTGAACTGAAAATAGTTCACTGCTAATGAAATGCATAGTCAAGGTCAGAGTAATTGCTTGTCTTCATTCAAGTACTTACTCTTGAAGCTTAACTATGAGAAACTACCTCTTTCCACTCCCATAATAAAAATAAAATAAAAAAGGTCCTGCATTACCTTGATACATTCATTTTTGAATACTAAACTGAGATGTTCTCTGTTGAGTCAGACTTTCAGACCAGGTGGTCAAAAAGATAACATGACAACTTTAGGAAGGAATTTCCTACTCCTTCATGCCTTTCACTCCTCCTTAAAAGCTGACAGGCAAAGCAGGAACATTTCTGAAAAAGTAGAAAATCCACATTTTCAATACACAGCAGCTTTCAAATAAGTGAATGGGGTCAGATTTCCAGTGCTAAATCTGGATTCACCTTAATCTCTGTTAAGGGGTTGAGAGTTTTTAAACTCTGGGGGACCCTCAGCCCCAGTAGGGAGCCATGAAAAATTACAACACCAGAGGATCTCCCCCCAGGGACTCAGCTTTTTACAAGTGCTGAGCATCTCCAATTCCAGATTCTATCTCAATTAGAAATTGGAAAATGGGGCTCTTTGAGTGCCTCTCACTATCCAAAATGATGCCAGATTTCAGAAGCATTCAATGTGGTTGGTTGGTTTGTTTTTTTTCAGTTGCATGTGGAAAGGAAAAACTCAGTCTTTGTGTACAGTACTAAACAGGCAAATCTTTATTATTACAAGCAGGTTCCTGAGAATCATTGTGTGAGATTCTGCAGACACCCTTCTTAGGCAAAATTACAGAAATGATCAGATGTTAGAGCTGGTATTCATCTGAACAAAACTTCCATGCTTTTATCTTTGTTACATAAAGTTCTCCAGATGTTTGCCAGTGCTTTTTGTATTATTTGCTGAGTGGTATGCTGAACAGTGCTTGTCTATATTATTCACTTCAGCTATTCACCATTTATTTGTGGTGTTTGGTTCCATGATTTTTTTATTTTAAATCCCTGATGGGGTGAGTGAATCTTTTAAAGAGGGAGACAACAAATATCAGATAATGAGTAGCAAACAAATACACTTACAGTATAAATTTGTGAAACTTCTGGGATTCAAGAATAATGAAACCAAGAATATCTTCAAATTGAATATCAGTCCAATATGGTTAAAGCATTGGGAGTCACCAGAGTTGGGTGTGACCTTTAACTAATTTCAACTCAATTTTCCCAGGGATAATAACCTGCTATGTAAAGTGCTTTAAGGTCTATGGATTTTCCCAGGGATAATAACCTGCTATGCTTTAAGGTCTATGGATTTTCCCAGGGATAATAACCTGCTATGTAAAGTGCTTTAAGGTCTATGGCTGAAAAATGCTATGTAAGCATGAAGTCTTATTATTCATACATACATTTTGGATTTGGCTGAAAAGTGAAGGAAAAAACCCATCCCCATCAGTGCGCGCTCACGCGCTCTCTCTCTCTCTCTCTCTCTCTCTCTGCATTGGGGGGCAGGGTGGGGAGAACAGCTATTCTGCTGCCTTAGCATTTACTATCAATAAGGTCTGATCTGCTTCTGATCTCACTTCATTGGTGTAAATTGGTGGGTAGTGGAGTTATTGCTGATTTATATCAGTGAAACTGAGATCAAAATTGGATCATTTGTTTCCAAAGCCAGGCTGTTCAGGTTTACACGGGGATGCAAATCACTGAAGAGAAGCTCTCAAGATTTTCAGTGAAGATGATGATTTTTCACTGTTATCAGTCATTTCTCCTTTCTTACTCTTTCCCTTCTTTATCTGTTCTGAAATAAAGAATTCATGCAAGCATAGTGACATATTGTACACTCTCCTGTGCTGCCTAGATGACAGCAAACATATGAAATGAAGCCAGAATGGCCATCTGTTGTGGGGGGGAAGGCATCTACAAGACATGCTCAATGTAATCACCACCATCCCCCCAGTAAAAGGATTCAGGAAAAAATTATTAGTGAGATCCTGCTCTGGAAAGAAGGTGTGAAAAATGACATGTTCCCACTTGAAACACAACTTGAGATGCACTGAATCTTTGTGTTAGTTAATACTCGCATGTCAACATTGACTTGGCCTCTAACATTTCCATACTCCAGGTAAAAGACACCTGTGCTCATCACTGGTAAATAGCAGTGATATCAAGGCACATGAGCAAGTCCTGTTGTTGATTGTGGGTGCAAATTTGGGTCTGGGAGTAAACTATTTGGGACAGCAACATTCTCTTTGTACAGCACCTAACACAAAATAATACAAATTATAATAAAATGAGATGATGATAGTGCACAGGTGTCAAACTCTTGGCCTGCGGGCCAAATCTGGCCCACGGGCTTGTGTTATCTGGCCCGTGGTCCGAATTCAGCTCGCAGGCTTGTGCCAGCAGTGTTTTCTGAGCGGAGCTCAGGCAAGTTGTGGGAGATCTTGCGTGAGCTCTTAAAAAGGAAATGGCCGCTGAATGTGACCCCACAGGGAGATTTAACGGCGGAGAGTGGAGTCTGCGAGTCCCTGTGAGAGCCTCTCTCTCCTACTTTGCCGCCGAATTTTACCCTGCGGGGCGATTTTTCGGCAAAGAGTAGACCATGAAAGGTAGAGTAGAGTAGTGTGTGTTATGCGTGGCTCCCCTGAACTCAACTTAATGTAAATGTGGCTCGCCATACCAACTGAATTTGACACCCCTGTGATAGTGCGTTGGCTTTATTCATCTGAGCAGGGGTCTTCACACTATCCAGCTGTTGCTGGCTTTTCTATGACATCACCATCCTACTTCACCAAGAGGGAGATATGGGGCATTTACTGTGCCTTAGTGCACTATTCAAAAGTTGGATTTTCAGTTTCTGGAAGAGCAAAATATTAAATCATCAGATTTTACTGATCTTGGTTGTATTATCTGAGAATAACAAGTAATCCTGGTTCTGTCCTGTTACAATAAAGCACAACTGAGGTTTACCTCTGTTGTTTGAGCTGGGCTTGGCATTGTCTGTATTCCTGTCTTTGCCTTATAGATCATTGTATGCAGAAAGGTCACAACATAAAGTGCCACGCACAGGAAGGACCAAAAGCTTCCTCTATACTTGGAAATTATCACAACGCCAAAATTCCTAAAATCCATTGTGGGAGGGAAGAGCAGGGAGAGAGAAAATGAAGATAATTTGAATATGTGTGTTATATTGTATATGATATTACCTTAGATACAATTGGCCTGATCCAGGTGTCATATCCATGCAAATAGGAGTAAGGGCAAGTCTATATTTAAAAAGCTGCAGTGGCACAGCTTCTTCTGTCAGCATAGTTAATCCACTTCCATGAGAGGTGGAAGATATGTTGATGGAGGAAGCTCTTCCATCGACATAGTGCTGTCTACGCGGGGGGTTAGGTTAGTATAACTGCGTCCCTCAGGGGTTAGATTTTTCATACACCTGATTGACATAATTATATTGAAGTAGGTTTGTAGTGTAGACTTGCCTAACTCTATCAACTTAGTGGAATTCTGTTGGTGTAAACTATTGCAAATGACAGAGAATTAAAGTCCAGAATTTCTTATTTGTGTTTCTTTGCCCACAACTGAGGGTTTCTCTTCCCTCCTTTGTCTTCCCTCGCCTAACTTAACCTTTTTGCTTGTGTCCTTAAACATTGAAAACGGCAGTTGAAATAAGGGGAGTTGTCGTTTTCATCATTTGTCACAGTTATCCTAAGCCAAGGACTTTTAGACTTTCAAGTTCTTCAAAAAGACAGATTGTGTCTTGTGATCCACATTTAATCCTCCACTCTGACTGTAAAATGGCAACGCTAATGAGTTCCAAAGAGGGATGGCAAAGGTTTCTGAAGCCAATCTGATATTTTTTTGGTTTGAAAATTGTTTTCAACGCCAGTACCTGTTTGTCCGTGTGTTTCGTTGGGTGCAATAGTTCAATAGCCAAATAATGTTTAAAATATATATGAGCTTTGAAAACATGTCAAGATAGCAATAAAGAAATGCATCCCCCCACGCTTCATCCCCAAACAATTGTAAGTGAGCCATTGGGAGTGCAATTGTTAACTTTAAAATCCATTGTGTTGCTTTGAGCGACAGGAAGAAGGATTTTTGGGCTAAAAAACTTGCTGATGCCTTGACTCTCTGACCTAGAGATCTTTCCTGACTGGTTGCAAGGGAAAGACATAAGAAAAATGACAATTTCCCTTTGGGACATAAACTGACCTCAGCTAAAATGTGCTGAATCTTCTACCCAATGTAATTTTTACATCTGCTGAATTCCAACTGTACTTCGCAAAGCCTGCAGCGTGAATTCCTATAATTTGCATTAATTTGCCACTGTTTTTTTCTGATGGACCTGGGATTTCCACACATACAGAAACACAGTCTATACTGGGACTTGTCAGTGTCATGTCAAATTGAAACCTAAATGTTTTGGGCTAGTGATAAACTGAGAGTCTATTCACCTGGTTCGGTCATTAAAAATAACTGCAGCTATCTGGATTTCTTATTTAAGAGACATATTGCTATAAATTAGATAAAAATACAGAAACGGACAATAAGCAGCTACTTTAAAATAGGATTATTCAGTTAGATCCCATCCTGGAAATGCTTATGTTCATGATTACCTCAAAGTATATAGGTAGACCTATTAACTTCAATGGGACTACACATGGTTCAAATTGAGCATGTGCATACATGTTTGCAGGATTAGGGCTCAAGTAGTAATATCAAAATGGTCAAATGAGAAAATCAGATAAATGATTATTTCCATAAGTCCTCGGTTATACTTAACAAACGCATCCACCTCAGCTTCTAAGTCCGTTCCAAGCACCGTCTTTTAGCACTGACCTTTTATGGATGCTCTAAGACACATTTACAATGTAACCTTGATTATAGATGTTCATAGTTATAATTCAGAGGCAGGGGATCAATCCATACCTGATCCAGCCAATCATGATTTTCATATCATCTCAGCATATGTGGTATTTTGAACATTGCTAGCAGTGTTTAAATGACTGAAAAAGAAAACAGACCACTTTTGAATGGTGTCTGAGGTGAAAGATGAGGAATAATGAATGACTGCTGTTCACAGAATTACGCCAATCATTTAATCTTATGACTTTGGAAGAAACTAAAATATTGAATAGTCTAAATAGGAGGCATGAGGATGTATATGGATTGTTTGTAAATACAGTATATGCTTTGAAAGAATATTAATAAGAGGAATAGGCAAACTTTATTATTTATTGTGAATTTTGGAATATACTATTGGCTAAAAGCCCCAATTAAAGAGCATTGTGCCAGAAAATGCACAGATATTTAAGTGAAAAAAAGGAAGCTAGTCAAGATATAAAAAGCAAATAATTTTAATGGAGAACATGAGGACTGTATTTTCAGAATTAACGTGGAGTGGCATACAACCAAATACACATGCGATACCATGCTCAAATTAAGTATGCTCTTCCTCTCACTGAGCATGCAAAGTGGGTATTTCAAATGTGCAAATATCCAAACAGTATGTGCACATTTTTTTGTACCTCGACTGATTGTTTGCACATATACCTATTTTCAAAACTAACCCCTGACAGTCTCCATCTTATCTACCCCGTAGGAGCTGGACTATCAGCTTCTCAGAAACTTTTGCCACCCGAAATGGAATTAATTGTCTCTTTTGGCTTCCTTATTAGAGAGGCCAAGATTGAGCTGGCCTCTCACTCTGCAGAATAGGTCTGATGTACATCACCAAGGGAGTCTGGGGGACATTTGCATAGTCACTGATTATGCTATACCTGTTCCGTGACTAAAATACTTGGGTCACAAGGATTGGCTATCCAGCGGCATTCAGCTAACTAAATGATGATAATTTAGCTAACACCTCTCTCCAAATGGCAAATTTTTAAAGTAGTCTAGTAGGTAATAGTGTTACAGTTCTCCCAGTACCATTGTTCTTTTTTCAACATGCTGTTTGTGTCAAGATATTGCACCAGAACAATTCATGATGTCTGAAGGAGCATAGATGTTCAAGTCACATTGTGTGTGCATGTGACTACCAACCTATGTTCAGCCACATGGTCCATAGAGTAGATGTACTTAAAATGTTCATTCTGCTGAGAGAGATTACCAGCGATATTCACTATACTCAAAATGGAAATACAGCTAGAATCAATAATCGATCATGGAGTTAGAATGAAGCATTAAAATGCCACCACTGTAATTGTTTTCCCTCCTGATATCTATAAGGTGCCAAAACTGTGTGTTTGGTGGTGGTTCCTGAAACTGGGCATTTTATTTTTTGGTGCATAACTTTAAGATGCCTAGATTAATTATTGTCTTTTTAATCTTCTAGGCTAAGGCCTTGGATGCAAAGCTTTTGCCTGAAATGAATTTTCATGGCTGAATTTTAAATCCCTGAAAAGAGTGCTTTATAATGACAGTGCTGGCACATTGTCGGCCGCGCAGCGCACATGAATGATGCTGCCATAAAACAGAGGTGGAGAAAGCGAGACAGTTCACACCTATTGAACTCCATCGCAGAGGAGGCTACTTGATTAAAAAGAGAATGCATATTTTAATGGTTAGTGATACAGTTGCTCTTTTATTCTTTTTTAAACATTTATTGCAGTGTAAAGTCAGATTTGCTACTGTGTTGTGACCCTTCTTTATTGCCCAGGTCCCTACACCAATGGTACAGCTTAGACCAGCCTGACAACTGCATCGGGGCTGAAACGGGTCCTATGTCGGAAGCCATTAATTGGTTCCCTCATGCATTCCCCTCTCTCCTATGTGGAGCAAAACCCTGGTGCAAGAGATAAATCCCCTCCTTTTGCATTTTAGAATACCCTGTCTCCCAACAACCAGCAGCAATTCTTGTACAAATAAAAGAGCGAGAGTGTGACAATTTCTTAAACATTTGCATGGAGTTGGTGAGGGACAAGAACTCTCACACACATGCTTGAATGTACCAGAATTACAGACTCTGTGTGTATGGGACCACTGGGGCTGCTGCTGACTTGTTCATCCCATCTGCCCAGAGACCAGCTCTCTGGTAAGGAGCAGAAGGAACTTAGGCTCCACTCCATGTGCTAGTGCAACAGTTCTCAAACTTCATTGTGCCGTGAGCCCCTTATGACAACAAAATGTACTACAGGAACCCCTAGGGGAGTGGGAAAGGGGCAAGCCTGAGCCCCACTGCCCTGGGATGAAACTCTCAGGCTTCAGCCCCAGACCTCACCAAGTCTAACACTGGCCCTGGAGACCCAATTAAAATGGATCATGACCCACTTTGGGATCCTGACCCACGGTTTGAGATCCACGGTGCCGATGGTACTCTTCTGCTGTTTCTAAAGAGATGTAGTAAGTTACATCACCCCCAATATCACCTGGAAGCTCTGTGAGACGTTGGCTTTGTGATGTGCTATGCTTTAACTCAGCTGCTCAAATACTAGAGTTTTTTAGTTAGTATCCTGACAGGAGGGCCTGTAGTTGTCTGTGTCTTTTTTATTTTAAAGCCTTCTGAAAACAGAGTAGTAAAATAACTGATTTTATAGATATTATAACAAAAAGTTTTATGTTTTCAGGAAAAAAAAAAAGGTTGATATGTTTAAGCTGTTACTGTTTGATCTCTCCCCCCTGTGGTGGAATCAAGCCTGTTATTCTAGTGGTGAACAAAGGCTTAAAGGGAGGAGGCAACAGAGTGGTACCAAAAAAGGACCATCTTTCAAGGTGTGGGAGTGCATGGGAATTTGTTTCTTCTAAGAGCTGTACATCAGCCCTCATGAATGGCAGCTTATAAACAGTGTGTGTACTCCTCCTCCATAGGATTTATCAGGCAGCTGCAAATGAAGGCAGTTCTGATAACTGAACTAATAAAATTCCAGAGAGTGGGTGTGGGCTGCTCTTGTTGGCATTTTAGAGAAGGATTGAGGGAAGAAAAGTCAGTTTTGCTGCAGACAGAAACTTTATTCCTTTAGTTTGGATGAAATCCAAACTGAGTTAAAGCATTTCTACAATCCTTCCATTTCTCAGACAAAGCAAACCATTTGGCCCTGTTTACCTAAGCACACTGAGACAGGAAAAATCCACAGGCTTACAAGATCGCAGCCTCCTGTTCTTCAAATAGCAGTTCAAACCCTTACATGACGGGTAGCGTTGTTTACTTTCTGTGGAATGCTGGCTAAATGAATCAAGTTGTTAGCAGGATATAATTCCTCTCCGGGCTGATACTCCAGGAATGAATTTAAAAAAGAAAAAGGAAAAAGAAAAAAAACAACCAACCAAAAAGGGGGGGAAGAAAAAAAAAAACCCTAGATGACTGAATGAAAGATTTCAGAGTGCACTAAAAGTATAATATATTTTTCCTTTCCCCAAATTCCTGCCTGTCCCATTTAAACCAGGGTTGATGATTAGAGTACTTTAAGACAAGTTAAGTATCTTGTACAACAGTGGGGATGTTGTCACTTGAACATAAGTCATGACTCAGATCCTCAGTAGGCATAAATCAGTGTAGCACCACTGACTTTGATGTGGGCATACCGATTTACATCAGGTGCAGATCTGGTTCTGGGAAGTTAAGGTGTGTCTCTATTCTGCATTTCAAACAAGTAATAAAGGTCCAGTGCTGCCAATCATTACTCATATAAGCTGTCATCACTCAAGTCCTTACGCAAATAGTCTTTTCTCATGTGACTAGTCTGAGTAGTCAGTGAGATTACACAGGACAATAAGCGTTGGTCATGTGAAGACTAGTTTTCAAGTTCAGGCTCTGTTACTCCATCAAGTAGGTCTGTGTGGGGCTCTCTGTCCATCAGCATCGAAGAGGGACTCAGCAGCTACCTGCCTTGCACTGTCCCCATATGTTCTGGACTCTCTGCCAACCTAACTGTGGAATGCAGGGCCAATGCAGGAGGAGGAGTGGGTGGGACAGGTGTGTGCACATCACGCCACTTGTAGCCCTACGAAAAATAGTCAGAAAAAGAGACTACCACGTGGCGCTGTGTTTGTGTCTGCTTGGGGACGTGCAGAAATAAAGTCTCAGATGGACATGGAACAATTTGGAATAGGAATAAACCTAATTATTCAACTCATTGGAGCTTTACTGCTAAGGAGTAAGGAGCCCAGTAGGGGCCAAAGCCTGCATGGAGGCACACAGCCTTCTTTGTAGATGGGCCCAGGCTGACAAGGCACAGGGGAGAAGAGGGGCAACTGTACTGGGGTCCCAAGATCAGGGGGGTCCAAAAACATTTGCAACTGGGGTGAAATGGGAAGAGGAGCTGGGGCCCCAGTGCATATAATAAACTGGGACCTAAATTTCTCTTGACAGGCTTGGCAGGCCTGGTTTCCCATGGATCCCTGGGGAACAATAAGTTTGGGGATGGTCCCCATGGCCTTTTCACTGTACATGCTCCTTCCCCCACCCCTCCACCTGCAATGGGAGTATGTCAGATCCCTCACAAGGGAATCAATGTTGGGATTCGTTATGGGATTCGCTAGGAACCTCATGGTGTGGGAATTTTCTTCAGGAAGAGTGGGATAAGCTGGGATAATGTAATAGTCAATGTTTGTGGAAGTACTATATAGTTTTCTATTCATTTGTATCAAGCACATGTATGGCAGCGCATGTACACATTTGTCTATACAATTTCCAATATTTAATAATGAAAAAACCTTATGTAGTATATGCACAAGGACACTAACATCAGAAAGTTAAACAAATAGCATAAAATTAAGAAAAGAAGTGTGCAGAATCTAAAATCCTGCAAATAATGCACTGTGTAACAAATTTTACAAATAGTTCTTCATATGTTCCATTGGTAATTAAGCTTCCATCAGAAATGATGAACCCTTGATCAAACACTCCACTTTAATGAGATCATATGAATTTGATTGTTTGAGGATGTGTACAACTGGAGCAAAAACAATGGAGCTTTTCCATAGACAATATTTCCCCCCATCTCCCTAAATATTAGGGGATGGGAAGAAATCAGTTTATTTAAAAATCAGGTCCATATCCTATTTTATTCACAACGCTGATCAGGATTTGTGGCTCAACAGTCTCCACAGAATCACTGTTGTTGCCCTCCTGATGGCCCTCTGGGCAGTCCCTGAAGGATATGATGCATTGATTATTAGGCTGAGCTGGAATATCTTTTATAGCAAAATTATTTATAGAAAAATGGATTGTTTTAAATAAACAAAGGTAGAGTTATTTAACTGCACTTATTCCATTACTCTCCAGATCAAATTTTCATAATACAAATATTAGCAAAGGCTCACATTATAAATGTGTTATTGATTTTCCCAGTATTGGCACTCTCAGGTCAATATATTGAAATCATAAAGCACTTCCTAGCTTACTGTGGCTTAAGAATGTAATTACTTTTTTTTTGTAGACTCTGATAGATTTATACTGCCTAATTACTGATTTCCCACCCAAATTATCCAGAATATTCTGGATTCTTGACACTTTACTGATGGCTAATTTAACAGACAGGTTTCTTCATTCTAACTGCTGTCACAATAGTGGTGTTGAGTACCTTTAATAAAAAGTGTTAAGAATTGTAGTGCACAAATTTTGTTGTCTGTGAGTTTCTGCCCAACAGCAATAAACTGGAGTACCTCTATTTGTTGCCAGCCTATTTACACAATGACTCAGTACAGTGATTTATTAGGCCCTGATTCTGCAAACTCATTTAATAATGGGCTCTTCAGTCTTGCAGAAAAACACGATCCAGTGGATGGAAGTTGAAGCTAGACAAATTCAGTCTGGAAATAAGCCATACATTTTTGACAGTGAAAGTAATTAAGCACAGGAACAACTTACCAATGGTCCCAGTGGATTCTTTATCTTTGGCTGTTTTGAAATCAAGATTAGTTTGTTTTTTAAAAAAGATACGTTATAGGAATTATTTTGGGGGGAAGTTCTATGGCTGGTGTTACATAAGAAGTAAGACTAGATCTTCTTCTTTCATTTGGCTTGGTAACAATGATTATAAATTTATATCTAGATTTGATAGCCAACACATTGCCGCAGCAGTGAGCTGGTGGATATTCTTCAGGTCACCGGCAAAAAAACAAACGGGATACTCTGATATGATGTGCTCCATCATTTGTGACTGGTGACTACAGTCATATATAGGTGTTTGCCTCATTATCCATTTAAAGAAGGTTTGCCCATGTCTCCCATGAGATGTCCTAATGCGATTGAATCTGCATGAGTCTTTCCAACATAAAACAAACTCTGGTGGTTCTTCAGCAGGATAAACAATGAGCTGTTTGTTCTGAATGGTCTAAACGTTGCATGTGAATCTCTGTTGAGCCTCGGTGTCCATGTTGTGTGTAAGAATCTTAATGAGGTTCCATAGAGGGTTGCAGGTGTTTAATCTTGTCTTCTGCAGGTCATTGTGCAATGGGATCCTCATGTTTGCACTGACATGGTTAAGAAAGTGAGATGTCTGGGCAGGATTTCTAATCTGTGGAGGCTGGATGTGAAGTAGGACTGGGAGCCATTCAACCAGGGTCAATCTGAGCTGATGCACATAGCATAGTTGAGTATCAAGGAGTTTAGTGTAACTGCTGTGAGACCACACTGGTGCACAGTATTCAGTCACAGAATGTACCCAGGCAATTGTTGCAGTTTGAAGGGTCTGTGAACTGGAGCCCCATGATATTCCAGGCAGTTTCCTAATAAGTATGACACAAGACCTGATCTTATCACAGATGTTCTTGACTTGTTGTTGGAAGGTCAGACTCTAGTCCAGTATAACGTCAAGATATTTTGGGTTAGCCTCATGGCTGACACCCTTAACCCAGAACTGCACATCAAGTTTGGTATTAGTCATTTTATTGTTCAGATGGAAAGTGGTCACCATGGGTTTTTTTGGGATATCAATCAGGGGCATCATTATAGTCAACATATACAAGCCACCTAACAACAGGTGGCCTGATCCCCTCTTACTTACCTTCCTTATATGGCCATTTACATGGGTGACTTTAATAGCCAACATGAAGACTGGGGATACTGCTCAAACAAGATAACCAGGAAACAGATCACAGAATGGAGCTTCCCTCAAAGACCTCCACCTGCTCTATGATCTGAAGCAAACCGGATCTTTTCAGTGTAAGAAGTGGACAACAGATCACTATTCTGACCTGTGTTTTGTGACCCGTAACAGCACAGGTCACAAATCACACTTGTCACAACAAGAACTATCCTGAGTCACTTCCTGCATAGCCAATATTGCTCAATTGTCTTCCAGATGGGTTTGCAAGTGCCTCTTCTTCAGTCTGCACCAATATTGCATTGGAATTTCCGCAAGGCTGACTGGCCCACCTATACTTCAGAAAGAGAACATCAGATCCCATGGCTTGAGCTGATACCTAGAAACTTCAGCCGTTTTGCAAATATTCTAAAATTGATTGCAAAAAAGTACATTCCACACAGTCTCGGAAAGGCCTTCACCCGCTTCTGGAAAAAAGAATCTGAGTCCCTCCTGAGGGAATATGAAAGAAGCAGCAACCCAGATAAAGCCGCTGCATTGCTTGAGCCCTTGAATTTGGGTAGTGCCAGGAAAGGTGGAAAGAGACTGTTGAAAGCATTGATTTCACCTATTCAAGTTGCAAGGCACGGGCTCTTTTGTGGCAACTTAGAGGATCACAGACAATAACGTGATACCCGGCAAAGATGACCACAAATGCTGTCACCTCTCATCTTCTTTCTTAACAGCAAGATGCTTACAGACAAGATTACATGCCATGAGATCTAGGGGTAATTCTGCTGAAACCTTCACCCATGCCCAGAGGAATCTCCGCTCTCCACTCTGTACTCTGTCAAGGAGATCAATCTTGTGCTGTTGGAAACCAAAAGCTGGGAAGCTGCAGGGGTTGATAGCATTCCTCCAGAGTTTCTTAAGAACCTGGGGATATAGGGATGGGAATGGTTGCTGGCACTTTTTACTGCTGTGCCTAGAACCAGAGAAGTGCAAACAAACTGGCGACAGGCAACGGTAATTGCTCTGCTGAAGCCTGGGAAACTCCCAGAGGATGCAGCCAGGATACTGCCCAAGTTCTCTCCTCTCACACATTAGCAAGTTCATGGAACAGACACATTTCTACCATCTGTCTGACATTATTGAAGACATCCTCTCCGTAGAGCAGGTGGGATTTTATCTGAAGAGGAACAGCTGTGACTAAGTGGCTTCACTCACTGGCCACACTGAGGCAGGATTCCAACTGAAGCTGAAGACAGGTATCACCCTTGTTGATTGTCTCCAGGTGGTGTCGTATGCCAAGGAACAAGATCCTCCTCCTAAAGATCTCCTGCATCACTCACTGCCAGTGAACAATCCATCTCTTGGTGGCAATGACCTGGGACTGATGCTTTAAGATACACCTTTTTTGGCCAGATCAGCAGACCAAGAACTCTTAACTTGGGCATCTGTCAGGGCTCTGTCCTACCCCCACCACTACTTAATTTATACACTGCAGATATACCAACAATGGACTTGAGGAAATTCCTGTATGCAGATGACATTGCCCTAGCTGTTCAGCACACAAGCCTGCACACCATCAGCTGCACCTTAATCCGAGATCTTAACATGATGAATGATTATGTCAAATGCTGGAACTTTAGGCCTAACCTGAAAAAAATCCATAGTCAGAATAGATAATCATAAAAGATCCTTCTGGCCTATGAATTTATGAATATGGATAATTTTACATAGATGAAATACATTGGGTTCAGTGGATTACTCACATGCATAAAGCTCCTTAAATTCATAAGTGTTTGGAGAATCAAGGTATTGGTCTGGATTTACCCATTGGACTATACTACCTGAAAAAGACCACTGTGAAAACTCATCTCTGTCACCAGCGGTAATTGGTTCAATAACAGATATTATGTCATCCCCTTGTCTCTCTTTTATACCAGTCAGCTGAAATGTGTTTTTCAAAAGTGCACCAGTCCACTATCGCTTTAACCATAGCCTGCCAAGTTTGTGGTTCATCCTTCAGATGCAAGAGAAGAGTATTTTTATAAGTCATGACACCTATTTAACTACTGGGTATTTTCACTAGAACAGTGCTTTTCTAGCAGTGAGATGACACATACATTGGTTCATGGGTATTCCATTACCCTGAAATGCCCAACTTAAATTTTGGTACAGTATATTATCTTCCTTATTTGCATCATGAATTTACAACTTCTGAAATAACTTATTTTAGGAGTAATACTGCAGTCGACTAATAGGCATAGTTTAACCATTTTTAAGAGACCCTTGTAAGAACAGTACTTATTTTTTGTGGAGAAATAAATGAATATATTTCTAAAAGCTCTGTATCTTTTCCTGCCCATCCTTGTTTATCTACCTGTTCAAATGCCCATTCATGTAATTACAATCTTTCTAACTGCATTCCTTCTGTGGTATGGCTATGCACTGTTAAACGGATGCCCTATTTCACTTCAAGGGTGGCTGAATTCCAATGGTGTGCCAAGTGGTCCTTGCATGTTAAACCTGAACTTGGTTATTTATAGCTAAATCTTCCACTGAAGGTAATAGTAATTTTGTCTGAGGGTAGGAGTGCAAGATGAGGTATGTTTTTTTGTTTGCAAAGCATTTAAGCAAAGGTGTTCAATAGGGCAAACAGTTTCTTCCAGTAGATAGGTCATTGGAGTGAAAATAGAGAGACCCAGGTACTATTCATAGGTCTTCCACTGACTTGCTGAGTCGGTTTGAGCAAGTCACTTTAATTCTTTGAGCCTCAGTTTATCCATCTGTATAATGATACTTGACTTCCTTTGTAAAGTGCTTTGAGATGTGTTGGTTAAGTATTATTGGAAAATTCAGGTCAATTAGTAACTAAGACTAAATACCTTAGTTTGGCTCCAGTACTTCCCCATGCCAGGGGAAAAAATTGCAATATATTTACCATGGGCAACATGCTTAATAATATGCACGTATAGGTGAAAGAACCACAAAGAAAGATATCACTATCAGAAGAGAAAAGAACCTGCTCATTACATGGGGTGGGGGGGAAATTCCCTGATACTGCAAAGAATGGGAGAGTGCAAGAAAAAGAAGTAAGCAAATCCTTTTAAGTCCATTTTTTCACCTCTCCTAGATAAGCACATTGACTAAGGACAAAACGCTTCTTTTACACATTGCTCATGCTTTCAGAGTGTTTTACTGAAACAAGCAAACAGGAAGCAGAGAGCAAATGTGTTCAAATTAAACAACAGAAAAGGTTAGGGTCCAATGATGTACTTATTTCTAGTCAAAGCACTAAATTAATTATAACTACTATTTGTGCACAGATTACATGAAGCCCAAAATCAGGGTTGTAAGCAAGTGTGATTCTTTCCATCCCCTATCCGCCTATTTAATCCCCTTTGGACTAAGATAATAGCCTGCAAGGATGAGGTGTGTTAAATGGATAAAGTGAGTGCAGCATAAGATAATAAAGGATTGAAGTACTATGTGATGCCTCATATGGGGGTTTCGAAGATGCAGGGTGAAATCTGAAGTGAGCCGGAGTCTTTGTTGTATGCAGAAGTTGGAAAGTGAGACACACTAGTGCTGCAACCTCTAATTACATGTTGTCAGCCTGAGTGTTGATGACGCTTGATTTTCAGAGGATGTCACAGCTCCTGCTGATTTTACTTGGAGATGTGGGTGCTCAGCCTCTCTGAAAATCAAATTGGAATAATAGAATACATTTTTAAAAGGAGAGGAAGGCACTGGACTGGGACCCAGGAGATCTGGAGTCAGTGTCAGCTCTGCCACTAACTTCGTTTGACCTTGGGCAAGTTGTTTGACCACTCTGAACCTCAGTTCTCCACCTGTGGACTGCGGAAGATAACACTACTTTTCTCCCAATTTCTGCCCATTGAGATTGTAAACTCTTGAGTCAGGGACTTTTCCATGGGATATAAACAAGTTATTGACATGAAGATAATAAATAGGCCTTGTGGTGGTGGTGTTTTTAAGGGAATACAATAATCTATGAAAAGAAGGAACTTGTCCCTCTTTCTTGAAGTATTTCCTGGAAGTATTTTGGCACCAGTGTTGGTACCATGAGAATCATGTTATGTCTCGGAGTGCACTTGAATTTTAGTCCTTAATACAGCTGTTCCAAAAGTGAAGAAAGTAATTGGGTGTCTGAGATAGAGAGAAGGGAGAAGCAAAATAAGGCTGAAAAGAAAATAATTTCATCTCAGAGTGTACCAATATTTACTAATGAACATGAAGCCCCTTTCTCCTTGTATTTCACTACAAAGGGACAATATGTATGCATTCACTGTGACACCTCTTGCATTGGAACAGGGGAAATAGTAACAATGTTTTAACTTTCCTGAAATCGGCAAACAAGATCATTTGTCTTGTTACACTTTATAGGCCAAATCCTGCCCTCATTGAAGTCAATTCTCCATTGACTGCAGTGAGGATTTGGGACGGGATGCAGACACTTTTACTCAGTCCTCAGTGGGACTCAAAAAGTGTGAGTGCATGTGACTAACTCAGAGTGCATATTCTGCCTCAGGATTAAAGTATTTAGTTTTTCAAGGGGGAACAGTCCATTGATCAATGCTTCATTCTTACATTTAATTTTGATAGAGCTTTGCACAGGAACTCACATTAGATTGTCTCATTCCAATGTAATGCTTAAATTAATTTCTAGCTCAGCAGAAGAATATCATGAAGGAAGCAGATTGCTCTATATATCCATTGTAATAGGGACACAGCCAGAGACATATCAACACAGTAGCTTTGTATCATTGATAACATATTTTCTACAATGATCATCTGATGTTGAAGGCCATCATTTTTTAACATCTAGTTGGTTTGTTATGAATTATATGTACAGCTAAATGTGCTCAAGCTTATTTGCAAAAGGCAGATATCCTGAACTAAATACTTTCCCTATTAAAACTAAAAGTAGAGATAGATAGCGAAAGTACTCTGCATTAACATAGCTAATTTCACAAGATTAATATACGTCTTTCTTACAATTAACCAGCTTGATACAGTATTTGTAGAAGCAATTAAGTTGTGTTGAAAATCTGATAGAAGGGAAGATCAAAGTTCTGACCTCAGAAGGGTTTTCTTCCCAGATATTCAGCCTTCTGAGATCATCTTTTGTCACCGCATTTTGTAATGACATTTTTGGAGGTGTCCCTATGACACTGTGTCTACAGAGATACCTATGGGAAGTGAGAAAAGGAAAATAAAGTTGCAATTGATCATTTTTAATTGGACAGAGTAGAAGCAAACTTTCAAAACAGAGTCTGGCTGATTTTAATGGCAGTTGTGGCCAAATCTTTATGTAATTCTGACTGTTTTCCACGTTTTTATCAAGTGCTCTGCCAAATCTTATCTGAATAACTTGTAGGATCGTGGTTCAGAAACTAATTCGAACTTAGTATTTTCATGAGATCCAGTATACACCATTTCACCCTTCAGGAGATGTCGGATTAGTTTTAGAGCACATTCTAGCCTAACTCCCAAAATCTCTCACTAATAAACACTAAAAGACACTCACTGTGCCCAAGATGTATCTTTCCACATTTAGCAGCTCCCTGCCATATTCTAAAAGAACTGGACCAGTTCCCAGTGTATAGACTCAGTTCTACAGTGAGTCACTATTATATGCAGATGCTAATCCACAAGATGCTTTCAAATATCGAATCTAAGAGCCATAACATTCCACTGACAGCAGCTCTGAAATCACTCTAATTTCTATTATTGATCTTGATTTGATTGATAGACAGACAGATAGAGTGCAGTATTATACATAAGTTACCTTTCACCAGTTGTGTAAAGGTTAAATAACAAAAACAGAATGGGTATTTTTGTTGTTTTTTGGGGGTTTTTTTTGTTTGTTTGGTTTTTTTGGGGGGGGGGGGGTTGGACAACATCACTACATCATTGGAAATAATTCTGACAAATAAAAGGCCATTAGTCCACCAAAAATTGTAATGAGATCATGATTAATAAATGCCTCTCAAAGGTCTACATCAAAGTCAAGATTTTCTGTGATAAATGTAAACATCCAGAGCCTGCTTTGCCAAAACCTGTGTTTCAGTTACCAGGCTGCACTGATTGATCTGTTCATTACTCTGATAAATAATTTATCACCTTGAAGAGGACAATTTATTATGCAGATAGTATGAACAAGTAACTTTAACAGCCAAGCCTTTAAAAAAATCACTAGTGCTACCCATGCCCTGGAGTCTGTTTCTTATGCAGAGCTCAGATGCTACACAATATGATTAAATTAGTACAAAAATAGATCATTCAGGGTCCTTTATAATTAGTGTCCTCTATGAGCTAACAGTGCAGGCTATCAGAAATTTGATAGTGTTGAGGTCTGTTTAGACCCTTTTAACCAAAATGCCTTGTTAGCCATGAAGAGTTATATGCAGCTTCTTTAAAATGTCATAGAATGAGATTGCAGAATACCTGACTTTTAAAATTCGGGTGGAAGTGAATTAGGTTTACAAAGTCTGCACTTTTACACTGTTCCACTCTATAACCCCTACAAGAACTGTGTTCCTATCAACTCCATATCTCATTTGGTATAGCAGTAAACTGTGAAAAAATCTTATGAAAGACAGGCAGATTGTCATTTCTTGGACTATAGGAATAATCAATGAGTGATAGGGTTGTTATTTGTTATGCCAGAAAACTGCTTCTACCTGCTTTCAATTAAAAGTAGAAAGCAGGAGATGAATGGGCGTTAGTATCCTGGCAACAATTGAGGAGAAATGGGGTGGGTACTGGTACTGATCACCTTACCTCATAATAGTTGGAACACTGAGAATAATAATTATTAGCTATTGCTCTGGGATAGTGGAGATTTCTTTTATAAACCTCAGAGTGGGTGACGGGAGTCTCTTTGCTTTGAGTACAGAGGTCAACCACAAATTCTTTTTCAATTAAAATGCATAAAATTTGACTAAGCAATCTGATTGTTCAGCAGTGTCACATCACTCATGTGGCTGCACGATTCATAACCACTTAACCATGTTTTTCTTTGGAAGAAAGGCCCCCTTATTTTTTGTACAAGCTAATGGACATACACTAGAGCCTTTAGTAGTCTACTATAAGAGAGAAAGGTCTGTAGAAGCATTCAGGACACCAGCTACTCTGTTTCAATAGCTTCATCAGTGATGTTTCCAAGGGTTTAGAATCTCTGGTTGCGAAAACATCATCTGTCACGGAACATCAGTCCAGTTCAAAATACCAAAATGAGCCTTTTCTCCCACTATCTATGTACTAGATTCCTGGTTTTAATAACAGCTTCCTTGAATTGGTGTGTCTATTATTCTTGTAGTATACTGTCTTCTGCACTGTAATAGTCCTGCAATTCCCATTTATAGATTGTATCATGTACTGTCAGCCCTGTTGTTCTCTCTGCTTTCATGAGTTTAAGGGAATCTGCACCCATAGATCTGGCCTGTGGAGTCAGGAAAGGGGCGAGTGCCACTTTTGCAATGTGCCTATCACTACTGTAGAACTAGATAATCCTCCTTTGGGAGGGTTAGACAGTGAATGGCTGCCTGCTCCCCACCCAAAACTGTGGTTTAATCCAGAGTAAATTACCTCTAGACCAGGGATGTCAAACTCAAATACAGAGTGGCCAAAATTAAAAACTTGGACAAAGTCGCGGGCCAACCTTGATATTTATTGAAAAAATGTCTACAATTGAGGAAGTTTTTCCTTCTCATCAAATATAACAATGAACTTTTTCATATGGAAACAAACTTAAGTTTTGCTTAAACATTGAATCTGGAACAAGCAAAGCTTAATACTATAAACACATGTGAAATCGGTGCATGCGCTGTCTACCGGCGGGCCAGCTCTAGTAGACATTTGGTATTTTCTCGCGGGCCAAATATAATTACACTGCGGGCCAGATTTGGCCCGCAGGCCTGAGTTTGACATCTATGCTCTAGACTAAGTCTACAGTAACTTGTGTGACTTCCTCTTTGATACCACGGAGCTGCCTCCCAACAGTGCTCCCAGGGACAGTGGCTCACAAAGAAAATGCTAGCAGTGTGATTCTTATAGAAGCCATGCTATTAATGGGCAACAGGGTGCCGGAGTAGTCAGATGGTAGTACCGAGGCACAAGGTCTCCTGTGGATCCCAGAGGATCTCTGGGTTTGGTTAGGGGACTTAACCCCTGTATTTTTGTGCAGTTGGGTCAACTCTCCACCAGTAGAAGAGTTCCAGAGAAGTTGTAACATGGAGATTTAGGTTTTGCCAAAACTAAATCATAGAAACTTATTCCTCTTTTGAATCCTTAGTGTTTAGGCCTGATCCTGAAACAGACTTAGGAGTCCGTTTGTGTGGGGTCAATTTGAAACCCCACTGAAATCATGGAGCTCCATATAGACACAAGGGTTCACATATAGAGCATCAGGGCAATAGCTGGTTCATCTGTTTTAAGGGCCCAGTACTTCACCCCTTACTCACAGTAGGGAGTACTGACATGAGTAAGGATTGCAGAATCAGGGCCCATGTTGTCAAGTATATTTGGAGCCCTCAGGAGGAACAGATGCATAGGTTAATTTCTTATATACTTAAAATAAACTTCAAATAACCTTGATTAAAATAATAGTCATTTAATGGCTAAACTTTTTTTTTTTAATATTGTACTACGCAACATTATATTTTCTCCCTGGTACATTGTAGTACATTTATTAACTAAACAGAACAGTTAAAATGTTCCCGTTGTTATAAAACATTCCAGAATGTGCAGTTATAAAATAAAATGTGCGTGCAAGATATATACTGTATCAGCAACATACTCTAGAATGTGTTATTCCCATGTGTTATTCCTTTCTTATTGAACTGAACTAGTGGATGTGACCATGGAATGAACAGAACAAATTAAAGTCTAAACAAAGGTTTCCTCCAAATAGCTTATAGTGCAAGCAATAACCAGCAAGAAATGGGATACAGCTGATAAGCAGAAAGCAAACTTTATTGATTTTTTCCCCAATTAGGTTAGGTAGATTCTGTTCATCTACTTGCTTAAGTGGATATGAATGTGAATTCTCTGAGGTATTCTTAACAAGTTTTCTGTAAAAGTGTTTCCATATCACTGCACTAACAGGGATTGGAGCCAGTTGACAGCTGTGGGTGTATAAATTAAATAAAAGATTATCGATGTATTTTTAAAAAGCCTTTTCCTCCAAAATCTAACTTGCCAAAAAGAATTCAGGGCTGTGGGAGTCCCGGGGAGTAGGGTTCATTCTCATTTTCCAGATCCTCAAATTCATTTCAGTTTTGATTGTTAGAAGCTATTTTGGTTTAGAATGATCAGTTTATCTAGCTACAGCATCTCTCTTGTACTTTGGGCTTTTGAATAGGTGTCTTGACACCAGCTGACAGAGGAAAAATGTGAATTAGAATGAAAGTCCATTACCAGCTGTTCAGTGGGGTATGGAATGAATTTGTGATCTCAACCCGCTTCCAAATGGGGCATTACACATCACAGAAACCAGTCACAACTGGAACCCTGGTTGATGGTGTCAGGGGCCAAAGGCTGAAGTCCTGAAACTACAAGGTGCCACAATAGGAGTTGACGATGCTCCACACTTTGCAGGATCCTTCCCTGAACAGGCCTGGAATCTGAATTACC
Source organism: Mesoclemmys tuberculata (assembly GCA_007922155.1). NCBI lineage: Eukaryota > Metazoa > Chordata > Testudines > Chelidae > Mesoclemmys > Mesoclemmys tuberculata. Next base: position 18,646,291 of record ML675601.1, read on the forward strand.
CCCATAATGCCTTTTTGATGGGCCCTACAAACAAGGTACTAACGTACATGCGGTAATGAGAAAGCTTGCACTTGTGACCACTCATGCTATCAACATGCCTGTCCTCTGGCTTTGAGAACAAAAATAAAATAAAAGATGGTCTCCACAAATGTTAATCCAGTGCCATTCACAGTCAGTGAAATTGTTCACAAAGGGAAAAAAAATGTCAATTTGCTATTTCAGCATTAAGAACCACATATGTTTCTGACTGGTTAACAAAATGTAAGGGACCCAGATCCCGCTCAGTTACACTTGTGTAAATACAGAATACCTTTATTGCGCTACTCTAGATGGACACTACAGCAAAGTGTGGGGGGGTTTAAGCCATTGGCATGTGAGAGAGATTCACAGTCTAGAGGATAGAGGTTACTGGGTCACTTGAGAGTGCTTTGTGTAGTGAGGCGGATAGCAGGGGGAGGAGGGTGGAAATGACTCTTTGGAGCTCTTCTGATTCAGGATATTAGAAAGATAGTAAAATTAGTGAGGCAGAGGAAAGGTCTGCACCATGTCCTTATCTGAGACTGAAATGAGATGAAAAAGCCCGCACATTGAAAGCAGATATCAATGCTCAGAAAATTAAAAGGCAACTGTTCAGAAGTATGGACATAGGAATTTTGCTGAGCAAACATCGATTCATCTGGAACATAAGGGAATTCTCGCTGGGTGAAATGAAATCCCATCTGGGGGGATGCAGCGGGAGACAAGGCAGGTTGTGTTTGCATTGCCACCCCATCCTGAGGGTTCCCTGGAGTAAGGGCAGCTTTAACTCCCAACTGAGGCTGGAAAGAAAGGAAGAAAATACAGAGGCGATAAGCTGAATTGGTGCATGGCCTGATGGCCCTGATTGCCCCTCCTTTCCCATTTCATCTACTTTTGGGGATGCACTGCCAAGTTGTGGCTTCCTTAACTGAGGGGGGAGGTGTGCGAATGGGTACCTTGTACCGTTGTAATTCTATTCCAGGCAGACTCTGCATCTATGGGATCCCTCCACTAGCACTGACTATGGATCATTTTGTGTAATATTTTACCTTTTCCTTGCTCATAATCTCCCTGCCCTACCTCTTATACACATGCACCCATCTGATCCAATGTTGGATCAACCCATCACTTTCTCAGTCCATCTCTCATTAGTAATAGTATTACTTTGAATTCACTTTGACAGTTGTTTTATTCAAAGAAGGCTGAAAGTTGCTGTAAACCATGCCAAGCTGTTCAGTCCCTTGGTGTCAGCCAGGTTCAGGGATATCTTAGCCACTCCCTCTAGCCACATTCCCTGCACCAGAAGCAGGGAAGGTGGGAGTGATAGATCTATTCCACATGATGATTACCCTACACAAAAGAATGTGGCCCACCTATTTTGCATCACCAGAGCAATGCAAAGCAACCATAGTAGGATTTAGGAGTCGGGCTTTTAAATATAGTGTGTATATATATGGGACCAAATCCTCAGCTTCTGTAAATCGGTGCAGGTCTTTTGAAATCAATGATGCAATGCCAATTTACACCCGTTGAAGGGCTGTCAATTTTATTTTTTCCTTTTCTGGCAGTGATTTTTTTTTTCAGGCTGTCTACTTTAAGAGATCTATTTCTGCATGCTGCTTTCAATTAATTTTGAAGGCAGGAACATAATATTTGTAAAGAAAGTTTGTCCCCCAAATGAAAAAAGAGAAGCCAGCACTCTTCTAGCTGTTTATGAGCATGGCTGGCCTTACAAGCGGGTGATGTGGGGACTGCCCAGGGTGTCATGGTCACAGGGGGCACCATTCTCAAGAGGCAAGGCGCAGGGAGTGCCTGCGGTGTGAGGCTGTGGAAGGGAGCTTGGGGCAAGCAGGTGGCAGGCAGCAAGGCCAAGGGATGATGGGGTGGCTGAGGATCCCAGGGAGGCAGCGGGAACTGGAGGCATCATTGGAGAGCCCAAGAAGGTAGTGGGGTTCAGGGTTGATGGGGGAAGGTGTGTGGGACAGGGGAGTTAGTGGGGGAACCAGGGTCAATGGAGGGATGGGTGGGGAGCCCAGGGAGGCAGCTGGGACCAGGGGCATGGGGGGCTGGGTGGGAGATTAGGGGTGAAAGGAGGGAATGGGGGAAGCCCAGGGAGAGAGAGGAGCTTAGGAACGATTGGGGGGGAAAGGGGGGGAGGAACCTGGGAAGGTAGGAGAGGCCAGGGGCTCCAAATTACAACTTCGTCCAGGGAGACAGTTTCCTTAAGGCCGATCCTGTTGTCGAGGCCTCTGGACAACAAGAATATATACAGTCTGCTGTTACAATGGCTTAGTGAAAAGTAACATTTTTTGTCTTTTTAGAATATTTGTTTTAAGTCGAAGCTTTACCCAGCTTGTGGGGAAATGAATGCAAAGGGGAGAACAACAGCAGTTATACTCCATCTCAGACATACTTACTCTCATTACCTTACCAGTTCACTTTTTCAGAGGCATTAATAATACACAGAGAGTGTCTATTATAATGAAAAAAAAATTATTAATGTATTTAGCTTTGCAAATGCTTTTATTTGCTATATTATAATTATGCCCATTATAAGTGGAAAGCACCATAATTATATTTACATCACCAGCCACTTCTTCTGAATGGGAAACCACGGAGGTCGCGGCACAGAGCTGCCTGGTATTGTGGACATTTCAAACATCTGGCACTGCACTATTAGAGCTGTCACAGAGAACTGTAGAGCTCTTAAAGAACCTGTTATCATTTATACAGGTTAGGACTGAGGAGGTGTGATTGTAAGTGGGCTTAGGGAGGTGGGGGCTGTCGGTGTTTATAGCTCTATGCTCTTCAGAACAACATCTGTTTTTCCCATCAGTAAAAATTCCAAACCAGAAAGGCTTCACCCACATCAGGAGTTTGATCCCTCATTGCAAATAGGATAGCCAAGCATTTACCTGCCTGGCATTTCTGAAGTGATAATATAAGCACTTAGAATGCATAAAACAATCATTTCAAAACCTGATTCTTTTCCCCCTGGTTGTTTGGATTTTAATACACTAAAAAATATCCTCCACTCAGAGGAAAATGGCAGCTGTGTATGTGGAGAAACACTGGCTTCTTTCCTAGCTACAATTCTGAATGGTCCTCCCCAATGTCAAATGTCTGTTAGCTTGAAAGTTTTTTTTCAGGCTCTTTGGTCCCAATTCAGGAAAGCTCCTAAGCATGTACTAAACTTTGAGCAATCAATGGAACTTAAACACATGCTTAAAGTAAAGCATAACCTTAATTGCTTTCCTGAATCAGGCTCTTTTAAAACATGACATATAGCCATTTTCATTCAAAATCAACTGAGGAAAGAAACTTAGGGAAGTATCTTAATTTAAGGTCACAAGTTATAAGGAATTCAGGTCAGCTGAATTGCTTCTGAATGTATTAAAACAGTTCTACAATTAGTTTGTTTTATAGAAGCAATGCTTAATTGTCATGGGCCAAATGGAGCCCTCATGTGAGCAGGTGTAACTTCATTCAAGCAAAAGGAATTGCACCTCTTATACAAGGTCTGAATTTGGGACCAAATGAACTGCCTTTTCTACACCCACACAACCCTTTGCACCAGAACTGGTGTGGTACGTACAGCTAGAGCAGAAAGGGATCATGCAAGGGATGTGTACCCTTGACTCCCCCACTCCATGTGAGTTCCTTATGTGACAACCGGTAGGGGCAGAGTGTGAACTGGGCACTTTGCATGGCGTCATTTGCCCCAACCCATTGGGGCCTTGGTTCAGTGCTTTTTGTAGATGACTTCAGCGGTTGGACTGCAATTGCCTTTATCGAAGAGTTCTGAAGCTTCTCTGCTTTCTGCAATGAGGAGAATTCTGCCACTCTGGGCATCTGCCCAACACCTGATGCAAGTACTTGGACTGAGTGTTAGGCACAAGATTGTTAGGCCATTGATAAGTTGTCTTCTGAGAACCAGTCCAATAGTTTATTTCTTCACAAAGTGATGCAAATGAGATGGTGGAAGCTATTAAATAAGTCACAAAGAGTTATACCTTTCCAGGGTTGATTACTTTAACTGCTGGTGTTATTTCACTATTAAGGTGACTTTTATCCATCAAGGTCAATATGTTGCTTGCCAGCCACAAGTGGGTTTATTTCATGTTTTCATCTTTTTAAGAAGAGGCTTCATTGTTTGTTAAAAGCCTGGTGCCCTGATGGTCTGCTTCTGCAGGTGACTTTTCAAGGACGCTCCTGTAAGTCACAATTCCCTTCTCCTATTGCTGGACCAGCAGGATGTGGTGAGGAGGGAGCTGTCTAGCTACACCTCCCCCGATTCAAGTACAGTAGCTTGGTTGTACCAAGAACACATCTAGTCCTCTCTGGAAGGAATCATAGATTTTTAACGCACTAAGATCATCTCGTTTCACTTTCTGCATAACATGGCCCAGAGAATTCCATGCGGTGATTTCTACATCCAGCCCAAGGAGGAGGGAGAAGTATAATAAGCCCTTGAGGGTGAGAAGGAAGTAAGAAGGGCAAATGAAAGTGAAGGGGGAGCTCCATCCACTTCTTTCTTTTCTTTCTTATGCCTTCACTTCATGGAAATTTCTAGGTCAAACTTTGCTTGCAGTCACACTGGTGTAAATTCAGCATAATTTCTTAGAGACTAAGTGATTTAATCCAGAGTTTGTTCTTCTGAATTCTTGCTGTGTCCTATTTTGTCAGGCTTTATCCTTTGGAATCTAGTTCTATCTTCAATACAACCATCGTGAAATATAGTCTAAAGCACCTGTAATTTTAGGGAAAACCAACCTCCCTGTCTATTCCACATTATTTCTTTCTCTTCATTCTGAGGAGACAATATTTAATCTTTTCCACAGAGAAATCAGCAGGTCAGGTTATCTACAAATAGCAGATATTACCGATCCTACCTACCAGACCATCATATGTATTTGCAGACATTGTGTGGTGTTGACACATGCTTATGAGAGATTGAGGGCCACAAGATCAAGGGCCAACAACCTGCTACCAAATCCAAAAAAGCAAACTGGAGAAATGGAATATGCCTTTTTAAAATAAATAAATAAAGAAGTCATTGTGCTTTTTTCTGTAATAAACACCTTGATTTTGGGGCCTGATCCTGAAACCCAGTGAAATCTGTGGCAGAATTCCCAAGGTGCAGGATTAGGTCCTCTGAACAGTTTCCTAGACTTTCAGATGTGACTGTGTCACTAGCTTGGAAGACTGTAGGATGCAATATAATATCCAGAGCACTAGTAGAAAGTGCAGAACACAGGAGAAAAAAGTGCCAGGAAAGAACACTGAGGTAATCCTTTATTTATATATACTTTTTTCTCATTGTTTTTTTTTCAGCATTGTGGAAGTGGGTATTTATTTATATGAGGTTCGAAGAAGAGTCTTCCCTGGGCTGGAGGCAATCTTGATGAGATTTAAAAATTCAGTCCTTGGCAATTTCAAAGTCACCTGTTCTCTCCTCTTGAAACTGTTCCACTTGGTATAAATAAAAAAAAATAGACTAATTCAGTAACAGAGAGAGAGAAAAGATGTGGTTAGCCTGGTGGTTCTCAAGTGAGCGCAGAGGGGGATGAGAGGCTGTGGAAAATGGATGGAGTCTTGCTTTCTCCCTATGTTTCTTATGTTCCAGCCTTTGGATCTGAGCTGATATAGGGCAGGCGGGTATGTAATCTGCACTTTTTAAGGGGCTGTCTGAGTTTTCTTTTTTGGAGCAAAGGAGAAGTTAGGCAAGGAAGAATGACTCTACTTGGGAATAGGCCATCTGAAACCATGGGATTGCTTACGTGAATAAGGCCTTGTCTACATGAACACCTAGTTTGTGGCAATCTACCCCACACTAGCTTGAAATATGCTAACTGTCCATGTGGACCCTGCTGATCCACGCTAGCAGTTCCCTAGGAGCTTTGATTTACCCTGCTTTGAAACAGCAGTAGATCAAAGCACGCGAAGCAACTGTTAGAGCATGTCAGCAGAGTCCGTAAGGACACTGACTGTGTGCAGGCGAGCGTGGGATAGATTTACGCCCTAGCCTGGCACAAAGTAAATGTTTGTATAGACAAGTCCTATGTCCCTCCAAAAGAAGGATCGCACAGTATAGCCCTATGTCCATTTCTGCCCCAAGATGATCCTGCCGCAGTACAACTGCACATACCCCTTTTACAAAGGGCTGTTCCTGAAAGCACAGTAACTCGAAAGCACATTAAAATGATTTAATCCTGTAATCATTCTGCCGACTTTCAGATTTCAGCCCTGTTGCTTGTTTAATGGATTAAATTATATAAAGCAGCAGCAGAAATTAAGGAAACGTGTGTGTAATTGATGTAAATATCTATAAGAACAGTCATACAATAACATTATTGGGGTTTTTCATTTTTATTACATATCATTAGACAGTGATATGTTAAGTATCCGACCTTTAAGTTTTTGCATTTCAGCTGTTCTCTGGCTTGTAAGAGGAACACAACCATTTCATAATTTAGTTAAGTGAGAGAAATTCTGCCCTTGGTATTACTGGTGAAAATTCAGAGTAATTCCACTGATTTTGGTGGAGTTGTACCAGATTGGTAACAGAGAAATTTTCCCATATGCTAGAAAATAACAAAATACAGGCTTCGATCTCCTTCCCTGGTCCCCCTGGAGTCACTAGAGATTAAATTTTGGCCACTAGCCAAAGTGGAGACTGGGATTCAAGTCAGACAGACTTTCTATGTGATCTTGGGCAAGTTACTTAGGGTCAGATTTTTAAAGGTATTTAGGCCCCCTGTTGAATTTTCAGAAGCATCTTTGAGCCTGACACTCAATGAAATCAATAAGTTTTAGGAGTGAGGGGTGCTTTGGAAAATCCCACTAGGTGCCTTAAAAATCTGACTATTAGTTCCTCTGCATCTCAGTGCCCCATTTGTAACATTGGAATAGAAGTTCTTCCCAACCTCACAGGGGTGTTGTGAAGATATATGCATTTAATTAATAGATTCCCAGGCCATAAGAGGCCATTGTGATCATCTTGTCTGACCTCCAGCGCAACACAGGCCATAGCACTTCCCCAAAACAATTCCTAGAGCTCATCTTTTAGAAAAACATCCAATCTTGATCTAAAAATTGTCAGCGTTGAGAATCCATCATTACCCTTGGTAAGTTGTTTGAGTGTTAATTACTCTGTTAAAAAATTACACCTCATGTTCAATCTGAATTTGTCTAACTTCAGCTTCCAATCATTGGCTCATGTTAGATCTTCCTTTGCGAGACTGAACAGCCCAGTATTAAATATTTGTTCTTCATGTAGATACTTATAGACTTTAATCAGGTCACCTTTTAAAGGCTTAGATGCTTAGATACCTCAGAAATGGAATAGATGAGAAATCTGCCACTGACTCCAATAAGTTCAGGATCAGCCCTTGAGGAAGAGGAACCCTCTTGGATCTGACCCTTTAACTGTCTTGCCTTTTTAGATTGTAATAGCTTTGGGCAGGGACTGTCTTACTGTGAATTTGTATAGCACCTAGCAAAGTGAGGTTCTTACCTCTTTTGGGACCTCTGTGTGCTCAGTGATACAAATATTAAAAATAATACACTATTATCTTACCAGCTGAGAGAAGAATGACCTGCAATCCTTTGCGTTGCCATTTGTTCCTCTGGTTTGAATCTATTTCGTTGCGAAGTGGTTTGAAATTCAGTGCAGTCTTTACTTACTGATTTGGAACTGTGTCGATGTACTCCTTTTTGACATGTAACCATCCTACTCTGTATCTGAAGTTACTGTTTAGAGCTGATTCAGTTTAAGCCTGTTTATTGATATAATGCATTAATTATGTGTGCACTATTAACTGACTCTTGTGCACTTGGTAAATAAAATATTCCAAAAGAAGAAAAGACCCTGTTTCAAGACATTCCATATTTTATCACTACACATTTCTCAACAGGGTGCTGCATTTGCAGTTGAAAAATGGTTGCATTAGCTCTCTACTTAAATTATTACAAAAGCCAGAATGTACAAGTCTGTAACTGACAAGAGAATATGGGGTCTAAGCAGTGTGTCAGGTTAGAGGGTTGCTGCTGACTGTGTCATTTTATTAATTGGTGCTGAGAGTATGTGTTCTTTGGCAGTTCTTTGATCTGAAGTGTTATTTTGTTACTTGCCCAGTCAGTGTAGAGGAGATTTCTGTCTCTGCAACTAGAATAATGTTCAGTCTGTAGGTCAAATCCAGTATGATAAGTGTTGCATTTTTGTGTGTCTATTTATTTTTTCCTATCTGACTTTCTCCCTCTAATAAAGAATAAGGATCTGGTGAAAGATCACAAGAAAGAATGTCCGTGGGATGGTAAAAGAGAGAAAATGCTGATCCTAAGCAGTATAATTACTGAAGCTTTCTTGTAGGAGGGACCTGTCTTCTCTTTGATTTCACGGATGGTTGGGATTTCCCATGTTGAGGTTATGGGAATGAATGTGCTTGCTTGTCCAAAAATGTCTCTTCCTCTTGACTTGGGCTTTGTCCTAGAATGTGCTAAAAGGGCTTAAAAAACAGCCACCGTCCAGCCACCCAGATTCAGTTTTGGTTGCCATTTTAAGCCATTACGGGTTATCTATTTTGTGCTTTATGTAGTACAGGTATTAACTTATACATGAAAGAAAAGTGTGCAGGGCTAGGGTTGAGGAGACCCTTCACTCAAAGTCAGATCCTGCTTTAAGCCAGGGCCCCCAAAGATCCCAGCTGTTCTTGTGTAACCCAGGTCCTGATTCAGAACCCTCTGAAGTAGCAGGAAGAATAGCAGCAGAAAATATTAATATTATGATAGCACCCAAAGACCCCAGTGGAGATCAGGGCCTCTGTGCTGGGCACTGGACAAACATAAATAAAGAGGCAATCCCTGCTCTAACAGGCCTGCAATCACCAGAGGGGAGGAGAGGCGGGGGGGGGAGGGCAATTTGATTGACTTAAATGGGGTTTGAATCAGTCCTCAAGGTGTTAAAATGAATCAAAGGTGGAGACTGGAATAGGACTAACTTTGCCTCCCAAGGTGTTGTATTTGTTAAACTTGATTTGCTTTAGTCCTGGATCTGGTTGGCCTCAGCTGATATGTGGGAAGGTAGTTACTGTAATTCCCATCTGCCCTGGACATTCTTAAATAACAGCCAATTTTAGTGCTTAGATAAAGTTAGTGTCTCCTGATCAAAATGGAGTGCTAGGATTCCTAATTATGATTCCCCTAAGTAATTTCTTCTAGTCTCTCCCACCACAAGTCTCTGAATTACAAACTGGTTTATAATAAAGCTGGACAAACCAGAACTGATACTCCTTTCAGAGCCAATCAATGCCACTAAGTAAAGTGGCCAATTAGATTTGCTTTGTACATAAATTCCTTGCTTGTTATGCATGTCACCACTATAATACTCCAACCTCAACCACTTTGCAGAATGAGAGGGCTTATCTAGAAATTGAAGCAGGTTTCTGAGTGTTAACATGGACTTAGGTTTCGACAAACAATCAAGTTTGTTGTGCTTAATTCTTTTTTGATAGCACAATAGTTCATACAGGGCTAGAAGTTCCTGTCAAGACTGGGTCAATCCTGAGAGGTCTTGTGCGTCTCCTCCTCCCACTGAAGACCATGGGATCTCAGTGTGTTCACCTCAGGCTGCTAAAAGGCCAAATTCATCCTCCATGGAGCTTCTTAATAGCATTCCACTAGCCATGAATTTGACCAATTATACCAATGTCATCCTAGCTAATTATCAATTTTCTTTATTGTTTGTATTACATTAGCAGCCTGTGTGCCCCATACAAGGCTAGGGCCTTATTGTGCTGGGTGCTGTACAAATACATAGTAAGAGACAGTTCCCACCCCAAGGAGTTTACAATTACCATGGACAAGACAGAGAAAGGGTGAGAGGGGAAAGAAGCACAGAGAGGTGAAGTGACTTGTCCAAGTTAATACATGGGGCAGCGGCAGAACGGGGAATGGAATCCAGGTCTTCTGACTCCAATCAGTGGTCTATTCACCAGACCATTTTTACTTCTTGAGTAAAAGTAATTAGAGCAAGTGCCCATGTCCTTCCACCCTCTTGTTTTACATGCCGGAATGTAGCATGAGATTATATGAGGAAAGGAAGCAACTTTGTGTGATGTGGAAAGCATCCCCGTGTTACGTCCACAGCTTGCACACGCAGAGACCGATAACATAAAATACTCCTGCTGGAAGATGGCCATGGAACACTACTTTGTTTCTTAAACTTCAAAATGATAACACAGAAAAACCCCTTGGGGGGAAGGGGAGAGAGAGACAGACAGACAGACAGACAGACAGAAAGCAGGTTGCTCCCCGCAACAGAGGCACAACACACCCTACCTGTATCTCCACAGAATTGATTCTGCTGCTTTCCTACAGGGCTACATCTACACTATAATAAATAAACTCGGGGCATTGACTCTAAGAGCCTGGGCCAATTGACTCAGGCTGCAAGGGCTAAAAATTGCTCGGACAGTAGTCTTGGCTCTGAACGCCCCTCCCCGACCTTTCCTTGTGAAGTTTCAAAGCCCACGCTTTGAAAGGAGGGCACTTTATGAAAGTGTGTTGAATGTACAAACTTAGAACCTTATGCCTACATTTTCTCCCCGCTACCATGTACAGGACAGACAGCACCAGAGCTTAATTCTAAATATTGTCTCACTAATGTGTCTCAACAATGACCAGGAGAGATTGTCTCTAGGGGTATTTCCTTCCCTGTTCAGTTCTTAATTGGCCTCTCTGCAACAAGATTGTCAACTGTGATAGTAGATTCTGTCATATGGATGGCAGTCCATTAGGAACTGGACTTCAACAACCAAGCGCATTTCACATACATTGCTTGACAAAACCACGTTTTTTAAACTACTAATAGTTATTGCAGTATACCTTTCACTCTATTGTAAACCAAGGCCTCTGGGACCTGGGTTTGTGTACTCGGTTTCTCCAAGTGTCCACACCGTACTGCAAGCTAAGATTTACAATTTCTGGACCCAGGTTTCACAGCCATACTAATGTATTCCTACATAGACCTCCTGACTCGGGTTTGTGGCTTGACCTGCATCCACACTGCAAAATGACAGGACTTGGCCCCAAGCTACAGTGGAAGTTGGGTTCTGACCTCCCCCATGCGAGGTCTGTGGATCTGGGTCCGGGATGCTTGCTGAGGCAAGTCACACTGATTTGTGTGGGGATTGGGCTCAAACCTGAGTAAGAGCCTGAGTTTAGTGTGCAGTGTAGATATACCCTAAGAGGCAGACAGGTACAGGCAACAGTTTTCCAGTTAGATGTGGTGATGAGCTGCAGTGTGCAACAAAGCCACAGGGCTCCAAGTGCCTTTCAATAAAGCTCCATTGAATTTTCTCTGTTACGCTATGGGTATCACTCAGAGGCACCTATATCCACAGACAATCCTAATGCACTCACCTGAGTAAGGAACCACCTTGGAAAGGGGTTTTGCCCATGTTATGTATCTTCAGACTGGTAGGTGTCACTGTATTGAATTTCTTCAGATTTAGCTCCTTTATTGCTCCCTTCACCTCTCGCCTCTGCAGCTCCCTTCTTCTGCCTCAGTAAAAGTACCTTAAGTTGCATCACCACGTCACCCTCTATTTTACATGTCCGTGGATGTGCTCAGTTGAGGCCACAGCTAATATTTTGCTAACTAGCCAAAAGACACGTTCACAGTGCATCCAAGCTTCCTCTGAGCAGATTGCCAGGATGCAGATTGAAGCTATAAAGCCTTCTCTAGTAAGGAGAAAAGTGCATAACACTTAGTATGAATAAATCAGTAAGAATGATGCACTTAAATGAAGTTTGAAAAGGGCAGCAGCCTCCTAAAAGCTCTGGAAGCTCACTTTTCACTTCAATGAGAGGGTTGAAAGTTGAAAGTTGAAATGCAGCTTGTGGTATTACTAAGGGGATTGTTGTAACCGTTATCTTTTCTCCACGAGTATAAAAAACCTATAATTCACAGGCAACCTACTTTTTTTGGAGGATGCGGGGCGGTGGGGGAGGTAGAGATTCAGTCATAGGCTTTTATCTCTTTCTTCATCTTTAATCATTATTTTGCTGTCTTGGTTACCCTCACACACACAGCTCACTTACTGGTTGTCTGTATAGCACCATGCCACTGATTCTAAGGATAAACCACGATAGTCTAAAAAGACGTTAACATCTTCCCTATCCACGTAAGGGTTAGGTCCCCATTCAGCAAAACACTTGAGCATGGGCTCAAGTCCCAAATAAATCCACAGTATTGAATCATGTGCTTGACGTTAAACATGTATGTAAGCGCCTTGCTGAATTGGAGTATTAGGAAAGAATAGGAGGCTGTGCACTAAGTTCACTTAGGACACCATTGAACTCTTTTGCCATGCAACTGAATTATGGGTCTCTGCATACTTCTTTTCTGTGATCAAAGTGATTTTTTCCCCTTTCCTGGTCATTTCTTAACACGTGCAGTAAGAGGTATAAATGTTTCATACAGTTCTCCACGTGAGATTTTACTGTAAATCATAATGGCACTTACATTGTTTGGCCATCCACTGGTTAGACTCCTTCAACTAAGAATCCAATCAGTTAATCCAAAAAGATTAATTTTACTTTCATCTCATAGTGGAAGATTCATTAATGACACAGAAACAAGTTTTCATTTGGTTAATTAGTTGAATGAGGGTCATCTATATCTATCGCCAGTGGCAGACAGCTGAAGCTGTTAAATCCATGAAAATAAATTCACTCCCTACACATAAGTATTAATCAGCTCAGGAGAGCTGGTGTAAGTCCCAGGAAGTACCACAGAGAACTGAAATGGAAATGTCACGGAGTGTTTGTTTAGTCGATGTTGGTCTCACTGAGGAACAGATTTTAAAAGTTGGGATTCACGGCTTTAAAAATGTTCAGTGACCTCATATGAAAATAGTTTCTCTTCCTGTGAAAGTCAAAACTTAAATCTTAATGTTGTTATTTTGCCTTTGAGAGTTTCCAACTAGTTTTCAGTTCCTTGTTTTCCCTTAATAAAATATTTTTCATTGGGAATCGGTTTCCTAAGGGTTTTGTTTTTGTTTTAAATTACGGTTATTCTTAGTTTAAAAAAAGAAAGGAAGAAAAGAAGTTGACACTCATGTTCTCATATTATCTACTGTCTGAAATAGAAGGTCACCTTCCAGAGCAATCCATGCTGCTTCTAAGTAACCATTCTCTGCACTGGGTTACATTTACAGAGCAGTAAAGGGGGATTTATGCACACAAATCCCATTGACAATCACAAGCTGTGCACATACGGCAACTCCACATGCATCTCTTTGAAAACATACCCCACAGTACCTCGAATATTTATTTGTTTCTTTGGTACATTCCAAGGGCAGTTAAAAGCAGTCTGATGTCTGGCAGGATTGATATCAAGCACTATTTACTGAGCACCTTGCTGGGATGTGGCCAGGCTTGATAGATTTAAGAGTGAACAGAACGACTTAAATTCACAAACATTTGAGCTCTAAGCAAGGGCACTGACTATCTCCTCTACTCTTCAGGTTAGCAGCTGAAGCACTGGCTAGTTTGATAAGCAATAGCTCACCAATAGGAGTAGAGAATTTTTTTTTCTATATTCAGATGACAGTATATTGCCTCTCACAAAACCAAGCCCCTTAATGCCCACGGCTTTAAACTATTCTATACATTTAGCATAATCTCTGGCTACATAATAAACCCATCAGAAAGAAGCCATGATGGTGAATCACTCTCGTGAATAAGCAATCTTGAGTCTTGTAAAGCAAGTCAAGAGGGACTATGTTATCTTGGACGAATAATAATACACCTGAATATCAACATTTTATAGGGAAAAGGGTTTTGTTTTTTTGGTTTTTTAAATACCCCAGGCTACTGTATTTGAGCAAATTAAAGTGATTTAAACAAACGATCCATTCTGCCACTGGCATACATTGTAGAAGGGGGGCTATTAAAATGAATTTCCTCTTCAGGTTCCTCCTCTTAATCTAATATTATCCTGGATACATACACTGTGCTTGTTCTGATCCCTAGACTCGTATTTTGGGAACTATTTGACAGTGAAAAAGGAGCCGAATTAAACATAGGTTTTCTACAGGAGAGCAAGGAAATCAGGTTAGTAGCACTTGCATGGTTCACCAAATATTACCACCTAAACATTGCAGAGACTGGGTACCAGACACTACACATGCAGTTTGAATACCCATAGCCCTTCCAGCTACTCCCCCAAAATCAATGACGTTTACAGATAACACAAATCCATCCAAACAGAGGGACAAATACCCTTTAACAATTTAGAAACAGAAAGAAGAAATGAAATGGCACAGCTGACATGTCCCATTTAGGCTATGGGTATTTTTTAATGCCTAAGTGACTTAGAGACAGATTTTAAAGGCATTTATTGATTTCAGTAAGATACCATTTTAAAACCTGGTCCTTAGGTGCTTAGGCTCTTACACTGCACTGAAAGTCAATGGGACTTATTTTCAAAAGTGCCTATTCAACTTAGAAGACTGTTATCCTCTGGGTAGAGTCAGGAAAATGCACCATGTTGGGACAATGTGTTAAATACATGATGTTAAACATAATTGCACAGTAGTGTACAGAGGGACAAATTGTGTTTAAAAACGTGTTAGCTGGCCATGATTAACCCTGTGATCCTCCTTGGGATAACTGGGAACAGCTAACACATTTTTAAATACAACTCCCCTTTTCTGACATGGTTAGTGTAAATAAGACTTAAGTAAGCATTTCTAACATCCTAGTCCTAGTCTCTGGTTTCTCATACAAATCGTAGCTGGATGGGCACAGAGTAATTTACCTAGATTAAATCTTTCAGGTTTATTGTTTGTATTATAAATTTGAATCTGTTGTAGTATCAGCCTCTCCATTTCAGCAGTTCCATTTTTGAATGAATTCATGGATAGCTGAAAAAGAATAGGGATTTTTTTCCCCTCCCCAAACTTTGTCAATTTTCCATAAAGGATTGATTCTGGTCAGGACTTTCTTTATCCAAACCAGTTTTCACATTCCTCCCAGGGAACATGAAATGAGTTATTATTAATAGTTTATTGCTTCTGCAGCACCAAAGGCGTGCATAATGCTTCACTGTCATTGAGGAAGACTGATCCTGGCCCAAAGAACTTCCAAACAAATTAGACTTAAAACAGAAAACAGTGGCAATAACCAAAGAAGGTGGGTGAAGGAATTCAATGGGAAAAGATTGTCGGTAATATTTATTGATATCTTGGGTATTACTAATTTCAGCTTTAGTTTGGTTTTGGTGCGTTGTGTTTTAGCAGTAAACCATAGGCATATGTGTAGAAGCTAATGGTGCTGTCGAAGTAAGGCAGTGGCAGGAGCCTCTACAAAAGAAGTACACTTTAAGGAGGGACTTAAGGGAAGAAAGTTAAACCCCTCAGGCCCTCATCCAGAACCTGTTGAAGTCAGCTGGAGCCTTTCCACTAACTTCAATGGATCAAGCCCTTGATGCAAAGAAAAGAGATGGCTTTTTTCAGATAAAGGGCAGCATGAAGGGTTCAGAGTCTGTTGCCTAGAACTCGTTACTCTGTGTTTGTTTTTTCACATGAGTTGTAGGGAATACATTTTCATCACAGCAGATATCTGGATTAGGCTCATCTGCTCTGCCAAATGGGGTGCTGAAAATATAGTGCCAAAGCATAGTAAATCTGGAGTAGGTCTATTGCTTTCAGAAGAATTATTCCAGATTTACAGAACTTGTCTCCTACTCTCTAATGTTGCTTCAGTCTTTCTTTCTTGAAAATTATGTCTTTGGTATCTGGCTTGTCATTTAGAAAACTGAAAGTCGGTGTCTCCTTTCTGACTCCCACTTGCTTATGATGCCTTGCCAAAAATAAAAAAAAAATTCAATATATTTTGTATATATTTGCAATTGATTAATTCTCCAAGGATAATAGATTATTCAATTGGTAATGGCTCTGCTCTAGACATCTTAGTGAGATAATTAAAGCACTCTGACTCATAATCAATTAATTGATTAATCATCACTCCCTTTTTCCAAAGATGGTAATTAAATTTAAATTCCTCTACAGAGTCACAAAGCAATTGCCTTGCATGTGACTTTTTGGAAAAAGGAAAGCAAAAGGATAAGATTTTCACATTTGCTAAGCTTTCTGCAAACAGAAGCCATGACAGATATTCAGAGAAGGGAAAATAATTCACTCATTTTAAGTCTATAACGTACATGTGACAATAAAATGCATTTTTTATCTTTCTTCTATTTTTATGAAAATCAATCTAATATTATATAGGGGAAAAGGTTAATAAAGTGCATTGAGATTGCCTGATGAAAAGCACCATATAAGAGCTAGCTGGTATTTATTTATTTATTGTATTAGTCTCTGCTTCTGCATAAGTTGCTGTGGTTACTCATAAAGGTTGTAGTTCAGAGTCCTTCATTCCCCCATTCTTTCTTGTGAGGGCGCTTTCTGATAGAACTATATTTCCCATGATGCATTTCCCTGTGGTAGAACTTTATGACTATGTTTCAAGCTTTCCAAGCTGAAATTGTTCAGAATATTTCTTTCCAAATACAATTTTGATGTTTCAGCTTTTCTTCTCTCTTTGGGATAAAAGCAAATGTGGAAGAATCAGACTTCCTTGCTGGATGGAAATTCTAGTTTTCCCGTCAGTTCTAGTATAAATAGTTTGCTTTGATACACAGCACTTTTGCAATGAAATGAGCTAGTTTTGAGAAGTAAAAAAGACTTTTTTGAACAAAGATGGCTTTGCATCAAAAATGTGAGCAGAGGTGCTAATTAGGGGGACCTGGACTTGCCCCCCCACCTGCCAGGTTTTTGCACGTAGATTCAGGCGGTCTGTGGCCTGACCCCTTTTAAGCAGTGGTCCTGTACTAAATCAGTACAACTGCTGCTGAGATATCCAGATCATTGCTTCAGCTGTGTGGTCACTGAAGGTACATCTACACACATGCCATTTGCTGGCTTGGGTCAGCTGAGTTGGTCTTGCGGGCCTCAGCCTGTAGTGTTAAAAATTGCTATGTAGACATTCAAGCTTGGGCTGGAGTCTGAGCTCTGGGACTCTCCACCCTTGCAGGGAGTCTGGGGAGCCCAAGTCAGCCACTTTTTTTATCCCTGTGTAGACACCCAATGCCACTAAACTTAGATCTGGTCACCCTCCATCTGTATCGAGGAAAGCTGGGCCAAATTTTGGTTTTATTCTAACCTGGCGCAGGGGTTCACAACGACACTGAAATTTAGGTTGGTCACCCCTTCGTCCAGAGGGAGGGGCAGCCACACCAAATGGTGTGACTTGGTGCTTTGGAAATCTTTTCCTGTACAGCAGTGTGCTGAGGAGTCTTAAGAACCTGATGCCTGGCGACACTGGCTCATTCACTATGTGGGTAAGAGAGAGAGGAGACTCTGAGGGGGTCCCTGTGAGGAAGGAGAGGGAGATGAGTGGGGAGCTGAACGGGGTCCCTCTGAGGAGGAGGGAAGGCAGGGACTGGAATTTGGCCCCGTCCTCACAAGAAATATTAAATTGGTGCCACTGAATGTAAGAGATTTTGTTTTCTTCTGTCTGCCACATGAAGATGACTGTTTTACATAAAATGGAATTTTAGGGCACGATTGATTTAAATAAGCAACAGAGTTTCAATGGCAACGTGAAAATATTTGCAACTACCTGAAAAGAACCTGCAGACTACTGAAGAAATGTATGAATAACTCCAAATAACAGATCATTCTGAATTTTTCACCCTGTTTTTTGTAACCAGGAAATTAGGCTAAATCCAACATGGAAATTTCTGATGGTGAATTATTCACTCTACTACCTATAATTCAAATGTATTTAATTGCACAGGGCCACAGATGACTTAGAGATTCTGTCCTGTTCATGTATGACTGCCAGGACCATTAATGGGAGCTGCACACAATCACTGAGAGGAAAGTACGCACTTTAGTTATTGCATGTACTACTTTAACTGTAGGTGTAAAAGTAATGATCCTGACACTGATACTCTGGGCATTGAGATGCCGTAATGTTTAATGCATTAGCCTTCCACTTCTGAGGACCAACTGGGCTCAAATGGTACTTAGTTCTCTCATGAAATTAGATTAATGGACTGCAGCTAGCTGTCTTTGTTCACAAAAACAACATCTAATTAGCACGGTGATGGGCACTACTCTGGAGAGGCCCATTATTAAAGCTAAAGAAGAGGACGGAGGTCACTACTGAAGTACATTAGCAGAGTTCTTGGGGGCAGGTTCTACAATATCTAGTTCTTGCTACTCTTATGTGTTATACTTTCACGACTGCTAATGTTAATATACTGGAGAGAGGAGACTTAAATTCACAGGAGTTTTGTTCACTTTCTACTCCTGAAATTTCAATAGCAGTCTAACCCTTGAAATCATGACCTTGCAAAAAAGAAAATGCATAGAAGAGAACAAAATTGCCTATGTACCAGAGATATGAGTGGATATCCATCAGGGCTATGAACTTCCGAAATAGGTGGTTCTTTGCTGTAATATAGTTCTGAATCATGGGGCATTAACAGTGGCAAAGTTCGAAACTTGGCAGAAACTTTGCAGGATTGGAGACTATCCCCCCAAGTATAAAATGTGAAATTCTATCAAGCTGAACATATTGAAAGATATTTGGCCCCGCCATCTGGTTGCACGTGATTACTGTGTTTTTCCCTTCAGACATTCACTAGCATTTAGACCATTCTTCTTGTGTACAGCTAGCCTCTATTTGTCCCTTTGATTCTGTTCTTCATGTGCTGTCTTGAACCTCATATGAACCCTTTTCTTTTGCTATTACTTTTAGAATCTTATTTTTCTGCTAACCTTTTGTCAGTGTGCCTTTAATTGAATATGTAATTGCTGATTACTACTTCAGTTTGTCCTCAATTTTGTGCCTTTTTTCATTGTAATTTTGGTTTGGTTTGCCTTAGTCATATGATAGCTTCCTTCAGTCAGTAAAATAAGAATGCCACTTGTGAGGAGGGGGGAGAAGGCACCAAGTAACATCCATTTTGCACACACAACCCCTCATCCAGCTGTGCGTCTGAATAACTATAAGCAGTGCGTAGTAGTCTCATAGACCTCATTGGAACTACTCACTTACGTAAACAGATGCTTTGCTGGATTGAGAACATATGAAACATTTTAAATATAACCTAAATAATGGAAAATGTATAGACACTCCTATTGAGATCTACAGAATGCACATCAGACCCTATCCTGCAGATCTTACTGTAAAACTAGTATTGACTTCAAAGGGACATTTCCTTCAGAAAGGACTTGAAAACTAGTCTCACTATAGCTTTGTGTGAGCAACCATACTGAGGAATGCCAGCAATCAATTATTAACTTGCAATGTAGAAGAATCAATAGATAAATTAATATTAGGTGGTAGGCAGATACATCTGTGGGTGCAGTCCTTCTTATTTCATCCGCAACTGGGGCTCCATAATTAGTTTATTCAAGCCAACACTAAAAAAAGAGGGTGTTTCTGTAACAGTTTTACTTTTAATTTCAAACTGTCCACAAGCATATTAATTTCCTGAAAAACTTAGCAAAATAAAATAAATGAATGAGGCATGAGTGACAAAGCATTGCAATGAACTGGGCTTACAATATAAGGAGAAAACTGCCTATTGGCAGTTGAATTAATTATGGAAAAAGTAGGCCCATGATTGTTTCTTCATACTACATGTAGTCAAGAAATGTTATAGCTGGCAATGTCTGAGACTATACATACTAACTGAATGCATTCTCTCAAGATGTTCACCTTGGCTTTGTACCTGCAGCCACTTTTTATAGGGACCAAAAAAGTATACAATTTTGTACTCTTCTGGTAATCTGTGGTTTCATTAAAGACATATGATGCGTCAAATTATGTAATAAGTTGTATACAGAACTGAGAGGATGAAGTGTGTAAAACATGCAAAGGGGGATTTGTTTAAATTAATCAGACTATAAATGTAAAATGAAAAGAAACGTTTTTTATATTCAACAAATAATTAACACAGAATAGTCACTGCTGTTGGGTGTTATTGAGGTGAATATCTTTGCTGTAAGGGATTTAATAGTTGTATAAAAAAAGAATAGCATTTGCACTTACCCTTGATAAAGCAAATAACAGGAGTTTAGTCCTTTTTTTAAGAGCATAAGCCGACTGACATCTCGGTAGTGGATGGTTAATATTATTAGGCCTGATTGCTTTCCCACAGTTTTACAGAGATGGGAAAGGCTATCGTATCTCTGAGAGGCTAACATATCTCTGAAATCTCTGAGAGGATCCCTTTGAGAAATTCCTCCCTGATTGCTGTATCATCAGCCTCCATTCTTTGAGCCATGTACCAAAGTTACTGCTATTTATGGGCTCATAGTGTGTTTGGGCTTTGAACAAGGCATAAAACGAAGATAGTTTCTATTCTCTGCATGGCAGAGCTATGCGTATGAAGAATGTGTGTTTTCAAACCACAAATGTGTTAGGGATCTAGAAATGTGAGTGGAAGAAAGTTTTCTATCCTTGGTACCATGACGGACATGGTAGGGAACAGTAACTATCCCCTTAAACTCAAGTTGCCTCTGAAGCAGCCAGTATAGATCAAAGTTGGAGACACCAGACTACAATATGTGACCATTCTTCTGCTCAGGGAAAGTTTTCAGATCTCAAACTGTGGGCAGAGAGCCAAGGCAGCCCAGATGATAAGAACCAGGCAGCTGGTAAGAAGCTAAAAGTTCCACCTTTTTCCTCATTTCTACCCATCTACCAGTGACACAATTTGTTAAGTACACACTTGATCTTCCCAGTGCTCTAGACTACCTACTGAGTTAGCTGCATCTGGATTTCTCAGGCTCTTTTGGTCTGGGCTGCTCTGGCCCCTCTACCTACTTTGACTCTGGAGCAAGAAGAGAGAATATTTTGGGGAAAGCCAAGATATCGGTTGGATATGGCATGATACTTTCTATACCCACAAGAATGTTATATTCCTGCTTTTGTTAACATTGAAGACTGGCATAGGGACCATTTCACATGCTTTCCAAAATTTACAAAGTTTGGGCCAAAATTTTGTTACTTAATTAATTGGAACTTCCATTGATGTCAGTGGGAGATTTGCTCTATTAAAGATGGAATGTTTGGCCCTTTGACTGTGCCTGTTGCTCTGTCCAAAACAGAACATATAGAAGAGCTATCCAATGGTGACTTACTAACTTTCATTGAAGAGTTAATACTATTCAGAAAAAATCAGTAAAGCTGTGTAGTGCTCTTCTCCTTCCTTGATATTAAAGCCACCATGTCCATTCTTTGGGACTACAGCAAATTATTGTTGACAGAACAGGATGAAATCTAAAATGTTTCAAAGCGGAAAACCTAGCATTTTTTAAAAAAAATTTTAAACACTTTTGGCCTTATGTATCAATGTCATTGGCAGTTACAACAGAGCACTTTGATGTTAGCTGACATGAAATTTACTTAATGTTAGATCAGCCTGAAAAAGTGTACAAAAGTCTGGTGTGTCTAAGGAAAAAAGTGTAAGCATGTGTATTAATTGTGGAAGAATATTTTCCTGTTCTCAGGATACTTGTTGCAGAGTTCTAAAGTCAAATTGTCAATACAGGAACTCTAAAACACCAACACTGCATAAAGATGTAAACTAGAGTATTTCTAAGGGTAGATTATTTTAATGGATTATCACCCATTGTAGTTTCACTCTCTTTATTCATTAGAAGCATTAGTTCCCACAAGCTTTACAATTGGTTTGGAATTCAGATAGATGATGTCAATTTGCTCTATTAGAATAATCATTATTTTTTAACACAGTCAGGTACTTATTTAAGATCTGTCTACAAAGTAGCTCAAACTGGTTGTTGCCAGCCAGCAGTTCAGTGAGATCTTATATTCCAGATAGGGTTGTTTGTTGATTTAACAAAGGTAGCAAATATCCACAGGCCAGGAGGATAATAAAATAAAATTAGAAAGGTAACCTATATGTAGCAGCACATGAAACATTGTTTGCAAAAACAATAACATGGATCTGGATTTTTGAAAGTTTTAGATGCAGAAGTTCTGGAAATTCAAGATTCATACATTACATATTACAAATCTGTAAAAATCTATGATATAAGTAATTACATCTTTGGGAATGACTATTGAGTATACAGATCTCTTGTTTGTTCTTTTTCTGAATTCTTCAGGCTTCCTTTCTTAATACATTCTTTTCGTCTTCTGAGTATTTATTTACAGTGAGGTTGATGCTTTTCAGCTGAAATTTTTTGGAAGAAAAAATGAAAATTTCCGTCAACTGCAATATTTAATGAATTCATGAGAATTCACTGAATTGTTTTGATTAGGGAAAAAAATGAAAAAAAAAATTAAAAGTTTAAAAACATTTTTATTTTGCCTATTCAGAAATGAATGTTTTACTTTTTTATTCTGAACGACTTTTCATTTTTCAATTTCCTTTAATTTTTAAATGAAAAAATGCTTTAGAAATGCTTACAATTAAAACAAAATATTTCATTTGACCTGAAATTAAATTTTATCAACTTTGATACACCAAAATTTTTGAGACAATTTAATTTTGGTCCAACCCAAAAAGTTTATTTTTTGTTCAAATTGCTAGCAAATCAATAAATCCATTATTTGTCCAGTGCTATTTATAATCATTTGATTGGGGCTGTATGGTTTGGTGATTTGGGGGGGCTTGTTTTCTACTCTTTCACTATCACAGTTGGCTTTCTCTTATATTAGCCAGGTGACACACACAAATATTGATACTTTTTTTTTAACATCCCAGCTTTCACAATAACAAGACTTAGGCTTCCCACAGTTCATCCCATTCACCATCTAAAGACAGATAAAAGGGATTTTATTCAGTTCTTTAAGTGATGAAAGCTAATGGAAAAATAGTCCCTTGTTGTGTAGAGAGAACAGTGTCCATGTTTCAGGCTCCATGAAATACTATTCTTTTTACTATTCAACAAGCACAAGGATGGTCTTGTGCATAAATCACAGAACTGAAAACAAGGAGAGGATGGTTCTATTTTTAGTTTTTCCAGAGATGTCATAGATGATCTTCTGCAAATCATAGAACCAAAAATGACATTTGTGGACAATTCAATATTTCTGAAAATTTTCACAATAAATTTCACATTTTCTTTTCCACAAAAAGTGGGTTTGTGGGGTTTATTTATTTATTTATTTTTTACCACTTCTGCACATATTTATCGCTCATCCTTCAAATGTTGACTATACTGTGACTATACTCGAGCCACCTGCATTAAGAAAGCGGGTCACTGTGGCCACTTTGTTCAGATTTTTCTGCTTCAGACTCTCAGGCCAGTACCCCTTGGGCACATATGTTGCTGAGGAATATAGTAGAGGAAGCTGTACACATACACACTAACAGCTCACTATGTTACTTATCTGGCATATTGGGAGACTCATTTCATTCATACTTGTAAAGTACTTTGACATACTAGTATAAAAGCACTGTAGTATTATAATTGCTCATGGACACCTAGCAACAGAGGGCAAAGTTTGCTAGCTTACTGGGAAAGGGAAAGGAAGGAAGGAATGCACATCTGGAATAGATTCGTTACCACATCACCAAAGGTGGTGCTGTCTTTTCAAGTTAACAAGTTGGAACTTTCAGTTTGGTTGTCTTTTAAATATTTACCCAAACAGTCAGCTTTGTGAGCATTTCACTCACTTCTTACTACATACTATTTCCATTGCAGGGAAGTGTGAAGCCTTTTTTAATTGTATTTAATTTTATTACTACTTTCAATACAGCCAAAGTTGATATTATTTCTGTGAATTATTTGTTGCTTAAAGTAGTTTCTCTGAAAGGAAAATATGAGGAAACAACTTAGTATTACAACTCAGCCGGGTCTTGCAGGGAGTGGCTTGTTTGAGAGGGAAATTGATTTTAGAACGGGTCAGGAATTTTTTCATGAAACTTTTGTTGCTGTTGGGAAAATGCCGATTTCTGGAACTAAAACTTTTTATAGGGAAAGGATTGGTTTCAATTTATTTCTTGACACAGAAAAATATTAAGGTGATGATAGTATCATTTTTAATGTTCAAAGTCAAGTGAAACATTTGAAAAGTATCTAAATGAGATTTTTGTTTTGACTCAAACAGAAATTTATTTTTCAATTTTCAGCTCACAAAAGTTTTCTAGATTTTGATTGATTTTTTTTTATCCTTGCTAAGAATAGAAACATTCAAAATCTTTAACTATTATCACAGGATGGGGGAAAACAGTTTTGTGTCCAATTGATTTGTTTCTCGTGATTTTGTGATCCCCTACTTTTTTATGAGTTTTTTGTGTGTTCTTGCAACCCAAACTCTCAGTGCAAAACTGGAAGGAAACCAGCAAATTTCATCCCGTCTGTCACAGAAGCACTCAATTTTCTCTTTATTGCTATGAAATGGGTGGAATTCAGATGCTTTGTACCAATACCATGTCAATGAAACACTGGGTTTGGGCAAAGCTTTCCTCAACCCCCTCTCTTTGCTACTTCGAAATTCTGTTGATTAGTTTTGCTGGTAAACCCAAATCCTGAAACCAGCTTAGTTTAAATTTCTACTTTAGTTTTATAACAAAAGTTTTGTGCAGACTTAGCAAAAATCTGTTTTAGAACTATAATGATTAATGTCCTGGGCTAGACCAAGAGGAGAGTGGGAGGCTCTAAGGAACAACTGGGACAGAAAAATTGAATACAATCTCCCTAACTCTAAACCCACTGAGAGAGTTTACAATTTGATGTTGAATTTCCTTGTTCTCCCTTCATTTATTCAAGCTTTAGAGAGTCTTGGTACTGTACGTTTTATTTCCCAATGAATCTCCCAGACTCCCAGCAAGGTCTCTGTGGTGGGGCGGGTAGCCCATTCCAGCAAAGAAGGGGTTAATGGATCCTGGGAGAGGCTGCAGGGGTAGCATCCAATCAGAAGGGCCCAGGGGAATGCAGCCAGACGAGGCCAGGCAGGCCCATATAAGAAGGGCTGTCAGCCAGGAGGGAGCAGTCACCCTCAGGAGTTCAGAAGGAGAAGGCTTGCCAGCTTGCAGGTGAGGCAGGCCAGCATCCTGAATAGAGCAGTGTCTGGCTCCAGGGAAGGAGGAGCTATGGACCCTGAAGCAAGTGCAGGGATAGACTGCAAGGTTGGGTCCAGGGGAGGAGAAGCTGCTGGGCCCTGGAGTAAGAGATGGACAGAGATGACTCTGGACTGCCTATCCACTGATACAAGTGGCTAAGGACTATTAGAACCTCAGAAGGGGGAGGAGCAGAGACTGAAACACAGCCAGAGAGTTGTGCCACCAAGTGGACTCTGGGACTGCGGGGAGACACAGGTCCCGGAGCAGAGAAAGGATGGGTGACACACCACTGGAGAGGCTGTATTGGCAACCAAAGAAATTCCTCAGGATGGCCATCAGGAGGTGCCGCAGTTAAGAGCAGGGATCCGTTAGTCTCCAACATCTCTTGTAATTGGAGTCTGAAAAGACATTTCTTTTCTTTTTGCATTGGAGCTATCTGTTTGTTTGCCTTTATTGTTGTCCATCATGTATCTGTCTCCCTGCATTAAACTACATCCTAACATTTTTTACCACCAGCAAGTAGCCAACTGCCATCTGCATTCTAATGTGTTAATTTAGAAATACAATGTGAGCATCCAATCTCTAGATGAGTTCTGATCTTAGAATTTGTACCGGCAACACTTATTGTCCTATAATTGTTGCTGCCTAATTGTAATGAACATTGAATAGGTTTAAAGTGCTGTCTAGGAGACCAGACCAAAATACGGCACAGACTAACAGCCTGGTTGTGGGGAAATAAATTTGACTTACAATTGTGGTGGTTGGGCCAATGATGAGACAGAATCTAAACTGACATGAAAAACTTTCAGTTTGTCTGGAATCTTATTTGACCCATAATCGATGTGTTTATTGAATGATAAAGTAGCGTCGAGCAACAAGCAGGGCTCCAGGATATTTGGTAGGCAGATGTAATACAGACCAAGGAGAAGTCACTAGCTTCAACTTCACAGTCATCATTCAGATTAGACTAAATGCCAAAGAAAAGCATATAATGGCTTGATATTATTTTCAAGGTTGAAAGGGAAGTAAACTACCTTATCTATTAAGTGAACTCAAAAGAAAACATGATAGACAGAGATCATGAGCCAGAGCCTCAATCAGTGTAAATGATACACTGTGGTTGTGTGGCTACAGGTGTCATTTGCACAAGACAAAGCTCTTTGCTTGAGTTTATACAATGGGTGCCTTAGGAAATTCAACATTTGCTAATAGCTCTCAGATAGTGATATCTAGGATGTGGTAGACGGTGTCTATTGGGAGAATAGGATAATATTGTGATAATCTACTCTATATAGTTTTTTTTTAATGTATTCAGCTTATAGGTGCACAGCCTCACACATGAAGGCTGATGGAAGTTGGAACTGCAACTCTTGTGGGTTTTTTTTTTTAAAGGCATTCTTTGATTTCATTTTATTGCCATTAAAACTCTCACGGGAAGTGGGAAGGAAAGTGGACCAGGGCATGAATACACACTGAAGAACTGTCTTAGTTCTGTTCAGAAAGGAATTCAGAGAAATAAACCTTTATAAAAATAACCTTTTGATATTAGTTAATGGGTTTAAAAATTGTCTTCTCCCATCTGGACAAAGCAAACCTTTCTCCAAAAAAAAAAAAGGGAGGAAGGGGCACAGAAAGAGGGTTCATCAGAAGGAGGAACAGAGCTGCAGTCCACTGAAATGTCATTGAAAAGGAAAGAAATGGAGGGGGCCATCCATGGGTCACCTGAAAGGTTATAGAAGAAAAAAATGAAAAGGTTCGAAACTCTCATATCCATGGCCAGGTTGGTATATTATTGCCATAGTGATTTGGATGATAATGGTCAGTAAACCGAAGTAAATTTTAATGATGTAGATGAGAGGAGCTCAAACTGATCATAATGATAAACAATATGCTTAGACACCAAGGGTCTGTAGCATTGAATGTCCATGGCCACGTCGTATGGTTTTATCTCCGGCTTCTAAATGCTCCAAGGGTGATTACTGATCTGGTGCGTCCAGGTTAATTGTCGACAACCGCGTGGCTTCTACCAGTCCCCTCCTGACCTCAAGTCTAATCATTAGGGCTCAATTTGCGGGGACATTATCTCCAACATGGGCTATATGATCAAACAGCCCTGGCTGACAGTGTCTGATGATGATTGTAATCCTCTAGAGGCCACTTCTCAATAATCTTTCCCTATTATTGATAAAAGGAAACCATCTTATGCCCATTAGTCACCACTGGCAATACATATGAAATGCCTCGAGCCTCCTGATGTTTTATTTAAGCAACGTTCATGTTTCAGACCCGTATAAGAGGATCGGAAGTACACAGGTTTGATAAATTCATAATTTGTATACAATCTCACCTTACTTTGGCTCCAAACTTTATGCAGGTCCTTCATGGCTGAGGCTGCTAGACCAAGTATCCTCAGGATGTCAAGCTGGCTGCACCCTAATAACCATTTCTAATAACAGAATCTAATGACAATTCACTGCTTTACTTCTATGGTTTGTCCAGCAGCACAGATGTCTTGTGTCACAGCGTTTGTGCTGATACTCTGGATTTTTTATTTTGCCCAAGAAATCCTTAGCCCAAGGGCAGCTGCCAAGTGCTGGAAGCTCTCTACTATATCTTTATGGTGGTTTGCATCCTGGCCAAAGAGGATGACAGCTGCATTATCCGGGTCAGTAAAAGAAGTTGAACCAACAGTGATTCCAGTTTTTGCAGAGACATATTCAAGGAGACGGTCTATTGTGTGCAGAACAGAGCTGGGGCAGGACACATCCCTCCTTCATCTCAGTTCTAGTGTAAAACTTGCCAGCCCTGTGATCCCCCATCGTAGCCATGCCCCTGAGTCATTATGTAGGTCTTGAATTCGGATCAGGAAGGTGTTGGAAATTCCAGTGCCTCATACAGCCTTCCACTGGGCAGTTCTGCTGACAGAACTGTGGGCTCCTTCTAGGGCTACATATGCTGTTGAGACAGGATGACTGAATTTTCAGTGAATCTCAGATAAAAAACGAAGAGCAAACACAGCATCCACTGTATATAGCCAAGCAGTGATACCCAATTGCTCTGGGCAATGGCGTTTCACGAGGAGGAGCTGGGGCTAAGTGAGTAGGGCATGTGTAAAAACATTTCTGGGGAAATAAAACAGAGTTACTGGTCTGTAGCTTCTGCACTCAGTATGTGGGCCTTTACCATTATAAAATGGGATGCTGATCCCTTCCTTCCACTCCTCTTATCACGTCCGAGTAGTCCATGCCCAGACAAAAAGCTGCTGTAGTGCTACACTCTGAGGTGCACATGAGAGGTTTTGGTGTTATGCCTTTGGATCCAGCAGCACACTCTCTTTGAAGTTTCTTTATGGCAGAATGGACTTTTTTCAATGCACTAACATCCACACAGGCTTTGGGATCAAAGACTGCATCTACTACTAATGCATCCAGATCTGGGCATGCAGTTGCTTCAGGATGGTTAAGTATAGTCTTGTAATCTTTCCATCTTTGCAGGACTTCTTGGGTTGAACACGTTTTACTGTCTGCCTTATTTATCAGCATAAACCCCAGGCAAATTTCAGTTTTGGAATGAAGTGATTGAATAGTTTCAAATACAGGTTGTAATTTATTAGATCATATTCCCTTTTCTGCCTCTTTTGCCAAATTCTCGATATAAGCTCCACGATCCACTTTTGTTGTCATCTAAAAAACACCTTGTAAACATTTACATTCAGTGGTGTCATGGTGCTGTCTGGCCTCCAATTTTTCTCAAAATTTGGAATATCTGATTAGATAGCCAAGGGTGTCACTTGTAGTCATCTGGTTTTGTAATGGCATTTATGACTTCTCTGACTTTGACTTTCCAAACTCGTTCTTCATCATCTGGAAGAGCACCAAGTGCATCCAGTTTGCTACATGCTGTGACAGAATATTTGTTCATAAATGCTGAATTTTCACAGAAGCATTGTCCCTTATGAGTCATAAAAGGTGCACTCTTGTGTTAAAATCGGGAGGTAGTTGTCATTTTATCAACAAGGAGATTATGGTCTATAGTTGCCAGGGCTTCTACACCTCTGTAAATCCTATATGACCTTACTATACTACAAATCTGTACCAATTTATGATATGTTACCAATGATGAAGAAGCTGCGTAAATTGTACATTTTCTACCTCATAATGGAAAGGCGCTTGGGAATGGGGAATAAAAATGAATCCTATACATAAGGGATCTGAGTTCTTTACAATTTCTTTTTGATGAAAACCGAGAATACATATTTTATTTTGCTCCTAATGCTATTGTTGGATTGTTTAAAGGGGAGCCCATATAAAGAAAATGGACAAATCTGCACTGCATGAAACATATGGAATCAACTACCATTCATCTTACTCAGTTGGATTAGCAATTGTAAAGTGGCTGTTTTCCCTAGCTTTTGCCTGTTGTGTGAACTATTCACTTGCAATACAATTTACTGATTTCCAGTGGATTTGTCACTTGAATGAATGAATGAATTTGTACAGGGATATGAAATAATAATGATCATCTTTGTTTTCCTAGTGTGAATCCTAATGTGCATCCTGCTTTTCTATCCACACATTGAAAAAGTGAACCAGAGTAAGAGGTAAAGAATTCTTGAGAATGAAATTGAGGGGAGAAGATAGAGGTATGAGGAAAAGAGGGTAAATGGGTTAGAAATGGAGCAGAGAAGGGGAGAGAACTTAGTACCTTGATACTATGGTGATTATTGTTATTAATATTCCTAAGGGTGAGATCATAGTCCATTCTGCACACCGGAGCAAGGAGCAGTGTTAGGTGTCTATTACTCACTTAGGCTGGTCTGCTGAACCATTGTTTTCTATATGCAGGGGTAGCTGATTCCATAGAGTTGCAGTACCTTCTGCCCGATACAGGTGGGGACAAAAAAAGGTCAGATTCCTGACTTTTCCACCCCTCCTGCCCAACGCACCTAACAGCATAGCTACATTGGGTACATGAGGGAGCATATACTCTGGTGTATATAGACTATAGAGCACTGGGCAGCACAGAATGGGGAGAAGGTGAACATACATCAGTGCTGAAGGAACAGGTTCAGGACATTTAGAAAGATTGAACATACATAATTCCATGGGGCCAGATGCAATGCATCTGAGGGTGCTGAGGGAGTTGGCTGATGTGATTTCAGAGCCATTGGCTATTATCTTGGAAAGCTTGTGGCAATTGGGGGAGGTCCCTGATGATTTGAAAAAGGAAAATATAGTGCCCGTCTTCAAGAAAGGGAAGAAAAAGGATTCAGGGAACTACAGGCTGGTCAGCCTCACCTCAATCCCTGAAAAAATCATGGAGCAGGTCCTCAAGGAATCCATTTTAAGGCACTTCGAAGAGAAGAAAGTGATCAGGAACAGACAACCTTGATTCACAAAGGGCAAGTCATACCTGACCAACCTGATTGCCTTATGTGGAGAGGTGACTGGCTCTGTGGATGTGGAGAAAGGGGTGGACGTGATATACCTTGACATTAGCAAAGCTTTTGATACAGTCTCCCACAATATTCTTATCAGCAAGTTAAAGAAGTATGGGTTGGACTATAAAATGGATAGAGAGCTGGCTAGATCATCAAGCTCAACAGGTAGTGACCAATGGCTCCATGACTAGCTGGCAGCTGGTAACAACCTGAGTGCCCCAGAGGTTGGATGTGAAGAAGTTGGAGAGAGTCCAGCAGAGGGCAATAAAAATGATTAGAGGGCTGGAGCACAAGATTTATGAGGAGAGGCAGAGAAAACTAGGCTTGTTTAGTCTGCAAAAGAGAAGAATGAGGAGGGATTTGATAGCAGCCTTTAACTACCTGAAAGGGGGTTCCAGGAAGAATGGAGATAGGCTGTTCTCAATGGTAGTAGATAACAGAACAAGGAGCAAATGGTCTCAAGTTGCAGTGCGGGAGGTCTAAGTTGGATATTAGGAAACAGTTTTTCACTAGGAGGGTGGTGAATCACTGGAATGGGTTACCTAGGGAGATGGTGGATTCTCTATCTTTAGAGGTTTTTAAGATGTGGTTTGACAAAGCCCTGGCTGGGATGATTTAGTTGAGGTTAGTCCAGCTTTGAGCAGGAGGTTGGACTAGATGACTTCCTGAGGTCCCTTCCAACTCTAATATTCTATGATACTATGTCACCGTATATTACCTTCTCAGGGTAGGGAGATTGTGACTCCTTCTCTGCTTGCTGTAGAGACTGTACAACAATATGCTGCCCTTTACTCTGGACTAGGTCATAATGACATGCCTTAGCCGTAAGACAGACAAATAGAATTGTAATGATGAAATTTGTGTATATTTAGGTTTCCATTAGTTTTCCTGGTAGAGTTAAAATTTTACCTGAAGAAAAATACAACAAATACCATTCTAGGCTATAAAACTTAGTTCAATCAAAGATTTTCAAGTAAATATAAGGCACTTAATACAAGTTATGTTTCATAGGTACTTTCTTCCCTGCTGATATAATAATTTTATATAAGCTGCTTATTTTTTAGGTCAGGTGTAGACAGAATGGGCAAAATGAATTAATAAGATCATGAATATTATTGATTTTTTTGGTGTGTTTGCCAATACCTAGACAAAACCCACCTATACTGAGGGATCAAAGTAAGGCTATCTTTACTTGTGCTAGTGTGTGTGTGTACCCTACCTACTGATAGCCATTTATGAAACATGAATTTGTCCTTTTTCGGATGCTGTTATTTCCCTATATCTTAGAGAGAGAGGGCCAAATCTTGATTTCATTCACATCAGTGGAAATTAAGCTATTAACATCAATAAACCAGGGATTTGTGTTTAAAAGAAGAATTCCAGATAAACCTCACTAAACTCTGTATTTTTTGTAACTCGCGTAGGTCCCTGACCTTCTGTTGGTGCTAATTGTGCTCTCTTTAATCAGGTAATTAGAATGATAGCTGAGTAAAGACTGTTGAATTCTTTTTGGTATCGTTTTTCAGAATTCATTTTAAGAAGTCTTCCATAACTAGACAGTATGACCACACTTATTCAGCCCCACTCCTAGAAAGAGGTGGTGGGGTCCTGTGGAAATACTATGTAATCATGTAATTAAAAACTATCATAAGGAATATGGAAAGAATCAAGATTGTATGCATTGTCTTAATTTTGGCATTTCTGGACTTTTGAAGACTTTTCAACCTTAATATTCTTTTAATATGGACTTCTGTTAGAAAATCAGTAGAAAAAATAAATTCCATACTGTTAATCTATTCAATAAGAAGCACTAGAATATGTGTCCTGAACCAGGTATACATTTCCTGAGACTGCCCTGATTTATTTATTTTAAAATGTTATATGTAGTAAGGTAGCACTCCATTGGTGGCCTTACTCATTCAACATGACAACTGGTCAAAAGTTTTCAAATGAAACCTTTTTCTCAATGGAAAAGTGGATTTTAATCTAAATGGAAAATTTCCTTAAAAAAATCTGTCACCATGTAAAATTTTCAATTTTTCATCAAAAAACCCAATGAAATATTTCTCATTGGATATGAGGATAAAGTGCCATGTGGGAGTTGCAGTTCAGTCTCCTTCTGTCTCTATTCTAAACTATCAGCTGGGCTCCCATACTGATACATCTCCCATAATAATATGATTACATGAGGGACATTTGCAGGACACACATAAGAAATTAACTTCCTTTTAAAGCCGGATCTAGGGTGAAATCCTGCTCAGATTGAAGTCAACAAGAATTTGCCAACCTTTGAGCTCCAACTCTGTATCTTTATACATTGAGAAATAAGTGGCCTGTAATTGCAACCTGCTTAATGCAAGCATGTCAAATGGTAAGGTTAAAATCCTATTTTTTCTCTGCTAAGGAAATCCTCTGGTTAAACAGCAGATAGAATTCTGTTCAATATGTCAGTTTTCTTGATGCATCATAGCCAATAACCCAATATTTGCTGAGCACTGAGAAATACTTCGTAGTACACCAGCAACAAACTTAATAAATCCAGAGTATTTCACTACATACAGCTTGCTAGTGTGAGAGGAAAGGAGCAATGACAATGATAACGGTGGACTATTTTTGGTACATTTATGACCCTTGGTTTCTAGGAAACTACAGAAGACAGGGACGATGGATGTAGTCATTTTTAAATACTGTTTCACTTTACATTAAAAATCTTGCATTTATGTAATATCTTTAATGTCAAAGAATTCTAAATATATTAGCTAGTCTATGGCTTAAAGGCACAGACCTGAATTTCTCCTGAGGTTCTTAACGACTTCACATTGCAGCAAAAGATCCATCATCATTTAAACCAGTACAGTATATGTGTCTCCCTTTTCAACTACTGCTTTCCCTTTCTCTTCATGGCAAACTACAACATGGAGAGAAATATAATGCCCAGTCCATACTATGTGTTATCTAGGGCTGCATGCTTCATTTAAAAAAAAACAACAAAACCTTCAGTCTTAAATACATGATTGTTGACCAGATTGTAGATGGTGGATCAATTGTTGCAGGTAAGAGCAGGGGATGCACAACAGTAGTGATAGGTTGCCAGAAGTTACCCAGATCACTCATGGTTCTCTTCCACCTGACTGGGACTCTGACATTTCTGAGAAGGACAAGATCAGGCAGCCTGTCTAACCTGGTAAGAGCATCTTCTCTTTTGGTATCTGGTCTGGTGTTTCTCCCAAAGTCCTGTCAAGCAACGTGCAGGGTTGTATGTCCCTTGTGCCAGCAGCAGCAACAAGAGTTTGCAGAGGATAAGCTGAGGGCTTTAGCTGAGACTTCATTCCCTTCCTAACGCCCCAGTTAACGTGTTCTAAATGTCAGTACTCCCTCCCCTCCCCTTGGAGAAAAGGCTTTTGGCATTGTTCAAAATAACTTTGGTGACATTTCTCCATTTCTACGAAGTACTCTGTGAAGGACTAAAATCTCTTTGTGGTTGGAGTTGGGGCCTGGCATGCCCACCTCTGGAATAGGACTCAGGGTAGAATGGGGAAAGACCACAGCAGAAGACTGTGGGGGGGGAGAGGATGCGGAGGAGTTGAGGGGGAGGGATGTTGATGGGAGATTGAAAGGCCTGTGCCACTCCAGCAGAGTTCTCTTCGTAAAGGGGCAATTGCGGTCAGTGCTCCAGCAGAGTAGTCTTCTGAATAATGGCAGCAAGAGTTGCCATACATATATGGGGATGACATTTTGTCCAATGAGATCCACCACCACCCCAGTCCCCATAAAATATTGTAGCATTCTTGTTCCCACATTTCTGTTTAGTAAGAATGGAGCCATACATGAGATGTTGCTTATCAACTGTCTGTTCTGCATGGTTTGTAATATTGTGTATAATAGGACCTTGGATGGTGACATTGATCCATGGTTGACTGTGCACTTTACTGCTAAACACTTACTTAAAAACAAATGTAGGAAAGGAAAAAAGCTTTAAAAAAAGAAAAACAAGCATCAGCTCTGACAGGTAGATGAAGTGATGGAGACAGGCTCACATATTAAATTGCAAAGCTTCAAAATCTCTCAAATGTGAGGCTTTTTTATTGTGAAATATTGCAAGCCATAAGTTTCCTATGAGGCATAGCCTCTTCAACTTTCTCGTTATAATGCTTTCATAATTTCACAACTATAGCAGGGTCCTCTGAGAAGCCAAAGCTGTCCTCCTCTGAATTTTGTCCGAATGGTAATCCTTTTAAAATTGTAACCCATTTATTTTCTGTTTTATATAGAACTAAGTATACTTTGATTTTCTGTTTGAAGTGAGATGTGTTATTATTAGAGATGGGCAAAGCATGAGGAGTTCAGGGAGTCTTAAACCTGTCAGTCTACTATTTGGATTCACAAAACTAATTTCCAATATGGAAATCCCATCA
This sequence comes from Mesoclemmys tuberculata, assembly GCA_007922155.1. NCBI lineage: Eukaryota > Metazoa > Chordata > Testudines > Chelidae > Mesoclemmys > Mesoclemmys tuberculata. Next base: position 18,681,284 of record ML675601.1, read on the forward strand.
CACTCCCAATGCAATTTAAACCCTGTTTGCCTCTTGAGAGAAATTAGCAGATTTTTCTGGCCAGAAGGAACCATTAGATCCCTTAATCTGATCTCAGAAATATTTATGGTTGAGTTATCTCCAGGGACTGAATCTGGAACCTCTGTATTGAAAAGCATGAGCAGCTCTTGCTTGAGCTAGAGGAATAGATTCTCTGTGTATTATTATTAATAATAATAATGTTTCTCTATCTAAAACAAAGTCTGTATTATAGATTAGGTATAATAAGTGTCCAGTACAGGGGTTCCCTCAAAGACCAAAATTCCTCCTGGAACTCCAGCCTAAACATGGTGCCATTTTACCCTGTCCAGCACAACTGAGATCATCCAGGGCAGACGCTTACCTATTGTAATGTTCCCCCCTGCAATCTGGACTGGTGTGTAGCTGTGTCACCCAGATCCCTCATTCCTGGGCCCTGATATACTCTGCTTTGCTATGTGAACCACACATTCCTGGGTCAGCCCACGCCCAACCTTCTGCGAGTAATTGGTCCCTGACCTAGTGAAGAAGCACTTCTGGCCAGCAGCTCATGGGATTGACCCCCCAGAAAACACCACCCCCCCAGTTCCAGATGCAACCCCAGGAACTACCAACTTACAGGTCTCATTACATTAATCCATCAATTTATCAAAGACATTGATATGCACCAGTTCCGTCACTCTAAGTGAAGTCTCTACACTACACATGCGCTGCTTTAGATAAAACAAACAAATACGTTTATTGATTACAGCAAGATTTTAAGTGCTTGTATGCTAGAAAAATATGAATCAAGGTTTGATCACAATTAATTAAAGGACAAACCACATTCTAAACTAAATCCAATATATTTCAATGGTCTTTCAGTCTTTGAGGTTATCTTACCACACAGGCTGGTTGAGTTCTTCAACAAGGCTCCTGTGGGCAGTCTGTCAGCATCCTTGATATGGCTTTGTAGATGGATTCCAAGGGAGAGCTCCAGAGACAAAGATGCCTCTGCATTTAGCAAGTTTCCTCGTCAACCCCTTGCTCAGGTGACTGGCCATGTCCAGAAATGGACATGATTTCCTCCACTTCAGCCAAATGAGTGTCACCTTCTCAGGTGCTCAGACCATTCCATTGTTCCTGTATGCATGCTTTTGCAAGGCGTGAACCTTCACTCAGCTTTGTGTTTGCCTAAATCTATTCAAGCCATGTGAGACTCACATTTGGGAACATCACATAAGAGTTCCATAACTACGTATGTAGAACATTGCTGGAAACATGCTATAATAACAATAATATTCAGTATGTCATGAACATTCCAAAAACACCTTACATGACATACTTTGCATTAGATAATACACAGTTATACTATCAGGGTGAACATGAATGATACACAAATCACACCATAAGGGTGTACATGGTGTACAGTGTGTCACACCTATATTGTATATTTTTTCAGCAACTTTTCCTTCCTCTTGTCTCTGCTATTCCTAAGTGGAACATCAGCCTAACCATAGACAAATTCAGCTTCTGAATCCATACTGTTCAAAACTGGCAGAACGAGTTAAACTGTACCTGATTTTCTTTGGTAGAAAATATACTAAAACAATGATATTCAGAGTGAAAGTCTCACTTCAGCTGTAGCTCTTTCTCTGCACATTGCAACTCACAGTATAAGTTATTATGAAACATGGCCAGAAAGAAACTTAAAATCAGTACAAAAAACTGCTTCCAAGATGAAATATCATACACTGTTCCAGCCCAACGTACATTTAAAGATGAGTTATAATAATAAACCCTTGAAAAACAGGGTTCATCATTAAAATGCCGACAGCTACCATAATGAAATGACACTACAAATGAAATAATGAAAATGTTGCAGTAGAAACATGCAAAATAAGATGGGAGGGATGAAGATCCATCAGTGCCTGCAGTAATAATGAACATAGCTTAGGATACGGCCACCTGAGACTAATGAATTAATCCCTGCTCAATACTCCATATGAAGTTGAAATTCATTCTCCTTCAAGTCAGTTCCCACATGTCCTGGAAAATTTTGTATTTTGCATATGACCACAAATCATCATAATCATGCTCAATTCTTAATTATGCTTTTCTTCCCTCCTTCAGTGTGCTTCCAAAACTCTTGGATTGGTGCTTAGATTTTGATTTTTTTTAAATGACAGGTTACAAAGCTGAGTTACAGCTCAAGCTGCAACATACCTCATATTGTATATTTTTTCTTTGATTATAATTATGGTTAAATTCTGATCTCTGCTATACTGATGTAAAACTGGTATATTTCACCCGAAATCAGTGGAGTTGCTCTAGATTTACAGCAGTGTAGCAGAATTGAATCTGGCCCATTGAATAATTCTTTAACTGCAAATTTCAAAGGAATTCAGATTCAGAGGTTTTGTTCAAGTCCATCTCTAACTGATTATGAAAACAAACTTCCTTTGCCTGAATTACTTACACTGATTTCAGACCATAAGGTAGCATGAAGTACTTTTGCCAACATTACAAAATCACTGAGGAGGAAATCCAGTGGTCTATTCCTCAGCTACTCAGGGATGGCACCACTGAGGGCCTGAACCAGAGCATTGTTGCTACAGGGCCATAGATGTTGGTCACATAAAGACCAATAGAGAGGTTATTTCAACTATTGGGCTGAAGCAGCCTTTCTGCAACAACAGTGCAGTCTACAGGCAAACTCATCCTAGATCCTTAAGGAACCAGCTTAAGCAATCTCAGAACCATTAGCAATGATCTTCAAGAATTCATGAAGGATGAGTGAGGGACCTGACGACTGGAGAAGGACAAACTTAAGTACCTACCTATCTTTAAAAAGGGGAACAAAGAGAACCTGGGGAATTATAGATGTAACATCCTGCTGAGGATACTCAGGGCTGTGAGCCACTGTTACCCCTCAGCCTCAGCAAAAGTGAGTTTTATTGGAAGATAGACTTGCGTTAGCACCCTGCCACACAAATCTGTCTTCCTCACCAGCAAACTCCTGAAGGCTCTCCCAGCCCAGACCTCACCTAGCAGGTAAAAATCAGTGAACTCCAGCCCCCGAGAATCTGAGTTGTTTCTCTGCAATGCACAGCCCTTACCACTGTGAATTCGCATAAGATGTTAAGTTTGCTGCTCTGTTAGAGTCAGTACATCACCGCTAATTAATTTAACTGGGGTAAATACACCCTTCCCTTCAAACACAGCACTGAACTGGTTTATGACAATTAATTTAAAACAAAAGGGCATGTGATATTAACTAAAGTGAGATAAGTAAAAGGGATAAAGGTCCAGATGATTACAAGCAAATAAAAATGAATGCATGTATCTAAAAGTCTAAAACTTAATTGAGCAAGATATAGTCTTTATTCAAGATGGTTTCTCTCAGCCACTGTCTCCTTTCCAGCTTTTTACTGACCAGCCTGGCCAGAACACACCACAAAGATGAAATTTGCTTGGTTCTTTTCTCTCTTTAAGATGAAGGATAAAGATGGAATCTCTCTCTCTCTCTCTCTCTCTCTCTCTCTGTTCCTTATGTCCCCAAAGAGATTGCCTTCATCTAACAAGTCAGGAAAACCTCTTGGGGATTCAGTCTCTTGTATCTTTCTGGGGAGCAGGAGCCATGTTAATTCTCTGTCTCTTGAGTTCAGAATTAGGATTATCTTCAATGGTTTAGCTTGATAGCTTTGTTTACTGGTAATATTTAAACTGAAGTAAACCCACATCCTTTTGTCTAGGGCAGATCCATTTATCATCTTTACCTAAACTAAGCTGTCTGGTCTTAAGCATGTTCTCGTATTATGATAAAAAGGAAAATCATAACTTCATATATAATGTTAACACATGCTTTTTACAATGCTATTAATAATAAGTGTTGTTAGTTTTCATATTATACCTCACAAGGCATATTTTATATAAATATTATTGCACCAGTGTGTTGAGTGTGACTAAAATGGTGCCTAGGATCACAATAGACCAGTCATCCTAATTCCAATACCTGGAAAGATATTGGAACAAATTATCAAACAATGAGTTTGTAAGCATCTAACAGAATAGTCAGCATGGAGTTGTCAAGAAGAAATCATGCCAAATCAATCTAATTTCCTTCTTTGCAATGATTACTGGCTTAGTGAATGGGGGGAAATGGTACATATGATATAACTTGATTTTTAGCTAGGCTTTTGACATAGTCCCATATGACAATCTCATAAACAAAATAGCGAAAAGTGGTCTACCTAAAATTACTATAAAGTGGGTACACAATTGGTTGAAAGCCCTTACTCAAAGAATAGTTATCAATGATTCACTGTCTAACTGGGAGGGCGTATTAGCAAGGTCCCACATGGTACAATACTACTCAATATTTTTATTAATTACTTGGCTAATGGAGTGGAGAGTATGCTTACACAATTTGCAGATAATACCAAGATGAGAGTGGTTGCTAGCACTTGGATGACAGCATTAGAACTCAAAACAACCTTGACAAATTGGAGAATTGGTTTGAAATCAACAAGTTTAAATTCAAGAAAGACAATTGCAAAGTACTTCACTAGGGAAGAAAAAATAAAATGCACAACTATAGATAGGGGAGTAACTGGCTAGGTGGTAGTATTGCTGAAAAGGATCTGGGGGTTATATGAGTAAACAATGTGGTGCAGTTGCAAAAAAGGCTAATATCATTCTGAGGTGTATTAAAAGGAACATTGTATGCAAGACCTATAAGGTAATTGTCCTGCTCTACTTAGCACTGATGAGGCTCAATTGAAGTACTATGTCCAGTTCTGGACACAACAATTTAGGAAATGTGTACCATGTTGCGAGAATCCAGAGGAGAACAACTGAAGCAATAAAAAGGTTTAGAAAAACTGACCTATGAGTAAAGTTTTAACAATGGGCATGTTTAGTCTTGAAAAAGAAGATTAAGCGGGGCCTGACAACAGACTTCAAATATGTTAAGAGCTGTTATAAAGAGAATAGTGTTAAATTGTTCTCCATGTCTGCTGAAGGTAGACCCAGAAGTAACAGGCTTAATGTACATCAAATAAACTTTAATTAGATATTTGAGAAAAAATTCTAACTACAAGGGTAATTAAGCTCTGGAATAGACTGCCAAAGGAAGTTGAGAGATCCCTATTGTTGGATGTTTTTAAGGACAGGTTGGACAAACACCTGTCAAGGATGGTCTAGTTTTACCTGATGTTGTCTGAGCACAGAGGACAGGACTTGATGGTTGCTTGAGGTCCCATCCAGCTTTACATTTTTATTATTCCATGGTTAACTACTTTTTCTTTCTTTTAAATAGTAAACATTAGCACCTATGCAGCTTTTTTCAGCCATAGCTCTCAAAGCACTTCACAAAATATCAGTCAGCATTAGTATTGCCATTTCACAGAAAATGAGTGACAGAGAGGTGAACTGACTTGCCAAAGTCCACAAAGCAGTTCTGTGACAGAGATGGGATTACAACCTAAGTCTCCTGGTTTTTAGTTCAATATACTACTCTGGACTAAACTACCTCCTCTTGGGTGTTGGACCTTAACCAATTTTGGGGTGTGGATTGTCTTTCACTATGTATTTGTAGTGTGTAGCAGAGTGAGTCCCAGATCTTGGTTATACCCTGTTTGCACTAATGTATTATAAATAATACTTAGTAATAATAGGAGCATTAACATTGCTTTGCATGGGAACCACTAATGTAGAATGTAGCCCTCTGCAGCTTTTCTAATGAACAGTCGGTGTGGAGGGACATGTTGCTGACAGCTGCACAGCGCTATGGGATGATATTTGAAAAGATCTCGTCCTCTGTCCTTTTTGGCCCTGAGTTCTGCTCTCCAGTAGATAGATCCATGAAGCTAATCTGTATTCATGATAGCATGTATCTTTTGGCTCCTGGTATTAAATTCTGATGATTATTATTTTTAACAAAACAATCATGAAACTGTAAGGGAAAGCTTTTAAAAAGCATTTAATTTTAACAGCAGCTTGTCAGCCAAATGTTTTTACTGTGCTGACATGCACCTGCCAAACTACCTGCAGCAGAACTGGACTCACATGATTAATGGATACAACTCAGAGTCCTTTCTGTAGGATGGGCCTGCAGGGCTCTGGTCATTTGGGATTTATTTATTCTCAGTGTTGACAGCATAGCAAGTGCAGGAAATGTAGCTAAAATACCAATGCTACTGAAAGTTGGCTTAAAAAAATAAGACTTTCTATGTTCCTTTCCTCTACACCAAAAGCATTAAAGAAGTGAATACATTTAGGATTAGAAGATAATAGAACCATAAAAGTGTGTACTGCTAAAATAAAAACCTCTGGGAAAATATTGCTATGGTTTCTCATCTTTTCTTTAAAAAAAAAATTCATTTGGGTGGTATTTTCCACATGGCTAAATGTAGAGATTAAAGATTTAAATGAATCCCTTTCACATGACAATTCACTTTTCATTTTCTATTAAAAAATCATCAAGTTCTGTTTTACTGATTATTGGCATTGTTAGCATTAGCAGCTCCTACAGTCCTTGAGCCTTACGTTCTCCTTTCCTAGAGGGGATATTTTGCTCTGCGAGTACATTCTGTTGAATAACATCGTGTTCCTGTTTTTTGTTTTTTTTTAAAGGCAGTGGAAAGTAATGCTCCAGACCTTGTACCATAGGTAAATTGCTATTAGTTCTCATTTCACATGCGTTCTCAACATATTTATACCACAGAATAGCCCATTAACTCTCCACATATTTGTGATGTCCACAGTTAGTGATAGCTCATTCCGCACGATTTTCTTAGACTGTAAATTCATACAGCACAAAATCATAATCCGTAAGCTTCTTGACCATAATTGATGCATGTACGTCTGTATGTGTGCATGTGTTCACACATAATGCACATATACAGAATGAGTTCCTCTGATGATCTTGCAATTTAATCTGGCACCATGAAGCCAATGGTCTTTGTTTGTTGTTTATGTGGGGTCGTAGTGTGGTTACAATATAGTAATTTCCCATGAGTGCTGTTTTTGCTGATACAGTAGACCAATTTTTTGGTAGCGTTGATTTCATATTAATCTTTCACCACTGAAGTCAATGGGAGCAGGGCTGGGACTTTAAAGCAAGATCTGGAGGGAAGGACAATAACAACCAATTCAGTAACACAAATAAAATGTTTTGCCACTTGCAGCCAGATGCAGGCCAGTGAAATCTTTATACTCCACAGTGTGGTTGTTCTCTCTCTCTATATGTGTGTGTATGTTTGTATATGAATAGATAAGTATGTGTGTGTGAAACCTATGCATTACAGTGCAGAGACATATCTTAGTCCTAGCACTCAATAAATGAAGGTTGTGGGGGTAACAATGAATATGAACTTTTTCTCATAAATAATGTAAGTTTGAGAATATATTTATAAGTGTGTGTAAATTGAAAACATTTCATCAGCACATATTATAAAATGTTCTTGACATTTCAGTTTAGATAGTTTAGTAGGTAGACAAGCATGAGTCATATCTGTCAGGTTTTTCAACATAACTGTATCAATTCCTGCCACAGCTTTCTGCTACTGAACTGGAAATTTGCCCTTCAGGGGTCTTAAGATCTGTCTCAGCATTGCCTTTTTTACATGTTTATCATAAATCCCATCATGCTTGAGGACTTACATGCATAAGCTAAAAGGGAAGATATTTATCACAAATGGCATGCTAGACATACCTAACTTGAATCCCAATTAAATGAAACAGTTCAGATTTTAACTGACATTATAGTAGGTCGGTTACAAATTGGAAATTTACAAAACAGGCAAAAACCTGCCCAATTTATCTGCCAAACGATGACCAGCCCTTAGAATGGACTTAACCAAATAATGGAGACTTCCCCAGACTACTCGATGAACTTAATGTATGTGCCAGATCTTCCACAGGTGTCAACTGATGTAGCAGGTCTAAATTGGTGTACCTCCATTAAATCAATGGAATTATATTGATTTATATTAGCTGGAAATCTAGCCCTGGGTGCTTATCATATTAACATAGCTGAGATTGGAAGATGGACCCTCATGGTCCAAAAACCAGGATATCTAGGCAATAAGCATAACTGTTGATTGAGCCAATACAAGTGACATTATGCCTCGCTCATGTACTGGTTGTACATCTTGCACACTCTCATAAGCTCATAGCCACATACAGATAGATCCCAATTATCCACATGTCTCAAGGGCACTCTGAAACACTCAAATAATTGGAGTTCATATTAAACAAAATTTGTCTCTATATGAGTTTCAGGCTGGGGGAAGAGATATGTCCAAATTCTGAATAGTCCAAAATTTGGGTAATAGAGGTTTGCATAATCAAGATTTACTCACACCTCTTAAAAATGTTTCCTTCTCCTTTAAAACTTCTGCGCTGCTTAATTTTCTTGTTATTTGAATTGGTGATCAATAAAACAACAGTCATGATTTGCCAGTTCTCTGTTCCCTGGTGGCAAGATGGAGTATTGCCTCCTATTCGTTAAGTTTTCCTCACTGGCAATTTGCTTCAAACAGTCAAAAAATCACAGGTCAATCTGGTATGGATCAAGTGCAAACAGCAATATAAAATCAGCTTGGTTTAATTTTTCTTCAGGCACATTCTATTTCAGTAGTGTAGCATCTCCCTGGGTTGTCTTGTTTGAAATCCTTGTAATCGAAATCATCTGTATCACTTTTCAGGATAGCTATCCCTTACTACAGCTCTTTGAAACCTCTAGTATTTAAATCAAAATCAAAATGTAAAATTTCTCCTAAATTAATATTTTTCCAATATTCAAACAATTCATTGTCATTAGATGGAATTTAATTTAAAATCCTTGGTATTTTAACCTCTTTTCACTTTTGATTTTGCAAAACTGAAAAATTAGATTTTGAAATAGCCCTTCTCCTTGTCACTCTAATAATTGCATGTAAGAACTGAGTTTTGTTACAAATTATTCACCACCTGTAATCTTGACTAGATCAGTGAGATCTTTTCATGGCAAATGAAAAAATTTCCCTAAATCCAGGGCAAGTACCATGACTTGCTAGGTGCACCATCTGTTCTTAGATGTCACCTTTGCCTTGAAATTCCAGAGACACCCAAAAGTCCTTGTGTGAAATTAGTGTCATTTTGGCTCATAGTCTGCAGAGGGACAGGATTTCATTACAATGTCCACTAACACTAAAGTGAAGTTTTGTGCCTCTAGAATTCCCTCCACTCTTACTCTCATCTCCACACTCCTACATAAAGGATTTTGAAAGAATTGCTTACATAATATACCTCGATATCTTAATCAGTCGTTACCTACATCTAGTGGAAAAAGGAGGATACTGTGAGACAGCCCAATAAGGAGATGAAGACTGCCTAACATCTGATCATTTTATTGTAAATCTCCTCTATCTGCCCTTTCTTGCAACACTTTCTTTTAATGGTTTTGACCAATCATTGTTTTTCCCAAGGGTGGAAAGGACTAATTCCCTTTGACACATTTTTTGAAGAGTTAGGGGAAGATTTTGAAAGGCACAAATGGTAGCGTGTATTAGGTGTCTAAATATCATTGATAGTCAAAGAAGACTGGACACCTAGCTGGCTCTTGTGTCTTTGGAAATCTCCCATTCATCTTTCTTTGTCTTTTTTAATTCTGCAAACTCTTTTCAGAACAATGAAATAATATGTAAATTCCTGGGAAAATGCTAGAAATGTTTGCAAGCCATAGAGAATTGAGTTGAGTGGGAGAATCAAATAATCTGGGATACTTCAGTCCTCAGATATTCAGATCATCCTTAGAAATCCATGGAAACCAAGTAGGTACGTCTGAAGGCAAATCTGCAAAATTATGAGCAAATTGTTCACATAGCTTTAATTTTTCTCCCTTATAGCCCTGCCACATCATTTACATTCTACACACTTCTGCAGGAACCAGCACATGTAAAATGTTCTCTTTTATTTCAATTAATAAAACTATCATAATGACATAAAGGATTGCTGGTCAGGAAAAGGGCACATGTTTCAGTAAGACCGTGTCCCTTAGATTTATTTTATGCTTACCTCCCTGCTTTCTAACTAAATCATTTAACCCCTTTGTCCATAAAAAAGTCTTAAATTAATTTATTCTGTTTGCCATCTTATTTCACATATTGCCGAGTAACAAAGACCACTGAAGCTAAATAGGTCACATCAAAGTCTTCTCTTTTCCAAAGGGAATAAATCTAACCTTTTTTTTCCTAATAACAAATATTTTGGAAACCTGAAGTTTCCTATCTGTTTTGCCTTCTATACTCTCCAGGATAGTAATATTTTTGGTATGAAAATAAAACAAAATATGGCAATTTAGACAATGCCTAGCTATAGCTTAGTATAGATGAATATATACGTGAGTGTTTTGATTTGTATGCTATCCCAATTGCATTTTCTACTTGCAGCTTCAGATGGCTTTAGGGATTTTTCTACAATAACCTTTAAATCATGGTCAGTAAGGTACATGATGTTCCATTAATAATATATGTGATCTCTCTTTTGGGTCATTGTTCATTCCAGGGCAGAAGTATGGGGAATTTCACTGAGAAAAGTGTAGTTAATTAGAGTGGAGATGAGCAAAGTGGTTCACTTAAGATAAGATTTTCCAATAAACTTTTATTTGTCCTTCATACTGAACCTCAAGCAAACATTTTGTGATGATTCTGTAAAGTTTGCATAAGCATAGGGCCTTCACTCCATCCCATGATCTGCCACTTGCCTACAATGGCAGGTCCTTCTTCAGGTGTCCTTACCTACTCTCCCATCTTTAGTAGTTTGATCTTCCTGGGCAAGATCACTACAGCTACTCTGTCAATATTTTGACTTCACAACAATAAAAAGCAACTCTTTCCCCATTCTTGGTCTTGGATCCCAGACAGGATGGAGTCACCTACTTGCTTGGAAATATGCGGATGCTTTACTGGGCCCTGCTGATTTCAGATTTTGAAAGTGTACAGGCACTTGGTTTATCTGCATTGACACCTTAGACCAGTAAGTTTCAACTGGCAGCCACAGGCTACTTGCAGCCCAATCAGCAAACAGCTGAAGCCCATGTGACATCCTCAGGGTCATACAGGTAGTATTTGATGCAACCCACATAACACAGAGAGAGCTTCATATGTGTCCCATAATGTTAAATAGGTTGAGAACCATTGTCCTAGACTGCATCACATACTTAATTCTAAATCTTGGGATATTTTTCCATACCTCATGTTGGTAGCTGGTAATAGTAGAGTAAGAAGTTTTAAGAAGCTTAGGCACTCTGCATGTAATTTCTTCAGCTTTACATTCTACAGTCTTCTGTGTGGCAGAGTTCAGACAGCTTGCTGGTTGGTAGCAGTTGCAGCTGGAATCTAAGAATGAAATAGGTGGATGTAGTTTGTAAATAAAAAGTTCTTTTGATTGTGCTAGCTCTCGTTGCTATTTTAATTGGATCAGCACAAGAAAAATAAAATGATCATTAATAAGAGGCATTTTTGGCTCATTGGACTACTGGAAAAAAATCTGCTAAGCCTCCATGCATTGACCTTCTTTCTTAGAATAGTAGACAACCAAGTATAGCATTGGTTAAATGAGGTTACCAACTATAAGAAATGCGAGAATATGAAAATGAAGTATTCTTCAATTTCTTTCTGTTCCACAGTATTACTGCAGAAGAACCCTGTTTAGATAATTGATGGCTAAAAGGAAGGTCATTTTTAAAAAAAAAAGAAAGAAAAAAAAAAGTGGAGTACAAGAGGCCTCATCCAAAGCTGATTAAAGCCAATGGAAAGTCCATTGCTTACTTGCTAAGTGCCCTATGACTTATAGCTTACTTACTGCTGTTCATGTTCCTTCTAATTCTGATTCACAGAGCACACAATATCAACAGCAAATAAAGCAAACAGGGAATTGCATCTACTGTATGGCCTATGCTTCACTATTTCTTTCACCAGTTTTGTCCTCTTATGGCCAAAAAGTATGTGAGTGGGCAAGTTGCATAAAAAGCAAAATTTTCAGGGGACTTCGTTGCTGGTCTCTGAAACTACTTGTACTTGTTGTTGTTGTTGTTTTCTGGTAATTGAGTAGATTTCAGGTTGACAATGTCCCTTTAAATATATTTCATTGTCTGGATATTTGAAGCCTATGGTCTCGGTTGCTCAAGACTATGTAATGTGACACTGTAACATGTCTCTTTGGTATGCTAATTGTTTCCTCCCAGCTGTTACAAGAGCATCTGTTGCACATTGCACACACAAAGCAATGCTCAGGGTGCAGCCCTTCTCATTACCTTCTACTGATGATTCTGCTACCTCTGGGCTTTTGAGGTCCATTCTGAGGCCTCTGTGGAATCTGTTAGCAGCTGATGCAAACGGGAGAGAAATTCAAGTAAGCATAAATGTTACAGTTCAGAAATATTTCAGTGACACATGCCAGACAAGGCTGACTATGATATCCGCAGTAGTAGGAAAAGCAGAGAGGAGTTATTTATTAATTTAGATTTATACAATATCTAGGGCTCTGAATGCCTTGCCATATGTTACGAATGCAATTGTGCTAGTATTAATAAAAGCAAACACAAAAGCTTCTCCAAAAACAGGAAGGAGAAATTATACAACTCACCCCAGCTACAAACACCAGCCTGTCCTGAAAGCCTCGGAAAAGAGAGGGGCTTTTTAGCATGCCCCGTAGATCTAGGTGTTTGGGCTATTTTGGACCACAGTAGCGCAGGCACGAGTTCCAGTTCAGGCTCCAGCTTAAGTACGTCTGCAGACCCCAGAGCTGTGGCAGCAAAGCATGTCCCAAGGCTATTAGTTATTCTAGGATATTCAACTCTGTGTAAAAATAAATATAATGATAGAATGAAGCACAGATATAGTGATACTCCACTTGTGTTAAGTAGAATGAAACTTACAAATTAATGACAATAATTAATAAATGTTTTGCATTTATGCAGAATTTTTCAGCCAATGATTTTAAAGCACTTCAGTAAGATTGGGAACTATTATTACCATCCTTTTTAATAAAGAGGAAATGAAGCACAAAAAGGTTAAGTGACTTGCCCAGGAGACACATGTCTACACAGCCATAAAAAAAAAAACAACCTCCACGAAATCCTGCAGCAGCGAGTTTCAGAGCCTGGGTCAGCTGACTCAAGCTCACAGTACAGGGCCAAAAAAAAATAGCGGTGGAGTTGTTCTCTCTTGGGCTGAAACCTGATGAGGGGGGAGGGTTGCAGAGCCCCAGCTCCAGCCAAGTGAGAGAGTCTATCCTTCTATATAGTGAGACTGAGTCAGTTGAGCCGGTCTATATATTTTTCATCTATTGTTCTCGGTTCCTCTTATTCTCATGAATACGTATGCACAACATGTACTCTGCATCGAGATCAGACATTTAATAATATTACAATCCGGTATCTCATGGTCTTGAACAATAAGCTGCAGTCTATTGAGATCCACTTTTCTGTAACATTACCTATTGGCACACCTTTACAGTAATCTTGTGACCTTACTGGCATAGGGTTATTCCTCAGTCACTCACTCATGTGAAGCATTCTTAAGTCTATGTCCTTATTAGGCTAAGCTAAAATCTTAAAGGTCTCAGCTTCTAGGCTGTGCATTTCAGCCATGCTTTACTTATATACCTAATACATACTTAGCATTCCTAATACTTATCAATCTTACGCTTCTATAATCCTACAGTTTAAATCTATTTAACATATATTGATTACATATGAAGTAGCATATGAATTGACATAACACCACATAACACAATGATAACTGGATGATAAAATGAACTAATTGGCAACAACCTGCTGCTCTTAACCTTCTTCTCACCTGCTCTGTCCCATTCATCCTCCTTCCCTTCCATTTTCCTTTCATGGAGTTGATATCCTCCTAACTAAACCAACCACCCCCCAAAAATGGTAGCATTTCAACAACATTTTCTACCATCCCATTGTTTACTCCGTTTGTATGTTATATCCCTTCCCCCATTCTATGTCTCTCTTGTCTTGAGGATAGGTTGGATCACTCGATAATTGTCCTGTTCTATTTTTTCCCTTTCAAGCATCTGGCACTAGCCACTGTCAGAAGACAGGATATTGGACTAGACGGACCATTGGTCTGACCCAGTATGGCCATTCTTACATTCTTATGTCTATTTTTATTCTAAGCTTTGCAGGGCAAGGACTATCTGCTACTCTATTTGCAAGGTGGCTAGCACAATGGGGTCCCATTCATGGCTGGGCCTTAGGGACTGTCACAATAAACATGACTAATAAGAGACAAATCCTCAGCTGATGAAATGAATTGAGTTGAATGGGTATATGAACATTTTCAAAAGATGAGGATCTGCCCTACAAACTTTAACTATCAGCACTGAGGCACCTTCTCACCATGACTAAATGTGCTATGTGTTCTCATAGCTGCTATTCCTTCCTAAGCCCTGTATTTGTTTTAAAATACAGTTATAAGAGATCAGAGGTCACATTACTGCAGTTCATAGGACATACTTTGGATTTCACTAGTCTGCTGGAATAATTAGATATAATGGCTTGAGCTTAACACAGTGCTTGGAATGACACAGGACACAGAGGCCAGTCTGAAAAATCCACTTTTCATAGTTACTGTTTTCTACCTGGAAAAAGTTGGAAAATAGTAAGAGAGCTTAAAAATTAGGGGGAGCCTAATTTCCCACCTTTTTACTGTTTTCCAACTCATGCCAGAGGGAGGGGGAGAAATGGGAAGGGAGAAAATAATACCTCAAATCCAAAAACTGAAAATGGAACAGAGAAAATTTCATTTTCCAAAAACAGAAATGAAACATCAAGTGAAAATAAACATGTTTTTAACTATTTTTTCAAAATGCCAATTCAAAATGAATATTTTATTTTGAATTTTCCCAACAGAAAATCAAAAAATAAATTTCAATCAACATTTTCCATAGAAAATTTAAACAAAACCACATTTTCTAATGGGAAAATTTTACTGTCTATACATATATTGGGACCAGCTCTACTAGCTATGTCTTTTCCAGCACAGTCATGGAGATCTAACCACCATAATTTCCAGCTGCAAAACTCCACCCACAATTAGCAGGTGCAAAATGTCATGCAGAAAATGAAACACTGCTTTCAAACCTCAAGATCATACAGGAAAACTTACTTCAGAAATGAATGTAGCTATCTACTGAAGGAGAATATGAAGATGCACGTTTTCACAGGATTTAGGGAAGAGAAAAAATTAGACATTTTAATTAGTTACAAAGTTCAAATTCTCATTACGCAAAAGGTCCAAATTTGAAGGAACTGTAACATCCAGAATGAAAAACAATAATATCAAATATGACAGCATCCTACCACAACCTTGGCCTAAGACAACCAGATCAACAACAATTATAGGATGCAGTAATCTTCTGCAGATTTTTAATTAAAATGTATTCATCTAATTATTTAGAGGATTCTGGTGTCAAGGGCCATTGGAACAAAGAGATTGCAATAGACTTACAAAATTTGCTGTTGAATAGAGAGATAATCCTGAATAGATAACAATGCTAATGTTAAAATGTTAACACATTCTTGAATTTGATTATTGTAATATTTGAAAAGGGAAGGATTGGTGGTATGGATCATAACGTTCACAATAGTATTTTGGTAGTACTACTTCCTTTGCCTGGAATTGATAAATATTAACTGCCACTTTCCATTTCACAAAAGGTTGTGCAATGCCCAGAAAGTCTGAAGATCTTAGATTTATGGCAGCTTAAATCCAGAGGTTTGGCTAGTCTTCCGTAAAGAAGCTAACTTTCTTGTCTACCTGGTTCCAGTAATTGAGACATCTCCACCTTCCCCTATTTCTTTGAAAGTACAGAAGGCTTCCATCTGCTGACATTGATGGGTTCTTCTGCTGAATAACATTATTCCTTAGAAAGGATGCCTTTTTGTTAGAACAAAGACTGGATGAAAGTTTTAGGTAGAAACCCAAAACTGCCCAGGCCATCTCACCATGACCCAGACAGCTGACCCAAACCCATTTAAGGGCATGTCTTCACTGCAGAGTTAGCCAAGTACTTACCCAGGTATGGCCCTATCCATCCACACGTGCAAACCTCTCACCTGAGTTTAGTGGTGTTTTCAATCTAGGTTAGCTGGCTCAGCTGGAGGATGACTTAATACCTGCATGCTACTTTCACTTGGCCTGGTAACCTGCCCACTTTGCAGTAAGGATGAAGACTAACGCTCTTAAGTGCTGGTAGTCCTCCAATTCCAACCCATAGTTCCCCCTGTGCCTAGAAGGATAAAGAAGTTGTCCCACAATTCACTGGGAAAGAATCAGAGTGGCTTGTAACTTGGGTATGGCTTTGCAATGTGGCTAGGCTAAACAAGTGCTCAGACACAGATGCTGATCACCTGGGTTAAGTCTGCAATGAAGACTTACACATACTGTGCATCCACTTCAGCAGATAAAGCAGTGTTACACAATATGCAACAGGTGGCTCAGATAAGCCCCTTTCCTAAGAGCTGATTCTTGAATTTTATTTAGCAGGAAGGTCTGGTCATGTGGAAAAGCAGTAGGTCACGATGAGCCCTACATCACCCAAAGAAACAATCTTCACGCACACAGACACCATGTTTTTCTTCTGGTGGCCCAGAAGATCCCATCTTCTGAAAACTTGACCCTAGAGAACAGGTAGTTGTTCACATGGACTTTGTCTTGATTAGGCCAAATGATCAGTAGGGGTTGGGTTTACTTGATGGTCTATCTAAACCTAACCTCCACTCAATTTTTTTTCCTTGTGTAGTTTCAAGGTAAAACCTGGAAGCTCAAGTTAGCTGGCCACTCTGTATCCTAGCTTCCTGATGAGGCTCGGATTCAACCACTTGAAAATGAGCTACAATAATTACCCTGAATCTACAGTAAAAAAAAAAAAGTTTTATTTAGCTAGC
This sequence comes from Mesoclemmys tuberculata, assembly GCA_007922155.1. Taxonomy (NCBI): domain Eukaryota; kingdom Metazoa; phylum Chordata; order Testudines; family Chelidae; genus Mesoclemmys; species Mesoclemmys tuberculata. The sequence continues at coordinate 18,698,238 of ML675601.1, forward strand.
ATGTGTCAGCTAAGATTGAACTAACTTCACTTTTCCTAGTCAATACAAAGCATGGAAAAACAGATATTCAGGAAGAATCTTGCAATCCAAAAGTCAAACCCTAGAGCCTGGGCAGAATTGGGAGATTAGGTGCAGGTCCTATTAGTCTGACGAACACTTCAACCTCCACCAAAATCTGAATCCAGAGTTCTCCAGGTGTGCACCCCTTGAGCTATCAAAACATACCGTAACCATGTTTAGATGAGTGAAGAGCCCTTCATCTTGAAAACTTTGCTTGATATTCATGGTGACTGGACTAGGGAGAGTCAGAGAATCTGAACCGGATAGAATAATAAAGAAAATAATGGCAAAAGAACAGCACAGCAAATATTTACCATATTAGAGCATAAACCTTCTACATTTCCCCTGAAAGCTCAGTGATTTGTTAAGTTGCTGGCATTATCATACTGAATTGAACACTGTTGATGTGGCATTCAGCTCCAGGATTCCTTGAAAATTTCAGTTCTCCTTTAAACCAATGGGGAAATTTTCAAAAGAAGTAGCTTCTCATTTCACAGGCACAGAATAGCGTATTAACTGTTTTTTGCCTTTTATTACTGCATTTTCACATGCATGTAGTATTTGAGTAACTATGTACCCTTAATAATATGACATCCTTATTGGATTTTGAGATGAATGCTCTCTTCTAAGTAAATCCAAAGAGACTATAAGAAAACAAAACAAAAAATAGGAAAATTCAGAATAAAAGTATTAAGAAAACAATTAAAGATGTCTTGGGATGCTCCTAATTGTTCCTCTTGCACAGGTTAATATTTGTGTGTGTATAGCAATCATTCTAATCAAGCTATTTGTTTTTAGCACTGCATAGATACAGAGAGGATTTTAAATTATTTTAAATTTTTAATGGAATCTTCTCTACTGTTTCAAAAAGAGATAGTGGATATGGAGGGAGTAGGATGTTTAGTGACAGAGGCAGATAAGTATATTTTGAGTAAAGAACTGAAGGTATTGCCAAGGGATTTGTTTAAAGCTGTGCAAATAATGGATTTGTCAGTTTGTTGACAATTCCAACAAAACGGGGGGGGGGGGTGGAATCATTTTAGGTTGACCTGAAATATTTTTTTTTTTTTTAAATTTCAGTTCATCAAAAACTTTTTAAAATCTCAGTTCTGGTAGAATAAAATATATTGTTGATCGTAAATGGAAGGTTTGAATTTAGGGCATTTCATGTTTTTAATAAAATCTAAGGAATTTTTTAATGCATTTTTTTTAAACTGAAAAATCAGAACAGTTAATTTAAAAAAATCGAAATGAAACATTTTAATTGTTGTCTAATTCTTTTGTTTTGTTTTTCCCCAACCAAAACAATTTGGCAAAACCAACTTGAATCTGTGAAATGTTTTGGTGTCACCAAAGCTTCATTTTTCACTGGAAAAAAAAATTTGGATGAAAAGTTTCACCCAACTCTAGTTTTGATTCCTTTCGAAAATACTTTGATTATTCCAGAGAACACCACTATGAATCGCAAAACCATTCAAGTCAACTGGAACCTCTCTGTTGACTCAATGGACTTTAGATCAAGCTCCAGAGGAGCACAGAGGCCAGAGATCTGGAATATGTTCACTCTGGAATGTTGCAGTCCTCCTAGTAAATGTCTCCAGGAAATCTCTGCCAGTGAAGGTTGAAAATTGGTAGTGGTTAACAAAAATAATTGTATTGTAGCTTCAGAGACATTGATTTGTCCTTGATTCTGGGGGATCCAGAATTCTTGGAAACACAGGATTCTGATTGTAATGGTTCGTGGGGGTTCCCAGGATTGTGAGTCACCTTGTTACCCCTACTGAATCTATCGAGAGGTACCCTTGCCTCTGCCTTCGTGTTAGCTCCCTAACATCACCAGTCTGTTATTAGCCACTCAATCACTCTCCTCTGGGCTATGCTAGGCATGTATTTGCCTTGCAGGTTGACAAGAGGTGCACCCTGATCTCTGAGTCCTCATGAAATATTCCCCTGAGATATCCAGCTCCTAACACTGGCTATCCACAGAAATCACAGATCCTCTGCCTTAAAGAAACCCCAGTTTTACCTTAAATCACTGCTCCTTTACATCACATAGCACTTGTAATAGAACCAGAGAAGATTTTTTAGGAAAGAATGGGGTTTCAACTAAAAACAAGAGAGTGCAATGGAAATAAATCTTTACAATACAAAACAACATCATAACATGTGAACTATGACCTATACTTATTAATAGTTATGTTTCCTGTCTTATGAAGTAGGTTTCCCACAAAGTTTAGTCCATTGACTACTTTATAGGGACCAGCTTCCAAACTTTCATGGAAACAGCCCTGCACCACAAGATGTTTCCTAAGTGAGTGGATACAGAGTGTTTTTCCCCCACTTTGTGTTAAACTGAAAGTCTTTAGTTTCTATTTATAGACAGGACACTCTCCTGTCTGTTGTAATATTCCTTTTTTATCTCAGCATCATTTAGATTGTTTGCAGTTGTCTCTGATGGTTTTCCATTGGTAGTCTTGGGATGGAGTAAGCCCAGGCAATTGAGTCTTGCACTGCATCACTGGCTAACCAGGGAGGGGTGACAACTCCCTACTAGTTGAATGGATCATCACCAAGATACACTATCCCCTGGTGACTAACTTTTATTCCAGGACCACAAAGCATACTTTCAGCATAGTTCCATTATTCCTTAAATATTCCTGTAATTACATCTCACAATGACTGAGTCTTGATAAGTTACAAGGTTTCTGTAGATACCTTACATGTCACCCCTTATGAATAAATACCCTGCAAAACATGTGTTTGATATAGTGAGATTGTCGGGCCTGAGACAAAAATAGTTTGCAAATAACAGGGCACCCTTTGCCAAGAGGTCTCTGCATCACACTGATATTGATGGATTATCTTGGATTGCACTGCTATGAAGAATTAGCAAGACTATGAGTGAGGTTGACTCTTCCATCCATGGGCTAAGGAGAAGCTATAATTAGGCTTAATTGTGTCAGCCTGAGGGCAATGAATTAACTCTGAAGAGGTAGATGATATCTTGTCTGGATGAACTAAATGAAATATGGGAAATGAGGGGAATTTGATCAGGGCTAAGGAAGGAAAGCAATGTTCATTATGAATGAATAGGATGGGGTAGAGGATCTTTAAGAGATTCGCATCAGGGCTTGTTTTAGGGGTGGACAAGCAGGATGGTTGCTTTTTGTGCTGACTTCCAGGAGATGCCACCACACCAAGGGGTGCTATTTTTTGGCGCTCAGCTGCTTGGGGGCAGTAGATGGCCAATAAAAATGTTTTCTGCCCTATCTATGAAAATGACTAGGGTCATTGTTAGTGGGGTGAGGTGCAGGAATGTAGGCTGGGGTTATCGGTTTGGATGGATAGAAAGGTATAGTTTAGCCTAGTTGTGTTATTGGTGCTATAAAATAAATAATTGTCCACATGAGGGAGAAGAAGTATGTGGTCTGGTGGTGATGTGCAGACTAGAGAAGTACTGGTAGTGTAGTTAAATCAGTGGGAAAGAAACTAACCAGTGATTGGGCATTCACATTCTCAGCATTGCCACTGACCAGAGACACCAGATATTATGTGACAATGTCCAGATGAGAACTAGCAGTGTCAAGGCACTAGATTGAGAGATTCTTATGAAACATGTTACCCTAGGTATATACATTCCATGGAACCCTAGATGTTAATATATACAACAATTCCTGTGGTATGTCAGACACATACCTGTGTCTTCTGGTTAGCTTCATCTTTATGTATATCTTCTTCGAAGATGCATTCTTCTTTGTACTCCCTATCAGAGTAAGCAATTGTTTTTCACTCTGATTGTATGCTTGCATGGCATACCTTACTTACATTATCCAATTTTGTTATTTTAATTACTTCTGGACCTAAGGTAATTACTGTTTTATCCAGATCGCATTGCTCTGGTGAGGTCCATTATGAGCTTAAAAGTGACTGGGTTCTGATGTCTCTATACTGTCCCTCTCACATAAGGCTGAATTAAGGAATTCAGTGGCACTAACTGTGCATGACTGTAGAACATACTTAGTTGCATATTGCATGGATAATGTAAATTCAAAAATTTCTTGCAGCCACGGTGATGGATTTGTCCCTCTCCTCTAAACTTAGTAGAGAGATTTGCTTGCAGGAAACAAAATATTCAGATCAAGTTGCTACTTACAAGTCATTTCACCAAGAATAAAGCGGTTGGATGCATTGGGTGTGTGGAGGAGAGGAGGAGTAGGGGGAGGAGGCGAAAAGGATGTCTTAGCAGGCGAAAGCTTCCACTGAAGACATTACAAATGCATTTGCTTTGATGTCAAAGTCTGCACTGCTTTGCTTCTAGTCTCTATGGTGGTGAATGGTTTTGGGGGGAAAGTGGAAGGGAAGGAGAGAAGAGGTTTCTGCATTATAGGATCCTTAAGCATCCTTTTTGTTTCCTTCTCAGTGTGTGGTGAGCTGGTTATGCTTTCTGGCGCTATCAGTATTGCCAAATCCGAGCATTCAAGAAATCATGAGTTGGTGTTTTTTTTGTTTTGTTTTGTTTTTAAATGTTACATTACTTTTATTTGTCTTTTGGTTTTTGAGTCTTTAGGGTGCACGCTTTCAAGTTTTTCTCCACAATTATGAGAGCTGGAATTTATTTTTATTTTTTTTAATGAAAGCAGAGATTCTCAGGAGCTGTGGTTTAAAAAAGGTACCAAAACTCAGCAGACTTGTGATAAAATCGTGAGAGTTCCTAGTTATCACTAACCAGGACTGACCATAGAGAGGGTCACTACAGAGTGTCATAAAGAGCTTCTTCCCTATACTTTCAACCTGAGGTGGGTTACTTTGGAATCTCAGGTCCCACCAGAGATCCCGGATTTGGCATCATCATGTTACCTGCTAGTGGTTTCCCCAAGTGGTCTCTAATCTTTGTTTCATGCTATGAAGCATGAAACTCCGTTTGTAAGCATTAAAGTCCAAAGGGGAAAAAGTGAAAGATAACTTGAAATGCTTGTGTAGTCTAGTGGAAAAAAAACACCTATGCAGCAATTTTTTAATTAAATTATTTTTGATTAGACCAGGACTATGCAGTGCATGCCATGCACTTTTCTAAAAGGCAGCAAAACTGTCAGCTCTAAAAGAGGTTCTGAAAGTTAAAATCCTCAGCTGGGCATGACTACAGTTTTGGTTTTCTTTATAATTGCACAGAAGCAAGATTATAGTTTAATATAGTTGGGTTTTTTTAAACGCCTAATTTGAATCCTGAAACATCCACATTTTTTTCTATTTTCTGCTTTTCTTCATTTAACTGTTTTGAACACATGGGTGGCTGAAAGGAAACTCACCATGGTTCCCTGAAAGTCATATGCCAATGGAAGCAGTGACAATAGTAAGAGGGGAAAAAACTGCTAAAAGAAGAAGAATGCAGATATGAGTAGTCAGTAGGCCTTTATTGCAACATTGTACTGTTCCAAGGTTGGTACCGCTATTAGAGGAAAAATAGAGGAAGATGGTGGAGTGTTTGATCTGGTGGCCTGAGCATGGGACTGGAAGAAGGGCTTTTGAGCATGTTACAAGTCTTTAGTCATCACTGGAAGGATTTAAGAACAGCTGAAACAAACCTCAGCCAGGGATGGTCTAGGTATTCCTGACTCATTTCACGGAGGATGGACTAAATGACCTCTCAAAGTCCTTCCAGCCCTATTTTGCTACGATTCTGTTTTCATATTTGTGTACTTAAGGTTATACTCCTACAAATCCTGTTGACTTTAGTGGAAGGTATGAGCATTTCGGAATATCAGGCCACTTTTATTTAACTGCCTAAGAATGAATTCAAAAGCTTAGCCTAACTCTTCCAGATTTGAAAATGTTGGCCTTAACGTTCCTTGTGCCAGTTTTTACCATCTGTAAAATGATGTTTAGATATCTGAAATGGATGTTGTCCCCACCCTCTCTATTTTTTCCTCTTTTTATATCCTGTTCCCTTGGTTTCTCTCTCCTTTATACATCCATTATTCAAATGGGCCTTTTTTCACCACTTCAACCCTGACTCCTTCATCCCAAAAATCAATCTGAGAAATATAAATAACAAAAAAATGCACAATAGTTCCTTTTTTGTTTAGATGTATAAAAAGTCCATGGGAGTGGGAGGAAATGTATCTTTCCATAGGACTGACTCTTTGTCTGCTAATATCGCTCTAGACACACAGCTTCTGTGGGTACTTTGTTCATGGCTTATATAGGCATATACCCAAGCTATACAAAGGAATTTTGATGTAACTTTCCCTCTCTGTGGTTGTCTCATCCATGAAGAGAATATTGTGAAACATCTCCCTGACATCAGTCCAGCTTTTGCCCTGATTTGCACTCCTCCCCTGCTTCATGTTTAAAATGAGTAGTCAATGGCTAGAGGCTAAAGAGGCAAATTATTAACAGTGTGTGAAAGTAAAATTAGTTATAGAGTCTGCCTGGTCTTTCCCTATTGCTTTTTATTTTATTTTATTTGCCAGATTTTGTTAACCATTTGCTTGCTTATGTTGACACCAAATTTTCCTTGGATACTGCCATCAACTCATCCTTATCCTCAGCACTCAATTTTAAATTCAAGCAATATTTTTTTCTCTTTAGAGTTTCCAATACTCCTTAGTCACTAATCTCATCTTGTCAGGGTTTCCATAAGTGAGAAGTAGAAGCCAACCATTACCTCACTTTGTTTGTTCTTTACCTTGGGTAACAATACTGATATTTACAAATGAGGTAACAGTAAAATTAAGAATTATTATTAAGGAGGGCTATTACAAATAACCCCTTAATTTGTTTTCAAACAGAAAATTAAATGCAAGATGTGAAATCTCAGCCCTAATGAAGACAATGAGAGTTTTGCCACTGATTTCAATTTGGTCAGGGTTTCACACCAGAGTGTCTGAATTTTTCTGTTATTTGTAGTTGTTAATTTGATACTAAAAATATGTTTTGTAGTCTGTGTGAGGGTATGGAAATTGAGGTCAAAGAATAGTGCAAGTCAAGGTTCCCTAACTACCTTTTGTCATACTTTAAAATCAACGTAGTAATGTCTACCAGTTGGTATACATTGGAGAGAATGGTGGAACTGGCTTTTTCCATGCACTTCCTCAATTAATTGAAACAAGCATAAAATAAAGTAGTTTGGGCTCCTGAAATACATAGGACAAGAGTGGCCAAACTTACTGACCCCCCAAGACCCTCTCCCCACTGGGCAGAATCCTCTAGCCCCACCACAGCTCCACAGTGCTGCAGGTCCGAGCTGTCCACCCCAATCTGGCAGGTGGAGAATGGGGGGGACATGGGGCTCTACAAGCCACATTTTAACTGTAAAAGAGCTGCATGCAGCTCACAAGTCATGGTTTTGCCACCCATGACATATGAAAGAGTTCTACCAGCATGGCAAATGCCTGCAATGAAAGTTTAAACCTTGAAATTTGAAATTTTCATAATTCATTTTGATTATGAAAATAAGTACTTGAACAGAAAAATTAAATTATTTAGCAAGAAGCAAAATGAAAGAAAGACAAAGAGGGTAAAAATATGGTTCTATTACCTGCTGGCTGATATCAGTAATTAGGCATATGTGTAGAAAATACAACAATCCAAGTTAAATACAAATTCATACATTCTTATTTTTTATTCACTAAAAAGGCCTTTCATGCAGATTCTCAGTTGGTCTAAATTGTCATAGTTCCATTGATTTGACAATTGACCCCAGTAGAGGAACTTCCCTGGGTACAATTTGCAGCCTGTACTGAAAAGCAGCAGAGGCCTGGATCAGCATGGAATAAAGGTTTAGACTCAGTTACATTGATGGAGTTAAAAAGACAAGCTCACTCAGGGCAATCTTACGTGTTATAGAATCATAGGTCTAGAAGGGACCTTGAGAGGTCTTCTAGTCCAGTGCCCCGCACTTATGGCAGGACCAAACATTGTCTAGACTATCCCTGACAAGTGTTTGTCTAACCTGATATGAAAAATCTCCAAGGATGGAGCCTTCACAACCTCCCTAGGCAAAGTATTCCAATACTTAACTATCCTGATGCCCAACCTAAATCACCCTTCCTGCAATTTAAGCCCATCGCTTCTTGTCCTATCTCCAGGGGTTAACAAGAACAATTTTTCTCCCTCTTCTTTGTAACAAATTTTATGTACTTGAAAATGATCATGTTCCCTCTCTTTTCTTCTCCAGACTAAACAAACACAATTTTTTAAATCTTCCCTCATAAGTCATATTATCTAGACCTTTAATCATGTTTGTTGCTCTTCTCTGAACATTCTCCATTTTGTCCACATCTTTCCTGAAATATGGTGCCCAGAACTGGACACAATACTCCAGTTGAGACCTAATCATCAGGGAGTGGAGTGGAAGAATTTCTTGTCTTGCTTAAAGCACTCCTGCTAATACATCCCAGAATGATGTTTACTTTTTTTACAACATTGTTACATTGTTGACTCATGTAGCTTGTGATCCCCTATGACCTCTACATCCCTTTCCACAGTTCTTCTTCATAGGAGTCATTTCCTATTTTGTATGTGTACAACTGATTGTTCCTTCCTAAGTGTAGTAGTTTGCATTTGTCCATATTGAATTTTATCTTATTTACTTCAGACCATTTCTCCAGTTTGTCCCGATCATTTTGAATTTTAATCCTGTCCTCCAAAGAACTTGCAACCTCTCCCAGCTTGGTCTCATCCTCAAAGTTTATAAGTGTACTCTCTATGCCATTATCTAAATCATTGATGAAGTACCTCAAGCCAGTGTTGTTTTAGTCCCTAATTTTCATGCACATTAATGTTAATCAAAAACTTAAACCTTTAAAAAATAATTCAAAATGAATATTCTGTGCAGTTTTTCCAAGGAGTCATTATGCTCCATTTGTGTATGAATTCACAAACTGCACATTTTTGAATTTGTATATAAGCTGGTAGTCAAAATCATCCAGTTTTTTATAAGGCCATAATAGTTTAATAGCACAGTTGTTTATAAAGGGATACAAAGGAGTAAATAGAGTTTTAAAGACTGTAATTTTCATCTTAAGCAATAGACCACAATAGCACTAAAGGAACATTTACACTTCATTGTCTTTTCACAAGCTAAAATAATATCTTTGTCTCTTGTAAGTGCAATCGTTTTTTATAAAAAGGATCTTGGAACACCAAAAATTGCATTTTCTGAAGCACTAATACATTCACTTAAACCAACAAAAGCATGGAAATCCAGAGTAAAGGCTGAAAATCTGGGCTGACACTTCATGTTGACTCATGCCTTATGCCATTCTTCCCTTCATTCTCCTAGATTTTCAGCCTTCTCTCTGAAGAAAAAAAGCAGTGACATTCAAGTAAATTTGAGACAAAGGTGTGATTAGAAGCAGAAGATCATCTTTGAATTTTCCTGCACCCATAGGGTAAATCAGGGATCCCCCGACAGTAATGTTACTTAAGCAAAGCTTTTGAGCTGAATAATAAATCTATATGATCTGAAACAAACTGACTCTCATACATCGACTATGACAAGGAACTCCAACAACACCACAACATGTTTACATCACTCTTTTATGGAGAGGAAAAAAAGAAAGATCCCATCGAAAAAACTGGACACGTTGTTCAAGTCTTTCATTAGCAATGGCTGAGATCATACTGGACTTTTTTCTTTTTGTGACTAAACCAAGTAAATTGTATTAGTTTTCTTTTTCTCCATGTTTTCCATATAATTCAATTTCAGAACTGACTCCTGATTTTTACTCTTTTAAATACTTATAATACAAATACTGATATTTTGCCTCATCTTGGTCACCAAAATATCCAAAACACACTGAATATGGTTAGGCTGGTTGAAAGTTTTCTGTAGAAACTGTTTTTCAGCACAAAATTTGGCTTTTGATTAAATGACATTATTCTCAGAAAAGTGCTTTCCACAGAGTTTAGTTATTCGGTCAAAAGGTTTTAGTCAAAATCTTTTGGTTTCTGAGTTTTTACTAAAAACTACAAAAATTCTGTGGAGAACTTCAGCAACATCAACAGTATTTTTTCATCTTTCTCAACTTTTCATGAGGGGAAAATAATTGGACCAGCTTGTATGCGTGTGCATGTGTGCGTACACTCTATTCTACCATGGGATACACACACATGCATGCCAGTGTATCATACTGTAAGGTATGCAGGGGTCAGTCCTACTTCCAGTACTTTCAATAAGCAGAGTAGAACTTCTGAGACAAAGAGGATATACCAATGCATTTTAAAATTGAGAATATTAATTCCCAAAGACAGGAAGTTAAAATATTAGTTTTTCCAGCATCTTTAACCCAGTCATATAATGAATAGATTTTCTTTTATATTGATAAGTATGTTATCCATGTTAACATTAGCGATATGATAAAAATGTCATGCAAAATACTCTGAATGGAATCCAAAAATCTTGTCATCTGGTTTTATTTTAGGAGATAGGGGGAGTAATATATCATGGCTGACAGCTATTTAGTATGAGGTGGCAGCCATTTTTGGTGCTGAAACTTGTAAAAAATTTCAGAATAGCTTTGTGTAAATATAAATCCAGCCACTTTTTCAGAGACCTAGTGGAGGAGACTCTTCTAAAAATAAACCCTCACATTCCACTGATCTGAGAAATGAAGAAACAGATTCTTTTTACAGTGACAATGAGGAGAGGAGATTAAACTTGTCTGGAAGTCAAATGTAACAAGCCAGGAAGCAACGTTAGTTTGGAGGTATTAATTGGGTGCTGATACTTTCTGGAGCTTTCTTTCTTCAGACCTTGATTTTCAGTCTGGGAAGGTATATTATACAAGAGGAGCCTATCATTCTTATGCATTACTCTTCCTATCGACTACAACAGACTTCACACCTCCCACTGACTTTCAGTGGGGCCAGGATTTTACCTTTGAGAATATTCCAAAACCATAGAGTTTAAGGGGCTTTCTCATTTAATCAAATGCAGTGCACAAAATTCACATGCCACAACTTCACTGAAATTCATAATGGAGCTGGTTGACTTTGGCCCATATTCTCATCCTTAACATATTGCATATTACTGTATTCAATAATTGAGAGAGAGAGAGCAAACTAGACAAATATGAACCTCCGCCTTCTATTGTGAATATTCTTAACAGAAACTTAGTAATATCTTTATAAAAATACCAAGACTTTACAACTTTCATTTTTCACATTAATGTATTTAGCAAACACTATTCTCCATTCAGTGCCTGTTAATTGGCATTCATATGAGATGTATGGACACCAGGATGGTGGATAACTCCCTAAACAAGGCACAGCAATAGAACTTAACTAATAAATGCAGCTTTAGATGTAAGCTGGAGGAAAATTAGAGGTGCCTAGAATAGTTATAGGAATGGTGATGAATAATATCTCTACATTTCCCCACGCATTAAGTAAGGAAATAAAACGATAGCCATACATTTAAAAGCTGTTTTGTCTTTCAAACAGAACCCCATTCAAATAGCAACAGATATGTTTTAGAACCAAACAGGCATGTTTCAAATATTCCGAGAAAATTGGGTCTAAACAGCAGCAAGTATTTACTGCAGAAATGTTCTGCAATGTCTCAGTAGCAAAAAGAGTGACAGATAGCATATAACCATTCAGTCAGTAGCAGCTCTCTGCCCAGAATAGATCAGTCCTTATCTTTATCACTCAGAACAGTTGTTTTGATGACCTGGGCTACAACGAATTTGCTGTAAACCTTACGTTTTTTTTCACCCGATTTCTGTCCTTTATTTATTTTATTTCACCAAAAGTGTACTGCAAACTATTGACTTTTCTTTTGGCGCTAGGGTTGGCACCATGCTTCCCAGCATGGCTAGACACACAGGTGCTAGCTCTGCTCAAGCTAGTTCTCAAAAATAGCAGTATGGCCACGGCAGCATGGGTGGGGATTCAGACTAGCCACCTGAGGTCAAATGAGATGGTATTGAGGTGGCTTATCCAAGCCCATCACCCATGTCACCATACCTCCAATGCTATATATAGTGTGCTAACTCAAGCACTGCGAACAAATCCGTATACCCACCCTGACAAGCACCTTCCCAGCTGCTGTGCAGACTATCCCTATGTGGGTTGCTAATTTTCTGGGTCTCTTTTTAGATCGGTAAGTTTACTGTTGGATTGGAGTGTGTTTGTACACTTCTGGGATCAAATCCTGAGCTCCTTACAAACTTTTTTCTTAGCCCTGGTCTACACTTACCGGGCGATTCGGCAGCAGTTGATGGGCGTTATGAGAGCTACGCAGAGTACCTTGTGTAACTCCCATTGACTGTTGTGCTTCCCTTCTGCACGCCGTCTTCCCTGCAGCGCTACGTCACTTGAGGGGGCGGTTTTACTGCGTCGACTTCCGGATCGACTGAGCGGGTATCAAAGGTGGTATACCCCAAATGATTTGAGCAAGGTCAAACAGGAAGCCTGTGGTGTAGTAGGGAATTACACTCATGTCTTCTAACTCCCCACCTACTACCCTATCCTTATTCTTCCATCCCTGGTGCAATTTCATTTGTCTTCAATAGCGTTACACCAGAAATTAAATTTGCCTCATAATTCCTCAACATAGACCGTTATCTGGGGCCAGTCAAAACTTCAATGTATATACACAAGGCCCTACATTGTCAGTTTTTATTTTTTATAAAATTTCCCAGGAATTTATCAGTGTTTATATTAAAATGTGGGGGGGAGGGAGAGTCAAAAGCAGTGCAAAAAGTTAACTTCCTGTTTTCTTGATAAATATCAGAGTTCATATTGGGGGATGGGAAGACAGAAAAAAGCAACAAATAGAGAAAAAGTAAGAGAATTGAAAGTAAAAGCAGTTTAATTCTTTGGTTTATTTCATGAATGTTCATTAAGAGTACACAGACACGCACACACACGTGCAAATGTGTATCTTCCACTACATTGCCTTACTTTAACAGACAGCCTCACATTTACACTTGACTAACTTATTAACATAAACACATCTACCTAATGTACTGGATTTTTTTAACATAATCTGTATTTTCATGTCCTTCAGTGGTCCAAAAATCAGGTGAAAAATCAGTAAAAACTGAAAACAAAGGACCTAAGCTATATCATGTATCTGCTCATAAAATTGCCAATATACTGCTGGATATACCACAATTAGACAAACACATGGCATAAGTACAGCATTCGGTGCATACTCCAAAGCAATTGAGCAGCTTTTGTTCAGACTTAAAAACCCATCTGAAAAAGACAAGGACTGAAAAATTTCATCCTGAACGGTGAAAATTTCAAAAAAGAGATGAGTGCCTGAAGATAGGCAGGTCTAATGAAAACCATTAAGTAGCTATCCAGTAATTTATTGTGATCATTGCTGCCTTTGTTAACAGTTAGTACCTCTGCAGCACTATTCACTTTCAAAGCATTGTACAAATATATGCATTAATTAATCTTTCCCACATCTCTGTGGGGTAGGTAAGTAAAGGTAGTTAACCCTCTCTGGATGGATGGGAAAACAGCACAGCTGCGTGAAATCATGGCCCCACCGAAATCCATAGAGTCGGGATTTCACCCAGGGAGTTTAAGGTCTACACACAGTTTTTGTAGCTCTTGATTTTATCAACTTGAAACGGGCATAGTGAAAGTAGTACAGTCCCTAATCTGGGTGCAATGCTGGTATTGCTTAATTCTTTAAAGCTCTCCTGCTCTGAGCACTTTTGTACCAGTATAACTGCATCCACCCTAAGGACTGTATTGATTGAACTATTTTAGCTAGAACACCCGCCCCACCCCCAACTGAAATAGTTCAGTCAGTACAAAACCTGGACATAGACCAAGGCCTAAGTCCCTTGCTTCATAATCATGGCAGAGTTCATCAAGAGTTCCTAGTTTCTAGCCCAGTCTCTTCACTTCTCTACCTTTGCTGCTGCTGTTGCTGTTTCCGCTGCTGTAAATGCTATCACATCATAATATTGTGTGTGCCGTAACTAATGTACCTGGCCTGTCATAGACATCTAAAGGAGGCTGTGGGATCCCCATCGCTGGAGATTTTTAAGAACAGGCTGGACAAACACTTGTCAGGGATAGTCTAGATTTAATAAGTCCTTTCGCAGTGCATCAGGGCTGGAAAATGACCTGCTAATGACTGCAGCATAGTGTAATGACTGCATATATCGGCACTAACTTTGATCCAGCTCTCTTGAATAACAAAAGCATGGAAGCCATTTTGTACCCAGGGTCCAAGACGGGCTTCTACAGTGTGTGCCGTCGCAGCTACACTGCTATTGTCATTCCACATAGCTAGATCAAAGTTATCTGATTGCAGTGTAGACGTACCTAAATGAAGGAGATGAAAACCAGAGAGAAAAAGCCAGATTCTTGTCCCATATATACTAGTGCAAATCCAGAGCAAGTCCCTGAACATAATAGAATGTTGAAATCCTGCAAGTTGATATTCAAAATAATACTTTATTCCAAATATAGGATCTGAACCCCTGTTTAGGGAGAGTATATTTTGAAGATAAATGCATTGTGTTTTACTGCTGGTTAACGTGCCATGTATCAGTGCCCTTGTTATTACATTAGTGGAACTGGCTGGAAGAGAAATTATTGAAAATTTTAGTTTCCATTTTATATTGGGGAAAAACAATTATTTCAACATTGTCCTGATCATACATGATTAACCACCAGAAGGTATGATTTAAAGAATCTTGTCAAATTTAAGAAATTCTGCAATCACATTTGAAACATTAGTTCTATATTGTTTTTGGATCTGAATAACTATTATGTTTCATCAGTAGATCTCAATGTGCTTTAAGAAGAAGGGTCAGTATCGTTATTTCCATTTTAGAGATGGGGAAACTGAGGCAGAAAGCAGGGAAGTTATTGCCCAACATCAGCCTGTGGCTGAGCCAGGAATAAACCTATGTGTCCTGTGTCTGAGTCCAGAGCTTTATCTACAAGACCATTGCAATATTAGCTGGAGGTATCACAAATGAACCCTATTGCTTTCTTCCCTTGTCTGAATATTCCCTTAGTCACTCAATTCTCTACTTGCATGTATATCTACCAGCTTAAAATGTTTTTCTTCTTCTAAAGGCTGACACTCTGAACACCATTACAAACTTCAGTTTGCTAACTGTAATGATGTGCAAGAAAGTCTATGAAAACAAATTCTTTAAAAAAATGCCCCCATTAATGGGACAAATCTCTCAGCCCTTTTCTGGTATTTGACTGAGACATTGCTTTCACTTTTTCTCATGGACAGGTGTCAACCAGTTGTCTGCCTCACAACTTTTGTTAGCAGGTTTCTTTTTGCATTTCAATACGTCAGTTTCTCAGCAAAATTTCCCAAATGCTTTGCTTTTCTTCTGAAGGGAGAGAAGAAGATAGATAAGATACAAATGACCCACACCCCACTTTAGATAGGAAAATAAGCCAGGTGTTTGTTTTATCACGATAGCAGACTTCAATAACAGATACTTCTCCACCTCCTGGGTTATCAAGGGATGAGCTAATATATGGAACTATGCTCAAACAGATGTTAAAAGCATGGGGGAGCTTAGATAGAATGGCTGCAGGGAGACTAGATTGGTTTAAACTGGTGGGTCCTATAGCAAAGAAGAATGCCCTTAGCCTCAATTTTCTACTGACCCAGGTCATGGGTTACTCACATCTGCATGGGACTAATAGATAGGTATACAGAAAGCTAAGATTAGTCAATGCTGGCAGCATCTGCCATTTCTGCCATTTAATCCTGTGCTTTTTTCCTGATGAGAGAAAAAATAACCCCCTTAATTGCTTCATGTTGCACTTCATCACAATCTCCCTGTACCTATGGGAGAGCAGGAGAGTGAACAAACTCATCCCTAGCATTTATACAGGAAAAATTCAAGGCAGGACCTCAACAAGGAGCCATTTTAAATTGTGTACCACAAAGAATAGAATTATGACTACTGAAGATTACCCATTCAAGTAGCTCTGGGAGGTCTGCAAACAAGCAAGCACATTATGACCAGAGAGTAACAATTTATATGGCACGAGAAATGGGGAGGTCAGGATGGAAACAAATTTGGGGTCACCAGACTTTCGTGGAAGATTCAGGCCTGACAGCTATTTTCCCACATCATCATGCATGCTATCAAATATGAATGGACTCATTTTTTCAATGCCAAAAAACTCCTTTAATAACAACAAGGCTGTGAAACAAAACCAGCCAAAGCTAAGAAATGTAAGGCTTACTCCATTCCAAAGGATATAGTCCACTGGGTCTGTTCTGTCCTTACTACAGAATGATTGCCTCTGTGTAGAATTATTGCTGCCTCCCTCTCTTCCTTCTTTGGTTTTACCTTTTTTTTTTTAAATCCCAAATGGATTATTTCCATTGCTTGTGTCTGTACAGTGAAGCTGCCAAGTCTACTTGATTTGATTTCTAGCTAGTTGTTAAAATAGAAGTATAGTCCCCTACACAGCACTAAAAGCCACGAAACAGCTGCAGTTAAAAGAAACAATATACATAGTTTGTGATTCATATCAATATCTGTTTACACATTCAAAACACTGCATGTTTAGTTTTGTGATTCTTTTCTCTGTGAGATCTTCTTAGCATTATAGGGCCAGATTCTGCAAAGTGAAATTAATTGGGCTGCTCATGTGCCTAATCAGATATTTACAAAGAGCATATATTGTTTTTATAGCAGAAAGACTTCCTACATTCTTTTGCATCTCTGTCCAGAAAAGTGTCCAGAATTATTTTCGGAGCTGGCTGCCTAAAGTTAGGCACCTACATAAAATTGACTTTTTTTATTTTTCAGAAATGCTAATTATCCCAGAATCCAACTGCAGTCAGTGGGAGCTACTGGTGCTCAGCACTTTTTAAAATCAGCCTATAGCTTAGGAGCCTAGCTTTAAGCTTCCAAGTATTAAAATGATGGCTTATCATGCTCTGATTCTGAACAATGCACTTTAAATGTGAAAATTGTACTCAGGAATACAGACGGTGCAAACATCTGATGTGGTTTCTGTTGTGGAATCAAAAATTCAGGCAGGAGGCCTTAGACTGGAATCACGATAGAAATGCAAACTCGTTGGGCTACGTTATAAGACATTAACTGCTTTTGTAGCTGCCCCCAGCCATACCCTGCCAGGAATTCCTGTGATAACCAAAGACTATATGTGACTCAGGACTTGCTGGCACCGGGAGAATCCCATTATGTGTTACAAGTGCACAATATGCGGCCAATGACCTGTTAAGTATTGGAAACTCCACTGTACAATCTGTATGTAATATGTAATCTGTAACTAACCTATATAAGCCGTCTGTAACTTTGAACCCAGGGAAATTCCAGAGATCAGCACAGGGATATGCTGCCTGGGCTTCCCTATAGTATAGCCTTCTGTGCAATTGTCAAGATTAAAGTTCTGCTCTATCCAACCTAAATTGAGTGGCTGTGTGATTCTTTCCATGACACTATGGCTATGGAACATCATCTTCTAGTAGACGAATGCAGCTACTTCACATAGAACGAGGAAGAACTATTCCATTTCTGAACAGTAAGGCTGTTTGCAACTTACAATTTTTGCTTGTAATTTTTTAAAAGGCTTTTTTACCACCGGGTCTTTCAGAGAAATTTTGCCATTTTATAGCAAAATACCTTGCATTCTTACCTGCAGTGTCAAGCTTTATGCTGAGCTTAAAAAACAAACAAACAAATCCACCAACAAGCAAATCTATCTCTAAGATTTGCAGACACCAGTGAAAACACAGAGGTAAGACTCTGAAATGTTTTCATTTTCAGAATAAGCAGTAGAGAAAAACACTTTTTTTTCTTTTAAAATTGAATTTAGCATTCACAACAACATCAGAATAACCACCTGGGAAACTGAAGTCATTCAGCATCAAGTTCATTGCAGTGTCGAAGACTAAGAGATTGTCAAAAGAAAAGGAATTAATGTTTATATAAGAATTTAAGAATGGCCATACTGGGTCAGATTAATGCTCCATCTAGCCCAGTATTCTGTCTTACAACTGATGCTGGTGCCAGATGTTTCAGAGGAAGTTAGCAGGATAGGACAATTGATTGAGTGATCTATCCCCAGTGATCCTTAGTTTCATCTTCTAGCAGTCAGGGGTTTAGGGACACCCAGAACATGGGGATGCATTGTTGACCCACTTGACTAACAGCCATTGATGGCTGTATGAACTATTCTGTATGAACTAATCTAATTCTGTTTTGAACCCAGTTATACTTTTTGCCTTTACAACATGGCAATGAGTTCCACGAGTTAACTGTGTGTTGTGTGAAGAAGTACTTTCATATGGTTGTTTTAAACCTGCTAACTATTAATTTAATTGGGTGAGTCTTGTGAAAAAAGAAAAATAATTTTCTTCACTTTCTACACAATATTCATGATTTTATAGGCCTTTATCATATTCCCCCTTAGTCATCTCTTTTCTGATTTGAACAGTCCCAGTCTTTTTAATCTCTCTTCATATGGAAGCTGTTCCATAACCAAATCATTTTTGTTCCCCTTCTCTCACCCTTTCCAATTCTAATATACTTTCTTTGAGATGGAGTGACCAAAACTGCACACGGTGCTCACGATGTGGGTGTGCTATGGATTTCTATAGTAGCTTTATGATATTTTCTCTTACTGTCTAACCCTTTCCTAATGGTTCCTAACATTGTTAGATTTTTTGACTGCCGCTGTACCTTGAGCAGATGTTTTCAGAGAATTATCTATGATGACTCCAAGATTTTTTTCAGTGGTAACAGCTAATTTTTACCCCATCATTTGGTGTATATATAGTTGGGATGATGTTCCCCAATGTGCATTACTTTGCATTTATCAAGATTGAATTTCATTTGCCATTTTTTTGCCCAGTCACCTGGTTTTGTGAGATCCCTTTGTAATTCTTCACAGTCATTTTTGGATTTAACCATTTTGAATAATTCAGTATTGTCTGCAAACTTTGCCACTTCACTGTTTACCCCTTTTTCCAGATCATTTATGAATATGTTGAACAGCACTGGTGCCAATACAAATCCTTGAGGGACCATGCTTTAACCTCTCTCCACTGTGAAAACTGACCATTTGTTCCTACCTTGTGTTTCCCAGTTTTTAACAAGTTACTGATACATGAGAGGACCTGCCCTCCTGTCCCATGACTACTTACTTTGCTTGAGACCCTTTCTGAACTCCTTTTGACACCCTGAAAGAATGCTAATATATTGGTGAGACATGACTTCCCTTTACAAAAACCATGTTGACACTTTCCCAACATATCATGTTCATCTTTGTGTCTGGTCATTCTGTTCTTTGCTATAGTTTCAACTAGTTTGCCTGATACTAACGTTAGGCTTACCAGCCTGTAATTGCTAGGATTGTCTATGGAACCTTTTTAAAAAATTTGCATCACAGTCAGGGTTGGATTAACTCTCTTTAGGGCCCGGGGCTATTAGATTTTGTTGGGCCTCTATATACAAGTCTTTTTCCTAATTTAAAACAAAATGATCATAATTATGGCATTGAGGCTATTAATGCTATACTAAACTTGCCTTTTAATTAACATAAAGCCATTCTGTGATTACGTTTCAGTCTTAAAACATGTAGAACAGGGGTTGGCAACCTATGGCATGCATGGCATGCAAAATGATTTTGAGCAGTACTCACACTCATGCTGGGCCCATGTCACATGGGAAGGGGTGGGAGGGGGGACCGGCCATCATGCGGCGCTGCTTGGGGCTCGGAGCATCTCCTGGTCAGGGTGCTGGGTCCATGTCATGTGGGAGAGGTATGAGGGGGAAGGGGCAAGGATTTATATTTGTGAGGTCCCCCTTAGCCTGAGGCCCTGGGCTGCAACCGCTAAATCCCCTGCGTTAATCTGGCCCTGGTCAGAGTAGCTCTCTGCCAGTCATCTGGTGGAGAGGCTGATTTGAGCAATAGGTCACATAACAGAGTTAGTATTTCTGCAATTTAACATTTGAGTTTCTTCAGGATCCTTGGGTGACTATCATCCGGTCCTTTCAGAAGGAGCGAGTGGTTGTAGATGATGCAGTCTTTGGGTACCCAGTTTTAGATGTCTTAAAAGGGCCTGATTTTCTGAGCAGGTGTGTGTGTGCAGCACTTCCTGAAAATCAGTCCCTTGGAAAATTACTCAGGTTGGGCACCTGAAAAGGGGGCCCAGAAGGTGTACAAATTTTCAAAAGTATCTCTATGTTTTAGTCCCAAGGGGATTTATGCTCCTAAATCACTTAGCACTTTTGAAAATCTTGGCCTTAATATTTTTCTGAAAATATATCTGAATACCATGCCATATTTCTCTGACCAAAACTATAATAATACATGTGTTATTTAGTATTATTTTACTGGTAGTTTATATTTAATTGAAAAACTGTACTTAGCAAACTTGTCGATATCTACATGGGCAAGGAGGGGAGACGGATATACTATATTTATGTTCCTAGATTCCCTTCAGTGAGCAGAAGAGCAGATCTGTCCTGGTAAATCCCTATGGGAGGGGTTGAGTTCCCACAGCACACTTTTCTCTCCTTGTCCATGGAAATCCCTCCAGTTGGGCTTCATGACACTGGATCAGTAGAATGCCAGAAGTGACAACAGAGGGACAAGCTACATTTTGTAGCATTGTTCTTGGCTGAATTTATAGACTTGTCTAATGGAAATCTAGTTGGGATTTTATGCTTCTTCAAGCGGCATTAGCTCTATCTGGGTTCTTTCAATGGGCACTTCTCAGCAGTCGGAGGGGCAGTGGCAGTGTAGGGCCTGCAGAACCACACAGAGATGAAGGCAACAATATAGGACAGTGCCTGTATCCATGGATCTGGATGCTCTTTAGCTCCCCAAAGTGTGTGGGACCACCCTTTATCAGACCCCTCGGGTGGGATGGAACAATTTCTATGAAATGAATCATGCAGCCTTTTCAGTCTTTTCTTCCCCTTTCCCATTAAGGAGGGATCTATCTGGGTCCTGGTTCTGCTGTTTCCATGATGTACCATGATACAGGGCATTTGTGTGTATTGTGAAAGAGAGCTTGAAATATTCTTTATCTGATTAAGATGTTTTGCTTTGTTTTGCTCAGTGTTTAGCTCAAATAGCATCTGTCCAAAGTCTGCCAATATGATGGATGTGAAGCATAAATCATGTTATCTCATGTCAACATGTCCCTCAGAACAATTCCTTAACATAAATTCTCTTGTATGATATGAACTCGACCTGCAGGGATAAACAGAGAATTTATAACATTAGTTTGACTCCTATTTACATCGTTCCTTTGAGATCTTCATTTGACTTAGCAGACCAAAACTTTTTAAAAGACAAACTGACAATGTGAAACAGCATTCAAAGATCCAGTCCATTCCAGCAAATGAATATTTATTTTTTGGGGGGGAGGATTTAATTTTCTTTAAAAATTGCTGAATTCATTTATCTGAAAGTATTCACTTCTACAGTCGATTTACCCCTTCTCTTCTGTGTAGGGTAGAAGAGGGCTATTAGTAATTATACCTCTCAGGATTGACAGCTCCCCAGGAGAGAAGAGAGGCAATCTTTCAGATAGACTACACAGAACTACAGATGCACACAGAATAGATCTGCCTGAAAAAAAAGGATATTCAGATGATCTACGTTTTGGGACTTTTAAATATAGATCATATCAGTTGGTTTAATCAATGTAGCTCCATTTAAATCAATAAAACTGTCAATTTATATCAGCTGAGGATCTGACCCTACATATTGAAACAAAGCAATACATTATATATATATATATATATATCATGGTTGTATTCTTTATATAATAGATGCAGGCAGACACTAAATAATGTAGTGTCCACACAGCTAGAACCAGGAGTAGAAGATCTTCAGTATGAATAGAAAGGGAAAAAATTAAAATCCAAAACCTTCAACCAAATATTTATTATTTTTATTTATTTTGACTTCAGATTAAAGAATGCCTGTCCATGACACTGAGTGCCCTTGATATCAGGCTTCAAAACAGAGTACAAGGAGATGTAAACAGAGGCAGTCACAACAACCGCATTTCCTTCCTTCCTTCTCCTCAAGGGCAGATTTAATGTGTCTGTGCCTAGGGGTCCCATTTTTTGGAGTCATGTGATTCCATAAGCATCTCAACTTTTATTATTTTTAGGGAAGTTTCTAGCATTCTCAGTCATGGGGGAAAAAAAGCTGAGCCTAACCGAAGCACTGACATCCACCTGAGTCTGCAGACAGCCTGGAATAGCTCTGAGAGATGTGAACTTATCCCTGTCTGTCAACAGAGTGTTAACGCCAAGCTCTGCAAGTCTATGTGGCAAGAGAAATAGAGCAGCAGGCCTGGTCCATCATCCAAACAGATACCCCACTAGCTGGGTGTAAGTACTAAAGGCCCTTTTCTGCCACCCCTGTATCTTCAGGGAGAGGAGCTCCTGTTATCCTATGTGGAGGGAGGTCTCTGCTGCCCCTCAGGAGTTAAAGGGGGCATTTGTTATCTCAGCTCCACTGGGATGGATCCCTTACCACTACCACCCTAAATGGGGTTGGTGCCACAGTACCTATGCTTTAATCAGACCATGAGTTACACCTGAGTCACTCCACAGGCATTAATGGAGTCTCTGGATTTACAGTGATAACTAGAGCTCCATGGCCTCTATAAACTGCAAATCCGTGTACAGATGTAATTGTTATTTCTGTTTATCTAAATGTGTGAATCTCCTCATGTAAATGAATATGCACAGATGGTTACACATCTTATTCGGTCAGCTTTACCTCCGCCATATTTTGAGAGTGAGTGTCTGTGTAAATGAGCCTTATTCTGCCTATCTTTATTAATGGATATTAACCGCAAGGATTCCCTTTTGGATTTGAAAAAAAAATGCGTAGATTATGCACAAAAATAGAACTGTATTTGCAACAAGAAGCAGAAACATAAACATCTCTCATGTGGTTTCAGTTTCATTGCAGATTTTTTATGTAGCTCTTTTAGAGACCTGGGAGTTACCAATAGACACATTTGCAATTAACTGTACCAAAAAAAAAAAACTTGATAATTTCTTCCTTTACTAATCAGGCAAGACCTAAGTTCATGTTTCTGTCCTTGTGGAGCCAATAACAAACATGACCTACCTTAAATCTAATGCAGCTTTATGAACACAGCTCACTGTGCTGCTTAACTACTAGTGCTATCTTTTTGTTGCAGGAGAAACAGAGAACCATAAACTCAAACTTAAGCCAGTTTAAAAAAAAAAAAACCTTCAAAACTTTATAGTTCACTTTAAATTCTATTGATATTAAAAGGAAGTAATATACTTGTTTCACATCATTACAGTCATGTTTCAAATTGTCCCTTATTAATGAGGCAGGTCTTGGTGTGCCAATATTTTGACACATAAATCCCATTCTCTCTGTGTTGTTAAGTGATAAATAATCAATTAACAAGCATGACTTTGGCTCTGATTTTCCAATGGTTTAACAGTCAGCACTGTGCATTTTTTAAATGTGGTATTCAATTCAATCCACTGCAGTCTGTGTCAATGACATCACCTCCAGCATAAAACGAGGAGCTCCTCTACTTGATTAGATTGCATTGCTATGTCGCTGCCATGCTCCTGTGAGACATTTGGATTCTCCTGTTGCTTGAAAGAACAGAAGCCTCTGGAGAATTTATTGTTTTCCTGATGCACACAAGATTGAGGTGAGGACAGAAAGATTTTGAAAAGAAAAGCTATCAGTTTTTCCACGTTTTAACATCAGAGGGATCACTTGGATAAAACTTTGTGAAGGAGGAGAGATAAGATGATTTATCAAAAGGTGGTAACGCACAGGCAGCTCATTCCAAACTTACATACAAAGCTTGGATTTAGACCCAAGATAAATGTTATCAGGGAAAAAGGGGAGACCATCATTTTGTTGACAGTTAAGAAAGAAGGGACTCAGGCATGCCAAAAATACTCCTGTAACATATAGTGGTTACATTTCAGTTAAGGTAAGGGCAATCAGTCTTTCTTTTTCTTTCTTTCTTTTTTTTTTTTAGTAACTTAACCTTTCATAATATTTCGGCTGCAAGGTAAGTGACACCTTAGGTATGTTCACACAGGAAATTTGAGCATGTCTCTTAAAAATCTGCACTAATACACTGAATTTTAACCGTTAGAGACACTGAGGCACATCTGCCTTAGAGAAATTAAATCCCCTTCTCTCTACCATATTTCAAGAAGCTGTCCCACTGTCCCATAATCCCTGAAGTGAAAAATATTCTTGTACCTTTCAAAGTAGTCTAAGGGAGTTGGGAATTCAGATCTTATTGAATTTTAAAGGACTTTAGGTACCTAACTCCCTTAGGCTCCTTGGGAAACCTGAGGTTAAGAATATTCTAATTTTAATACATAAATATGCCTGTGCAACATGTTCTCTTTGAACATGCCTGTGCATCTTTCCAATTTTATTTGAAATTCCCACCAGAATGAATCTGCCACAATTATGGAGCATATATAGTTCAAAATTCCAAGATTCAAAAATTAAACGAATAACAGAAAAAGATAAAGTGAAGAGAAGGTAATGGGGGGAAGGAGTCCATCCTTTTTTTGATACCTTCTTATATCCTCTACCTTTTTTTTTTTTTTTTTTTAATCCTAAACTTAAATTAAATCCAAGGCTGAAATGTCAACTTTTAGATATCACTATTTTAAAAGGAAGTCTCAGTAAGATCCCTATATACAGATTTGTGCAGTACCAAATTTCCCAGCTATGCTGTCCTGAATATACTAGGACAAATTGCTTGCTAATATAACAATCCTGACTTCAGAGGAGTTATGTCAGCAAGCCACGTGGCCCATTAGTTCATTAAATGAGGCAAAATGATTTGATTCCACACTGTGCACCTTCCATAGGGACCCAGTCCTGCCTCTGGATTTATGTGGGTAGACTGAGAGTTGTATTTCTGTAGGTAGGGCAAAATAGATTAAATCATGGTCCTCATCCTTGTAAACGTCATCTTCTTCCTTGGGTTTTTTATTCTTGCTCAGGCCCAATTGAGCAAGATACTTGAGCACTTTATGACATTCCAGGACGCAATCCAGACCAGAGAAGGGCCAGCACCCTGCCCTGCACGCTTAGGGGCCTCACAATGCTTTGGTGCTGTACCTCCCACCTGGTCTACTCTCACACAGCTTTCCAGCATGCAGGTCACACCCTGAGTGTCTGTGTATAGCTGCAGCCTTCCGACCACATATCAGTCACCCTCTGGCTTCCACCAACCTTGGTTATCACTTGCAATGTGAACCTAATACACTCCCAGTCATGGATTTTCCCCCAAAGTGTGTGTTCTGCACTAACCGGCCCTCTCCTGGACAGTAAAGATATATTAGGACTGTTGCCCCTCTAAGGGGATCAATATACAAAAGTTTGCCAGAAATGGGTACAAGATAAATAAAGATAAATGCTTCCTATTACTAAAACTGGCCAAAGTAGACTTGGTTCAAGGTGACTTCCCTTACTGCATGTTACCAGTAACATTCCTGTGCAAATTTGCAGGCCAGGATCTGCTTCTGAAGTCCAACAGCTGTCTCATCTTTTTAGGTGTGTGAGGGAGAGAGATGGATAGGGAGAGATACCTAGGAGTATTTTTGCCCTCACTTTACAGTCCAGTCCCCCTTTGAAATGGATGTTCCTGAGGATTACAACTAGATAAAGTTCATTCCTGCTGTGAGGTTAGAGTCATGGAGAGGTTTCACACTGTTGTTTCCTATGATGCAGATCTGTCCGTTCCTTGCCAAAGAATGGCCACTTGATAGGTGATTGCCCATCAACTTTGATGACACCTCTGTTTTTGAGAAACTGGTTTACCCAAGTTGTCTGGTAAACACAGTTCAGACCTAATTTCAGCATATGTTTATAATTTTATATATAATGTTACCATATGCATTTCATCATGATATTATTGATCTATGAGTTATTAGTTTTCAAGTGATACCTCCGAAGGCATATTTTGTACAAAGATCATTACACTAGTGTGTAGGGTGTGAATGCAAAGGTGCGTTTGGTCACACACATGCATAACTTTAAGTGCATGAATAGCCCCACTGAAATCACCCTACTTACCTGTCTACTTACCTTGCTCAGGCCCCAATTTGGCAAGCATAAAAGCATGTTCTAAATCCTGAATATGGATGTTTTCATGAAACTGAGCCCCTTATTTTATAAGCCCTCCAGGGCACAAATGGACTGTGTTTGTCATCTGTGAAGCATCTCTGTGTTTGGGTGCTGTAATAGGAAAATTGTAGACTCCAAGCTTATGCTAAGAATGATTGTAAAAAAAGATTGTCCCCTTGTTGTCTTCATTACAGGCAAAGCCACAAAAAAATATAGGATCAAACCATGCATGCCTGCCCATGACACTATTCCCATTTAATAAAAGGGACTACTCGTGTGAATAAAGTGACCAAGAATTAGCCAATAAAGTTTTTTTTAAAAGCTCATAAAGCGGCTATTTTTAGAGCGCTGCTCCCTCCAGGTACTGTGATGTAGTAGTAAAGAAGGAAGGGTGATTTCCACTTTCATAGAGTGATACTGCTAATAAAAGTCATCTATGTGAAGAATTATTTAATTAGTTCTATATTTTACATTAAGTTCTTCATGAGCAAAGAACAGCAAAGGACAAAAATCATTGCTTTCATAAAAGGAGATTCACAACAAGTAATTCCAATAAAGCACACTTTCAAGGTAGATCTATGGAAGTTTTGTAATTAGTAGAGTTAATGAAATTGCTGACAATTAAATCAATTGTATAATAGACCACACCTGCATGAATTCTGGCTTACTTCCAAAGTTCAGTGTGACTTGTACTATTCTGTCGGTGCTTAATTTTTATGTGGCACTGGATAGTGTATAATTTCTGATCATAATTCAGTTAACATTTCCAAATCTTTAAAAACACTGATCTGCATAATGCAGGAGTTACTAGTTACTCCACAGTTAAAGTTGAGTTCAGTTTTTCAACTGCACTGTAGAAAGGCATAAAAACAAATTTTGATTGCATTCAAATATACATCACTTTCCGTTAAGGTAAAGAGTAAATGTTTATGAAAGTTGGAAGTGAAGCCTTTCAGTAGTTTTCGGAATCAGAACATCCCTCTTAGTTGCAAATGACTTAATTTTAACTATTCAGACATACAGGGTATAAGAATTTAGATAAAATGTTAGGAGGATGGTGGTTGTTAAACAGAAGTGTATTAAAATAACCAGGTTTTTGGAGGGTTTTTAAAACCACTTTTCCTCATTAGCTTTTCTATTTCATTCAGGAAAGCCAACAAAGATAATGTTAGTGTCAGATGATATGACCAAGCTCCTTTGGATACGTGAGCCCTTTTGACAAACCCAGTCATGTAGGGAGGGGAAAAAGAAGAAGGTTCCTGCCCAAAGCAGTTTACAGCCCCACAGAACCCAGGCTTCTGCTTCAACAGAGCCTAGAAGCTTGTCAGAGCAAGCACTTACTAAGGCAAACAATTTCTCTCCCAGGATTCCTTGGAGTTCAGCAACAGCAGGGGTCCTCTCCTCATTATATGTATTTAGATGGTTTTAAATATTAGAGTACTGGCAAACTTCTTTCCCTCTGCTGCCAGTTGACTGAAGGCAGAAGAAGGAAATAAAACAATGAAGTCGGTGTAAACGTGGGCTGAAA
This sequence comes from Mesoclemmys tuberculata, assembly GCA_007922155.1. NCBI lineage: Eukaryota > Metazoa > Chordata > Testudines > Chelidae > Mesoclemmys > Mesoclemmys tuberculata. The sequence continues at coordinate 18,725,950 of ML675601.1, forward strand.
TGTTTAATTTTGATTCCATTAACTTTGCCATTTGTTTTGTCTCAGAATACAGGGTATTGGCAGGTGGGGATCCTGCTCTTTAGATTATGCTGTCAAACGCAGAGCTGTTGGCCCACAAAGCTACCACCATTCATGATTTCATTAAGGATGAGGCCCCCCCATGTTTCATGTCTAAATGAACCCTAGCTGGATGACATTTACTGGCCAGCATGGAACAAAATGGCATCAAGGCGATGGTGCTGTGTGTATCTGATTTTAAACACTGGATTCTTCCTATTAAAAATAGTTTTGATTGAGCTCTGGCAAAAGATTCAGCTGGATCTAGTTATAGTGTACAAATCCCTCTGCTGCATCTAGGAGTCTCTGTTAGAGTTGACTGAGGTTTTATTTCATGTGTTGGTGATGTTGATAAGCATGATTGATCTGGGGGATTTCAGTGATAACTCTCCTAGATCAGCTCATGTATTCATGGCTAGTTTGACAATCCTAAGTAAACTCTTGCTTGATTCATGCAGCTGGCCATACTAAGGATCTGGTGTTTTGCCTGGGCTAGGTGATTGTGGGAGATTATACCTGACTGTGATTTGACCACTCCTTTGTTTGGGACAAACTCTTTTGTTTTCATGGTCCATCCTCAGGGATTATAAAAACAGCATGTTTGCAAGGCCCCTAAGGGACAAATGCTAAATCTCTTTGCTTCTCTTTGCTGACATTTTGGAGGTGGTTGGGAAGGCTTTTGCCTGCGACCAGGGATTAAATCTAAATGCTTCATGGCTGGTGAAAGCTGGTTTGAAAACTGTCAGTGGAGATTGTTAATTTCTCTCTGCAGGAGGGAAAGATGTGAAATATTTTCAAGAAGCCATTTCTTGAACAGAGGCCTCAGCATTCTTTCTTGATATGGGGTAATCCTGATGTCTGTTTAAACTGTACTGGATCTCCCATTACTAGAAAAGCTTGCTTAGCAACAGCCTTAGTGTCTCTGGCATTCTCAGATTTCATAGGACCCTATCAATCTATCTCTAGTTTAGGTATGGCACAGAATTGTGCACCAGTTGAAATACTGCATACTAATTAACTAATAGCAATGTTACATAATCCAGCATGAAGTTTGATCCTTAATGCTGAAATCATCAGCCTATGTTGTTGAGCTACTGGAACAACACTGTTAGCTGTAGTATTCTTATTATAGCTGGAGGAACTAGAAAGGTCTGATTCAAAGCCCACTGTCATGAAAGGGAGTTTTTCCACACTCTCAGTGGACTTTGGATCAGGCTGAAGTTAAATAAAGGATCTGAAACCAGCTACAAAAAAAGAAGAAAATGGGTTATTTTCATGTTAGGATCTGACACAAATACATAATATGTTATCCTAGACTAGGTTTTTAGACATTTGAACAGAGCTAATAGATGGTAAACAGCAAAGTATAGACTGAAACCAACAGGACACCAGACATCCAGACTACTTTTTTTTTCAACAAAACAAACCAACCTATTCCAGCAACTTTCTCACTACAAAAAGCTCAACATTCTGAAGCAAGCCCATTTGCATCATCTGACTGCAGCACTGCGAGCCCTGAGAAGTCAGGTTTGTCTGGAAAGAAGACACAGCATGCTCTATTAATTGCATGAGCGCCTCAAATTGAGTCTACTCAAGTTTCTGGAAATGTCTAGCCCACAAAAGGCATACTCGGTGGACTAATGCAGTTATTAATTTAGCTGCCCCCATGCAAAATATACATAATTTATTTGCGTAGTTTTATGCAGTCCCCTATTAGAACCTGGAAACATATCCTAAAATGACCTTAACCGTTTTACAGTGGAAGAAGCCCATTTCAGTGCAGAGGTAGCTCTCAGTGGTGTTGAGCTGAACACCGATCTGTTTCGAGATCTCAAATACCCTGAGGACATTGTCTTGTTGGCAAATGAATCGTTGCAAATGATTGCTGATCTGGTTTCGGAAGAAGCAGTGCACATTAATAACCAGACGAGTCTGAATTAAGCTAAATCCTATTAATCCCAGACTGAACTAAATCCCTGGCCATTACTATCAAGCAGCATCTAGTTTAAGATTATAACCAGCTCAGTATTAACCTGGCTGGATAGGGCATTGCCCAAATATTTGACCATTGCCTGCTCAGTGTCATGGATAATACTGTAGGTTACTCATAAAATGTGGACACTCCAACATCAGCAGCTGCTGCCACATTTTGGCTCAAGATTTCTATGAGCTATAGAACCACTGTTATAGCAAATCTTTTGTATGGAAATGAAGTGCGGCCACTGAGGAAGGCTGATAACCGAAAATGTCAGTTTGGTGTTTTTCGTCACCTTTACCAGATGCTCCATATCAACTGGCAGGACAAGATCAAAAACAAGGATATCTGAGGCTGAACCCAGCAACCACCTCCACCAGGACTGTTGGTTTTGGCAGCTGTCTTGGCATGGATATTTTAGAATGTAAGAGCAACAAATTCCAGAGCAGGTGTACCAAGGAATGCAGATAGCCAGTCAGATCATGTGGGCATCAAAAAATTATGTGGTGTGACATGATTGCCAGGACATGGCCTGGTTGTATATCCAGTTTATCTTAAGCCTTTGACAGGGATTAATCCAGGTGGTGCCAAATTTTCAAGGAAGCCACATCCTTTGGGGATTTGCCATGATGAATGATCTCAATGCAGGTATCAGAGACCACATTCAGTGCTGAGGTGTCAGCTGTTAATGGTCTATCAAGTAGAAAGGCACGTGTTGTCCTCACTAATTAACTAAATATTGTATTAGTTATAAATTTTCAGTGCTAATGACTGTTGATGCTGTCTTGCAGATTTTTTTCTAAGATATTATTCTCTACAAATATGAGTTTCAAGTCTATTCCACTTTTGTATTTTCTTGAAACTTAACACATTCTCTTTCAGGCCTGGTATACCAGGCAATGTTTCAAAAGTGTGTTTTAAAAATTGTTTCTTTTCTCTGAATCTAATTGTATGTTGGAGTAGAGATGTATGAGACAATATCCATGTATCACAGCAGCCTTTTGTCAGAAAGTTTTCGAGGCAAGGTGCAGTCTATTATTATCTGTTGGTCCTTGCAAACAAGAACTTCTTTTTGAAGATGTTCTGGCAGTCTTTTTTGTGTCAATTTCTCTAGATGTGATAAGCAATACTTTTGCAGACATTATTCAATTTGAACTTTATACAATTTTGTTGCTACTGAAACGGATTTGATCTATTGTTGTTACCTGGAGATTTAGTTGGATTTAGGTCTTTTCCATTCCTTAATCTTAGAACTGTCTGTATTTGTTTCCTTTTTTAAACTTGTGAATCTCTTTATTATCTTTTTTTGTAGTTAGAAGAGCATATTTTTTTAAACCCCTGACTTGACTTTAGCATTTTGTTTGAGCCCATTAATATCTGTCAGATGCAATGGAATCTTCCCCGTCCAAGTGCCACTAAACAGTCACTTGCTTACCTGAGTGCTCTCAGAACATCAATCCTTACACTGGGTCAAGCTTTGGAAAACGTCCTTAGAATGTAGGTCATTCTTCAAGGACATTATCTGCTCATTGCTGATTTCTTCTAAAGACATGCATAACCCGGTTTAGCTTTCTAAATCTAATGGCAGAATTCAGACAATTGTGTTTACCTGAATGAATCATCTACAAGGACCAGCATGTGCACAAACAAAATGTCCCACTAACCCAGCTGAATTTGGGTACCCCAGCTGTTAGCTGGCAGGTTCAAGGATTTACTCAGACAATTAGGTCATGGGCTACTGGAGAACAGCTTAAAAGTGCCTGTATTTTTTTTAAGTCTAGGCAAAGGCAAATTGCTTTAATAATATTGTGTGTGTACACTATTTGCACTTGCATGCACACATTTCTTCCTGCGCCATCAGTCTGTCCTGCAGTTTAGATTATTTTGTCCCTTTTTGGATCACAGTTCATCCACTCTGCTCCACTGATGCCAGGCAGTGCCCTTCTTCCATGCTGTCCCCTGTGCCTGATCCAAAAGGACCTCCTCTTCTTAAACGACTGGGATGACTGGTATATGTGTTCCCTTCTCTCTCCCTGTTCCTGTTTGTTTCTTGGTTCCTGAACTGTGTTCCAGTTCCTGTGTATGTGGATAGTGCTGGTTGTGTGCAGCTAGTCTGGGTCTGCTGTGACATATCTGCCTTTCTTAATGTTATTGACTTATTACATGATTTGACTGACAACTCACCTGCATATCTTGCTTCATGGTGTGTGTGTTGGCATTGCCATTCTGAAATGCATCTGAATGCAACAGCTATTTACACAAGGTTGGCCAAACTAACACATTCATTAAGGCCCTGATCCTTCATGGAGCTCTCTGCAGGCATACAGATCCCCACTGAAGCCACTGGGTACTACACAGGCAAACAGGCCTACCTGTGAGGTGCTCATTTTAGGATTGGGACCTTAGATATTTAAAAATCTCTCTCTCTGCTACTTCATGATGACCACCAGTCTTCTTTAAATGACATTATCCCCTTTCAATTGCCCCATGCCCTACCCTACAGTCTGTTTCCCACTTGTTCCTTCATGCCTCCTTCAATCTGTAAGCAAATCAGGTAAGAATCCACTCATTTCTCTTTTCTTAGGGAGCACTGAGAGAAATACTAATCCTTTTGGAGAAACATACTTTTTCTTTGAAGTTCATCTTTTTTAAATTTTTTTTTTCCATCTCATTTCTGAACCTGGTGGTTGAGGGCTATCATAGTCCTCGACCAGCAGTTTTCAGCCAGTAGTTCACATAGAGAATTTGGAGGAATCAAAGAAATTGCACTGCTGTGGTTCATCATTTTAGCTTATCACTCCCAAACTACAACCAAGACCTGGCATGATCATTTATTGCAAAATAGCTACTCAGGCATTCAAGAGGTTGACAGAGAGCACTACATCAAGCAATGTTCAAGTGTTTTATCACACTTGGGGTCATTCCTCAACTTCCACTTGGTCATATTGTCACCAGTCTTTGCCATCCTAGATCTTGCTTGATTTAGAGTACACCAGTATTTTCATTCCAGGTAAGTGCCTTGGGGCGGGGGGGAAGGAGAGTTGTTCTGAAGGTTCTCCAGAATCATTGGCATTTGTTATAATTTTTTAAAATTTTCTGTAGCCTTCTACTGTGGTATTCTGAGGTAAGGAATTTTCAGAGCCAAAGCATTTTCAGGGCTTCTTCAGTGGTGCCAAACAATGGCTGTTTCAGATAGAATCATAGAATATTAGAGTTGGGAGGGACCTCAGGAGGTCATCTAGTCCAACCCCCTGCTCAAAGCAGGACTATCCTCAGCTAAATCATCCCGGCAAGGGTTTTGTCAAGCCTCAGCTTAAAAACCTTTAAAGATGGAGATGCCACCACCTCCCTAGGTAACCCATTCCAATGCTTCACCACCCTCCTAGTGAAAAACTTTTTCCTAATGTCCAACCTAGACTTCCCCCACGTTGCTCCTTGTTCTGTCATTTGCCACCACTGAAAACAGCCTAGCTCCATCCTCCTGGAACCCCCTTTCAGGTAGTTAAAGGCTGCTATCAAATCCCCCCTCATTCTTCTCTTCTGCAGACTACACAGGCCTAGTTCTTTCAGCCTCTCCTCATAAGTCTTGTGCTCCAGCCCCCTAATCATTTTTGTTGCCCTCTGCTGGACTCTCTCCAACTTGTCCATATCCTTTTTGTAGTGGGGGGCCCAAAATTGGACACAATACTGCAAATGCGGCCTCACCAATGCCGAATAGAGGGGAATAATCACTTCCTGTGATCTGCTGGCAATGCTCTTACTAGTGCAGCCCAATATGCCATTAGCCTTCTTGGCAACCAGGGCAAACTGCTGACTCATATCCAGCTTCTTATCCACTGTAACCCCCAGGTCCTTTTATGCAGAACTGCTGCCTAGCTCATCAGTCCCCAGTCTGTAGATGTGCATGGGATTCTTCCATCCTAAGTGCAGGACTCTGCACTTGTCCTTGTTGAACCTCAGATTTCTTTTGGCCCAATCCTCCAATTTGTTTAGGTCCTTCTGTATCCTATCCCTCCCTTCCAGGGTATCTACCACTCCCCCTAGCTTTGTCCTTGGCATCATGGATCAGGGTCAGATTGCTTATTGTCCACCCACTTTGTAACCTTTTCTCCACCATTGTTGTTGTTGTTGGGCTATCTATCCCCAGATAGTATTGTAACTGTTGAAGTCACCTTTGACATGACATGGTTTTTCTGGAAGGGGAAAGTCATTTCACCATGCAAAATGTTCATCTGGTTGTTTGTAAGAATACACTATTGCTATTTGTGTAGAGCCATGATAAGTTCCAGTGTACTACGGTGTTTCACAACCGTGTTTTTCACCACACACAAATATCATGCTTCTGTAAGTGTTCCTTTCAATGCTTGATACAACATGCATGGATATTTAGTTTTATTGTCTCTGCCTGTCTTGCAGGCACCCCGTGTCTGCTTTCATACCAGAGAAAACGTTAGCCTTCCATGCAGACCATCCCTCCACTGACAACTTAAAATGCCATATTTAAGTGAGGCCCTAGGAAGGGCCATTTATATCGATCTCTATGTCTTCTGTTGTGGTCTTAGTGTTTGTTGTCAGATTTGGTCTCTCCTATGTTTAGTTGGAATAGGAGGTTAACAGAGATCATAGCATGAACATATATGACATGACCCCACTGCTGTGGCTTCCCTCTTGCCACCAATGAGTTTGTTCACAGCAGAGAACACAATAATTGCTCTTGTCTGATCACAGATGCTGTGTGAGAATTACAGACGTTGAATTTGCTGGTGGTGGTGGTCTAACCTGGATTGTGAATTTTATTTATGGATCCTCTCTCTAAAACTGGGGAGGGGAGAGGACAGGGGAAAGTAGATTTTGAAAGGGAATCCCAAGGAAGGAACAAGTAGTCAAGAAAATGGAGGAGGGAGCTGGAGTCCAGCAAAAAGAGAAGATAGTCTATATCCTTAAGCTCTTATTTCTCTCCTCCTTTTCTATTCAGCATGCTTGGGATTCTATTCAGTAAGTCACAAAGTGGCAACTGTACAACACAGTGAGTAAGGATGGAAATGGTGGGTAAGGGAGAATAGGTGGTTAGAATAGTGTAGTTTTATATCCCAACAAAGTTTTAAGACAAATGATTAATGTTAATTCCTCCTTGATATTTTATGTAGTGTGGCTCTCTATAAATCAGTGATAATCTCCCAAGAAGAAAAATTTCATCATTCAGTAATACCAGCGTTGACAGGTTTTCTTGGAATTTATCATTTTGTATCTCCTCTGAAAATAAGAAAGTCAGTGGGATTAAACCTCTCTCCATCTGTGTGGAACTGTATACAGCAAATTCCTCTCCCTTCTTTTGGCACCTCTTTTGCATTTATCATGTGGAAACTATTTGCCATTGTGTTCAGTTAGAAATGTACAAATATTACATTCTATCCATAGGATGTAGTAAATAGATGCATCATGCAGTTACCTATGCAGCATCTTGAATCGTTAGGATGTAGTAGATATCACTGAACACAATTCATTGTGGGGTTTTAAGTACTCATAAATGGTATCATTATAGATTAGAGATGACATTTTCTAAAAATGTCTCCCCTGTTTAGAAATTTAAATCTTCTGAAAATAGTCTGTGGTCCCCAGTGTAAAATTAAGTTATACAGCTTTGCATATTTATATCCTGATATTTGCAATGTTTTATCTACAGAGCTGAAAACATTCATGCTTCTTTAATGTGTATTTGAAATTTTGCTACATTCCTTTTCATTACACTCCTTTTACCTCTTTCTCCCTCCTGCACCACTGCATTAGGTTAAAACCAACATTTTCAAATTGGGTGCTTAAAATTAGGCTCCCAAATACACATGTAGGCACCTAAATTAACTTCCATTTTGTGGCCTGATTTTCAGAAGTTCTGAGCACGTGCAAAAACCATTGATATTAATGACAACTGCAGGTGCTCAGCATTCAGGATGGTCAGAAAATGAAATCTGTGTCCCATGGAAATTCCAATATATCAAAATTTCCTTTTGTACTTACTCAAGATGAAAAGTCAAAATGTTGACATTTATCATGGAAAGAAAATGTCAAGTTCTCAATTTCAGAAACATCAAAACTATCTTATGAAAACGTTTCAATATTATAATATGTAAATATATGTAAATATAGATCAAATATTAAAAATAAAATGAAAATTCTGTAGCATCTTTAAAGACTAACAAATTTCTACGGGCAAAAGCTTTTGTGGGCTGCAACCCATGCATCTGATGAAGTGGGATGCAGCCGATGAAAGCTTATGCCCACAGAAATTTGTTAGTCTTTAAGGTGCTATAGGACTCTCGTTATTTTTGCTGTATACAGACTAACACGGCTACCCCTCGGGAACTTTTCACCATATTAAAATTAAGAGTTTTTTAAAGTTATTAAAATGAAGCCAAAAAATAAACAAAAAAGTCAAAATGAATAATCTATTTTGATTAAAGTCATTTAAAAAAATTGCACTAGGAATTTCATCATAATTGACATGTTCCTGCAAAATATTTAGATTTTGATTAAAACAGCTTTTTCAAAAAAAGAAAAAAAAAACCCCAAAACTCTTCCATCCAAAAAAACCCCCAGCAAGATATGACTCATCTTTAAAAAATCAGGCCTTGATTAAATTCTGAATATGGATTTAGGAGCTTAACATTAGGCCCCAAGTTTGAAAATATTGACCTTACAGGTATCCATGGTGAGAAGCTATTATGAGGCACAAGTTCATGGTGTTTTGTATTCTGCGATTATTCAGAATTTACTGTATGAACAATAGAAGTTGGTTTTCCTAAATGTCCCTGCATTTCCCTCCTGAAAGGAGAACAATTTGTCCAAAATGTGACCAGGAATTTAAAAAGCTGTATTTTCAATGGAGTTTTGACCTTTTTACGTTGAACCAAAGACTGCTATAAAACCAAAGGAATAATCCAGATATGCATTTTAGATCAGGATTCCCTGACTATCCATGACTCAAACTCTGACCAAACCTTTCTCTCTGTTTTTTCTCAGCCACACATCCATCCCTCCAACAAAAGCTCTTGTGTCCTCAGCTCCCACCCAGCCTGTAAGTTTTGGGATCCATCCCTTGCTGCTGGTGATTTCAAAATATGGAGGGAATGATAATGCTGTTCCATGCAGGACTAAGTAAATACTGTGGCTTTGTGGGGATGCTTACGTGGGCAATATAGTGCATTGAGTGACTTCAGACTCCTGTGTATCTGCAGCACAAAGGTTTTGCAGAGGGGTCTGATGGCAGCTATGAAGAGGAAGCACACGGGGGAGCATGCTGCATAGTTGGCTTTCCCTTCTTGGGCTTCTTTTGCGAGATTGCAACACTCTTTCCCAAGAGAAAAACATTGGGCTTCAAGAGACGACACTCATCACCCCTGGAAAACATTCAATCTGTGCCAGTCCCAAGACAAAGATTTCTAAATGTGAGACTAGCCACCAGATGTCTGTGCTGCTAAAAGTATTTGAGATTTCAATCAGCACCATCTGGAATAATATAGACTTTTCCCTATATCTTTATTTATTCTTGCATGGGCATTTGACCATGTGAAAGCATTTGCTTCTGCTTCCTGAGATTGTCCTGTAAATCACATGCCTTATCTTAAGAGGTTTTAAGTTGTGGGGTTTTTTGTTGTTTTTTTGGGGGGGGGGGAATGAGACATAATAAATAGAATAGATATGTAGCTATTTGATATATGGAGGAGCAAATCAACTGAAAACCTGAGACAGATATGAAGAGAGATGAAGTGTAGGAATAGATTACTGCTGGTCTTCAAAATAAACCAGATTATTAAAACCAACATCATTGAGAACAAATGCTAGAATTAATTAGACCATTTTGTGAACTCCTGTTTCAACTACAGTTGAGCCCAACATGGAAGGTCACACTAAAATCTGGAAAAATTCTGATTCAAATCTGAATCTGAATTTCTGAATTCGGATGTATCCTTATAATGGGTCCAAACTAGAATCGTGAATGTAAATGCAGCTTCCTTTTGCCATTTTGGGAAAATTCAAACTGAAACCAACTGTGGATCTGTGCTCCATGATCTGCATGCATTTACTATTTAAATCAACACCAAGATTGTAAGCTATTTGGGGCAGGGTCTGTCCCTGCTTTGGCCTAAATTTTCAAAAGTGACTAGTGATTGTGGGTGCCTCCTGTTATGGGTTAGCAGGGCCTGATTTTTAAAGGTTAGATGTTCCTAGTTTTCTGGAAATAAGGTGTCTCAATTTGAGACACCAAGAATCACTCATCACTCTTGAAAACTTAGTGTGCCTACTGTAATACAACTCTGCTTCTTAACTGGGACTTCTAGGAACTAAAATACTACAAATAATCAGTCCCTCTAACAGTGGGAGGTGTGGTGGGGAGGCAAGAGAGGCAGATGGATAGGGGATGGGCAATTTAAAAGGGCCAAGGTGTATGGGAGGATAGATATGTATCCTCCTCGCCTCCACACACCCCCTTCCCCTGAGGCCCCCCACCGCTCACGCTCTCTGCCCCTCCCCTGAGCGAAGGAGCTATCAGCTACTCAGCTTCCCGGGTTCATCAATAATAAGTCCAAGGGACCCGGGAAGCTAAGTAGCCAATACCGTCTTCTTAGCCACCCGGGAACCTGCAAGACATGTAATAAATAAGTAAAAACTTTCAACGGCAGCCCACTTGGACCCCAGCCATCCTTTTCGGGGGGGGGGGGGTGACATTGACTGTTTTGTTCTGGGTTCTGGAATTGCTGTCGGTGGGCCTACAAATAATAACTAATCTCAGCTAGTTCACTGGAGGCAGTAGAGGTTTTAAAAATATTTTGGGCTTGTTTCATGGCATGCAATAAATCCACATAATGCTACAGGATGTCACTTTTTTTAAAAGAGGGGTTTTTGTTGTAGCTTGTACTGTTTAGTGGGATACATCACACCTGATTTGTCTTATATGGCTACAAGTAATAATAACCAGAATAAGAATGCTTTTTGTATAGGGATATTGGGATTTTATGAAGTGTCTAGTCAGTCTTTTGAAGATTACATGAATTTCTAGAGAACCAACAACTGTTTTTAAAAATGAAATAAGCCTTTCATGGAATCTCTTCAGGAATGAAAAAGCTATGGGTGAGTGCATTCAGAGATTCTGAATTTTACCATAATGGGGCAGATTATCCAATGACTTACATGGTATGTAACCCTCCTGAAATCAGTTTGGTTATATGGGGTATTACATAAGCAGAGTATCCAGTCCGATGTCGAGTCAGTGGAAAAGAATGGAGAACTCAGATTTGTTGCAGGATAACTCTCCAAGGCTTTAAGAAAAAAAACCTTTCCCAATTCTCAAGAAACTGACCCTTATTTTCTTCTCCCATTAGGCATGGTCAGTGCATTCCAGCTGGACCCTCCACTGGCCCAGATGCCGAATACACCCCCACTGTTAGGAGCCTGGGTTGGGACACAGAGTCGGGTGGGCCCGCATCCTCCTACCCCCTGCCACCTCACCTCTGGGATGGCAGCTCCGCCAGAAACCTGAGTCCCTAGATCTCTTTGGTGCTCTGATCTGTACGTGAGCCCCTAGACTGCTGAGGTGCTGAAGCTCCTTCCTGAGGGCCAGGAGGGAATAGCCTGCTATTTGCTCTGCCTGTGCCTAAGGGCCAAGTGCTTATTGACTATTTTGTGTTCTGCCCCTGGTGAAGGGCCCTATGGACCCCTCAAAGGGCCCACTCCTGCCTGAGGGCTGGAGCCAGTAGACTATTTGGTATTCCGCTCCATTGGATGAGTTGAGATGTGGACACCTGGTCAGCTAATTCATCTGGGACGAGGCAGTGATCCTGACACTGCAGTGAGGGAGTGTGGACTCCTCCAACCCAGAAAGGGAGGGGCAATTGCCCACATGATTACAGCCTGTGATAAAAATACATAAGTGCCTCCCCAAAAGGAGATAACTAATACTAGAGCTCTTTCTAATTTAGCAGACATATGTTATAAGATCTAGTGACTGGAAGTTAAAGTTAGAAAAAGTTAAACTGGAAATAAGACCATCTTTTAAGAGTGAGGGTATCCAACCACTGGAATAGCTTACTGAGGCATATGATAGATTCCCTATCTCCTGGAGTTCTTAAATCAAGATTGGATGTCTATCTAAAAGATATCCTCTAGTTCAACAAGTTATTGGTCTTGGTGCAGGAATTACTCAGTGAAATCCTCTGGATTGCATCATGTAGGAGGTCAGACTAGATCATCGTATTGCTCGTTTTTGCCTATTCAACTATAAAATTGAACATAGAGAAATAATTTGTTCTATGCTTAAAAAAGGTCTGTGCTTAATTTAAGAGACTTAGCACATCAGAATACAGTGTATAAACACTCATGTGGTATACCTATAATACTAGCTGTTGGATCCCTTGTGAGAAAATTACTCTTTACACAACTGGCTGCACACACATTCCATAAATTCCAGGTTTTACAAAACCTTTTCTACTTGTCTGTACTGTGATGGTGGCTGCTGCGTTAACATAATGTACTGTACTGTTGTGTCTGCCGCACACTGCATTTAAGTGTGTATTTGATCAGATTGGGCCTGAAATGCCTTTTACACTTTTGTATTTTTCAAGTGAAGTGCCTGAATTTGTACTTGCATATTTTATTAGATGGTTTTTAATCGTGCTTGCAAGCTGCTAGCAACAGACTGTATATAGTGTATTTGATTACATAGTTAGACAAAACAGTTTAGTACAATAGAGTTTAATCAGAACTACACAAAAAAACAACTTATCCTTGATCTTGTAATATTTTTTGTGGTCTTGAATGTACAATTTGTCCATTTCAAGAAGGTATTGTGTAACTGCAAAGTATGTGGGAATGAGGCTTTTATTTTTCTCCCCCTTTACTCCTCCTTAGAGTAAATAAACTGGGATTACAAAATCAGTTAGGTATCCATGTTCTCTGTGGGCTATAGGATAGATTAAGCAATTCCTCTCTTTTATAGATTTCTTATTGGATGGTGGATGAAGAAATCTAGCAAGTCCCAATGTGAGGTTAGAGACACCGGATTGGTGATTAGCAAAGGAATCAAATCATTTAAATTTAGGAGGCCTGAAAGGGGATGGAGGAAAGAATTAGAGCTGGGCAAATAATTGATTTTGGGGAGGTAAGGGGGGATGCGTTGTTTCATTTTTAAACAAACAGTTTGGGTTGAACCAAATCAGAAAATTAATAGAAAATTCAGCAAATCAAAAACATCCTTTTGAGGTTGACCTGAAACTTTTTTTTGTTTCCAGGCATTTTTAAAAAGCTAGATTCACCTCATGGCCAAAGGAGATGGTGCCTGCCTTATAACTGTTAGCCAGTGGTTAGGGCACTGACCTGAGAAGTGACACTCAAGTTCAAGTCTCTGCTCCAATTAATATTTATCTGAAACAGCTTCACCGGGAGAAACAGAGAGAGCCCCAGACTATCCCGTAGCCCAGGGGTGGGCAATAACTTTTGCAGAGTGGCCACTTCACGAATTCTAAGTCTCGTGGGCCTGGGTCATGTCCAGCTTCCAGTCACATGACTGGAATCAGGCAGTTTGGAAAAGTGACTGGTCCAAGAAACTAACATGCCCAATACTCCAGTTACCTTGGCAACTGGAGTGTTGGGCAGCTTAGTGATTCTCAGCGGGTCACTATCTGAATTTCCTGCTTCTGGCCACATGATCGGAAGCAGGAAGTTTGGATAGTGATGGGCCAAAAGCTGCTAGATGCTCCAGTGTAACGTTCCTGCCTGGCAGGCTGGTGGGATGGACAGAACAGTTAGACAGGCTGGATCTGGATGCGGGCCATGTTTTGTCCTCCCCTGCCATAGCCAAATAGTTAGGGCATGCTCCTGCAATGTGGGAGATCAAATCGTTTCTCCTCATCTGGTTGGGTGGGAGGAATTAAACCTTGGTGTCCCACATTCTGGCGGCGTACCCTAACCATTAGTCTAAAAGTCATAATGTGAGCACCACCAGCTTTTCGTCCACCCCATTTTTGCGAATGAAGCCCTATGATCAAGTGTTGAGAGATGGCTCTTCAGCCAGCTCTGGTCACTATTAGCACCTATGAGGATCCCCAGGAGAAGGCCCTAATTGGTGTCAGATTAGCAGGCCAGACTGGGGTTAGGAAATTAATGATCTAATTACCCCTTTTACATTTTCTTGGTCCCTTTTGAAGGAATAGCAATGGGTGCAGATTGAGACAAGGGAACACAGGTCCTATAGCTAGCACCAAGCTTAACTGGGGAAGATAAGTGGCCTACATGGCTCTAAGTGACAAGCAAGCATGAGACTATGATGTGGTTAAGGCATCACCCTTGAGTCAGTAAGCCTGTCCTTGGAAAAATACTGCCAGGAATTTAGAATGGCAAGATGGACTTGGGGCATGAGGACTATTAATTTTCATAGAAATTAAGATATTGGGCCACTATTGGTTAAGATGAGATACCCAAACTGTGGGGGGGAGGTTATGGACTGATTCTAGTACAGTTTTTTCAGAGTCCCCCTGACAATATTCAAATATGGGTTAGGCAGCATCAGCCAATTGATCTGGACACCGCAGTTAAACCTATCAAGAAAAATGTAGAGACAGACATTCCTGGAGTGAGTCAGGGGTTTAAGAAACTAAATCTTGGGAGAAGGATTGGAGAGCCTGTGGCTGGAAAGGGCCCCGAAAAGAAGATTAAGGAGCCCTAAGGAACTCAGGTAGGGACTCTGGCTATAGTGTGTCTTTAATGTGGATGTGAAGAACATATAAAAAAAGACTTTCCATTCATGGACTGTGGGTTTCTACAGTTTTGTGCTTGGCCTAAGACCCCATGAAAGAAAAAAGAAAGTACCTACCATCTTAGTAATGAGAGTGAGGAGGCAATCAAAAGGTCTAGCAGACAGAGATTCATCCTGTTCATTAATCATGCAGGCACTAGTGAAGCCCCACTTGCTACTTCCCAGAACTAGGTCAAAATTGAACGTGTACATGGGGACCCCTTCTGCTGTATGGCAGAGGTGCCCCTGAAAGTCAAGGGGAAATTTAGGTTAAAATGCTTAGCACTAGTGAATGGATTGCCCCATTCCCTTGTACTAAGCATAGATTGGGAGCCCTTCCCATTAGGGAAAAAAGACTAGACCCTACCACCAGAAGATGGAAATAAAACCCGGGGGGCAAGATTAGAAGGAAGCAAACAAAGGAATTGGAGAAGCTGAGACATGAAATTTCACATCATAGAGAGGGATGACAGAGCAACCCTTCAGGGTATTGAGTGGGAGAAGGAAGAAAACAAAGATATAGAATCAAGTGATGGAGATAACACAAGCTTGTCTATGTAGGTTGAACCATTAGTTGAGCCCTTTCTGCTAGAATGTTGGGAGGAGGCATCCCTGAAACACTCTGGAGGGTTGGGCAAAATAAAGACCTAGGATACCTGGGAGTTAAAGGGCAAGAGAAAACCATGACACCAAACAAAGAAGGTGGAAGCAGGGAGAATAACTCTATAGAGTATCCTTGGAGTGAGGACCTGTGAGAGGAGACAGAACCTCCACCCACAAAATGTGTGTGTATTTTTTGTTTTTGTTTTTGCAAGTGGAGAATGGATGGCTGCTATAGGAGGATTCAAGATGACTAATCTGAGGTGAGGAGAGGCATTGCCTTAATAAAACCTCCACTAATGGAGGGAAAGTGAGGGGGAAGAAACTCCCTTCTCCTAGGTGGGGAAGTATGGCATAGAGTGCTGAGAGCTGGAGCTTAGGTTAGGTTTCCCCAGAGAAGGCCTAATTGGTCAGGGGTACACTTGATTACTAGGCCAGATTGGGGTTAGAAAATTAAAGGGTTAATTAGCCCATTAACAGGCAAATAGTTTAAAAAGTGTATAGGAAGGAAGTGCTTGGAGAAGGAATGGATGGCAGCGAGAGCAGCAGAGACAGGGTAAAGAGAGATTACTGCCCAGAGAGAGTGCTTCCCTTGATTCTCTCTGGAACAAGGAGGTGATGATTGTATGACGCTGTAAATAGCATTGCAGAATAGGACTGTATGATGGTTATGGTTGATATAACACAAAGTAAACAGTGGTTGTTACAAACCAGAGGTGTCAATGCTATTTGTTCAGGAAGACAGGCGCAGAAGATTATATGCCATGTCACAAGCCCTATATATATATATATGTATATATATAGGGCTTGTGACATGGCATATATATTTTATATACAACATTTCTGGCTGAAAGTATTTGGCAAATTTATATCAAATCCATGAATAGTTTCAGGTTGACCAAAACTACATTTTTCAGCAAATAAACTGTTCATCTGAAAAAGTTTTGCCCAGTTCTACAAAGGATAAGAGGTTCTATAGTATATTGACTTCAAGTTCAAAGATAGTATCATGTAGGGTCTATGAAAATTCTAAGCCATTTTGCCTTTCATAGCAAGCATTGTACATTGTAGCTCCAAAAAGTAACCTGCAGAGATGTTTTGGTTATCTGATCCTCTTTATTCAGGAGTCTTGGTTGTACATTTTTTCAAAATAGGCTTTTCTTATGATTTTCAGTTCAGTATTTCTTGCTTTAGGCTCTCCTAGTGCTATTTTAATACTTTTGCTCTTGGTCTTGGACAAAAAAGAGAGATTAAATAAAGAAAAATATTGTCTGAACCACTAAACTTTAGGGTCATTTCTAGTTTCAGCAAAATTTGAACACTTCAATATTTGTTCTGCTCCTTGTGTAAATCATTTAACCAGTGTCTTGCCCACTTGAAATAAAAAGGACAGGTCCCTAGACCTTGTTCCAGCTGCCTTGCACTCCTCAGGCAGCATAACACACTGAGTAGGTGCCGTAAAGGGGTAACTCATATTTCTTCTGACATAAAGAAATCCTTGGGTGGTATAAACACAGAATAGATTGCCTGATGCCATCTATTCCATTCCACTCAGATGGAAGAGCACAATAGAGCATACACAGCACTCTGGCTTATCCTTGGCCTGTGAAACTGTCCCTGTGTGGCCATTCCAGAAAATACAATTTAGAGCAGTTTTCAGCAAGCAATCAGTTAGACCAGAGGCCACATCAGCCCTTGGCATCCCCAGGATCAGGGGAGTTGAAAGGTGGCTTAGAGCCACCCTCTTCCCACTTCTCAACATAGGAAAAGACTCTGCCCAAAATCTTGACAGTAATGGAAAATGCATTGATTTTTTTAACCTAGTGTATATTGCACAAACTAAGAATATAAAATTGGAAAGCAGCACAGGACAACTTGCAATAATGTTCCTAAACTCCAGGAAATTGAGTTCTCACAATGAATGTGTCTTACTGTTTTTAAGACAGGAATTAAACAGAACGGTACATTTTGTATAAGTGCTAATGGCTTTTTCAGCCGCTCTCTAGCCTACTGCTATAAATAGGGACTCAAGTAAGAAGCTTCTGCCTCTCTCTCTCTCTGACTATCTGCATTTACTGACATGGCCCATTTAAAACTCTGTACCCTCAGTGGCAGCCAGCACTGACTAGCTCCCTGACATTTTGAGCTCTGAAGGCCTGATCCAAAGGCTATGGAAGGAAGTGGAAAAACACCCATTGACTTCATTGGGTTATGGTTCAGTCCTTTAATATAGCTCAGTGCTAGGCATTTCTAATCCCTGCCTCTTAAAAACACTACTTCTCTTTCTATTCTGAAATAGAAGGGTCAGATTTTTTTCCAGTTCTGCTTCCTAACCCACTAAAGATTTAAAAACATACCAGAGAAAGAACTCCATTTCCTGTCTTACAGTTTTAGTGGCCAGTGTTCAGTTCAA
This sequence comes from Mesoclemmys tuberculata, assembly GCA_007922155.1. Classification (NCBI taxonomy): domain Eukaryota; kingdom Metazoa; phylum Chordata; order Testudines; family Chelidae; genus Mesoclemmys; species Mesoclemmys tuberculata. The sequence goes on from ML675601.1 coordinate 18,743,779, forward strand.
GAAACAAACACATATTACATCACCGCCACTGAACAGGACTAAGAGAAACAGGTAAGAACAGTCACTCAGCTGATGTAAGTCACCAGAGCTCCAATGAAGTCAATGGAACCATGCCGATGTACAACAGCTGATGATTTAGGTGAAATATTAGCTTTGTTGCTGTCATTCGCAGCTTTGCCATTGATTTCAGTGGGCCAGGGTTTCACTCCTACCCCATCGTACTTGCCAAGATTGGTCTAACAGGCTTTCAAGTAAATTAGTTATTTCATCCTTTAGAAGAGCTGGATTTTATTTAGTTGTTTTTAATAGTTGAGCAAATGTAATTAGTTGCTTTTGTGTCAGAACTCTCCAAAATTATACATGCTGTTTGTTGTGCCAGTCCATCTTTTTTGTGTTTCTAAAATTCTTCTTAAAGCGCACACATGACACCTCATGTAAGCATACGGTCGCATCCAGGTAACCCACACACTACCCATCACTTCCCAGAATGGCTTGCTGTACCAAATTTGTGCAGCTCATGCAGTTCCAGCTGCACAGTGTCTCATGTATTTTAGTGACATATTCTCTCTTTGATACATTATTGGAGCACTCTCAGTTGATGATATTAAGCCATTTCCTAAGGCACAGGATGCCTTTTTCCAGACTTGTCTCTTTGAGATCTGGGCAGCTCTTTTGGGTGTAATCCACTTCCATCTTCATTGCAGTTTTACTGGAAGCAGCTGTTACCTCTTCTTTAATAGTCTGCAGGTCGTCAAGTAGCCTGAGGGACCCACCATCTGACATCCGTGCTCAATTCTAAATATACACCTGCACATCATGCTTTCTTGGGGCAATAGTAGAGCAATGGGACTTTCACTTCCTTTGGCACAGCTGTACTTTCATCTCTTGCCTGGGAAACTTTATTTAATCCCCACAGTTTCATTTCATAGTTTAACTATTCTGCCCAAAATAGGATACAATTCATTTTTATGGATATCTGTAAATATGCTGCAACACATTTGTCAATGTCTTTCTAGAGATAAATATCCAAAACTCAAATCTCTATTACCCCTTATGTTTCATTCCTATTCAATAGAAGAAATTCAGACTCTCTTTGGTTAAGAGAACAGGAAGTAATACAAGTATGATTCATGAGTCTCAGTGTTAAGAAGTGTAACGTTATTAGGGACAGGCTCAGAAAGAATAGATGTAAAATGGTAGCAGTCAGACTGGAACATGGGCAATCATTCCTAATGGTTGGAACAAAAATCAGTAGCCAGGAATTGGAGCCCAGGGACAGAGCCAGAGTAAGAGGCCAGATGCCATAGCCAAGGGTCAGATCCAGGTTACCTGAAGCAAAGCAAGGCAGGAACAGGGCTGGGTCTAAGACAGGAGCAGAGCTGGAGCGGGACTGGAACAAGGTGAGAGCGAGGTTGGGAACAAGAAGGCACAGGAGCTAAGGCAACTACATGTAAATTCTTCAAGCAGCCACCAAGCTGCTGCTGGGTTTAAGAGTGATCTGCTGACTCCTCCCACCAATCAGAGGTGTAGCCAATCACAAAGCCTGCTACCAGCCAACTGCACTTATTAGCTTGCCTAGAGACTGGATCTGCTGCGGGCCCTGATTCTTGATTACACCCTACTTATTTCTGTGTTCTGGAAGATTAGGCTTGATAGTAGACAGAACATTGAGACCCTCATTGCAAGGAAATCAAAAAAGCAAAGAGAATTATAAACTATAGCAGGGGACCCCTGAACACAAGGAGTGTAATCATCTATTAGAAACTTGTTATGCCATTTTCAGGCTATAGTATGCTATCCCTGATTAAGTGCAGCAGAACTGACAAAGAGGTGATAGAAATGAGAACAAGAATGAAGGCTGGTGAAATGTCTGATGTAGAAAGGATACTAGTCTAGAGTGACTAGAGTATCTAATGGAGGAAAGGCAATTCAGAAGCATGTGATTAAAATTTTCATGATGCTAAATGAGAACCTCTAGGATAATGTATAGTAAGACCCCTGACTTTAATACAATAAAGTATTCTAGAATAGGAAAAATAAGAGTTTGTAGAACATCTTACTTGAAAACAGTAGTAGTGTCCAAAAATTACCACCAGTCAGCTCTGTACTAGACAATGTGAAATATGCTTAGTGATCTCAATCCAGTTCCAACTGGGAAAATGCTTACATGAGTGGGAAAGGCAAACCATATCACCATAATAGATATGTGGATACTTGTCAAGCTATTGGTACTGGCCTAAATTTTCAAAGACGTCTCATTTTGCATGCACTGAACATTTGCACTGAATTTTTGGATCCTGTACATTGCATATGCAAATTATTTGTAGATCCTATCATTGTATTAAAATTGGGTGAAAACAGCAAAAAAGAAATTGAACATTCATTCAAATCAAAGCATAAATCACTTTGACCTCTTTTAAATTAGCAACAATATTCAGCAACAATCTAGAAATCTTGTTGACATCCTTTCTCCTGTTTATCAAAGATCCAGTCAGTGAACAGAAGCAAAACCATATGGTTTAGATGACAAATTACTCACACACAAAAATAATAGCCAAGGATACAGGCAAAACAATTTATGAACAATCTACAAATACAAACTAACTGTAACATGACTTAGGCCCTGGTCTATGCATTTCTTTACTCACTTGAGCAGGCCCAGATGTTTGCATAATACTGCTAACATCAGAGCTCTGCAGATATACCAAATAGCATAGGTTTATCTCAGTTTGCAATGAATCCCTTTGTGCAGGAAGTTCATTTTTAAAAGCCTAGTTAAGATCAGCTCTGATTTTTGCAATCCTGAAGGAACAAAGCAGGCATTACCATCCTTTTGAAGGTTGATCAAGACCATATCAGACAATACCACAAAAGGCTGCAAATGGGGCATAAAACACAAATTTTCCAGAGTGTATTTAAAATATTCAGAAACAAAAGCAATAGTCAATATTATATCCAACCTAATTTGTAGATTGAGGAGGCAGAAAATGTCACTACCCCATCTTCTCCCAAGCACAAGGTGTGATACCTTTCAAGAAATTTCCATTAAAGCAGTCAAAGCAACAAACACATGACTTCAAAGAAGATGGACCACAAAATCTTCTGCCCATTTAATAACCACTGAAAAACACTGGTTTTCTGTTTAGTCTCAGGGAACATGTTTTAATGATCTGAAAGAATAGTGGCTTAAATAATCATTTCATTCCCTTTTTACTTTATAGAGAGAATTTATCTATTTGGAGGATTTTCTTCTGTGTTCACTGCTCATCACTGTCAGAGTGCACCACAAACATGAGCAGGTTTATTCTCTCAATAGCCCTATAACATAGGGAGAATAATACTTCCCTATATTACAGATAGAGCTGAGCCCATGGACAAGCTAAGAGAATGCCTACACTGCAATTGAAAACCCACAGCTGGCCCATGACAGCTGACCCAGGCTTGTGGGACTTAGGCTAGAGAGCTATTTAATTGCAGTGTAGACATTCAGGCTTTGGCTGGAGCCTAAGCTCTATGACTCTACATGGTGAGGGGGTCCCAGAGCTCACATTGCAGCCCAAACCTGAACATATATACTGCAGTTAAACAGCCCCTTTGCCCAACCCCCCATGCCAGAGTCATCTGGCATGGGCCAGCCACAGGTTTTTAACTACAGTAGAAACAATCCCTCAGTGACCTCCCCTGTATTCATGTAAGCAAAGGCAGGCAGGGCCTGTAGACTTGAAGAACAGGGTGCACACTGGTGGTCCAAATATGTCTTGCCAGATAAAGCACTATGAGCTATTTGTTGACCTCAATGGGTACTGTTGTGCAATGTCTCAGCACAGCAAGTAGGGGAGAGAGAGGCCAACAATGCAGATCCAATGACAGAAGCACTGCCAGTCTTAAACACCGCTGTCCCTCCTGCTGTACCATGGCACTGAAGCCCATTCACTGTGGTGCGCTCAGGCTGCACACACCAGGTAGTCATTTAAAACAGTCCAACAAGGCAAAATAGGTCCAACAGCAGAAAATAGCTGGGTTGGCAGTTGTATGAAAGAAGAAGATATCATTCTGTATACGGTTCCAGCAATGCTCTCCTGCTTCCATATCATGATACTGCCATGCTTTGCTTACCTTTAGGTTGGCAACATTACCACCGTTGCCAAAGAGCTACCATGTTAGTATTACCCTGATGAGTGAATAAACCAATAAGTCAGGATTCAGCAAATATTTAACCTCATGCCTGTAAGTCCATCCCTATTCAGAAAAACACATAATGTGTGCTTATGTCCCATTGACTTTAATTGCCCATACCCTTCCATTTTTGCGTTAAAACTGTATTAGAAATTTTAACTAATTTTAGGAACTCCAAGTTTCTAGGGCCACTTCCAGTCTGTCGCACTTTCCCCGGGAGAAGGATGGACTTATGAATGTGCAACTGGAATAGATGTAGGAGACATGTTCTGTGGGATAACAAGGGAGAGTGCTTCAGAACAAGATTGTTAAGTGGTTCAAAATATTTCTTGGAGAATTGCCACATTTTTCAGAGTTCTAGCCAAAGCTCTTTCCTGAAGATTTTAGCATATATGTATTGTCCTACAGCCCTATCAGCATGACCATGCCAGTTTATCCTTATCTTCTCCCCCTTGCCTCCCTTCACCAGCTACTTACATATATTGCGTCTACGATATATAAAAGCTGGAGAGATGGGATTTGCACTTCATACTGTGTCATTAATTAAGGTGCCCCGAAGAATGAATCTGTGGCACAAAGCGGCTCTTCCCTACCCCCTTTTCCCTATAGGGCTAACCAATACTTCCTCCCCATCCAAGTAGAGCTGTAGTCACATAGGTTCCATAGAAATGTTTCAGACAACTACATGGCAGGGTGTGGGAGAGATAATGGCATTCCATAGCTTCGATTCATCTGCTCTAACTTTTCTGTGTGGTTTCATCAACATTGCTCCACTCTACCGTGCTCAGTAGAAGGGAACATATGCTCCAGAGGTTAAAAGTATCTAACATTGTAAACACCGTGGTCTTGATTCTAATGTCAGTTCAACTAGTATAGATTTGGAGTAACTACAAGGATATCCAGATTTACACCAGTGGAATTGAGATCTGAAACTTGCCCTTGATAGTTGGAGAACAGATACTTTTCATAATCTTTTCTTTTTCATTTGGTTTTGGTGGGGTTTTTTTAATCTCATTTACAGAAATACATGGCCACAGTCATTCTTATAGGATGTAAATGAGTGGGAAATTCAGCAACAAAGAGTTGAAATAATTTAATCTTGGCAAGTAACTGTGTTTAAATTCTGTTTATTGATATTACAACAAAGCAACTAATGGACAGCCATATTGTTTCCAATGGATTATGCATCTCTTATGTTCTGTGGAGAAAATCCCATAAGGATTTCACTGTATAAGGATGACTTTCAAGACTTTTAACTACTCTGTTTCCTGGAGACATGAGAAATGTACCTCATGTTTTCCAGTTAAGAACCTGTGGCTTTACAAGAGCATTCTCCTCATATTTCAGATGCCTTGTGAAATAGGGTTTTTAAAGTCAAAACACTGAAATTATTTAATTTGGTTCCAAACGCATCAAAACAGACAAAGAAGTAAATATACAAACTCAATGTCTAGTTAGGGGAAAGGTAATTTCCCACACTTTTCCTCAAGATGAATTATATATGTTTTGTGATATTAATGCTATTTGTATCACATGGCTTTTAACCATTACAGTCATATCCCTTGCGTTTTTGATCATACGGAAAGAGTAGGTACCCTACCATCTGTTTACATTCTGAAGTATGTAAAACTATTTTTTCCTGTAATACCTTGTACTGGAGATAAAATCTTGACCCCCCACTGAGGTCAATTGGAGCTTTGCCATTGACTTCCAAGATTTCACCCTTGGTCATTGTCAATAATTAGGAAACTACTTCTGAATTGAACAGAGCAGGTCAAATAGCAGACAAATACAAACAAGTGAGCATTAGAAACACATAGAGTATACATAGCCACTGGTCGTGGTGGGTGATCTGGATCTGGAAACCCCTCTTCACACCTTCATCTTCACTATCAGAGAGGCAATGTGGGCCAGAGGATAAGGCACTGATGTTGGGGAGGCTTGAGTTCTGTGCCTGACTCAGCCACCAATCTTCTGTGTGTCCATAGGGAAGTCACCACAACTTTCTGTTGGATAACTAAACAATTCAAATTATAAAACTCTTAATGGGTGTTCCACAAACATATAAACTCAGTTTATAAATTATTTATTTACTCTGATTCACTTATGAGTGCAGGTCCTCACATGAGAAGAACTTCACCTTGTAATGCTCAGCTTTATTCAAGGAGAAAATAACTTTACTTTAAACAAAACTTAGTTATCTAGGTCAGTGATATCCTACTATTCCCTTGCACATACTAGAGACAGTTTCCAGTCACCTGTTTGCAGATTTCCATTCTTTCTGGGGGTAGGGTGGCTGCGGGAGTTGTGTCCCTGAGTAATGAGTTTCCTAATTTAAAGTGCTGGAAAATCACTTGAGGTACAGAAATATCAGTGTTATTACAGATTGTGTCTGCATTGCATGAGTATACGTGCAGTAATAATTAAATTGCCCAAATTCCATTCCAGAATACACTGGGCTCAATGTAAAACTTGAGACAGACTCTGTGAAGATGGTCTCCTCTTTGATTGTTCCACAGTCCTGGATAGGAACTGGAATGAATATGCCAGGAGATTACATGGACATTACTCCATTCTCTCTTTTCCTCATGAAAGCTGGGTGGGCTCTTTCTCTTTGTTGCATGAGTAAGACCTTGTTGCTCCAGCACATTGGTTAGGTTCTTCTGAGAAACATCACTCCTTCTGTTAGTTCATGATATGCTCTATTTAGTCCAGGTACAAACTAATGTCTCATGAGATCTGGTTACTTAAACCACATGAACACTAATATTAGGGCTCAATCCTGCACATTTAAATCTTGGAGAACTTGGGGCAAGAACTAACCCCTCTACATGCAGCCTTAAAGGAACATGCTGTCCTTTGGTAGTCAGTTATCACAAATTTCAAAAGAAATATGATTTGCTAGAAAGTAGTACTCTGTATATGAGCTATATAAAGTACAATTTTTCAGGTTAAAATGTATCACTGAAAGTTTTGTGCAGCTCCCATAATAGAAGTCTGTAATACAAGGATTTAATGCTTTTTTCAACTCAAGGAACCACTTTTCTCAAAATAAATACTCTATTATATGCAGTATATATAAAAGTGAAAAATTTAATTTTGTCATGAAAAAATGAATCCTGCAGAGGATTATTAAAAGGGGAGTCACATCATATTGACATGAAAACTTCCATGCTGATTTTTCCAAGACAAGAAGCATTTTAAAATTGTGCTACATTAATAAAAGATTAGCTAAATATGTCAATTATCTCTTGAGTTTAAGATTTTTCCTTGATTCAGTAGCACTAGGAAGTTGGAAACTATTTTAACAAGTTGTTCCATTTTAATCATCTTTATACAAGACAAAAATTAACACAAAGAAACCCCTGAGTTTGATTAAAAATAGCAGCTTTCTCTTTTAATTTGCACTATATTATGTTTGCTTCAGATGTTAGAATAATTATTAAAAGTGATGGACTAGATTCCTGCCATTATTTCTCACTTATTCCGTGAGTTCCATTGTCCCCAGTGGGACACTTTGGTGTTTTGGTTTTTTTTTGCTTTATTTTTTGAACGACCTGATCCCATGTCTACTAAAGTACATGGGAGCTGCATTAGCTCTATAGTAGAATTCAGTGAGTAAAAATGTCAAGCTGCCCTGGGGGTGTGTGCGTGCGTGCGTGCGTGTGTGTGTGTGCAGAATTCAGTAGTGTGATATTCTTTTCACAAAACGATAATATTTCAGTGAAAACAAATGGTTGTATAATGTATTTTTCTTCATATAATGTGTTTACTTATATGCAGTTGACAACGATCAAGAGGCCAGAAGCAGTTCGTATATCTAGCCTGATCCAATCTAGTTGGTATAAACTATTGATTTTGGTGAGGGACGACACTAACATTTTTATGGTTTGATGCGGGTGCATATTTCTGGACCAAATCCCACGGTAAGACTATGAAATGCTCATACAGAAGCTTAAAAACTGCTGCAATCAAAGCTTCTTGGAAGATATTAAGTGAAAAGAAAAGAAAGGAAAGAAATCATATTAAGCATAAAACATTCTTGCATACTTTTCAGCAACATAGATTAAAGAAAAAATGTTCCTTTCTTGTTAAATTAGCAGATATTATATATTTTATAACAATCTACCTAGTATATAGATAGATATACATTTGGCACCATTAAAAATGTGCAAATTTAGGATCTATTATTTGCAGCAGAATTCCTCATTCTTAAGTGAGGGAATATCATTAGAATTGCTAGAGTCTTTTAAAATGGAAGAACTTCTAAAATGTGCCCAATATGCATAGGCTGAGATTTTCAAATCTGCCTAGGGGATTTGGATAACCAGTTCCAATTAATTTCCATTGACAATTGGGTATCTAAATCCCTTACATCACTTTGAAATCCCACCCATACAATGCACACTTTATGGAAGCATCAAAACCTCAATCCTACAACCACTCATGCATGTGCTTAGTTTTAAGCATGTGAATAGTTCCATTGTCTTCAGTTGAACTACGTATCTGCTTAAAGTTAAGCACATATGCAAATATTTGTATAATTTAGGCCTAATATTAGGGCTTGATCTAGCTCCATCAAAGTCAGTGGGAGTCTTTCCACTGGCTTCAATGAGGGCTGGGGGGACAGAAGAGGAGATATCATATCATATCCTCTACTTAATGCTCAGCATTCCCTGCCTATCAGCCTGACCCGCTTTTTGGGGAACTGGATAATAATGAAACAGAGGCAGCACTCTTCCATCTCTCGCCACTTAGGAGACAATATTATCTGCAGTTGCAAACCTAGAGCTAATATGTGTATATTCACAGAAAGAGAGAGGAATTAAGGGGAAGACAGTAAAGTTTCATTTGAAATTTGAAAATCGATGGAGAATCATTGTAGCAGAAAGATATAGGGGGGCTGTTCCACGTGGCAGTTGCTATAGCACAAAGGCTTTTTAAATTGATGTGACTGTTGGAAGGGACAGAAATAAGGCAGGCTTAGAGGGAGCAGGTTAGATAGTAAAGGAAAACTAAAGTCTGTGAGATATGCTATATATTTCCCCTATTTGAGTTACTGCTGAGGTCAAGCAATACATGCTTAGGAAAATGTCCTTGTAATCGACCAACTTCTTATAGAAAGAAGCTTTCCGTTCCTATGCAGAAACTTGGGAATTGTCTGCTCAAAGTGATTAGAAATTCGGACTCCTCCTATTTCAGAAACAATGCTAAAGCCTACTTATATTATATTACTTTTCAGATGTCATAACAGTTATCATTGCTATTCTCCTCTTTGTCATTCCTATTTAGATTGAAGCTGTGAGAGTACAGTGTATAAAAAGCACTTTAATTAAAAAAAAGGTATTGTGTATTAAGCAGACGAAAGGCTTAAAAAGGATCATGCTACCATGCCAAGTTAATAATGTTCTTAGAGATTTTAAATGACCCAGTACAAGTTAGGTCAGGACTCATAATAAGGTTGATGCTCTGGTTCAGCTCACTGGCTCCAAAAATGTCTAGGGTTTGAGGGTTTATTTCCCCCCCAAAATTTTTTGTTTTGTTTTTCTTTTTATGCTGTTCATCAAAAGCATATTGCCTTCAGGTGCCTTATTACGCTCCAAAAGTGTGTGTGTGTGTGTGTGTGTATTCTTCTTTGTAACAGGAGGAGTTTCTTCATATCTGAGAAGCAGCTGTAAATTTTCTATAGGACTAAGGTAGGATTATAGTTCCATTTTAATGTTTATACTCACAGATAAAAGCTATCGTCCATGGAACAGGGAAGATAAGATGGCTGACAGCACTAAGCTGCCTTCAGTACGCAATGCTGATGGCTGCTTTTTTGGCAGCCTGGGGGAATATGCATGATTAAAGAGAGAAACTTAAGCTAAACCAGACCTTTTTTTAAAATTTTAAATACACTTTGGAGTAATCTTAACTCATAGCACATAGCATTTCACTGTATATCTTAATAGTTTTAAGCAACTCCCTTTGTAAACAATTCATCTAGCAGTTAATTTGTCAAGTTCAATGTGCATCAAGAAATATTCATTTGTAACTTAAAAGGTTCATAATGCAGAGAAGCTTTTTCATCTTGGACATGTAATCACCAGCCTTCAAACAGAACTTACCAGAATATATATCCTGTGGAACAGCAATGCCACAAAAAAGATGGGGCCTGATTTTTTTTTTCATTTTTACATGATTTTCCCATACTTCCTCCACCCCTGCCCCCCCAAAAAATTGTTTTAAAGAAATTTGCGTAGGCTAGAAATATTTTACAAGCATGCAAAAAATCAAAACAAAATCCCCTTTTGCTAGAAAATATTTACTTGTGAAATTTAAAATATATGTCAGCTTGGTTTAGTGGACTGAGACTAGGTTGGAAGCTGGGAAGTCCTGAATTCTGTTTCCACTTTTTCATGAGCCACCCCTGACCCTGTGTAAGTATTATTAGACTTGCTAGGTTATTTTGAGTCACTGAAAATTGAGGGACTGATTTTGGCTCATCAAAGGCTGAGGAGCCAAATTTGGCTCATTGTGGGATTCAGCTGATTTATACTGATTTACATTAGCTGAGGATCTGACCCTCTATATGCACAGAAGGGAAGATGTTAGGCTGAGACTGGTGTGGGTACAGAAGTAAGGTAATTTGATATTAACTAAAATGTTCCTAAAAGGTAATATATACTGATTTGGGCATGCAACCTTAACTAAATTTCCTGAGAAAGGATATATGCATGCAATATCATAAATGGATGTGGATAGACTCTACATTAATACAAAGTATTCACAGTACTTATATACGTAATAGACATTTGGATTGCTGAATAGGAAAGTCAACGGGCTTCCCAAAGTTTCATTTAAAGAAATAACTGTACAAAAAAAATCATCTTCACTATTATGTTTTCATATAAACAAAGCTTCTAAATGGAGCTTAGTTCATAAAACCGTCTATGGAAACAGGCTGAATTTTCACTGTATAATTTGTATGGTTTCAGAGAGAAAATCATGTAGGCTTACAGCGAGGCAGTCTGATGGCTAAGGAATCTGAGTCATAACAAACACCATCAGATTCATGTAGCAATAGAAATGATATATTGGAACGTTCAGGTCTTCTTTATTTATCCTGGAACAATCTTTAGAATTCCTTTTATCTGAGTATGTGCATGAGTGTGAGAGGGCCTTGGTATTGTTTGTGCGAAAGAAGAGAAATTGTGCATTTTAACTTTCCATCTTTGGTTACATTATTTCCTTTGACACATTCTTCTTGGATGCTGATTTCCAGAAAAGTATCTATTCTAAGTCTCCCTTTTCTTGGGATGGATCCATCATGTTTCAAATCTAAATTGTTTACCTCAAACTCCAGTCTACATCAATATGTCCTTTCTAGAATGCTATGCAAACTTTTCTACCCTTTTTTGTAACTAATGCTGATAGTTCACACTGAATTTTTGAAGAACAAACTCATTATCTTTTCACATACAATTTAATATAATTTGTTATGATGAATGAAGGAGCCTCTTGGTGTTAGCCTCACAGGACAAATGCAGTCAGTTAACATGTTCTGACCTTATGGAAAGTTCTATGGACTCAAAGGAATGTGTCTTGGTCTCCATGGTTCCTGGGACTATTCCTATGATTGTGCAGCTTAAGCACCCTCCCCATTTTTATTGGGCTGAGTATAAAGCATCAGTCTAGCCCAAAACAGGGGCTGCAGATGTTCACTTTGAATGGGGAGACCAAGGGATAGGAGGGGAAAGCAGGGGGGATGCTCTCTGAGATGAGCTGATGAGACTCAGTGGGGGCCAAGAGCTCATGCCAATTTGGGAAGCGGGTCCTGGTGATTTGCATCTCTCACTGCCTGCCGGGGGAAGCAGCTCCCAACACATTCATTCCAGTTCCTAAGTGTTCCCCAGCCAATCTCAGACACTGCAGTGGCCACTTCAGCTCCTCTAGATCCTGCTGTCCCTCCTTCCCCACCACTGTGCATGCAGTTTACAGGGAACATTGGTTCCTAAAATGTGCAGTGCAAGGAAACACAGGAGAAGAACATAGATCAATTCCCACAGTATTTCTGTTGCCAAGGTGCTAGCTCCCCCAAGCCAAAATAAGAAATAGGTTTATTACGTATTACATACATATCTTTATTTTAAGAAGAAGAATGTATTTTACACTGGGAACATGCAGATTAACTGCAAAAGAAAACTATTTCTGATGCTTTTATAAGGCTTTCACAATGAAACTGAAGGAAACAGACCTGATTAAAGTTGAAACAATTCACAAAATGTCACCAGATATAAGGACGACAAAACCAAACCAAACCACCAACCATCCTTCCTCATTTTTAGTCAGTTTTGCTAAAAGCAAGAATTTTTTCTGTCCCAGTCATAGTCTGAGTGCACAGCTCAGTAATAAAGTTCATCCCCAACATTTGCATCATCCAGTTGCTTCCATAAGAAGCAGTACCAGAGTCAAAGTGACACAAAATGTGAAACAAATATCATTATGGTCTATCCATGGAATCTAGTATGTTATAGCCCCTCTCCCTCCACTCTTCCACCCTCCCCCCCCTTTGTCTGTTCTCTCTCTTTGGATTGTAAATTCTTTGGAGCAGAGATTTTCTACTGTTCTCTTTGCACAGTGCCTAGCACAATGAGGCCCCGTTCATGGCTGCTTCCTAGGCACTATTGTAATTAATACTGCATAATTAATAGTAACAATGGTCACCGTGCTTATTTGTAAAATGACAGAATGGTTTCCTAGTTATGGTTTAATTCTTTCATTATTTTTATTTAAAGCTGACCCTTTATTTACACGAGGTGATTGAGGTGTGGCAGAAACCATAATTAACATATAGATTCTTGAAACAACTAACTACTGAGGTGTCTAAATGAACTGGCCTGATTTCAGAGGGTGATGCTGAATATATATAGCTGAAAAACAAATCGCTGAAGAAGAGATTTTTGACAACAACAACAGTTTTTTTAAAAATGAAAAAATTGCTTAAAATTTTAAGTTAAACCCCTCCATCCCATTTTTTTTTAAATAGACAAAAATAAAATATTTTCACTTTCACCACATTTTTTGCAGGGTCGGGGGAATGATTCCTTGACCAGATCTTGTGGGTGAAGACTATTGAAAATCTGTTCATTACATTATTAAAAGAGCACAATAAAAATGCCAGTGTGGGGGGGGGAAACACCCCTGTTTAACTAAAAAGTAGGAGAAATGCATGGAGGAGAGTACTTCATAGGGAGATGGAAAGTGTTCATTCAGTTTTTACAGAGGTATTTTATAAAGGCCTTAAATAAAACTTGTATTGTTAGTCTCTCCAATTTTCTCCTATATAGTCTTTCTTGCTTTTTCTTATATTATGGAGATAGAGATTTCATGCAGGAGGATTGCTGAGATTTTATAATGCCAACTATAGCAAAACAGAAACTGAGAAGAAAAAAGACAGGGGTACTCTACAGTCAGTAACCTCTTGAGACCAATAAATTATGACCACAACTATAGCCGGTATCATTTAAGTACTCTTTAGTTTCTGATGATAAAGCACTAGCTTATCACTGTGCTGACAACTGCAAGCCCCTGTGGCCCCGGTTTATAGCTTGTCCATTTGTTACCCAGTCAGCCACACTGAATTTAACACAGTGCAGTAAACTATCAAGTGGATCAGAAGTAGGAATGGACCCAAGCTTAGACCAAACAAAAATCCTTCAGCATAGGAAGGGGAGGGTGGCAGGAGGGAATATCCAGAGGTCTTCTATCCATATACCATTTGTCTACTAAACATGTAATTGACTTCAGTAGTGATTAGAAGCTAGTCAGAACTAGCTAGCGAGATGTTCCACCAGGGGACATGTTGTTTAGGTAATTGAATGTCCCTGTGGCACAACACTGAACTTTGGTACTTGATCTCTGCAGGTAAATAAAAATCTTAGCATCAATAATGCAAATGGTACAATTCTGGCTTGGTGCTACTTTCACTTGGATGCTGTAGTGGTTAAACAATTGACCTGGCTTAGAGGGAAAGTGAAGACCATTAGAAAACAAACAAAGAAAAAAAGCCAGTATATCACAAATAGAAAGAAGGGAGAAAGTTGATAGTAATGAATATAAATCAGAAGTTAGGAATTGTAGAAGACTGATATGAGAAGCAAAGGAAAAATCTATGGGCTACAAAGTTAAGGACAATAAGAAACAGGAAAGTATATTAAGAACAAAAAGAATCCTGGATAACTTGCTTCCAAGAACTTTAAAAGAGCTGGTTTACCAGCTTGCTGAACCATTAATGTTGATTTTCAATAAGTCTTCAAACAGTGGGGAAGTTCCAAAGACTGAAAGAAGCTAATGTTATGCCAATATTTTAAAAGGGTAAATGGGGTGACCCAGTTAATTATAGGTCTGTCAATGTGATATTGATCCTAGAGAAGATGATGGAGTGGATGGTAAGGGAGTAAAATAATAAAGAATTAAAGGAGGATAATGCAATTAAAGCCATTTAATATGGGTTTATGGGAAATAGATATGTCAAGGTAACTTAATATATTTTATGATAAGATTACAAGTTTGACTGATAGAGGTAATAGTGGTGATTTAATATACTGAACTTCTGTAAGCATTTGACCAGGTACCACACAACATTTTGAATAAAAATCTAGAACAATACAAAGTTATCGTGGCATATATTAATCTGTGGCAGCAGATGAGTGACTTTCTACTGGGAAGGGTGTGAGATAAGGGTGTATTTGTTCCCAAGCCTCTCTAACATATACACAGATTTTATTATGAGACAAACTTGGAAGGTTGTGTTAAAGTGGAAGGAACAGGGCTTTCCATTGATGGACACCTCTTAGCCAACATTAAATATTCTGATGATATGACACACTGCTACAATCATCAATGCAGCTAATGTTGGTGTCTGTAAAAACAGCTTGTGTGGAAAACAGAATATTCCTGAATGCAATGAAAATAAAATGTATATACATTGATGCTGTGATGAATTGGGGGTTTTGTCTATACCATTTCTGAATTTTGGATGGTTTCATGAAATTTATCATGAAATTATTGTATCATGGAAAGCCTAGATACCTGTGGATTTCCTATAAATTAGCTGCGTTGTGTCATGTCCCTGCTAGGCCAGAGACAATGGTGAATGACCATCACTAAGTGATAGTCTATTCAAAGTAAACCACCTTGGGACAATAGGTTTGCTCTACCAGGAAGAAGACACTTCCTTCTCTTGTCTGAAGGGAGAGAGTTTGGAAGTAATGGTAAATTACCAGAAGGCAAAATGGAAGAAGCAGGTGACCCCACCAGGAGTCTATAAACGGACTCATAAGAGGGAACTGAAGAAAAGCCATTTTACACCCTGAGGGAGGCTTCTGTAGAGGTACTGTTGGCAGGGGGTGGAGGATCCTGCCAGACTGAGGAACACAGATGATCCCCAGGGACTCGCGAGGGAAGAGTGAGGTAATGAGGGACAATGGTTTGAAATGATCAGTGCTTTATCTGTTAAGTAAAGAGCATAAATTGATAGATCGAACAAATGTGTGTGTATTGACTGTTTCACAACTACGACATGCCCTTGAGGGAGTTATGCTGTAAACCATAAGTTTCTCACCTTCTCCGTGGAGTTCTGTGAGAGAATGTGTTTAAGTAAAGCTAGAGTGGTCAGTGTTGTGCCCAGAGGATTTAGATGGCTACACAGTGGGTTCAACACTTGGCAAAGCTTGCTAAATAGAAGAGTGAACCCAGAGACCCATAGATTCTCTGTTCAGGCTCCAGGAGCTTAAAACACCCTCATGAATCCAGAGCAGAGAGATGTGGATTCCCCACAAAGCAAACTTAGTGGGTGGCCAGGAAGGGGCACTCACTGGGATCTGTGGCAGACCCATCTAAAAAAACAGGAAGCAAGTGGACATCACGATTAATGGGCAAGCTGTAGAGGCAGTGGATAAATTTAATTGTCTGAAATCATATCTAACCAACCGTAATGGGAGTATACCTGCCATACACTGGATAAGAAAGAGTTAACCCCATACTGTGGGCTGAGAAAGCCATGCCCCCCATCACCCCTCCTGGGCATGATCCAACTGGAACCTCAGTTGTGACAGGGGCAGACTAGATGGCTACCGGAGAGTGCTAGAAGTCCAGTATATCACCCCAGGCTCAGAAAGTCCTTTTTCCCCTGGTAGCTGAGCAGGGGTTATGCCAGATTAATTAATACACCTGGAGCCAGTCAAGGCCCTGTCCAGGGCTTGTTAAAAGCCTCCTCTCCAGAGAAAGGATGTGGCTAGACCTGAGAGCAAGGTGAGCTACCAGAGAGTGTGTGAGCAGGCAAGATGCTGTCAGAAATCAGAAGGGTGTAAGAGTAGAAGTAGGAGCAGAACCCTGGCAGAAGAAAACTCTGCAGGTACAAACACTGGGGGAGGGAAATACCCTGCCTGAAGAGGGGAAAGGACCTTTCCTAGGCCTGGAGGCCTGAGGGAAAAGACCCTGCCAGAAGGGGAAGAGAGAACTGGACATTTAGTTAAGCACTACCATGCACAGTGGGTCTGTCAGTGCTTCCCCTGATAATGAGGCTAGGAAGGGCCCCTGTCCAAGCAGGGTCCAGACATTAAGTTAAAGGGCACAGGGAAGTAACCCAGGGAAGCTAGCAGCTTTCCTGAAGCCACATCATGAGGCTGCTATTTGTATGGTCCCTGGGTCGGGGCCCAGAGTCGAGGGAAGTACTGCACCCTCTCACACCAGCTATTCACTGGAGGGACAAGAGCCCCAGAGATGATGCAAGGGCCTCTGAGAACCAGAGACAGCACTGGGACTCAGCAGGAGCAGCCATCTTAGAGAGGCTGTATTCCCCACCCCCACAACTAGAGGGTGGAAGGACACAAAAGGGCGAAGCAGTTCCCTGACCTACCGCTAGAAGGAAGCGCTGGACCCTCTTAGATAGAGGAAGAGCTTTGTTATACAGGGAATCATCATCAAGAGGATGTGTTTCTAGTGGGGTTCCATAAGGGTCAATTTATGACCCTATGCTGCTTAGCATGTTTCCTAATGACCTGAAGGAGAACATAAAATTGTCATTGATAAAGTTTGTAGATGACACAAAGATTGGAGGAGTGTTAAATAATGAAGAGTGGGGGACTCTATCCTGGGATGCAGTGATTATGAAAAAGATTTGGGGGTCACTGACAATAATCAGATGAACATGAGTGCCCACTGAGATGCTGTAGCCAAAAGGGTTAATACCATCCTTGACTGCATAAACAGGAGAATCTCAAATAGTAGAGAGGATATTTTGCCTGCTTATCTGGCACTGGTACAAAGGCTGCTGGAATAGTGCATCCAGATCTGGTGTCCACAATTCAGGAAAGATGATGATAAATTAGGGAGGGCTCAGAGAAGAGCCATGAGAAAGATTAAAGGATTAGAAAACATGGTTTATAATGATATCAAGCAATTTATTTAATTTAACAAAGCAAATGTTAAGGGTGACTTGATTACTGCCTAAAAGTACATACATGAAGAACAAATATTTGATTATGGACTTTTCAATCTGGTAGTGGAAGGTATAATATAATCCAATGGCTGAAAGTTGAAGCTAGACGAATTTAGATTGGAAATAAGTCACAAGTTTTTAATGTCTATAGTTAAATTACCTTCTAGTGAGGTAATTAAATATTGGGACTATTTATCATGGGTCATGGTAGATTGTCTATCACTGACCATTTTTAAATCAAGATTAGATGTGTTTCTAAAAATTCTGCTCTAGGAATTATTTTGGGGAAGCTTTATAGACTGTATAATCAGGAGGTCAGACTAGATGATCACAGTGGACCCTTCTGGCTTTGGAATCTCTGAATCTACGGTTCTATGAATATTGCCATTGTATACACACTCACTTGGTGTAGTGTGTTCAGTTTTGGTAACTCTTACCTCAAAAAGATATAGCAGAAACAAGTGTTCAAGCAATGGTAACAACTGTAAGGGTAAACCCACATATGCTGTACTCCAGTGGTTAGGGCCTCCACCTGGGAGGTAGGAGACATGGGGATCTGGTGCAGTCCCCTTGCTTCTACCACTCTTTGATTATGCACAGTGGAACAACTTCAAGAGGAGAGATGGCGGGAATCCTACACTTAGATATTAGCAGGGCACTCTCTTGAGAACTGGGAGACCCCTGTTCAAATCTTTTCTTGCCATCAAACAGAGGGGGGGAAATTGAACCTGTGTCTCCCTACATCCCGGGCAATTTCTCTAATCATTGGGATAAAAATGATAAGATTGGTACTTCCACCACCTCAACTCCCTCCCCACCGTGCAGATTTTGAATGAAACTGGACCAGGCCTCTGAGTATTCCTATCGGACTGGGCCCTGCAGTCGACTTAAATGGCCAAATGTCTATCTTTTCAGAATCACTCTGGAGATTGGTGGGAGATAGGTGTCCAGACACCTAGAAGGCAGCAGTAGTGCACATGCCCAGAGACTGAAACATAGGTGCATAAGAAACTTTTACTCAGAAAACTTAAGCACTGAATGAGTTTAGGTGCTACAGTATTTGGTGGGTGTTTTGTGGATTGCAGTAGAGCCAAACTGGGAATTAAGTGCCTAAACCCCAGACTTAGGCACCAAAGTACCTTTGTGGATTTGGGTCAGAGCGATTAAGATCAAAAGTATCCACTACTTTAGGTTGCCCAATTTGAGACAAATTAGGCATGGGTCCTACACACACAGCAATCGCCTTCATTGTACAGTCTTGATACATCCTGAATGAGGCAGGGATCCTGAGAAAGAATAGCAGAGATCATGTCATTAAAGACTGTATTATCATATATATGCACAAGGGAACTGAATTAAGGATACGCAGATAACTTTAATTTTGTCATTTCCTAACTTTTTGGTGCTTGAGTTTCCAACCTTAATCATATTCTTCCAATGTAGTTTTCTGTAATTATAACTAAAACTTGTGGTTAGCCTTTACTTACTGTGAACTATCATCTGTGTTTGAGAACATTTACAGCTCTTTTGGCCAACTTGGATATCATAAGTGAAATGGCAATGTTACTGGTTTATATCAAAAGAAACAATTCAGCAAATAAAATTATTGTTTCAAACATCTTTTTTTTGTAAAAGAGAAAAAAAATTTAAAAGGGTCTTTTGTTTTATAAATGTTCACTGCAAGTGACCTTTGACTTCTAACATTTCTTATTTCCTGCTTTGTGTGTGTGTGTGTGTGTGTGTGTGTGTGTGTGTGAGGAATAGATTAATCAGGCAAGCTTTAATTTTTTCTCAGTTACCTCCCTATCGGGTTTCTCTCCAATTACTGATCTATCTGCGACATAGTCTATAGTTTCTCTTTCTGTCCAATTTCTGTGACAAAATGCCACAATGTGCTACTTCTCCCTGAACTCTTTCTCTGCCCTTTGAATTGCTTAAGCTGCTAAAAACTAGTTCTTGGCAGCCATTGCTGACAGCAGTTAAAATTTAATAACCTTTACTTATAATTACAAACTGGGCCATGAAGAGAGCTATCGAGAAAAGTGAAGGGTTTTTTTTAAATGTCCAGTAAACTGCATAGTATTAACTTCTATCTGGGAAGAAATAATGGGATTCCTTCTATTTCATAACTGTGTTCTGTTTGAAATTAGGATACAGCTAATCTATTTCTAGATGACTATTTGGAGGCATTAGAACTTTTTTTTTAATGCTTAAAGCTTAGACTTTCTTAACTAGGCTTATATCAGCTGTACTTTTTGGGTTTTTTAAACACCATTACAAGGGATTGTGGCCAACAACTGATGTGTGGTTAAGTTTAATTCATGGGTAATTTTTTCCTCTGGAGGCAATTAACACATCAATCATAACAGATTTTTAGCAACTGGTAAATGACTGACACCAGGCAATACTGGGTATAAAGAAAAAAATCTCTCTCTGAATAAGAAGAATATATAAATATTATGACAATTACTGGTGTATTAACCTAACCAGTAAATAATCAGAATGCAAATTCAATATTATTGGCTTATATTATGTATCCTCTATTAGGAAGTGGAGCATATACACCAGTGGTTCTCAACCTTTCTAATGCCGTGACCCCGCAATACAGTTCCTCATATTGCGGTGACCCCAAACCAAAAAATAATTTTGGTGGCTACTTCAAAACTGATGACGTCAGCAAGCGCCGGACACACGTAATGCGCTGCTATGGACTGTGGAGCGTACCCCCCGCTTCCCCCGCCCCTTAGGCCCCGGACGGATGATGCAATCACGTCTGCGCATGCGCGCAGGCATTCAGTTTGGAACGCGCATCCATAACGGTGTGCGTTCCAGCTGAATAGCGCTGCTACAGATGGTAGCGCGACTTCTCAGCGGCTAAAGCCATCGGAAATATGTATTTTCTGATGGCTTTAGGCGACCCCTGTGTTTTGGTCGTTCGACCCCCGCCGGGGTCGCGACCCACAGGTTGAGAACCACTGATATACACTAATATAAGAGGAAATTGAGCTTATATATTGGTTTCTGTTTTAAATGTAAATCAGTTTCTAAGGTTGTGGGTGTGTGTGTTTTTTGTTTGTTTGTTGTTGTTTGTCACTTTGTACTATTCTGCCTGAACTTTCTAAAAATAAAATTAAAGATGAAACTTCTGCCCTGACTTAAGCAGGATGCAACTTGGAATGACACTGAAAGCAAATTCCACAATGTTCATAAGTTTTGGAAAAGTCCGAAAGAAATACAACAGCAAACACACAAACTGAGTTCTAGAATGCAGATTCAGAATAAATTTCCCATTGACTTCAAGGAAGTTACACTGGGTTTAATTCAGGACAGAATGTGACGCTCTGTATTTGTCCAAACAATAAGATCCTGGTCTCTTTAATCATGCAGTATTGCCACTGAAGCCAAGAGAAGAAAGATTAGGCCCATTGTTTGAAATTTTGATTTAGTGCTGTTGAGAACTGTGGCTTTTATGCTCAAATGGTAAATACAAAATACATCATTAATATTTGTTCTCTTTGCATTAGGGAGCTCACTTTGAAATGCATGTAGTGGAATTTGTGTTCTGTGAATGGAACATGTGTGATCTGTTGCATGCATGTTGCAACATTATGGGAATCTGTGTTTGTGTGTACATTACAGAGCCTGTTGCGGAGCATGTTTCTGAGTTTTCAAAAGTTCTGAACATTGTATAATTGGTTTTGCTGAATACCAACTCTCCTTAACTTGAAGTAAGTTTCTTGCTTGCATTTACTCGAAAGAGTTATGTGTTAAACAGAGACAGACATTATGAATAATAATTTCCTTTAAAATTTGCTTTTCAGAGATGAAATATGTTGCCAGGCAATAGGAATTCAGCACTCAGGGTTTGGATATGGACATGTTCTGAGTCTGCATTCCAGAACTCAGGTTGTGTGTTTGTTGTCTTTCTTTCTGAATTTTCCAGAATTTATGAACATTGTGGAATTTGCTTTCAGCATCATTAGAAGTTGCATTCTATTTAAGTCAGGGCAGAGGTTTTACCTTTAATTATATTTTTAGAAACATGATGGACAAGTTATGGGCTTTTTCACTTCTGGATAAGAAAAATAAGACTATGTCTCAAAGACGAAAAACTATAGCCTTAATATTTCAAACATTTAATTTCAGATACGTGATTTTCACAGGACAATTCACAAAAGCAAAGTTTTCATACTTCCTTAGCTGTTTGCAGGATTGTGGCTTAAGTAGGATATTGTCAAGTCAGAATTAAAACTTGACTTCTAGGAACACCTAGATGCTGCAGGAACTGGTAGTAGTAATTTAGCTAGTAGCAGTTTTCCTCCATCTAGGCATTACTCAACCAATGACATAGCTGTGCAGCTGAGGTTCCAATCTTATGGAGAAATTCTATAGAATTTAATAGAAAATCATAATATTTGTATAGATTTGTTTTTTAACTACACTGGAAAATTCCAGGGTATTACATCCATACTATAGAATTGTGAAAGATAGTGCCACAAAAAAACTTACAAAAGGGCTATTAAATTCTCTAGAATTAAAATTTCTCTAAAATTGTATACATTTTTATTAGAAAGACAAGGTGGCTGAGGTAATTATCTTTTATTGGACCAACTTCTATTGATGAAAGAGACAGGTTTTGGAGCTAACAGAGCTCTTCTTCAGGTCTGGGAAAGGTACTCAGTGCTTGTCTACACTTAAAACGTTACAGCAGCACAGTTGAGCTGCTGCTCCACTGTAGTGCTTTAATATAGACACTATGTACTCTAGTAGGAGGAAGTCTCCCATTGGTGTAGGTAATCCACCTCTTTGAGAGGAGGCAGCGAGATTGATGGAAGAATTCTTCTGTCATCCTAGCTCTGTGTACATGGAGATTTAGGTTACCTTAACTACACCACTCTGGGGGGTAGAGCTTTTACAGCCAAAGGAGGTAGTTAAACCAACCTAATTTTCTAGTGTAGCCAAGGCTTCCGAGTGTCATAGCGAAACAGTAGGTGTTTATCATAAGTAGTTAACACACATTCTCAAAGACCATTCAATGTGAAATGGCCTGTTAACATCTCTGTAGTCAAGAATATGTGTTAATTACTTATGCTAAACAATGTGTTCTACCTTATGTTTAACTGTGACTCTGAGGCAAGGTCTACACTACAGATTTATAGCGGTATAACTACGTCTCTCAGGGGTGTGAAAAATCCACAATCCCTGAGCGAGGCAGTTATACCAGCCTAACCCCAGATTTTGACAGCACCATGTTGGCTGGAGAACTTCTGCTGTTGACATAGCTTCTGCCTCTCATGGAGGTGGATGAACTATGCTGATGAAAGAAGCTCTCCTGTTGACAAAGGAGCATCTTCACTTGAAAGCTACAGCAGCACAGCTGCACTGAGGCAGCGTTTTAAGTGTGGCCCTACCCTGAGGACCTTTCCCAGACCTGAAGAAGAGCTCTCTGTAGCTCTGAAGCTTGTCCCTCTCACCAAAAGAAGTTGGTCCAATAAAAGATATTACCTCACACACCTTGTCTGTCTAATATGGGACCAACATGGCTACAACACTGCAAACATACGTTTTTATAGCACTCTCCATAGAACTCTATTATAGTTCTATTTAAAAAAAAACAACCCAAACCCTCCCTATGAAATTCTATGGGACTTTCCCCATAAGAATTCTACCTCTTGCAAACATTAAAGATCTCCTGACATGTTTCATAAAAGCAAGGGCATTAATTTCAGTGTCCTGGCAAAATTCCAGCTCAGGTGATTACATCTGCCTATGTAAATTACTGCTCCAGTTTCATCTGGTTGCAGTATCTGTCGCTAAAGTGTTGGATAGTGTTTTCTTAGGGGTGGCTGCATTCTGAGTAGTGGTTTTAGAATACCTCTTTATATTCCTTACTTTCTCCACATTAAATTGTGAGAGTTAATTAATATTGATAAACTGCTTAGACAGATTCAGATGAAAGCTTAATAGAAGAACAAAATATTATTACGAAATCTGTGTGTCCAGCCCTGGTGAGCAAACTCTTCCAAGCATAATACACTGCACCATGTCTCCTTCTAGTTACTAGTGAACTTGATTACAACTACTCCTTCTACCTGCTAACAGTGTTGTTCCTTTAATACACATGATAGAAGTCTGTGCTTTGGTGTTGAAAGTCCTGGATTCAAATTCCACGGATCACCCATACAGGGATTGCTACGTGAACAGTTAATAGCTGGTTCACTTTTTGTTGTGGCCCTACAATCCATTGTGAGCCAAAAAAAAAATACTGTGCAGGAGCCAGAAGACCTGCTGACGCCTGAAGAGAAGTTCACAATTAGAGCATTGCCCCATGATCTCACTAAGAACCTGATTTTCCTTTCTCAGTGGCTGTGAGTCTCACCCTGGCAAAGGATATATAAAAAAAGAAGAGCTCAGGTGCATTACCTAAACACCAAACTATAATTGTTTCCAAGTCATTTTTTATTAATTTCAGGTTTATATGGGGGAGCCTCAATATGGCAGAATAGGGGGGGGAAAAGCCCTTTATGATCAATGGGCGTCTTTTCACTGATTTCACAGATTTTTGGATAAGACCATCTAACCACAAGCCTAAAATATAAAAGATATCTTTTAAGAGTTTTCACTTTAGTTGTATATGGAAGTTTGCTTGTTTGGTAGCTTGTTACACCATGGAGATGCAGGGTGAAATCCTGGCATCTCTGTGATTGAGTTCAGTGGGAGCAGGATTTAATATGAGACCAAACCTCAGACTTAAAAGTAAGGAACAAATAAAATATAGGTTTTAACCTATGAATTGTGTTTTAAGGACCATGCTTATCTCTTTTTCTGTTCCATAATGTATATGTTAGTACCTTATCATGGCTTATTCTGCATCCCTTCCCATGATCACACATGTCAAACACAACCATATATTCAGTCATAAAATAACAGATAGGCAGCCAAGTAAATGAAGCATAATTGGTTGTCTACAGGTTTTTATCGATAGCACAATGTCTGATAATGTGACCTCTTAAATTAACCTACTTTAAAGATGTAATAATTCTAAATAGACAGATACAAAGAAGCTTATTAGCAAGAAGCAAAATGAAAATACAACCCATCAATCAGCTCTGATGATTGCCAGATAAAAAAAGTTTAACTTTTCCCATTCCAAGTAACTACTGGGGCCTTTTGCTCCGGTGGGAACAGTGGGAACAATGGCTTAATCCACAGTGATCAGTTTCAAGGGTTAAATTCAACTCTACAAGAGTTTGTCTTGCTCATTCAAGAAACTTTCATACCATGGAAAGAAAATTACACCTGTTTTTCTGATGGTCACTTAACCAGTTTTGAACATTTTTTTCTTGAAAATAAATTCCCTAATTTACCTTTGCGTGCTAGAGGCACGACTTGATACAGCTGAAGAAGCTGGAGACAGTAGCATAGTATCCAAACCTTAAGGAAAATGGTCTTGATTCATTACTCAATCAGTCATTCCTTTTAAACATAGGCCATTCACTTTAGCATTCAGTCATTTGAGATCTATGTCCCATGTAAGAGCAGATAGCATAAATTGATGAAAAATTGCCACACAAGTAAAAAGACCTCAAGAAAGAAAGAAAGAAAAAATGATATACTAATATGAAGTCTGGACATGGAAACGTGGGGGTTTGATTGTGACTTTCCTATATCACCTTTGTGTGGGGTATGATGTCAACTCTGGTTCCCCCAGGCTCCAGAGGGTGGTGGTAATTTTCTGATGGCTCTCACTCGTTTCCTCTGGCCACCATCTGCTTGGGAATGAAGCAGTTGAAGGGTGCAGCACTTGCTTACACTTCCACATCTAGATTCAAGATCCAAAAAACTCATGCAGCTACATAAACAGGGCTTCTGACTCCCCCTTATACCATTATATCGTTGTGCAGGCCAAGGGACAAGCTAGCGCTAAGTAAGTTCAATTAAAACTTTAATTTGAAGGACGGAATTTAACTCAAACATAGCATGTTTTTCATTGAAGGCCTGGGTCTCTCAAGTTGTACAACTCAGGTGAAGCCTGAGTGGGCATTTGAAGGTGTCAGTGTCTCATGGGTATTGGGAGCAGTACATCACTCCCACTACATTAACTGTTGAGAAAAGCACGGGTGTGGCGGGCTTTCCCCCTCACACACCCACTACTTACAGCACCTATTTCATGGCACAAGGAGGTAGCCCTAAGAACTGGGAATACAATTAGTTTTATGTTTACCCTAGAATGAATATCCATATCAGAGGAAGTGCTTTCAATGTGTCCTGCATGGATGGAAGGTTCTATATCCATGTTAGCTTTCTCCAGGAAAAGCAAAGGGAAGATTTTAGCTATTCAAATTTGCCTTAGTAATGAAGGTTCCTCTTTTCATAGAAAACCTCATTTTCTGACAATCTCTGAGCCAGAACCTGAGAGTGGTGAAACAACAAAGGGACTGCTTGGCCTGCCATCCAAATAAATAAATAAAAATGTGGCAGGCTTCACACAAAGCACTACTTTTTACTCATTGCTGGCCTCTAAACATGAAAGATCTTGTTGGTTTCTCTAATTAAATATAGTGAGATCAAAAAAACACTGGTATCTAACCTCCTGTCTATCTAACAGTGTTTCAAAACAAGGATCAATTGAAAAGTGCCCAGAAAATGTAACATGAGTTACAAGAATGTAGCTATGGCTTTTTTTAGAGAAAAACAAAAGTGAAATTACAAGTGATCTTTCCTGCCTGTTCTGTATCACCAGACAGTTGCTTAGGCATCAGACAGAGGTCTGAATGTCACCATGGAGAGGCACCCACACCCCAGGTGTTTTTGGAAGGGAATTATTGTAGGACTTTAGAATTATTAGGTCTTTCCAGTGGCAATCACAATGTTCCGGATGCTGTACGAACACAAAGGAAGGCCTGGTTCCTATCCCAAAGAGCTGATAATTAAAACTGGTTGAAAAATGTTAACCACTTTCTGTTGAAAAACCTGAAAAATGCTTAGTTTGGGGAGGGTGGATTCATTTTTTCCATTCTCACCTTAATTTCCAGTTTTGGCACTGGGAAAAGGTTGAGAAAAGGAGTGGAGAAGGAAGAAAAATGGAGGGAAAGGGAAAGAAAATTATTGTTTCAAAAGAAAAAAAACATTAGCCAACCATAGACATTTTTGTTGAAAAGTTTTTTTTTTTGGAAAAATGCCATTTCCCCAACAAAACTTTTTTTGATGGAAAATGTTTTGCCAGGTCCGCTTACATTCTTGTCCTACTGAATCTCCATAGTAGAGAGAGGGCTTCTAGGCTGACTTCACGAATCATCACTACCATCACTACAGCCAGAATTGGTAAGAACTGTCCAGAACCTCAAATCCCTCTTCATCACACTCTTATTGTTGAGAACTATTAATGAGAGAGAAAGATGTTTCTAATACCTTTATTACCTGATTAGACTTCACTTCCTGCTCTTTTGGAGAAATCTTGATGCTTCCATTCAGGTCTTTTCCATGTATCTCACGGCTTGACTGTTGGAATTGCCTCTAGTCTGAGCTGTCATTAAAATAAATTCATTGTTTAGAGCTAGCGTAAAATGTAGTTGCACATTTGCTCTCTTGGATTAACCTATTATGCCCATTGTGTATTCTTGACACTCGTCAATAGAACAACGAATGAATTACAGACTTGCTTTGATGACATATAGCTATTTAGCTGTACTTCCTGTATAAAGTGCTTTGAGATATATGGAAAAAAATGCTGTATAACATCTCGGTGCTATTGTAGTTTGATCTAGTGTATAATGATTAGGGATTTTAAAATGTTTTTCTTGCTTTGACTGATATTACAGTAAACAGATCTTTAAAAAGGCAGATATTTGAAAGCACTGTCTGAACTGGCTGCAAGTTCAAAGAGGGAAGCAAAATGGATCAAAATAAGCATCCACTCTTGCAGCCCTATCCTATATGTGGGGAGCTCCCATCAACGCCAGGAGGAATTGTCAGTGAGTAGAGATGGAAACAAAGATGGCCTGTAAATACATTTCACTTCTGTATTTATTTATTTATTTATTGGAAAGGTATATGAATTAGAAAGTGAGTCAAGGAACATTTTTTTTCCTTGACTCACTTTCTAATTCTTATACTTTTCCAGCTGTAATGAACTGCTACTGTTTTGTTTTCCTTTTTTTGTTTATTGCATTATCTTTGCACCAGTCACTAATGGTGCACATTAGTGGGCTGTGAGAAAGTTAATAGCACCATATACCTTATTAAACTGAGCCGGCTTTGTCAACATCTAACAATGTAAAAATTCAGATAATTGCTTCTCATTAGCAACGGCCTATAAACAGTTTATTGGTTCACTGGTCCTGAATCTGCATAAATAATGTGCATCTGTTTACAGGACCAAAAGAAGTAACCAAAAGCTTAATACATATATTCTGGATAGTAAAAGCAAGGTGCAGGCCAGAAAGGAAATAAAAGGCCAAACATCAACAGCCATATCATAATATAAGTTTTTGATAAAGAGAGTTCTGCAAAATCATTGATGATTTGGTCTGGCCCCAGACATTCCATATTAGACAGAATTGTTGTTTCTTATTCTAAGTGGTATCCTAGTTCTCTCTGCCTTCCTTCTATTATCAGCCACGCTTACTCTGGCATTGGGATTCACTTTGCATCTATTAGATGGAAAACTCTTTCAGGCAAGGATGGAATTTTTGTGGCACCTTGTCTAAAGGAAACCTGCCACTTAAGGGGGCTTATGACCAATACCACCACATGAATAATCATAATAATTGTTCTAGTGCTAACAGTGTGCTATATATCTTAGAGACACATAGGGCTCCAGGGGTAGGATTTTCTCAAATGGCTCGTGATTTTGGGTTCCTCCATTTTTACCTCAAGTCAGTGCCTGATTTTTATACTTTAAGGTAGCCTAATTTTCAAACAAGGGTGCACAGCCTTCTTTATAAATCAGGTCCTTTTAAGGTGCCTCATGTTGGGCACCAAACAACTGAGGAACCCTAAATCACTGGTCACCAAATGTGAAAAAAATTGATGCCTAAAGTTATGCTTCAAAATCTATATTTAGGCAGCTAAATAAATGGCCCGATTTTCCAAAGTGCTGAGCACCCAGCAGCACCCACTGAAGTCAATAGGACTATTCACTCAGAGTTTTCAGGATGACTAGAAAATGATATTATAACTTCTCCATGTAACTGAGCTGGAATTACTCACATGATTTTTTTTAAATGCCTGGTATAATCAGGACTGTTAAATCGTTCCACACATGAACTATTTAAAATGTCTGTAGTAAATGCCCAGAATTGTTTCATCCAGTACAATGCAGCTGTAACTAAATTTAAATTTATAAAAATATATTCTATTAAAGTGCAATTACAAAGAAATTATAGTGCCAGTAGAATTAAAATGTATCAAATGTATAAATCTGTCCACAGCTCCTTCTGATTCCTTTGTCTGATTAAACTTTCTTAAGCTTTTTCTTTGTCAATTTTCTATTTATATTTTATGATGTTTAGTTAGAGGAAAACACATGTACATCATGATAATTTAATCTCTTTCTAAAAACAATTAAATGAACATTTATTTCAAAATTAAATTGTACGTACCATCAAGAAAAACAATTCAATTTACTCAGAACATTGTAGTAGCAATCTTGCTACCACAATGTTCACTTAACCCAAGAGCAAACTGAAAAAGTCAAAATCATGGTATTATAGAACCAGTTTAGAACCAAAGAAGTGGTTAAAAAAAAAAAAAAAGAAGGCAGTGGCTGTCTGTTAGAAAAATGTGTTTCCTCTTAATATATTTTGAAGAGTGTGGTACATCAGTTCATAATGTATAGTTGGAATTGCATTTCTGCAAGAAGCTGTTTGGTTTCTTGCAGGCAACATACTATATATGGTATGTGTTGCTGTAGTTGCTATAGTAACTGCACTCATTTTTTATTGAAGAGCAGATTTAATAGTGCATGGTCAGATGAAACCTATACAAATGGCCAGAGCATAATTTTAAAGCTACCCTAGCTAGTCTTAACTTATTCATTGCCCTTTTATTGGAAACTATGCTAATTTTGGTGCTACTGTAGACATACAAATTTAGGTTTAATCCTGAAATATATTAAATTGATTTTGGTTTAAAGTGTTTCAGAATTACAGCAGTGAGCGATATATAACTTCTTATATAGAAAAGTAGGGGTGTGTGAACAAGAAAGAGAGAAGTGAAATTTAAGTTTAATAAAACTTATCAATGACTCAAATGTATATTCACATTTAATGAACAATTCCTAATATTAATTAATTTAAAATGAAATAATGTAAATATTATATAGCAATAAATATAGTTACAACACCAATTTTGCTGTTAGTTTAAGCTACTCCATAATATAAATATCCACATACTGCTCACATGTAACTAGTGTAAACTCAAAGTAGTTGTGTTTGACTTTTATCAGGTTACTCTAGATCTATATTGATGTAACTCAGGTAAAATGTAGTCTAAAATGACCAACGACATCAATATTTACATCATCTTCTGAAATTCAGTTCAGAATAAATTCTTAAATAGACAAAAATATCGGTCTTTGAGCTTTCCTATCATTTCAGAAATCTGAAATTTGCAAAGTGGTTACTTGATCAAATAATTCTCTAGAAGTTTGAGGATAGTAAAAAAAAATAAATAAATTTTTCATATCCGAAGTAGTTTGAATGTATATATCTATTAACACAGTGAGCCTGTGATTTCTATTTACAGATATTACTCTGTGCTTAACATGTTACTCATTGTCAAGCCTTGATGTTTTTTGAAAAACTTGTCTCGAACTGAAGTATAAAGCAATTGTACCTTGAACTCCTCTCAAACAAAAATACCCAACAGCAGCAGCCTCTTTTCTCATCTACATACATAGAGAACTTAATCATTTTACAGCTCAAGTCTAGATGAATAATTGTTAACCTTACCATGCCTTTTGTGACTCTGAAACCTATGGCTACAGAAGACTGCTCATGAATATCCATGTGGGAGAGTTGTTTTTAAAAGGTTTAATCATTATTGGCAGCCTGGGTGGGTTGTGACTGCAGAGCTCAGACATTTATTTTTCCATTGGTGGTTTCACATGAAAGATCTTGGGCAAAACCACATTGTGTTCATCAGACCCTAGCTAAAGGAGTTAAAACATGCACAGGGCGCATTCACTGGAAAACTTTAGGGTTATTAAAGATAGTACTGGGCATCTTTTCAGTTCATGGGAGGTAAGGTGAAGGTGCTCAGAAACCATGGAACCATTCAGTTACCACAGTGATAAGGCATAGTACTGAATTAATAAAGAGATTGCTATTATTTGTGTGCTGCAGCTCAAAAAGCGAGACATAAGAATTTCCTTAATAATTGAAATGTTCAGTTAAAGTAAAGTAATTGATTCTGAATCTTCAGATCCTTGGGAGAGATCAGGGTGGATATGGAGGGAGACCACATAAAAATGTGATACTAGTTGCATTGTTTCTAATCCACCAGAATAGATTCCAAAGTCTACTCTTTTCCTGCTGTTACTGGTACGAAACTTTCAAGAGAATTATCAACACAAGTTCTTCTCTTTTCAGCATCCACAAGTCAATAAGGATCCTGGTATGTTCCCGCTTCAGTCAATTATAAACTCTTAAGACCTGATCAAAAACT
Organism: Mesoclemmys tuberculata; assembly: GCA_007922155.1. NCBI lineage: Eukaryota > Metazoa > Chordata > Testudines > Chelidae > Mesoclemmys > Mesoclemmys tuberculata. Next base: position 18,775,109 of record ML675601.1, read on the forward strand.
CAGTTAAATCAATGGGAAGACACACATGGACTTCAGTGGGCTTTAGATCAGGCAACAACAACAGATCAACCAAATTTCAAGGATAGTGTGTCATTAAGAATCAAATGACCACCAGAGTAGATTCCTAGTTATAGCTTAATCTCAAATTTTAAGTGGATAGCACATTTTTTGTATCAAAATTTGTAATTTGCTTTTACTTTTAGTTGACAATGTTATTGTCATGAAAAATTATGTTAGATTGTATGAGGTCTTTGGGGTAGAGACACTATGTGTGGTGTGCTTAGCACAAAATGTGGGTGCTAATGCTATATAAATAATCGATAGTAATAATAATGAGCTGTAGTTAAGATTACTAAGAGAACTAATAATGAAACTGTTGTACAAAATATTAAAGTAAACATTCAAGTCTAGGATTTGGAGATTATCAGTTAAGGTTGTCCAGATGGTAAAGAAATACACATCTGGGACAGTTAACAAAAAGGAAACATTTAAAGATCTAGAAAATCATAGTGAAAATTACCCAAACCACTGTCACTCTCTCCTTCTGTCTCTGTCTATGATTCACTTATGATATGCCCAGGGCACCATGTCCCCTGTGGTACAATGAATCTAAACTGTGTAGCAGTCCTCAAGTTTCTGCGCTGAATTCCTCAAGAAGCTGGAAATTCTATAGCAACATGAGATGAACAGAGAAACTTTCAGAAAATGAGTTTTAAGAGCTGAGTTGTAGAGAACTTTTTTTTAATTCAGTTGAGATCTATTTTCATTTAACTCTGCTTTTGAATGCTTCCCCACAGATTTCAGGATGCTGCCCATTGTCCTGTTCTTCCTAGTATTCACTATCTGATTGCCGCACAAATCAGAGGAAATTGCTTCAGAGATTAGGGTCCACACACTCATGCTACTGGACTTAGGTAGCAGGCTGCTTGCTCTCTCCTATGAGAAGACATTCTCAGGTGATATTTGGAGCAGAGAGTGGGAGGATTCACAAAGGCTGTGTGGGATGTTTTCAGTTTGCAAAGTCCTATCCAGACATGCCTGACGTGAAGCTTCTTCTCTACCAGGTTCAGGTTTAGTATTTGTGTGTAGACTTCTTCCTTCTAGGGGAAGAAGAGCAAGGCAGACAAACAATAAGTAGTGTATTCCAGGTAGAGGTTAACATAACCATCAAAATGGTTCCAAGATTCCAGAAATCTGGATTTCTGTGTCTGGCTGGTCAATTTCTCTGAAAAAAATCCCCAAAGAGTAAATTACATGGCTCTAGAATTGCAGAATCTATATGGCCTTGATTTCAGTATGTGTACTTTGTTGTATGATAACTACTTTATGGTGAGCAACCTCCTATACATCAGGTGGTTGAATAGGACAGTAGAGTATAGTGGAATATTCTAGTCAACTGATATACTTCATTCTGTGGATGAGATAGATTGGAGTAGAAGAAAACGAACAGTTTTTGTTTCTTTAGGACAAGAGGTGAAATGTTTCTATTTCTCATTATTGATACCATTTTAGTGTCTGAGTGCTGACCATTGGGCCATACTGATATGTTACCCAAGGTGTTTTCTACATCTTTATTCACACTATATTAATACTTGTGAGATGGAATATGAGGTGCAAAGAAGTGAAACATGTTGGAAGTGTGGTGAAGTATATTGGTTCTGTGGTATAATAGCTTGTGGTTAGTATGCTGTACCATCACAAAGACTGTTTAAACTTTTCTTTTTTGTGAGACTCAGACTCCAAAGAGGGTTGGTTTGTTGGTGGAGTGTTATTGCAGGATCATAGTGTCTGTTGTTTCTCGATTCCTAAAGATGAACTTCTAGCACTTCCAACAGTCAGATCTATTCGGTAGTGCGCGTGCAGAGGGCTTGATTCTCATCTACCCTTTCCCTTGCGCAGTCATTTACCACACTTTCCTTGTGAATCTTCAGCGCCTGATCAGGTTGGGCCCTGGAGGTACAGAAGGGGTGGGGGGAGAGGTGCAGAGCACCAGATGTTACACCTGATTCTAGGCTGGAACATCAGTCCTTATGGAATCCGTGCAAGTGGTGTAATGTAGAGCATTTTAGAGATTTTGAGATGCTCTGCATTATCACAGGGGATGTATACAGGTCTCTGCCATCCCAGGGTCAGGGGAGCAGAAATGCACCTCAGAGTCACATTTCCCCCTCCCACTGTCCTCAGCCGTGTTGAGTGGAAACTGAGTGGAGCTGAGGTGTGAGCCCAGTGAGAGTAAAGCTAGGTATAACATGCGATCAGATCAAAATAATAGTGACTTACATCCACCCTGCATAGGTGTAAATGACTGCACAAAAGAATGGAAAACCGTGTGTGTCTATTATCACGTCAGGTGGCCTATAGTCCAGAATGATTTCTGCCCTGAAATCAATCATTCTTTTTTGTTGTTGTTCCTTGATTTTGGAATCCAAATACTCCACCAGAAAACCCTTTTATCTATTTAGCCAGAAGAAAGAATCCTCTCAAGGTTATTTTCTATAGAGTGAAATGCCAAAGAAAAGAGACCTAAAAAGCACACACAAACCTTTGAAGACTCCGTCATTTTTTTTATAAACCATCTCCTGAGTCCAGGGAGACACAAACAGCACAGCTTTACATGCTCCACATGGGCTAAGGATTTTGACCTGAAGCTTTGTCTGAGATCTAATTCCCATATCTTGTATTTCCTAAAAGAATAGTTTTCAGTGGGCTCTTGTGCATTTCAGTCTCTCCAGTATGACAAACATTATATTTATTTCCTGATCAGCTCTCCGCAAACTGCAAGAGACAATGGGCATGATTCTCATTTATGCTAAAGGCATTTACACCACTCTAGCTGCATAATGTGGATCTTAAAAGTGGGTGTGTAACTGGATGAAACCTCCCCAGAACTAGAGGCCTGGGACGGGGCCTCGGCTAGCCCAGTTCACTAATCCGATCTTCAGAGAAAGGCTGCAGAAAGGGAAAGTTTCCTGCAGTAGTCCCTGGAAAAGGCTCCAGGAAGGAAGGCCCAGGGGAGCAGTCCTGTGGCCACTGTCTTATGCAAGGGGCAGCGAACTGGGGGAGAATGGAGGTTGAAGAAAGCCAACAACCTGCAGAGGGGCTGCCAATCTCTGAGAGTGCAGCAGTGAAGGAAGATCCAGGGGAGCTGTATGAGGGCCAGGAGCCTGAAAAAGAACCCAGCTGGGACATACGCCCAGGGTGGGTGGACATTTTTTAAGTCCTGGGTGGGTGAACATTGTTTATATTATTGTTTTATTTGAAGGAAAGATTGAGGATTGCAGAAGACGTGAGAGTGGCTGGCAGAGACTGAGGGGTTTTGAGTTATAGTATGGGATGTTAACTTTATACCTTTGAGATGTGTAATAACATCTTTCCTTGTGACAAGATGTCCTCAGCCCAAGAGAGTGTACAAGGAGTATTGACCCTGGGGGTGGAGAGGTGAAACTAAGGCTGATGTTTGTGAGGCACTTTCTAGTCAGGAGTGGGTGCTCCTACATGGCAACCTTAGAACAGGGGATAAATTCAATACAACTGAGAGATGAGAAAATGTGATAATCATTTTGTCTGTGTTTTCATTTAAATAGATAATCAAAAAATGGTTCCATTTCCAACACTTACAAATTACCACAGCTTTAACATTTCATCTACCCCCACCTCTATCCCCACCTTTCATGAAAATGGGTTTATATTTTTTTTCAATCAGCTCTTGTCCTGGCCAAATTATCTTAAACCATTTCTGGCTGTATAAATTGACTGCATTTACATCCACATTAGGGATGAGTTTGACTCATGATCTGCTTGGTATATATGCTGTTCTTGAGCATAGAAAATCAACAGGCTCAGCCAGTCAGATCCTCTTCCCCAAGGGCATCTTTATCTTGATCATGTGAAAACATCAACAATATAACACCCAAATCTTCCCCAAATGTGAGCTTCTTCCACAGACCCACAACCCTGGGTTTAGATAACGTCCTTCCAGGCAGTCTTTCTAGGCAATTGTTTTATCCAAGCTATTTGAGCCTGAGGTAGGTCTACACTGCAGCTGAAAATGTGCTGCTAAGCCTGAGCAGATTGTCGCATGTTAGGTTTTGCTTGAGCTAGCACACTATATAAAAAGCAGCACATCTGGGGGTAGCAAAGGTGATGGCTCCAGCTACCAGTCTTGGTACAAACACTCCCAAACTGCCTGGGTACATATTTGGGCAGCTAGCTTGAGCCACTGCCCATGCTACTCTCTGCTATACTGTTATTTTTAGTGTGCTGGCTTGAGCAGAGCTAGCATGTGTCTGTTTCCTTACTCTTGAAAGCATGCTCCCAGCTTCAGTGTAGACATATCTGATGTGACCCCCTCATTTACCAGAGACAAAGTAGGGTCTCTGAATTCTATGCAGTGAGTTACTTATAAATCAAATGATACAGCCATGTTTAGTGTCTGTCTCTCTGTTATGTTCAAGATTGACAGAAAACTATTTCTCTTGCTGAAGTGGAAAGCAAAAGGTGCATCATGAGTTAAAGATACATCTATTAATGGGGTATTGATCCTTTTCGTTATGGTGACAGTTTCCCATTTAAAAAAAAACCATTACATTTAAAAAAGGTATTTTAAAGTATTTTGAATATTAGCATGCTTGAGGGAACTCTTCGTTTTTGTATCTGTAGTACTGACCATAACATTAGCAATGCCCTTCTGTGAATTCCAACACTGTGTTTTCTCATAGGTTCCTTATCTTACATTCTTTATTTTTGTTAACATAATGGGTAAGGTTTTTTGTTTTTTGTTTTTAGGGAGAATAGGGTTAGACTTTTTTTTTTGTTTAAATCAATGTAAAATAAAGGGCTTACACTGAAAACTCCCACTGACTTCAGTGGCATTGGATCATCCCCTAAGTGAACAATACATTTCTGATTCACTTGGGAAATTAGTCCCCAAACTCCATCATAATATCCTAACCAATTCCAAGACATGATCTCATCCTTATGATATGTGTTGGGCAATTTGTTTCCATAATGGATGTACTGGCAAAAAGCCAGAGAGGATGAGTAAAAATCCCTTTCTCTCTGTTATTTTTGTCAGCTCTTGTAAGCTTTATTAAACTTGCAAAGCTACACTTAGGAGCTTTGACTAAATTGCTAAAGACAAAAGGACAAATTCTGCCCTTTGAAATATGCAGTGGCTCCCACTGAGATCAATGAGTGCAGGGCATGCACATCTGAAGTTAGAATTTTTCCTAGAGGACATTGTTCTGCCTTGATATTCTTTCATGGCTCCCCTCTATGTTCCCTCCTGCTCAGATGACTTTATGTGATCATTCTATTGGGGACATAGCTGTAATTTACTTCACATCACTTAGTCAGCATTGGCTTTTAGATCAGAAACTCTTTTAATCTGAATGCTCTTTAGGATCAGAAACTGTCGTTTGCCATGTTTGTCTAGTGCCTATCACAATGGGACCCCACAGATGTGGTTGTTCTCCAAGCACTACTATATTCTAAATATTCTAAATGTTAAATAATTGTCTGACAATATTCATAATCCTAGAGCCTTGTGTGGGACTATTTTTAATACCACTCCCACCCTGCTCCACAATACCCACTCCCACCCGCTCTCACTGTCATGGCAACAGGACCCAGGGGTTCCCAGTCCCACTACAGGTCTTTACATAATACTAAGGTTGCTCTAAACTTCTTTGGGAGTAGGCCTGGGACTGAGACTCAGGGAACTGTATCACAGGGAATTGGATCACTTGATAAACCAGCATAACTAAAGAACATTTTTTTAATGCTGAGGGTGATTAACCACTGGAACAAACTACCAATGGAAGTGAGGTATTCTCCCTCTCTTGCTGGCTTCAAATCAAGACTGAATGCCTTTCTGGAGGGTGAACTTTAGTCAAAAGACGCTATTGGGCTCAATACAAGGGTAACTGGATGAAATGGCCTGTGTTATAGAACAGGTCATATCAGATCAGCGGATCTCAAACTATGGGGCAGGCCTCCCAAGGGAGGTACGGGAGTGTGCCAAGGGAGGTGCCAACCCCAGGTGGCTGGGACTCATGCAGAACCACTGTGTACATCCAGAAGGCAGGGACAAAGGGGACTGCCACAGCCTTGCTACCGGGGTTTGGGCTCTCCTTCTCCCCCCCACACCTGCCACTGACTCCCTCATTGGGTGGCAGTCCAGGCTCAGGATCTCCTTCCCTCCCCTGGAATTCCTCACCTGAAGGCTGCAAGTCTCCGGCTGTCAGGCCCAAGATGGAAGCCGCAGCGCAGAAGTACGGGTGGCAAGATGGCGCTAAGTGGTATTCTGCTATTGATGAATATCACTTTTCACATTGCCACCCTTACTTCTGTGCTGCTGCTGGCATGGTGCTGCCTTCAGAGCTGGGCATCCGGCCAGCAGCCACTGCTCTGCCTTCAGAGCTGAGTGATGGTATATGTACTTGGCGGGGAGGGAAGGGGGTATTCAAATAAGTTTGAGAACCACGGAATTAGATGATCTAATGATCCCTTGTAACCTTAAAATCCATGAATCAATAAGCTGGACAAGCAGAGACTTTGACCCTTGGACTCCAGAATTAGGACATTTCCTTATTAGGAGAGACAGGACAAAGTCTTTGGGTAATCTTTCCTAGTCTATAGTGTATTTATTTGTAATATCTAGATTTTTCTTGCTAATGCTTTGAGTAAAGATAGGTATTAGGAAGCAAAAGATACAACTCACCCCCCTCCAGAAATTAGATGAGTTCAAATCTTCATTCTCACAAACATTGTCCTGATTGCTGTGTCATAACAAACACATTAAAATCCTTTGTTAAGAGGATGGCCCTGGACTGTCACTAGAGCTGCTTGTATTATTTGTCTTGAATAATTTATCGACTTAATTGTGGCAGTTTTGTTGGATGTAATTATTCATGAATACTTTTTTTATTATTATTATTCAACTAGCTGCAATTGTCACTCAAAGTCACTACCTCCAGACACCAGCCACAGGTGTCAATCAAAATCTCGCTCTGAAGCTCAAAAGCTCACAATCCAAACTAGTGTCAATCTGTCCGGGACTAGACAAAAGGGATACATTTGCAGTCTTTTCTATTCATTATATTTCAGATCAGCTTTACTTTGGAAACAATAGATTCAGTAAAGATAGCAATGATTGAGTCAGTTTGTTACTTAAGTCACTCTGAGCTCTTAACAGATAACCCAAATGGATAATGAACTCCACAGATAAAATAGTGATCTGGGCCATATAAATACATAGATATAAATAGATTCCTTCCTTTGAGCACGGTCATCTCAAATATGGAGTATTCTAATGGGTTTATTATTTTCATAACTTTATCGTTTTATCTAGAGTATTAATTTGTTCTTTACATCTCTCCTTTGCCCTTCATACTGAGGATGATAACTCCATTTTACTCTTGACGGTACTTCATGCCACACAAATTTGGTATCCCTCTCACTTTTATTGTTGAAAATGATTTACATCAGAAGCAAAGACTCATTAAACTGAAGCTATTGAAAGAGCTGTTTGCACTACAGGAATGAATCCCACAGAATGTTAAACATCTTGCGTAAGTAATCTTTTGTATTTCTCATTTTGTACCTTTGTCATATACTGCTTCTCACATTGTTTTGTGGAAAACTGACAGGAAATTATGACTTTAAAGATGGTACTTCACCAAAACTAAGACCATTGGCAATGAACCTGATCAAAAGCAAAACTCTTTGATTAAAATATCATCAGGCCTCACATGCTTATATGATTATGCAGCAGTGATATAGAGCTCATTCTGTCATTATTTCTTGGCTGTACATACTATATGCTTGTCTAAATGTATGAAACAAACTAAACAAACAATATTTCTGTGAAGAGAGGAAAGTTTTAGTCTGTTTAGTTTAGACAGAAGACAAATAAGAGGGGAAATGATAGAGGTATACAAAATAATGAATGATATAGAGAAGGTAAATACATTCAGCTCTTCTATTGACATTTTCTTATAATACAGTGGGATGTGATAGTCTATAAAATTCAAAGGTAACACATTTAAAACTTATCAAAAGGAAATACTTTTTTTACACAATTCATCACTAACGTGTGGAACACATTGCCTCAAAAAATATTTTTTAGGCCAAGGGCTTAATAGGATTCATGTACATGGACAACTTGAACATCTACAATTATGTTGCAAAAGAAAAATAAATCTAAATTAAGGGTATACGCTCTCATGCTTCGGGCCATAATCCATCCACTGACAAGTTAAGGAAGGTCCCAAAAAAAACCAACCCCAAAAGCCTCCTCTGAACATTCCAATGAAAATATTGTTTCCTTTTTTTCATTTTTGTCAATATTTTCCCTGGACACTTGCCCCCATTCCTGCCCCTCATTTTCTGACCAGCTTTAATGCTCATGATGAGGTGAGAGAACAGGTCCCTACTAATTCTCCGTTCCAATTTTGGACATTATTGTTTATTCATGCCCATACCTTGATACAGTAGGAACCAGAGAAGAGAGCATCATATCTTTGAACTTGTGTATTTACATGTGAGTACACAGACAGACATACACACATATACATACGTTGCTAAATTATATTGTTCAGCACAACCTCTGTATTCTTTGCCTTTCTAAAATACTCTGGAATAATGAATGAGAGCACTGGAAAAGGTCTTTAGGATTGGTATCTTTTAATAGAACTCTTTATATGTTCTATATATATTGTTTTATCTAGTCTGTTTTACTAATTCATTAGGGAGAGCTCTGCTGGTGGAGTTGCTAACAAAGAATGTGAAAGAAAAGTGCCCCCTGAGTAAAAACCTTATTAACAGCTATTCGATGAATTTAATTCTTTCTGGAATACTGCCACCAATTATTTTTTGGCATGCTGACTTAAACTGTATGTTATACCTGTAGTCACCATGTACACACATCATAAGAATTATCCTAATTAGCTAAGCAGTTGGGAAATTTCAATCTGACCTGACCTGAGCTTGCATTGAAGAGAGAAATGAGAAAATACAAATTAAAAATTGTTATGAATGTTGCTGATAAAAAGGAAACACACACAAATACATTCAGTCCTTCAAAGCCTGGAGAGCCTTTAGTGAATACTAAAGATTTAGGCTGAAAAGGGAAAAAAAAACCAGGACTCCACTGAAAATCTTAAATATTTCCGTAATGGAAAATCCAAAACCAAAACCAAAACAAAACAAACCCCAACAACTCCAGTATCTGTACAAAAGTGCGTGGGGAAGTTTATGGATTTTTCTAAACGTTATGTCTGTAGGGGCAGATCCTCAGCTTCTACAAATTGTCATAGTTGCACTGAAGGCAATGCTTGCCATATGTGGCGAGGTCCTCAAGTACTGCCAAGTCAAATACTTTAAAAGCGCAGCTGGCATGGGTGGACAGTGTGGTGTTACCAGTATTGAAACACACAGAACTCGGATTGAACACTTACATTATTTTTATTTTAACTTTATATAAATCTGAGCTTGGTATTGAATGCACCTACCGATGGTAAGATTGAGAGGAGAAAAAGGGAAGATGGGCAAACAGCTTTGCAGAGGACTTTGCATTCTTTTCTTAGTTCATATGTAAAATATCAGCATGAAAGACTCTGAGGAAAGATGAAAAAGAAAGCCTTGAGTTACTGGGAAAGAAGTAATTGGAAGGTAATCAAGGAATATTTCACTGGTGCAGAATAATACTAGAGTACATTCACATTGCAGTGAAATAATGAGAGATGAGTGGTTATATCCCTGCATACTATAATAAACATTGATCCCAAACTGGGGTGACATTCTCAAACCAGGTGCAGGTTACATTTATGCAAATACTTTGGTAATGGAGCTGTAGGTGGGAGTTGAGCAAATCTCGTACAATGTGCCTTTTCCTTACGGCAGTGTGCACAAATTCACAGCGGCCTTTAAGCTTCTTTGTTGGAGGCATAAGCTAAGTTTTGGTTTTTTGAGGTGAATATTTCTCCTTTCCTGAATGACTGAATGAATCACCCAAGGTAGGTGCAAGTGAAGGTATAAATTGAAATACGGTTTACAGACTCGCTTGTTCTTAATCTAAAATTAGCTGACATGATTAAAGATAATCATGTGGGTAAAACATGGGACTGGATCTCAAAGGGTGTATCTACACTGCAATTAAAAAACCTGTGGCTCTCCCATGCCAACTGAATCAGACTCATAGGGTTTAGGGGCTGTTTAATTGTGGCGTAGACATTCCAGTTTGGGCGGGGCCCTGGGCTCTAGGACCTTGTGAAGTGGCAGGGTCCCAGAGCTTGGGCTGCAGCCTGAACCCGAACATCTACACTGCAATTATTAAACACCCTTTAGCCCAAGACCCTTAGCACAAATCAGCTGATGTGGCCCTTTTGTGGTGTCTAATTTGCAGTGTAGACATATATAAAGGGATATAGTAAGGCTTTATGTGTTAGTATTTGTATAGGGTTTTGATTTGAGATCCTCAGATGTAAGGTGCAATTACAAATTTTGTTAACCTTTATCCATGCTGTGTCCCCATGTTACAACAGAAAAAATGTTTTGGTTTCTCCTCACCCCCCATGTACACATAAAAAAAAAGAAGAGGCATCATAATTATTGGATTAAATGTTTTTCATTGGATAACACTGATTTATCTAAATCAAACTGGTCACAGAAACACATGGGTTTCGGTGAAACCTTCATTGGGAAAATTTCTCAGGTTCAGGATGGGATTTCTGGTTTGAACCAGATACAGAAAAAGAAAAAATGACATTATAGTGTAGTGATTAGGGACTTTGCCTGGCATGGGGGCAAACCATGTTTAAGTTCCTGTTTTGAATCAGGCAGAGCAAACACTTGTCTGTTCGGGTGTTTCTTACGTACATGCACTTGTGGCAAAAGAATAAATAAAAAAAATATGAAAGGTATCAGTTGAGAAATGAAATACTTGTCTTCCAACCAGTCTAGTCATAACCTCCTAAACCCTGGTCATGACTCATGAGTTGAGAACCAAACCAACACAATTCAATAACCGAGTCCTATATAGGTATAGTAAGTGATGATCTGCTCCACCTGTTGTGAACAACTACCACAAATACACATATATATTTGGTTTGGTACCATTGCTGCCATCATCCAGTATTCACTCATTGTCTCTTTGAGACTTAAAGTCTAAAAGAGTCTAGAGTTTATAGTCTTTTCTCCCTAGGGACTGGAAAACCCAGAGATACACTCTAGCATGTGGTAATTATTATGTAGTGTCACTTCAGGAAGCAGCAGTCAGGTGTCTAAATAACTTAGTAGCACATATGACGCTTGACCTTAGAGTTAGTGAAAATAATAGATTTTATTTATTATGCTGAGAACAAATATAATCTAACATGGAATTGGAAGCATTAAAGAAACAGTTACATATACAGAAACCGCTCATCTTACCCTGTCTGTCAATTCTATCTTGAGCTTCATAATTCTTTACAAATATACATATGGATTATGCTGTGACCTGATTTTGTCTGGTGTCACCTCACAGCACAAACCCTTGCTGCTGGATTACATGGGATGGTTTTGCAAATCCCTCATTTTATCTGAGGATTCTCTCCCCTTCAAAATCCAGCACAATCTACCTATGTGGGAGTTTCTGGGGCTCAGGACACCAATATGAACTCTCTTCAGCCTTTTCATTTTCCCTCCTCAGAGCTCTACTAACTTTCTTCAGCCAGCCCAACTCTCCAGGCAAGTCTAGCCGGACCCTCTGTCTGACAGCCTTGACTCCCTGTTCCCTGTGACTACCTTGCCACCATTCCCAGATCTTCCTCTCTTGAGATCCATTGTCTAACTGTCACCTATATCCCCCAGAAGTGCCATCCCCTCTGGGGATGTCGGCAGCCTTAAAAGTTCCTTCACACATGCCAGATATTATCAACAAAGCTCACTCTACAACAATGAAGACTTTCACAGGAGAGAGCATCCCACTCTTACTTACCTAATGCATGGTCACAGAGCACACTAAAATAGAATTGAAAATCAAATCACAAAAATTAGAGAAGGGGGAAAATCTCTTAAACCATCTGATCCATCTTCCCACTTACCCCAGTGCCAATGCACAATTTTCCCAATGGTACCAGGGAACTATTAAGATGGTTTAAAAGTAAGATGCCTATCTACACATGAGAGTATGGGTATATATAAACTATATATTATAGTATAATATAAGTTATATATATATAAACTGCCACTACCACTACAAAAACACCACCACCAAAATGATTACCTACCAATTAAAACCTACCAATATCCACACTACACTGCACACACAATTCTCCTCTTGGAGAATGGCTGTGAGAAGAATGAGCCACACATGACAGATATTAGTCATGTCACTTAAAAGCATTATTGAAGGGCTCTCAGGTACCATGGTGATAAGGACAGTATGAGAACTTCTATCGAATAGAAAAGAATTGTAACACTACACGTGGAAAATCTAATACAGCTAATGCAGTGCTACTGCCAGCCCTAAGCATTCTAAAATCAAGCTCCCCAAAATCATGAGATTGGCTTAAAAACCTACCTTTTCCCTTGCTTAAATTCATCTCATTATTCAAAAGTTGCAGAGATGGGCCCAAGCTGAAAAGTTCAGCTCTCAGTCCTCATCCAAACTTGAACTTTCTACCAAATTGCATCCAGGATTTGCCCAGCTCTGGAGACTGGTGCCACATCCACAACGTCTTGAGGTTTTCCAATCTAGAAGGATGGCTAATGCCCATCCTTGCTATACAGTTATACTCCCTGGGACAGGGCCTTCAGCTGAAATGAATACAGGGCAGCTAAAGAATCAAGACAGTACCATGTTTGGGTGGATGCAAAACTTTTAAAAATTATGTAGTAGTTGCATGCATGTAAGTGCAAAACATTAAGAAGAATAAGTAGTAATCTATTGGCCTGATCCAAAAGTGACTGAAGTTGCTGGAACGACTCCCACTGACTTCAGTTTGCTTTACATCAGGCCCTAAACTTTTCTGGCAGACAAGTTTAATGTGTGCTTTAAAATATAACACAATTGCTTGGAAATTTCAGTGAACAAAAATGTAATTGGTATTCAAGTCTATGTCTGTTAACAGATGTCTTTGAGATAAATGAAATACTGTAGGCACAGCTGAATCAGAATCTTTAAGCTAAACAAAATAATTGACCTTACCAGAGCCACCTAACCTATCTCTGATTCAGTTTATTCATAGGTAAAATGGGTATAACACCACTTACCTTCAAACACCAGTACATTAGGTTGATTATTTCATTAATGGTTGTAAAAGTATTTTGGGATCTTTGGCTCAAAAGCTCTATATAGATAAGAAGAGTCGTACTCTTCAAGGCCAGAAGGGAACAGAAGATCATATACTTTGTCCTTCTTTATATCACAGGACTCCAACACTACCCAGCACCCACATGCTCACACCAACAATTGAAATTAGAGAAATGTTGCTATTTCATACCAGCACTGTTTAAATGATACCTCAAAAGTTTCACTCCAAAAGACCCCTTCTCAATAAATGGTCTGATATGGAAACTCAGTCCAGTGTCCAAGTTGAGAATAATGTAGTAGCATTAAAGCAGAGAAGCGGATAATTACTTAACTAATAAAAAGAGATGTGAGATGTGCATCCAGATATGGATTTTGAACGCCCCAAAGTTCAGAAGCTAAATTTTGAGTCTTTTTGTTATTAAAATAGGGGCCTTTTGTAAAGTCTGGATTTGGAGTTTGACCGCGGATCTGTCATTGACAGTATTTATTGTTAGGGTTTTGATTCAGGCCTGTCTTGTAGAATAAGAACCAAGTGATGTTTTTCTTAGGGCCCAAATTAATGTTTGTCTCAAAGAAATTCCTTTTCCTTTATGTTTTCTTTTTTTTTTTAATGGTCTAGTGGATGAGGCACTGGACTGGGCTCAGGAGATTTGGCTTCAATTCCTGCCATTGCTTTGGTGAGTGACCTTCCATAAATCACTTCCTCTCCCTCTACCTTGGTTTTCCTGTCTGTAAAATGTGGATAATGAAACTGACCTGCTTCATAAAGTGGTTTGAGATTTATTAATGAAAATTGTTAAATACGAGGTATGTATTTTATCTTATTTTATTTGTCTGCCCTTTCTGGTTTGCATTCATCATACCAGTGTCAGAAATCCTGAGAAAGAGGTTGTGCTGACAATATCATCACCTGACCAAAATCAGGAAGCACACGAAATCTTGTGAGAAAACTGCTCTTGCGAGATTTTCAACGTAATTTGTAGAACCAATCAGGGTGTTTCAAACAAGCTTTAGTAAAGGATTCAGATATTAGAATAAACCAAATTGACCCAAACTTCTCAGTCCCTTAGGTTTGCTACATCAAAGCAAAACCAAGAGATGGTATGAATAATGCCTTTTTGTTGCTGCTGCATAATCAGTGGAGTCCTGAAGAATGAATGTCTTCCAGGTTTAAACTGCTGTTGATCTTGGCTAATCAACAGAGGGCAAATGCTGCAAAGGGTCAGAAAAATGTGAATCAGATGGGTTTAAGGAACTGGGAAAATACAGTTTGCAAACTACTTTGTTAGATAACATAGTGAAATGACTCATAATCGGCTGGAATGCAATAAATCACTTAGCGCCAGTTTCTGTTATCCTGAGTCTCACTGAGTAGCTTGCTTAATGAGTTACTCCCCGATTGGTGGAATCTGGCCCTTAGCACTAACTCATGCAAACTACTGAATATCTCATGTGAGCTGACAAACCTGCTGCCTCCAGTTAACTTCAATGAGAGTTGTAGGAATTCAGCAAGTGCCAGGATCAGGCCCATGTGATTTCCTGCAAAAAAACCCTTTCTTGCAACTTCAGAGAACATTGATTGTTGAGACTGGTTGGCTCAAAATATTACCTTCAATTTATTTTTTCCTATTATTTGCAAAGTTTTTATACTTTATAATTCTTTATACACAGTAGGTCTGTTTCCAGTCTCCCCTACATGGTCTTCAGTGGAATTATTTGGATTTATTCCAGGGTGAGAGAAATCAGAATCTGGTCCAGTACCTTCTTTATTTACTGAATAATTTTTATTTTCTTCTTGAAAATTCCTTTTAAAAAAAACCCACACAATTCTCTTGCCTTGCTCAAGTAATCGTCCAAACATTAAAACCACGCTATATATTTCAGACTTTTAAGATAGTGGTATCTGACATGGAATTATAGATCAGTCATCTTAACTTTGGTCCCTGTAAGATAATGGAGCAAATAATCAAACAATCAATTTGCAAGCACCCGGAAGAGAATAAGGTAATAAGTAACTGTCAACATGTATTTGTCAAGAGCAAATCATGTCAAACCATGGAATAATGTCTTCCTAGATAGAGGAGACAGAAGAGGAAGGTTAATATCATATGCAAGATACCCTGTGTCATCTATCTTACAGTCCTTCACTTCAGCAGTATCTAGGTGCTCATTTAAGAGAGTATTTGAACAAGCAAAGCATTAACTTCAAAGGGACAACTGTTAATATGCTTGAAGTTAGGCACATGCTTGTTAAATACCTTGCTAAGCTGGGTCCTTGGAGGTTTAATACCAGGATTGATATGATTTTTCCATCAAAAAGTGATTGAGTTTTGCATAACACATTTGTCCAAAATTTATTTTTCACAGTAGCAAAGTCCCCTCTCTTTCCCTGTGTGGCTGGACTGGTATCTGAGAAAAATAGCCATTTGGCCCCCCGTAAATTATATTTCTTTTTGAGTATGATCCACAAATAGAATTCTGTCTCTATATTTCTGATCCAACAGAAATATGACAATAATGTTTCCTCCCTGGGAGTTTTCATAGGTTTTCATCACAGGAATGTGTTAGCCTTTTTCCAAGGTAGACAGGCTATTATTGTACATCTAGATTCAGAACTTTTGGCAAAAGATTTTTCAATAAAGGAAAGTAAGTCTGAATCATCTCTCCATGGAGGATTTTATATTAACTTTCTGTCTTTCAGCAGAAGAAACTGAAAAACAGAAACCAAAAACACCTATCTCTGGTTGAGAAATCAGGAGCTCCTGGTTCCAGCTGCCGCTCACCATGCTGTTTAGGCTATACCTTCTATTTTTCTTTATTGGTAAAATAATGGTGAGGTGAGCTTCCCTATGAGAATGAACCAAAATGATGCATCAAATTTACAGTGATGCCAAGAAACTTTGGAATCCAAACCTGGTAATTTCCAATGCATGGAAAGGTAAAAATAAGATTGAACAGAGACTAATATGCCATAATTTTGGTGTACGGTGATAGATAATGACAGCTTTTGTCCCCTGAAGATTTGGGCCAGATATGAACTAATACACTCCAGTTGAAATGTGCTGTATCCATCATATTCAATCCCCAGCAATTTAATTCCTACATAGTTACTACCATCAGTGTAAGTGGTAAGAAATCTTGGTTAGTGAGAAGTGTTGCTATTTCCTGCTTGCAAAGAAAGCTCACTGAAAGATTTTTCATCTCAGGTTTCTGCTTCTCCACTTTGCCACCTCTGTTATTGCCACATATTTTCATGCCAGAATCGGCCTAGGGCAAGCAACAAGGAATGAGTGGTACAGCTGGCATCACGCTTCTAGTTTCAAGCTTTGATTGTAGACTAGGGACTGGGGAACACTGGCTTCCTTAGTTCAGTAGTCTCTAAGGCTTTTCTTTCTAGCCCTTGATGCCAATAGAAGACAGTGGAGGATGATGGAAAAGAAATGAAAAGAAATGAAAAGAGCCAGTGTCATATGTATAGGATCTGATTTGTTTTGTTTTTCTTTCAGACAAAAAGAAAGCCACAATCTGTCTAGAAAAAGAGATAGTTGGAAAGACGACAACAAGAATGTAGGGATAATCGTTTTGATCTGAGAAGTCACTTAAAATTAACCATACCAATGTCACTACTACCTGCATTAGACAGAAACAGAGAGTGTGCCATGACTACCAGCCTTAGACACAAATTGTATCAGTCCCCACCCTAAAAGCTGGGAGCCAAACACCCAGCTCTGCAGCACCTACTGGCAGCAGCAGTGGGCAGGACAAGCCCTAGAGCCTCATCCCAAATGCAGCATCTGACCCCTCTCTCTTCACCACCCCAGACCAATGAAGCACAAGGAAGGAAAAGGGGTATGAAGCAGCAGACTACACTCACCACAGGTGAAGGGTGGAAGGAGAGAGCACATGGAACACTGAGATCTCCCCTCACCACCTGAAGTGTGTCTTCTCTGCTGCCATTCCCTTGCTAGTGAGCATTTTTCTTAATAATTAAAGCCATATGATATATTTCAGACTACTAAGGTCTGACATGGAATTATAGACCAGTCAGCTTAACTTTGGTACCCAGTAAGAAATTGGAGCAAGTAATCAAGCAGTCCATTTGTAGGCATCTAGACGATAAGTGATAGGTAACAGTCAACGTGGATTTGTTGAGAACAAATCACATCAAACCAATCTAATATCCTTATCTGAGAGGTTAACAAGCCTTGTGGATAGAGGGGAAGCAGTCAATGTAGTATATCTCAGCTTTAGGAAGGGTTTTGGTATTGTCTCATAAGCCAAATAGGGACATATAGCCTAGACAAACTTACTACAAGGTCAGTGCCCAACTGGTTAGAAAACCATACTCAGAAAGTACTTATCAGTGGTTCATAGTCAAGCTTGAAGGACATATTGAGTGGGGTACCACAAGACTCAGTCCTGGACCCACTTCTATTCACTATCTTCTTCAATTATTTGGATAATGGTATAAAGAGAATACTTACAAAGTTTGTGGATGATGCCAAGCTGAAAGAGGTTGCAAGTGCTTTGGAGGACAGGATTAGAATTCATAATGATCCCGACAAGCTAGAGAAATAGTCCAAAATAAATAGGATGAAATTCAGTAGGGACAAATGCAAGTATTACACTTAGGAAAGAATAATCCATCGCACAAATACAAAATAGGAAATGACCACCTAGGAAGGAGTACTGCAGAAAAGGACCTGGGGGTTATAGAAGATTACAAGCTAAATATGAGGCAACAAATTAACACAAAAAACCCCAAACATTATTCTGGGATGTATCAGTAGGAGTGTGGTAAGCAAGACACAAGAAGTAATTCTTTTCTTCAGCACTCATAAGACCTCAGCTGCAGTATTGTGTTCAGTTCTGGGTGCCACACTTTGGAAAAGATGTGGACAACATTCAGACAGTGCTGTGGACAACAAAAATGATTAAAGGTCTGGAAAATATGACCTACAGGAAAGATTCAAATAATTAGGTTGTTGAGTCTGGAAAATAGAAGACTGAGAGGGGCATAATAGTCTTCAAGTATAATTGTTATAAAGAGGAAGGTGATAAATTGTCATCCTTATCCACTGAGGACAGGACAAGAAGTAATGAGCTTAAATTGCAGCAAGATTGATTTAGGTTAGATGTTAGGAAAAGCTTCCTAACTGCAAGGGTAGTTAAGCACTGGAACAAATTACCTAGGGAGGCTGTGGAAACACTGTACGCTTTTAAGAACAGATTAGGCAAACAATTATCATGGATGGCCTAGATAATACTTAGTCCTGCCTCAGTTCAGGGGACTGAACTAGAGGACCTATCATGGCCCATTCCATTCCTATATTTCTGTGATTCTAGGGATTTGAGTTATGCTATGGTAATGCCATTGGTATGTGTGGAGGTTCTTCCAGCATCCTGCTTCCATGCTAGGCCATCTGCACCCAGGGATGTACCAGTGTGCACAAAATGGTATGTGCATTCGTAAAAGTTGCCATGGGGAATTCCCCCAAACTCCCCTAAAAGGCTTTTAATCCATCCCTGCCACACTCACAAACTATTCAGTTTATGGGTGTGCTCAAAAAATATTGCTTAGTCTTCTTCCTCCATCTAGAATAGCCCTAGTCACAATATTTGCTATGAGTCCTTACACATGGAGCAGGTTCATGTAGGTCTCTAGTGTCTTGCGTGTCTCATTTGTTTTCAGTTGTGATGTGGGCAAAATTCACATGAGAATTGGATCAGCCCTAGGTCAGAACTCAGCATTCCATTTACTTATGCTCAGTATGGTTTTCTTAGAGCAGGTACTTAATAAATCGGTGTAATAGTCACAGATATCTCCTTTGATATTTTCAAACTATATACAGGGTTTTGGTTTTTGGTTGGTTTTTTTTTTTTTTTTTCCATGGCCCTGAACTTCAACCCAAATAACATTCAGTGAATGCACTGGGGAAAAAAAACCCCTCAAACTCTTGCTTATTGAATGTCAAGCTGAGAACAGTTATTGACCCAGTGAGATTAAAGTTTATTACAGGGTGCCAAGTAATTATAGAAGTGACATTAGGCCATCATTTACACTCACAGTGTAGTCATGAATGACAATGTCATCTTAAACAAGGACAAATGAGAGAGGCCCCACAGTTTATAATACCCCTCACACAATGCTTCCCAGGGATAAGGAATATCTGGTCCAGTCGCTGCTCATTTCCATTGGAAAATTACCACCTACTGTTCTTAGTGACAGTTGACACTAACACAAGACTCCGTGAGCCAAAGCAAAAACCAACAGTAAATGTTGTTTTCTGTTATGTGTCTTTTCAGTTAGGTAACGAATGGAGGAAATCACAGAACAGACCTCTTAAAGAGAAAGCTTTGGTACCTAGCAAATGTACTCCTTTATCAGAGAGGTGTGTAAAAGAATTTTTCAACACTTACAGCACTTGCTTAAATTGGTACTAATTTATTTATTTACAGCTCAGGTATCAGCCCCTTTGCACACTATATGCCACCATGTGCAAGTTCGTCTTCTATAAAGCTGAGAACTCCCAAGACAGGAAATACCAACTGGTCTCTCTGAGTGGGGATATGATCTCATTGCCCAATTCAGATCCCCAAGCAAAACCAAATAACCCATCCCAGAAACATTCAGCAGAAAATAACTTTCTAAAAATGAACACATTATGACAATCAATAGGGCTTTTGACATAACAATTTTGGCCACTGGAAAACGGGGGGAAATTCCTAGAGTTAATTAGGAGAAACTAGTCATGTGACGCTCACCCAAACACGACTTCTTATCAAAGACTCTTTGTGTAAACGTTAATGAGAACTTACCCTGATGGGTAATGAACTCTAAGACTTGAGAGAGGAATGATGATTGGCAGGTGAAAGATATGAATGAACATGCAAGCTGACTTTTCTCCCCATCGCTGGATAAAGTCAATCTCTGGTTATAGGAAAGCAGTTGATAGCTGGACAGCAAAAGTTTGTAAAAGGCTGATGAAAGAATGGTCAGAAGAGAAAATTGACTTCATGAGATGTATATTTTTTACTTAGTTCAGTGTATCTAAGCTGAAGATGACTCACCTAGTTTAGTTAGAGAGGGATAGATCTACATTTGTTAAGAAATCAGGTTTTTTTTTTTATTACTTTTTTCTCTCTTTTTAATAAACCTTGTTTTTGTTTGAATTACTGGTATCTGGGTAGTTTTACACAGGTATCCCTGGAGAAGAGAGAATATCTAAGAATTGGTGGTAAAGAGTTTCTACACATCCCATCAGTCTTTGCCAAAGGAACTCTCCCAGTGAATTATGTTGTTATTAGGCCCTGGCAGGAAAACACAGGAAGAAGCCAAAAGACCAAGAAGGAGGTGAGAACTGGGGCAGTAGCCTTGTGCCTTATTTATGCACATATTTATCAGGTATTTTTATGCCAACCAGGTGTCTGTGTAGGCAGATAACCAATTAGGAACTGTGGTATAGTGAAGGCACAGGGCAGTAGGAGAGTAGTAGAAGGGTGGTATGTAAGTGCCAGAATGTTCCACGTTTTGTTTCCTGTAGAGTAGCCAGAGTCATTAGAGGGTAATTAAGGGCAGCTGAGGCCAATTAAGGCCCAGCCAGGTGGCTGATAAAAACCCCCTGCTCCTGAGAGACAGTGCACAAGCTGGAGGAGTAGGTGTGCTGTGCTACTGAGCAGAGGAGTGGTGTGTGGAGTTGTGAAGAAGAGCCAAACAGAGTATGGTAGTGTGTGGAAGAGAGGTGGAGTCCTGAGGAAGGTAGTGGGCTCAAGAAGCCAGAAGGACAGTGGGGAGAAAATAGCCCAGGGGAAAAGACTGCAGCTGTAAGTATGGTGCCAGCAGCACATAGCTGCTACTTGTAGGGCTCCTGGGCTGGGATCCAGAGGAGCGGGTGGGCCTCGGTCCCTACCCCCCTCCCTAGGGAGATGGGTTAACCGGTAATACTCTGGCCCACTACAAGAGGCAAAAGTACGAGACCCACTAGGGAGAAGCCAGCTGTTTGCCACAGAAACCTAGCGGGTCTTATGCATATGCAAATGTCTAATTTCCCCACACATCGGGTATTTGCTTGTGTAAAGAGGAGTGTACAAATGTATGTGCATACTGACATGCACATAACTTTGACCCACAATCCACAGATTATATACTGCATATAATTTTTTTTTTCAGAGTATAAATCAGAGATTTCCCCTGCATGACTCAGCTGTCATTCTCAAGATTCAAAATGGAAAGTTGTGGAACAGTCTACTGGAACCCCAAGTAGAGCAGGAGATTTGATTAAAGATTTACTAACACAGAGATACACACATTTACTGAAAAATAAGACTTAGGATATTTTCTATGTTGTCCTTTATATAAACAAAATAGAAAATTGTCTTAAAAAAATCTGTAACCAAGAGAAATAAAGACCCTGTTTCCTGAAAGATTTTGATTTCTTGCTGTTGTTTTCTCATGAGTCTTTCAATGCTGCCATTTCTGATATGTTGCATGGTAAAGTCAGGCCAGATGGCTACAAAAGGGTATACCACGGCCGATATGTGAACCCTAGAATGCTAAAAGCCCTTTTCCCTGTAGGCAGGGGAAAGGTTCCTGCAGGTCAATTAGAGGCACCTGGACCCAAATGAGAGCATAACCCAGGTGTACTTAAACTCTGCCTTCCCTAAAGACCAGGAGGAACATAGGAGAAGGAGAGCAAGGAGCTGCTAGAAGGTTGTGGCAGCTAGAGGAGGGGTTCCCCTGGATTGGAAATAGTGTTTCTCTACAGCTGGAGAAGCGGAGCAGGAGAGACCCTGACCCCAGCCTGCAGGAAGGATTGGTGTTCCTCTGAGACTCCAGGGCTCCACTGCCACCCCTGCAGTCCTCGGAGAGAGCCACAGTAAGGTACTGCCCTGGGTCACATACACAGACTGGGACTATCCACCCTCCCCTGAAGGACGCCGCCCAGGCCTGAAATAATGCCGGCACCCAAACACTCTGCGAGAGAGGTACTGAGGGGAAGGAAAAAGCCAAAAGACTTGTCCAGCTTCAGCTGGAATTACCTCAGGTCCCTGGCCAGAAGAGACTGTTGTCAGCAGGTGAGACCCAGGAGGGGGTTGCCATACCGCAGTTGTTATACCAGTATTCAATCTTTGGAGGAATTCTACCTTTGCAAGATGAGCCATTTGGCTGCAAGACCATCCTGAAGAAGCTAGTTTCTGGGGTTCTTTGCACATTTTTAAAAATTCTTGTTAAGTAAATCTCACCCCTGGGGCCAGAATTATTAGCAATTTTAATCCTTTGTGGGCATAGCTAATTAAGTGCTCCATGTTAGCCACTGAAAGGAAGTAATGATTAGAACTTTGCTCTTTTGCCAGTGAAGCTGGAATCCACAGTTTAAGATATTTCCCCCCTCTACTTCTGCATGTTGGTTTTCAGTGATCTAGAATGACTAAGACATGTCAGCAATAATACAACAAACAGTCCAGTTATTATGCAGTTTTCTGAAAGAAATTTGTACAAGAGCTAAAGTAAAGAAAAATGCTCCAGAAAATAATAGGTATATCTTTACTATATTTTGTAACTAGGTAGCTGCACCAGAGCATCAGGAGGCAAGGAAGGGAGGGAAAGTGTAGTTTTCTGGCACCCTTGTAAAAGAAAGGTTTATCACAATGTGCTTATATCCTCAAGCAAATGAAATGCAATTAAGATATGTTTCTGAGATAAAACACATGAAGGCCCGTAGTGACATAGCAAGAACTGGGAGAAATATGTTTTTGAATTCCAATCCTATTGTTCTTAATCTAATCATCATCCACTTTTGATGACAATTAAAAAACAAAACTCTGGACAGCAACAGCTATAACAATAAATGTCTCCGTCATAGCTCTGTGCCTGCAAAGTAGTCGGTACCTTGAGCCCCGATCCTGCAAACACTTATGCATATGAATACCTTTTACGGGACAATTCAGTATGCCAAGTTGGGCTAGCTCATACAAAACCTATCCCATTGGACTGCTCATAATGCATAGTGTAAAACACAGACATTTCTTTACAGAATTGGGGATCTAGATCGTGTCCCAATACTCTAATTCACTGTTTGTTCCCCATTTGACTTCAGTGGTACACTGAGTGGCACATATGTAGTGAATTACAAGATCAAAATACAGTGTAAGCTCTAAGAAGCAAGAAGTATTTTTTTTAATTATGTGTGTTCATAGTACCTAACACAGTTGGCTCCAATTCTTGATTAAGGCTTTTAGGTATGCAGTTATTGTTAAGTACTAATAGTAACTATAATATAATAATTAATAATATACTAAAACAATATATCCTGCAAGGTGCTGAGAGATCTCAACATTTGTTGATTTAAATAGGAATTGATAAACTCCTAACGGAGCCCAGCACCTCCTCGCTTAGGCACAGAGTCACCCCCCAGCCTCCTGCAAGTGAACTTCTAAAGGTCATCTGTAACTGGTAAGGAAAGACGCCTATCACTTCTCTTGATAAGGGATATAACAGTGAATTTTGCATCTCTCCCCTCACTACTGACCATGCAGGGCCAAATCTTGTCTTCTGTTTTGTAGCTGGGCTGGAGTGAAAGGGGAAGTGGAGAACATCTGTCCCATTCCTATTAAATATACCTGCCTAGGAGCAAGGCCAGATTGGTGCATCACATCCCATCGATGAATGGTCTGCTAGCTAAGGGGCATGATAAAGTTCCAGACCACGATAGTTCATGTTGCATTCTAGAGCACAAGCTTGCCAAGAACCACCATTTCTGGTGAGAGGTAAAATACACCAGGAAGTAGGTTTCCAACCTTGCGCTTTCTCTGTTCATCCCAGTAGGATGGCTCTTGGATCAGATAGACTGTGATGCTCCAACCCCAATGTTCCGTAGACTTCCACCAGTAAAGGCAAGAGATTTTTACCAGATTTCCTCACTGCTGATCCCCTCCTCCACCATTCAGTAATGATGCTCAGTCTCTAGTTTTCATTGAGCAAAAAGCATTTTTTACTGTCGCATCACAATGGTAACAGGCAACAATTCTTTCCTCAAAGCCAGCCCCTCAATCATATTCCTCACAGTTGTCTTCTCTGAAAATGGGCAAAATAATAATCCCATCAGTGACAAAGTAAGAGCAGTGGACCAGCTCTTCATCTTCTCCAGGATCTGGACCAATATTTTCTATACTGCTGCTATACAATGGTCACCATTAGAAGCCAACAGCCATTCATCGTTAACCACCAAGTAATATCTGATGTACTGCAGCATTTCCCTATACTTGCATGCTTTTCTCTATGAATTTCACTGCAGGGATTTATTTTCTTGTGTTGTTATATTTTATATTTTCCTTCTCCAAAAACATGTGAGAACCAGAGTGAAAATATTACAGGAATAAAACATCTGATTTTTTTGGTGGCTTTGTTTGAAATGTTGTGTTTAGTTTAAAAGGGGGATATCAGGAACCATCTTGGAATCCATTGTTTTTGTGATTGGTTCTAAATGTTACCTATTAAAATCAACTGGAGAGGAGGGGCTTTTCTAATTAGTTAATTTTGGGACTTTGACAATTGGTTGATATTAAAATCTGGGTTCAAGCCATCTTCTTTAATTATCTGATTCATGTATCTGCTTAAAACGAAAGGCATTATCATCTGATACAAAATTTTCTCCAATGTACTGCTAATGTACATTGTAGAGTTAGTTGTGAGGTAAAGAAGATAATTAAATTAAATGTCAAAGAATCACGTGTTTTGTGCTCTGAGATAGAGTAACATTTCCAAAAGCACCTAAGTGATTTAGAAGACTCATTCCCATTTTCAAAATTGACCTGGGCCCTTAGGAGCATTTGAAAATTTTCCCAGAGGCTCCTAAGTGCCTAACATCACTTTTGAAAATGGGACTTAGACTGACAAGTCACTTAGGCACTTTGAAAATGTTACACTTCAAATACAATAGTGAGGTAATGCCATTTTAATTGCTGAAAAAACATGGTCTGAATTCTCTTCTCACACCACTGTATATTTGGAGTAAGTCCGCCATAGGTGATTGCATTTTGCCTGTGTACAACCAGTGACAATAGAAACATAATTAGACTCAGTGTTGTTCCTATAATTTCTGTTAAATACTTTTTTTTTAATGCAAGGGGGGGGTCAAAACTGCACCTTCTAAACCAAAGTTTTACCATTTGGAGTAAAAGAAATAAAGCTCTATGCTGGAGCAGCCTGATCTCTCTTAAATGTTAGTGTATACATATCTTCTGACCTTCTATGCCCCCCCCCCGCCCGTACAAGCCACCCACTTTTTGGCCAAACACTGCTGCCAAGAGTATAGGAATTCTGTAAAACTACTAGATTTTCTTAGAGAATGATTTCTTTTCAATAGGCATCGAGAACCATCCTACTGAATTCAATAGTGGGCTTATATTTCTCTATTAAATCTTACAGTTTTGTTAATAAAAATCAACAAGGTATAACTTGTTATTCACTTTGGTAGGCCTTTTCAATAAAGGACCTAGAATGTTTACAGCTTCTGTCATAATTCATCTGTAGCACAACCTCTGTTTAGGGTAACCCGTGATGCAGTCAACTTCTAATCCACCCTTCCTATTCCAAATAAGGGCAGCAAGTGCCAGTAGGGTATTTAAGCCTGTGAGTAGTCCCATTGACTACTCATATGTTTAAAGAAAGGGATTATTTTATGTATATATGCAGTGCCTGGCAGATTCTGGCTTGTATATCAGAGGTATAGAATTATACTAAACCCCTTTTTTTTTCAATAGCTCATCTTAAAGATCACACAGATTGTATCAGTTTGTCAGGTGCATTAGATATTAAGTGTCAGAAAGGATCTACATTTTAGATGTTCTGATTCATGCCCTGTTTAACACAAAAAGTTCAGCTGTGCTTTAACTGCAACTCCATATTTTTTCTTGAAAACAATCAATGTGTGTATTTGTTTTAGTTTATTGTTGTTATTATTTTTATTTTATTTTTTTCTCATTTGCTTGCTGCCGGTTGAATGCAATCTTGCCTCCAGGAGAAAACTTGTGGTTTAAAGGCTCTGTGATGTATGATGCAGTGGCATGGAATGCTGTTACTAATTTAATTAAAACTCACTCATATATGCTGTCATTACTGCCCAGACTTATCCAAAGCTTCTGGGACTGCATAGACATTTTACATCCAAATGGATTTTATGTGCCAGGTTTCTTTGCAAATTAAATCCCATTATTTTTTTTAAATTGTCTCTTTGCAGCATACCTTTACTCACTCAGGCAAGGAAAAGGGAATCAATAAAGCTGTATCTTTTTTAAAATGATATTATCATTGTATTCTACTTTTTTCCTCTTGTCCAAATAAGAAACATATCTGTTATTTCTCAGTGTGTATCTTGAATGTGAGCTGCTGATGTCTGAATGATTTTATATTTGAGAGCAGAGCTTATATTGAGAGCTGCCCAGGATTTAAACTCATCTGTAGCTTCACAAAGGTCAGCTGTGATATACCTCAGCCACTTGATTACCAGAAGTTATCCTGAAAACGTTCAGTTTTCCCACGAGTCCATCAGTTAACTGAAGCCACTACTGGCATCTTCGATGAAGTTATTCTCAGCAGAATGAATCTTAAAAAGCAGCTCCTCAAGCAACAATGTCAGCCAATCAGCAGGGTGGAAACATCCCCAGAGGTGGCACTGCACGGGTGAAGTGGCATGCGTGCCACAGATAGGCAGGTACTGCTCTTTCCAGAGGTGTTTGAAGTTGTTCAGATTCTGGTTATGCAGAGGTTGGACTTAAGACTATAACAGTTGAAATTAAGGAGGGAATGGACAGACAGGCAGGCAAAGAGAAAAAATTAATCACAGAATAGCTACAACTCAAGCTGAATAAATAATACGTATGAGTGAACTCTGAAGCTATTCAGGATACCTAAAGTACCACACTGATGGCAGCAGGCTTTCTATAGACTTTGAGCCCTCCTGTAGAATTTACTAAAGAACTATATCCCTGCAGTATAATCTTACTGGGTGTCTCAGGAACCCTACAGAATAGGTTTGCTTCGAAATTGTATAGATTTAAATTGTATAGTTTAGAGTTACTGTCTATAGAACCTCATTGTCTTCATCTCTATTAAGACCTAGATGATGTTAGGTTACAAGAGCACCATACTAATTTATTTAAGATAGGACCACAATTAAGATGATCCACATAAATTAGAGAATCAGATATGTGTTCTGGTCTGGGTTTTGGTTTTGGTTTTAATTTTAGTGTTGTAGCCATGCTTGTCCCCAGTGTTTTGTTTAGATTTTCAAGAAAGGTCTGTTCAATTTTTCGTTGACATTTTGAATTAGTTTTTGTTTTAACCAAACTGGTTTGATCATCTCTAGAATATATCCCTAATTTCTATTTTAAGGTCTGTTATACCTAATGTGTGAGGTATCATCTATATTCCTTCTTTAATTATCTGCTTTTACTGTCAGCAGATACCTAAACCTGCCTTTCTTGGGCTTTTCTCCAAATGATGTTTCAGTGCTAATGAGTCAACCAAAAGAAAAAAGGTCTGTTTTCAAACAAGCTAATAGCATGAATTTAAGAGAAACATTAACAGATATCTTAATAAATGCATGTTAATGGATGATGAAGGCAAAGTCCTCTGCTTTAGTATAAAAGAGCCTTGTAAAACACACAAGGGAAAATTACTTGAATGAGCTCAGAAATTCCCACACTCAGAACCAAAAAGTCCTCTTATCCTGTCCTGTACACTGTGGATGACAAGTTGATGTCAGTTCTGTTTGACAGTCAGATCTGGTGAAAGGGGGCCATATAAGAACACAGCATCCCACAAGGAGCTTCTTGAATGCAGTGGGCCAGATCCACAAAGGGCCTTAGGCATTTAGAGCAAAGATTTTTTTATTTGACTTCTGTTTTCTGAGCCTCTAGGATTCACATTTCCCACCTTTTCTTCACAACCATGAGAGCTGGAAACTTAAGGGTTTGGGGTTTTTTTAATGGAAGCTGATGTTCTCACATAATCACCTGACTTCAAGAGCCAGGGATTTAAAAAAGCATTAAATTGTGAGACTAAAAATAACATTTCGAGACTAGCAATGTTTCCTGTAACAGAGGGGAAGCAGAGAAACTTCTGTGCCTTTGAAGATGGTCCGTGTGCACCCCTTTGCTCCTTCCCCCTCCCACTAACCCATCTTTGGAGGACAAGGTCTGCTTTCCATTATTGATGGAGAGTTAGGCAATGGCTCAGCTGTCACACTAGTTATCCCCATTCCCTATGGGGAATCTAGCCTCAGAAGCAGTACTAGATTCAAGGAAGAATAAAAAGTACAACTGGGACCAAACATTAGCAAGAGTCTTAAGGTTGAGAGGAAGGAGGGAGTCTGATCACCTTATGCTCCCTCAAGTATGAATGCAATGAGGCCGCACTGCCTCTTTCTGTTATTAGGATTCATTGTGTAGTACGGAGTTTCTTATTAGACGCATTCTAGTTCTTTGTGTCAGTAGGGTTACTTCATGTCAGTGATGGTGATGTACCACTGTTTTGCCACTCCAGTTTCCTTAGTGCAGAAGCTCCTCGCTTCTCACAAGCCCAAAGGAATAATAATAATAATTAATAATATATTTATACACACCGTTATTCACAAAGAACTTTACAAAATTCATGGCATATATAGACAGTCCTGTAGAAATGTAGTTGTTTCTAAGTTGGGAGACAGAAGTCAAATAGTATTTAGATGAGGGCACAATAGTCGTGAGGATGATAACATTTTCTACATGGATAGTGAGATAAACGTTGACATCTGTGAAAAGCGCCATGGCATTTATTTGTCCCAGTAGAAAGATCTTGTTCTAAAACACTCTGGGAATACAACAACATAGAAAAAGAGAGCAAATGGAATCTGCAGGTATTTGAATTTCTGCTTTTAGAGAGTCTAAGCATTTCAATAAAGCAGAGGTTTAGACCAGTAAGCTATTTCCTCCAGTCAAGCGACAGATTTTACAAGAGCTGGTGGGAGTGCCTTAACTTCTCATTGAAGTCAGTAGGGGTTGAGAGAACTCAGCTCGTTGAAAGTGCTCAGCTCTATACAGGACTGAATTTTAATCAGCCTGGAAATGGACAAACGAATATAGTATTGTATTAGATACTCATTCTATTGTCTTGTCCCAAGCAGTTAGTGGGTCATCATTGCTCTCTTGCTGAGCCTTCATTCCCAAGACTTCAAAAGACTGGAAAATTCAGTACTCAGGGATATCGCCTTGGAGAATAGTGATGAGCAGGTAGCTCAACACCCATCTTAAGAGTGTTGGGTGATGGATTTCCATGCGCTATCTGTGACGCTCCCAGTTATGGCCAAGTTGTGCAACTTGGGTAGGCTTTTCAAAAGCACTCGTTGGGGGCTAACTCTGCTCCTGTTGATTTTGACTATTAATTTCATTCAGCAGAGTTCGGCCAAGACTAAGCAATTTTGAAAATACCGCCTCTTGTGTTAGCTTGTTCAGGTACAGTGCCATGAACAATAAGACCCAGTGTAGTATGTGATCATTTGAAACAGAAAGATGGATGGTGTTCCAAATGAAAGCAAAACATCCCAACAAAATCAAGTGCTTGTTGAAATCAAATTCCAGTCAAACATTTCGTCATTTTCAGAGCCTTTGAGCTTGGATCTATAGTGATATCACGGAGCTGCAGGATGGTGTAAACAAATGTAGGGTCTCTGAGCCATAAAATTATTGATCTTTAAAAGGAAATGGCCATAGACCCTTGATTAGTACAAGTACAGAGAGGCATAATAATTAATAACCCTAATAATAATCCAGTGTGTTTCCGTACTTATCTCTGAAGTGCTGAGATAGGGCCTTCTGCTTTCGTACTGTAATTAGATTATGTCATAGAGTTTGCAAATCCTACACTAAGGATAAAAAAGTGGTGGAAAAATACTGGGCCAAGAAGGCCCCAGCCATCAGCAGCTTCTGGGCATGCTCCCCAGGGCGGATCTGCTTAAAAGGGAGCCCTGGATGCCAGTTGGGGGAAGCGCGAAAGAGAGAGTGACTGCAAGAAGGCAGAGAGGTGATAGCTACTGAAGAAGAGCAATTTACAGGGGAAGGACTGGGACTGTGGGTAAGACTGGGCTGGGATCCTGGCCCTGACCCCCCTCTTCTCTCACCAAGAGAAATAAATGGACTGAGGGTCAGCTGGGAAGCTCCCACCCCCTACCTGAGGCTTTAAATTACTAAGCCTGTTCAAGGAGAAGTCTGGGGTCATGCCCCAAACTGAAGGGAAAACAGGGAAGGTAGGAAACAGCCCAGAGGAGGAGGATCTGGAGTTGGAGCTAGAAGGGACTGAGCCATCCCTTGACCCTCACCCCTTGGGCTTAAGGCCAGGATCTGGAGGACAAGGAGGACCTGGATCCCCCTATCTTCACTCCTCCCCCAGCCACCTGAGAGAGAACTGAAGACTGTGGGGCTGTACTGGGTACATTAACTGTGCTATAGACACCAGCTCCCCCACCATTCAGACCACCTGGAAAAGCTGCCCTAAAACTCAGAGAGACTGTTTGGCTGTGGTTTGACCACTAGGCCTGCTGGCCCCAGATTGAAGCTTCCTGTAAAGAATGTGAGCAAC
Organism: Mesoclemmys tuberculata; assembly: GCA_007922155.1. Taxonomy (NCBI): domain Eukaryota; kingdom Metazoa; phylum Chordata; order Testudines; family Chelidae; genus Mesoclemmys; species Mesoclemmys tuberculata. The sequence continues at coordinate 18,806,017 of ML675601.1, forward strand.
CTAGAAAAAGGAGAGCAAGCTAAAGATGGTTTTGGACAAACTGTTGAAATAGGTTATGGACCAGCAGCCAACCCAATTTGTTCCTCCAGTTGGCCATTCCACACAGTGGCAGGAGCAGAGTATTATCAGGGAATTAGCAGACCAGCAGAGAGATTAAAAGCAACATCTGGTGCAGCAGATGGCTACACTGTTTTATCCCCAGAGGATGCAGGGGCGTTGTAGCACCATACTGTGCTGAAGCTAACAAAAATTTGGCTGGAGGACAACCCAGAAGTGCTCCTGGTAATCTATGAAAGGCTGCTCATGGCAGCTCACTGGCTCACAGAGAGCTGGGCCATTTTACTAGCATCTTACTTGACAGGAGTGGCCCAGGCAATGTGCGGGATCTCAACACAGTGGCTGCAGAAGATTCTCCTTTACTTAAGGCTGCCATCCTAGATAACTTTGATGTTTCCTTCAAGACTTATTGACAGTGACTTTTGACAGCAAACGTTCACACCCAGAGTGCAACCATTGGCAGTGACCCAGCACCTGCAAGAACATGGCTGGTGGTGGCCCCAGTCCAATGAAAAGATGGGAGCGCCAAAAGTAATTGAAAGAATTCTCATAGAACAGTTTGCCCAGTTTCTCCCAGCTGGATGAAGGGAGTGGGTAATGCACCGCTATTCTGAGATCCTTTCCGAGCCCATAACCTTGACTGAGAATTATGGATTCCCCACAAGCCCCATGGAGGAGACCCCTTGAGCCGATCCAGTCTTGCCTCAACCAGCCCAGAAAATGAAAGGAGAGTGAGAATGGGTGGGGGACGGAAGGGCAGAGCCCCCTGGACCTAGCAAGAATAGAGGATCAGATCAAGAGTGGCAGGTGGGCAAGTGCCTCCACCAGGACCAGGTCTTAATAAATTTGGGGGATTTGGAGGGCAGCCCCTTCCTGTAATTGCTGGGAGCTGAAAGTGGCCAGGCAGGGCCCACTCAGTGACAGGGGCTTGCTTTATGTCTGCGCAGCCAGTCCATTTCTATCATGGCTGTCTGTACCTGGACTGTTTCTGTAGACTAATATAGATGGCTGAATCTAGGATCCACAAGAGAGGTCTAATGAAACTATTAGTGCCCAGGTGGGTCAATGGAGTGGAGGCAAAAGGATTAATAGACTCGGGGTCCTGCCAGATGCTGGGAAGGGAGAGTCTGGGGGAGGTCTGAAACATTTCCCATGGGCACCTTCTATTTGCAATGCCTCCATGGGGATGTGCACCCTAACCCCATAAAAAGGTGCAGTTGAGGGTGCCAGACTACAATGAGGCGATACGGTTCATACATGATGATAATCAGGCAAGACGGGAAGTTTTTTAAGAGACCCGATGAAGTGGAAGGGACCAGCAACGACACTGGAAGACAGCAGATCTGCACGCTTTAGCAGGTGAAGGTGTGGAGGAAGACCTGGGAGAAAGAATATCAGCTCTTGCAGAGGATGCCTCCACTGGGGTGGGATGGACTTTCCCCCAGGGGGGCAAACAAAGAGAAGTTGACTGACATATTTTCAGACAACACAGATTTCATGGAAGAATAAAGAAATGTTGGGGTGAGCCTGTTCACAGCTCATGTAGGTAAAGAGTGAGGTGGTGGAACCTCAATTCCTGAAACCATGGCCACATTTTGAGCTAGGAGGGGAGAAAATATATAGAGCAAAGAAAGATGATCAGATGGAGGAGGTTAAAATGCAACTGCTTGTCCCAAAGAAGTACTGCAGGGAACTATTATGCCTGGCACATACCATGCCCTGTGCGGGACACCATGATCGGAAGAAAACACTCACCAAGTGACTCTTCACTTTTTACTGGCTAGGCATCCACCAAGAAGTACAAGAATACTGCACCTCCTACCTAGAATTTTAGTGGGCAAATATCCTTCCATGAAGTAGGACCCCTTTGAGAGGATTGGCATGGACCTGGTGGGCCCTTTGGAAAAGAGTGAAGCTGGATTCCAGCACATACAAGTCACATTAGACTATGTCATGCAGTACCCAAAGGTAATTCACTCTGCTCCACAAAGACAATGGCCCTTGTCCCAGAGCTCATGAAAATATTCACGTGTGTGGGGTTCCTTTGGGAAATAATCACAGATCAGGGCACCAACTTTATGTCTAAACTTATGAGGGAACTGTGTAGCCTGTTGAAAACAAAAACCATAAAAATGTCAGTGTGCCACCCCCAATCCAATGGCTGGTAGAGAGAGTTAATAATATCTTGAAAAGTATACTTTGGAACCTCACCACTGGGACCAATTAATTCTGCCACTCCTGTTCGTCGACTGCGAAGTCCCTCAGGCATCAATGGGATTTGCACCATTCAAATTACTATACAGGAAACAGCCAAGGGGAATACTAGATCTCCTTCAAAAGATGTGGGCGGAACAAAGTTCCAAGGCCACAGACTTGATACAGTATATGCTACAGCTGAGAGAGAAGTTAAAGGCCTTAGATGAGTTTGAGAGAAAGAATCTGGTCAATGAACAACAAGGGAAAGCAGAAGTATACAAGAAGGGACCCTATGTCCTGGAGTTCCAACCAGGTGACCGGGTGCTACTCCTGCTTTCTATCTCAGCCTTGGTCTATACTTAGAGAGGAAATCGAAGGCAGTTGATGGGAGTTACGCAAGCTACATAGAGTAGTTTGCGTAACTTAGGTCGACTTTCTCAATAGTCTTCTGTGTGCTGTCTCCACTGTGCTGTGCTGACAGGAAATGCATACCTGTTGATACAGAGCTGTGCTTTTTGGGGAGGTGGTTTCACTAAATCGATTTCCGTATCAATTGAGCGGGTCTTCACTTCCGCTCAGTTGATCCGGATAAATCGATCTGATGCCAGAAAATTCACCGCCGTCAGTGAAGTCATATCCCCAGAATCCAAATTGTTGTCCAGAGTTAAGGCCCCTTTGAAGTGATCAGATGAATTGGGGCAGTAAACTATGACAATCTGGCAAGAGGAAAGATAATAAGGCATACCTGTGAACCTGCTAAAGGCCTAGAGTGATTTGGAAGGACTTCTAGTATTGTTATTTCCCCCCAGAACAGGACCTCAGGCCCCAGGCCTCCATAGACCCTCAGCTCTGTTTAAGTCCCAGTAGGAGAAGAACTGCAGGCAGAACAGAAGAGACAGATCCAAAAATTCACCTTCTCCTTCTTGGTGGTCTTTTCTGTGGTTCCAGTACAGACTGATCTAGTATTCCATCACATGCTGACCAAACCAGGGAAAAAAGTGAGAGAGAACTTTTGCCCATTGCCAAGACACGTGGGAAACAGAACAGAGGGAACTGCAAGTTGTGTTAGATCTAAATAACTAAATAACCCATCAAATGAAAAAGAAGAAATGTAATGCAAATGAAGAACTTTAACAGGAAAGTACTTATTCTTGTGCACTAGAAGGCAAGTGTTATTGTGTGTGATGATCAGAATTCAAAGATTCTAAATGCATTTCTCTCTCTTTTCCAATCAAAAAAAGAGCCCATGTGAATAGTGACCCTGTCAGCTTTTATTTTGTGAGGAAAAGCTCGGGACTCAGGAAAAGATCCTGCATTTCTGTAGCAATTGGATTCTAACATGGTGGAATAACTGAATGAGAAGGAGATCTCCAAAGCTGGCAGATTACTACATCTCTGCTATCATTTGGAATTATAGACTGTGACTCACGTGTATATATATTTTTACCTGTTTTAACCTCTCAATAACTCATTCTTTTTTCTTAGCTAATGAACCTTTAGTTAGTTTATCATGGAATTCGCTACCAGCATTGTCTTTGGTGTGAGATCTAGAAAGTAAATTGACTTTGGTGAGTGATCTTTTGGGGTCTGAGAGTAATGTGGAGTATTTGTGATTTCTAGTGTAAGTGACCATTTATCACATAGTTCAGTTTGCCTGGGTGGCAAGATAAACTGAAGTATCTAAGGGGACTGTGATTGTAAGACTCTGATGGGAGGCTGGGGGCCTGGACCTTCAACTCCCCTTCTTCCTCCGCTTGCCTCTCTTCCTTTGAGCCCTGAGCCAATACCTGGTGGAGGGGGAGAAACTGGGTCCCCCTACCCTTCGCTCCTTCCCCAGCTGCCTGAGAGATCCCAGAGGATTCTGAGGGCAATGGGGGACACAAACTGTGCCTTGGTCACACACATTGCCTGGAAGAGCTGCCCCAAGACTTGGAGAGACAGCTGGCTCTGGATGGCCTGCTACATGTAGTCCTATTTCCTTCCCAGAATGCTTATATCCATCTATCAAATAAGGCACTGGCACTATAAAACAAAATGGAGAGTTTATATTGAGTAGAAGAAGAAGAAAACAAAATATCACTCTTTGCAAATACAAATCTCTCAGACAAATAGGCCAATGAATATGACAATGACATGCTAGCAGCACAGGATGCTGACAGAACAAATTCATTTTCTGAAATGTGCAAATACTTGAATTCAAGTGTTCTTTAAACTCATGCCCTTTAGTTTCCCATCACATGCATGCAGACGCACATTCACCTCTCCAAAGAGTCATGACTATCACTTTCTACGCAAAGGATTGATCATCAGTCTGCTGAGACCCTGGACCTTTCAAACACGTAAGGGCATGTCCACACTATCCCACTTTTTGGACTAAGAGAGTGTTGTTTCTCGTTTGTCCTTTGAGTTCGAAGATGACCATGGCATCACTAAGTAGTTGATGTCGTGACTGGTGCATGAACAAGATTTAAGTGAGGGAAAATCGCTCTCTCATCCAAGACTGTCTGAATCCAGTGGCACAGCTATATCAAGACATCTGGAGACGGGTCTGGGTGCAATGGAAGGTCATCAGATCCTGCTGCACCTGAACTGATGCCCTAGGCTGTCCACATAGCTCTTACCATCCACCTTCACAGGTGGAGAGATAAGCATATCTGCTTCACCGCCTGGTCCAACAGAGAAGACTTTCCAGAGGGGACCAGGTGTAACTGTCCACTCCGGTCAACAGTCACAGGTTGTACCATCTACTGTTACTTACAGTAACAGGCATAACCTGACCTGTCTTGAGAAGTTTGGACTGCACTTCTTCTGGAACCTCACCTCCAACCTATTCACCAAGGGTGGTCCTACCAGACATACAAGACTCCAGATGACGCACTTCTGAGGGTCACTGGGACATACAAGCCTCTCCACCACAACAAGGTAATGGTCCAAGGAGAGGTAAGGAGGGGTATAAATAACAGCAAATAGAAGTCAAAGAGGTGCTTGGGACTTTTAAGTGTGGCTACATGGGGGGGCTACAGTGCAGAACATTGGTGTGCACTACTTTTCAACCCCCCTTAGTCTGAACTGCAGGGCAGCGTAGACACACTATCAGTGAATAGCACAGTTGTTATGATATCCATTTTTCCGCTGTTAATTGACACACAAGTTATAATACAAGTGTTGAGGCTGAAATGGAGTATTATGGCCAAGTTTCACTTTGTCACAGTGAATCAGAAGCAGAGCTAGCAAAAGAACTGCCTCAGTCCATTACACACGCTGCCCACCATCACCTGCAGTTGATGCAGTGCAATTAATGCAGTTCCCTGAACCGGTTTTGATATTGTTCATCAACCATTGTGGAAGAAGAAGACAATCCTGATCTCAAGTCCGGACAAGTAAAAAGCCTTTTCATTTCATAGTTAGGGCTGTAGTTTGGAATGAGCATACCAAGACTACTCACATGAAAAATGCATATACACTTGTGCTTTTTTAATAATACCTATATTTGCCCACACAAATGATCATTTGCTTGTGCAAGTCAGGCTCTTGTGATCCTAACTACCTAATCTGTGTGGATAAATGTGTTGGTTTGCAAATACAACAGCTGCCCCGTTTGGAAATTTGGTCATACAGGCTTGATAGCTATTAGATAAGGCATCTTCTTCAGGGGGTTGGGCAATGCACTAACCTCCTTTAAAGAAATCAGACAAGCGCCAAGAAAGTTCACAGCTACATAACCAACTCCAGTTCTTTTTCTAAGTTACAGACTTTAATGGTCTGAAAAGCATTTGACCCCAGAGAGTTAGCAATTTTATCACCTTTGATTTGTCTTCTACATACAGCACTTCCTCAGTAATATTTTTCTAGTAATTAATTGTCATTAATGCAGTAAATCGCTTTTTAAATGTGAAGAGTTAGATATTTAATAAGAAAGGCTATCAAGACCTGGCTCATATTCCAGTGTAGTGCCTTACTCCACAGTGGATCTACTCATGGAATAAGGTATATTCAGATTGACTACAAGTTATTTGTGTGTGTAGATTTCTCTGTGACAGAGAGTCGGATCCAGCACTCCTTGTAGAAGACATTCAAGTCCATGGGAAATTTTATTTTAGAAGGATTACGGAATTGGGTCCACACGGTAGTTAATCCTAAATGATATGTCTGAATAATGAATAGATATTTAATTCTCTCTCTCACACACACACAGACACACACACACACACATGCTTCTACTTCCAAGCATTGAAGCATGCTGCTGTGCATTCAGTAGCAGAGCCTTGTAATGCTCACAATAACATTAAATAAATAAACGGAAAGCCTTTTAACAGTTTGTTTGGCTGCTTGTGGAGCTGCCACCCTCAGCTAATGAATCCAGCCTATTTCATACGTTCAAATGGAACAAGACTAAACAAAAATGAAGAGTAACCGGGTCGAAGCCAGAGACGTGCTGGTAGCCGAATGCTCACTAACTGCTTTTGTTCTGTGAGAAAGTCACCCCTTTTTCATGTCTTTTTAACAAATATGAAAAGAAGAGCTAACATATAGATCGCTGTATAATCTGATGACAGTGTTACCTCATCTTGTGTAACATGCCATAACTGCAAGTACGGTGGGAATATGTGTGATTTGTGCATTAGCCTAAATATTACCTCTTTCAGAAGCAGTTACTTTGTCACTATGGCTTAAAAGAAATAAATTTGCTATCCATAAATTCTGGCGTGGAACCCACTAGTCATTTCTGCTCAAATTATTTCTACATCTCCCCTTTCTACCCAAAAACATTTATTTTTATGTTGCCTTCCAAGCTGGCCTCACATTATGCTTCAGTTACATGTGTACAGTATGTGCCTAGAGCTATGAAAAAAAAGTCTTCCTGGCAGTACACCAGGGGAAAATTCCTATTTTCAGAGTTTACTTTTTTTGTTTGTTTGGGTTTTTTATGCAGAATATGTTGCACTTTGACTTCACATTTCCAGAGAAAATGACATTCTGCTTTTGTTTCAATGTTTCCACAGAAAACCATCTTTCAACCTGAAGGGGGAAAAAATCCTGCTTTGTGTTTATGCACCAAAATAACATTTTAACCATCATGTCTTCTGCCTACCCTTTTGGCTATTAAAGCAGGTGAAACTTTAGCTAATATAAAAGTAAAATGACAACAGGGACAAAAATCCAGTCATCTTTAGAATGAGGATCACACCATCTGTTGGTCTTACCTTGGCCTCTGAAGATGCTTAAACTGTCTGGTGAGCTTGTTTATGTTTCTTGGTGTCTATCTATTCAGTGTAAGCAGTGTGTGTGTGTGTGTATGTGTGTGTGTGTGTGTGTGTAAACAAAAACAAAAAACAAAAAAGCAAACTTCTGAGGAAAAGGAGGACTGAACAGCTGAGAGGATGGGTAGTGAACCAGGAGAAAGAGGCATCCTAATTACAAATCGGCTGATAGCATTAAGTGATAGACTTGTTTGTTGAGTTGTTTAACCTATTTTAAAAATGATTTCCATTTTCACCAAAACCAAAACCCCACTCTGGAAGAGTTAGAAAAGGACCTCCTTGAACCTTTTTCTAACCTGCCATTAGTGTAAACTCATATGATCAGGCAAATGGTAAGTCACTGTACATTAATGATACTGACGTCCCTGCCCGCTCCATGAAACTGATGTCCAATCATTTGTTTTGAAATATTGGCAAATGCTAGGAATAGGTGCTTTTCATAGGTACAAATAACTATGAGCAAAGGCCTCAATTCAGGAAAGCCTCCCTTTCCAGGAAAGCACAGAAGTCTGTGCTTAGATCTGAGTGATACTAATGGGACTTCTCGATGAATATAAAGCTAAGTACATGCTTAAGTTTTTTCTTAAATTAAGGCATAGTTCCATGGTGAACGGACCCATAAATGCTATCATGCCACTAACCAAGCAAACGTAGAACACATTCCTCTTTAAATGATTCTGTTTTCTTCTTTATTTTAGACTTGGGGGAGATTTCCTTTTCTTTTTGTAAATTTTGATAATATAGAAACCAGCATGCAGTTTTCATTCACTGTGCTTGTACTGTGTGCCAGTACTGAAACGAACGAAAAAGAGCAGATGAAAATTGAAAAGATTACACATCTATCAGTTTTCTTGAGCAAGCAGCTAGCAGCTTTCCAGACATGGCTTAGCAGTTTTTCAGTAAGTTGCTTCTATCTAAAGGCTTCTGTACACGGGAGTTACACTGAATTCACTAAATAGTTTACGTTAATGTGCATAAGTTAAAGCTAAATTACAGTGAACTAAGACCACTTTACTTCTGAATAAGAGCATCCTTGAGTGGAATAAAAAGCACTTTAACTTATCCTCCTTTATTTAATTCATCTTAATTTTCCTGAGTGTCGCCATGTCTATATATACTCTTATACGCCCCTATTAGCATAGTATTTAAGCTCTTCACAACCTTTAATATATTTATCCTCACAACAGCCTTGTGAGGTAGGGTAGTGCTGTTAGCTCCATTATACTCATGGGGAACTGAAGCACAGAGAGGCTGAATGACTTACCCCAGTCATGCAGATGCCTGCAAGAGAGCAGGAAGTTGAACGGAGATCTTCTGAGTCCACAATTTGTCCCCTAACCACTGGGTCATCTTTCCTTTCTCATTCTGGTCCCTAAAGCTGTCCTGAACAATTTGTTAAGCTGTACTAAACCATGTACAGTACTGGTTCAGCTGTGTCCATTGCAGACGCTTGTGTAAACAAGGTTTCATGCTGTGTTCCTTGGTTGGATGAATGTAGTTGTGCTGCACCATTGTAAGATGTGGTGTGAATTTCTGGCCCAAACTAGCTCCCATTGATATCAGCAGGACTGATTTTGATCTCATATTGACTTTGCCTTGATATTAATAAAATTATTCGGATTGCAACGTGGAAGGAGAGTTATGCCCCATGAAAGTTCTGCCACTGACACCAATGGGAGTGGGAATAGACCCCATCTGGCTTTCTATTTGTTGATTATTGCCTTTTAAGGGCCTGATCCTGCAACCTTACTCATATGAGTAGTTCTCAGATTCATTCAGCACTAACTTACACTACAAAAAGTAAAAACTCATCCAATATCATTTATTATTATTTATGTGTATTGTGGCAGTTCCTCTAGCCTCAATTAGGGATCAGAACCCCACTGTGTACTGTAAACACACATTAAAAAAATGCTTCCTGCTGCAAATTGCTCATAGTCTAAACATCTCATTCAGGAAAGCATCCCTTCCTGTTATCCCCACTTAATCACATGCTGAAGTGCTATTCTGAAGAGCATGGTACTTAAACATGTGCTTAAGTGCCTTTCTGAATCAGGGCCTTAGTTGTTTTATCTTTCAACTTAGATGTAAGACCATCACCTTTGTGCAAAAGTAGTGATGTTAAACTGTGCTGTGTGTGAAATGTCCCCAAGGAAACATGAAATCTCATCAAAATTGTCTCATTTGCTTTTATTTTAATGAACTCAGCGTTCAAGCAACATTTGCTGAAAGGTTCACTAAGCATCATGAACCTTGTAAGCCAACGTAAACCCAGTTTTTATCAAAGATTAATTGATTTACAGTTTCACAGTAGAGTGCAGATCAATGAACTGAGTTTGACATCTTCTCTTTGTATCACACAGCAATCTCAGACAAACTGGTTCTAAATCCAGCCAAGCTGAGGTAGTGGGAGAAGGGAAGTCTCATTATTATTCACTGTGCTGAAGTAACACCTAGAAGCCCATCCCCATTGTGCACGGTGCAGTACAAACACAAAGCAAAGAGACAGCACCTCCCTCAAGAATATACTATCGAAAAATGGCATAAGCCCACAATGAGAAGAACATGAGAGAGGGCTATTCACACAAGTACATTTTTGCCAAATCAGGCCCTTAATGGAGGAGAGCTCACTTTCTTCTCATATCAAGTGGTGAATCATTCACAACTGTTGGGGAAAGTAAATGACAAAAAGGATTTAAAAGAGAAGCAAAAGACAAGTGACTTGATTTCGATAAACTATTGTACGTGATAAGACATGGTTAGCAGGTTTTGGATATAAACTATTTCTGCCACTTTTGGTTGGAGTCTCTGTGCTGATGTGATCTGGAAATTGCCCCAGTCCTGTACACACTGATGAGGATTTGCTTTTGTTTTATTTTGCATTGCTTGACTGAAATAATTAGATTTTGCTTCCCACTGGGATTATCACATTTTACCTGCCTATTTTGAAGTGTGATATTGGGAAATTACCAGACCACAAGAAACATTGAGGCTTATTTATAAGAAGTTTTATTTGCAATTATATTAAATTCTGTGCTGCACTGGAAATTAATAAAGTTTGCCTGATGTGGAGCTCCACAACTAGGATTCCTTCAGACACTGTGATGTGTTCACTGTGAGAAGCTCTACTAACCAAGCACTTTGCTAGCTTTCATTAATTCTTCCTGTTTTTCACAGTTCGGAGATCATTTTTTAAAATTCCCACAGAGCAGCCAGATGCTACTGTGCGCAGTCGGTCTAAAGTAGTCTCTAGCAGTCAGCAACAGAAATTGAATTACTACAGAATGGAGAAAACGTGGAGCAATTTCCTCCCTCTTCTCCCCCAGCTAAAATTCAACTAATCTTGGCAACATTTTGCAGGTAAATGTGCCATAAGGCCTCCTTGAAACACCATACATTCTTAACGACTTGCATAAAGACGTATGTGTGCATTCTCTCTCTCTCACACATACACACATACATGGAGTGATGCATAGAAACTTGTGTAGTGATGCATGAACATCATAAAGTGTTTGGAAATTCATTTCAGTTCAGGTAAGTGTTAAACACTTCAGGTGACCACACAAACCTTATATGAACTTTCCAAACCTTGTGAGTTTGCAAAACAGGACTTTAATGCAGAATTCAGGTCAAGCTTGCCATACAGTACATGGGGGCTTGCATGACTTCCTGGCATACTTTGGGAATCCAAGTGACTTGATGACTGAATTCTTCTTTCTTCTCTGGGGCTGAAGAGGAATCTCTGTCAACTGCTGATGGAAGACTGGGGGGAAAACTCAGCAACGTTGTACCTGGGAAAGGGGAAATAAACCTTTTATTTGGACTATAAATGTCAAAGGTTGCCTTTTCTTACAGTGTTTTCTCACTTCTGCTCCCAGTCCAGGCTGATTCAACTGGATGTGGATCTGGTGTAAACCAACATGATTCCATTTAAGTCAACTTGTCTATGCTAATTTACACATGCACAGGATCTGGCCTGGGGAGCAGAAAGGTACATAAAATAAAAACTGTTACTTCAGCCTGTTCAGTCCTCGAAAGAGGTTCAGATCAACAACAAAGCAAAGTCTGAGAAAAGTTTCAAGTTAATTTTTATTTTCTCTACGTTGTTTTTGTCACCACTAATCTTCTCATGAAGTACAAGACAGTTAGTTATTCCTTTTCTTTCAAAAAAATGCAGCAGGTCTCAAGACCCTGACTTACAACTGAATTTCAAACAAAAATTAGGAGTATGATATCCTTTGAACAAGGGTTTCCCAACGGAGTTGTTCTCAGACATGGATTTTTTTATTTATTGAGAAAATATTTCTCCGTTTGAATGCTGACAATGTTTATTAAAAGTAAAATTACTTTCTTCACTAGATGGGTCATGACTTAAATATTTAACTTCTGTCAACATTGTACTACATTAAGTGCAAACTTAGTGTGAGGTAGGTGGCTTTGATATATAATGTTCCAAGAGTCAAAAGAATTCATGTAAGATTTATTCCCCAGGGTGCAAGGTCTGCTTTTCATCATCTGGTTGTTCAAGTCCTATAAAACAAGGCTTATGCTTGGCAGAACCCCAACTCCTAATCTCTGAGGAGGAGTTCATGTTCAAGGAACATGAAACCATGGCTCTTTGGTCTTCAGGAATGAAAAGCGAAGTGTATTAATTATCTGTATTAATAGTCAATATTATATTAGTTAATTATCAATATCGCCACCCTGCCAAAGTTCCAATGGTATTGAAAATCTGCTGCAAAAGGAAAGATTTCAGACATAGAGAGGCATTGTCAATTCACTGCAAGATCTCAATGCCCTAGAATAGATTGGAGAGAGGCTGTAGAAATATAGTCGTAGTACACAGAGGAGGCTATTTTTCAAACCCAATTAAACATGGTAAGTTTGAACTTTGCTGACAAATGCTGGAGTCTGATGACCTCCGTTTATTGTGGTGCTCTTTAAAGGCTGGCCACAGAGAAGAAGTTTAAATAGCAGCTCACTCAATGCTATCTGGCCCAGTCAGTCAATCAAATTATAGCAGGTCACCAAGCAGTGAAGCAGGAAGTAGATAGCATGGCATACTGGCTAAATGGAGGTGAGATTGAAATCATGGTATGTGGCATGGCAAAGCAGTAAAGTTAGTCTTGGTGATGCACAGTGGTTATGAAAGGAAGTGGGAGGAGATCTGGACACCATAAGTAGCATTTGATGGTAAGAGGGGGAAATGGATCAAGAAGTGAGAAAGGTCTGAAAGAGAAAGCAAGAGAGAAAACAAAGAAAGATGGAGATTCATCTTTGTCAGCAAAAAGGAGAAGGGGCAATAGAAAGAGAGGGAATTGGGGGATGCAGGGGAGATGTGCACCACAAGCAGAACAAACCATGGTTATAAAAACAGAATGATTGAAATTATGGTGCCTAATACACTCAGTACAGGGTTAATTTACTCTGAGAAGTTATCAGGTAAAGGTGTGCTGCATTCAAGCTATGGTAAGCCATTGAGGGTAGGATCAGCCTATAATAAGCCAAGTATAATAGTGCCATGCTCCTATCTTATGTTTCATTAGTTGCACGAGTAGCTGTGCAGCTGTTTCACGAGTCGCTGTATATCCACAAACAGTGTCATCAAACTCAGTGGGGCGACATGTGTTCACAGCACATGTTCACAGGGTCGGGCCCAGCTTTGCATGACTCTCTTAGCCACAGTCCATTAGACAGCTGATATTTTTACAGGTTTTAATTATTCCAAAAGTCTTGTGATTAATTAAGTTAAATACAAATCAATTGCTCACTTCCCATTATTGATGAGGCCTCATGCTTGGAGCTAGATAGACGCATACTGAGGGACAGCACCTGTAGTGAAAAGTTCCCAGTCTAAACAGATAAAGCTAACAAAAAGAGGGAAGGAGACCTGAGGCACAGAGGAGAAGGGACTTGCCTGAGGTCACACAGCAGGTCAGCAGCAGACACTGTCTCTAGATTTCTCCTCCACTGCCTCCATCCAGCAGACCATGCTGTTAACACTCTCATTTTAATGGTCTGAGCATGTTTGTATGAACGGCTACATTAAATACGTTGGGTCAGATTCTGCTTTTATATGCACAGGCACATATACTGCTGGTCACCCTGGAAAGGTTTTTATTGACATGAAAGAAGTTTCCAGGATGTGTAGTGGGGAATAGATGTAGAAACATCAAAACCGGAAGGGTTTTGTGCACCCACTGTATCTATACAGACAGATACACATTAGATCTCGATAAATAGTTGCAGAACATTTTTTGAACACTTCCGCAGAAAAATATCACAATAATTGTTGAATAAATATTGGTAAATGAAAATGTGGGTAGATGTGTGGTATGTCATGCACACACACACACACACAAAGTGTAAATATGCACAGATGTGTGACTGTGTGCGTATAACTATGAATAACAGTTTAAAATGTTGGTGATCTATGAAGTCCAGGAACACCTTTAAGCTTTCAAGTAGGTGTGGCCTTGTACATATGCAATATAGACACAATTACCCATCTTTCTGTCTCTCAGCTATCAAAGATTTTTAAAAGGCTATGAGACTCCAATGTCTGTTTTTGCTGTCAGTCTGACATGCATGATTTAAGAATTCAAAATAGTCCTGTAGTCCAGGCCTCAGATCTTCCTCATATACACTCTTGAGCAACTGTCACAGGCTTTACAATCGCGGGGCTGGGGGAACAGGGACCTTTTCCGCATAAAGAACAGCAAAGCAATGAAGGCTGGAGAACTTATTTGCACATTAGTTCATTTTTCTTAAGGTGTTCAGCAACAGCTTGGCCCCAAAATCAGGGGTGGTGATGGGGAGAGGGGATGCGTGCCCATTTGCAACAGGCTGGCCGCTTGCTGGATAGATCGTCTGCTAAGGAGTAAGCACCCAGAGTACCTGTGCAAATAAGTGCAGCATTATAACCCTGTATCACTGACGAGCACGCAGAGGTTGCCTTGTCTGGAAGGCCACAGTTATTGCTGCTGGAGCAGGCCCAAAAGAACACGGCTGCTCTAGCAGCATTTAAAGCACACGTTTACACTCCTGGAAACCCCTGGAGAATACGTTCAGTGAAACTGTGGATCACAAACTAAACCCGCCTCATGTACAAAATGATCAGGCATATTTCACGTACGTCTTCCCCCCCATTTAACCACCCACCAGAAGCCTTTATGAGCTCTGTTCTTCTGTGCAGTTGCACTGCTGTCATTTTAGCCTCTTTCTGATTGAGAGCTGCTAAGATACCACAGACGAGAAAAAAAAAATCTAATATTTAAAGGCATTATTCATGTTAAAGAATGAAGCAAAGCAGCTGTAGTGTCAGCGAGCAAGGAAGCTGTCAAATGATGAAGGTACACACTGAAGATGGAGAAAAGATGAAAGATGGCACTCCAGCCACTTGGCCTTCCACGTATCAGAAGAAACGTCCGCGGAGTGCCAGACTTTAGGCCAGATCCTCAGCAGGTTTAAATCAGTGTAGGCCCATTGATTTCAATGAAACTATCCCAATGTGTACAGCTGAGAATCTGACTCCTTAGGTTTTGTTTCTGCAGCCAGAGGAAGACATGGCATAAAAATATATAGTTTCATTCTTGTAGTTCTCCTGCCTTTTATTACATTAGTTTACCTTTACCTTATTGCTCTGTCGAATTAGGATGAGGAGTCTAATTCTTTACCCACCAGTGCCAATTTAGCTTATTGCTCCCACTCCTTAAGTGCTAATTTATTTTATACTCATGCACATTCCCAGCTCCCTGTCCCAAGAGGTCAAAACAAAAACAAAACCAAATAAAAACACAACCAAAAAACCATTTTTTTCATGCAGAGATTGCAATTTCTGTTTAATCATTAGAAAGGAAAATATATTACTTTGCACTGACATAGCACTTTCCTTCCACAGAACATTTAATTGTTGCCAAACCTGCATTTTTCAACAACAAAGAAGTTTTTTGTTGAAAAATTTTGTCCAGCTTTATTTTAGAAATGCAGGCACCATTGACAAGAGTTGGGCAAAACTGAAAATCAAGTAGATATATGAAGAAGCACTATGTTATACCTCCAGGTGAGTAGCATAGTCATTTTTGCCGCTGCATGCACATTCTTTCCTATTATGTATATCACATATAGTTATCTATGTATCTCTCTAGATGTTTGTCTGAATATGTGTGGAAATGAAGAATACAGACCCTCATCCTGCAAAAAAACTTAAGCATGTACATACTTTTGCTCTGGCATACTTTTGCTTCTGGCTTTGCAGAAGAAAACATATGAAAGAATCAGTTTTTGCTAAAGAGAAAAGGGTAAAAAGCCCAATTCTGCAGCCAGTCCAGGAGCAGAACACCCAATGACTTTCATGGTTGTTCCCTCCAGAGAGAGGATAGAATGCTGGTCGGAATTCAGCTATGATAAAACTATTTTTAATGTCTATGATGGTATTCTCAGCAATGGATAATTGGAAACTATAGGGATAAATTGGGCCTTCAGACACATATATTGGAAGTGAATGTGAAGACTCAAGCAAAGGTTTCTTAGGGGCTGATTGTAAATATCTTATTTTTTTTGAGGGAGCAGTTACTCACTAGAACAGTCTCACTGAAGATGGTGGGACTACTTCAGTGCTTGCCTTTTTGAGTTAGGGGCTCACAAGCTGGTGCTTAGAATGCAATATTTTAAGGTCAGTTCTACAGCTGATCAGAACATTTTTGGCAAATGAAATCTCACCAAAATGTACTGTTTTGCGGAAGCCAAAATATTTCATGGAAATGTATCAATTTTAATGATGTTTTTGTCAGGAAGGTTTTGAGGTGGGGAGGGAGAGCATGACTGACTTACTCTCCGACTCTATAGCCTCATGGGCAGGGCAATGATCTATATTTCCCCTAGCCCATCAAATAGTCCCTGGAACGTGGAAGACCCAGATTCAAGTCCCTGCTTCATAGCAGTTTTTCATCTCAGATCACACTGAATCAGGCAAAGCAAGGACTTGAAAGTGGTCTCCCACCTGCTAAGCCAGTGCCCTAACCACCAAAGGGCACACCTACCTATCTTTCCAAACTGAAAAGCTCAGGTTTTTATCTGAAAATGAACATTTTGACACAAATCTATTTTTGTGGAAACACTCAAAGTGCTTTGGTTTTGTTCCAATGGAGAATGAAAATTAATTTTGAAACCTCAAAAGTGGCCACAAAACAAAATCATGATCCTAGTAGGGACTATGTTTTTCCATCTCTGTGGACAATGCCTTACACTTCGGTAGCACTACAGGAATGTAAATAATGAATAAGCTACTCATGGATGTCATCAAATGATCTACTAGAGTTGGGATGTATTTAAAGACACTTCTGCAATGCATGTGGTATAAAAACTGACGGATAGATTATTTATCTTAAGAGTTGATCTGAGTCACAAATTTTAGATCCAAATTCGATCTTTGCCAGAATTAGAATGTATTTTCATCTTGGTCTTAGGTTTAGGCTTTTCATCAATCTATACTGACTTTTTAAATAGCTAAAGAAAGAAAGAATTGCAGGAAAGAGGATATATGTATATAAATAGCTGCTCCAATTTGTAAACTACTTTAGCGAACAGCTTTTCCCTAATGGGTAGTTTGTCAGTAGAGTGTGTGTGGCATAGCACATGCACTAGCTGTAACTTTTACATCACTTGATGCAACCATACTTAAAGACTTGATGGAAGGTGAGTGTTTTTCAGGCTTGCTGTCTCCGTAAAGAAAAGATGACTTGCTCAGTACTACTTTTTGAATAGTCTGCACCTCAGGTTCCTGACAGAATGTATGAAAAGCATAAAAATTGATTTTAAATGGGGGAAGGAGGGGAACCTCTCATGTACTTGCATAGAAAATAAAATTTGACCATAAGTGTATAAGTCCATGGATTAGACTAGAAAGTAATTGCTGGAAGAATCTTATAGTTTTGACAATGTATTGTAATTGTATTTCCTTCCCCAGTGTTACTTGTTAAGGGATGTAGTGTTTTGTTGATAGTGTACTTTCATAGTTCACCTTCTAATTACAAGGATATAAGCAGAGCAAAAATGTAAATAGCTCGAGCATGAGAGAAAAATAAGGCGAATTCTGATTTAGATTGTAAAATATAATAATTAAGAGGACTATCTTTGGACACATTTCTAAGCAACCACAGAATATGGCTTCCCTTTGTAATGCATGCAATTCACAGGAGGGAATATTCAAAACCATGTAGGAGCACAGGTATTAAGTCGGAAAATCTAAACCAAAATAAAATAAAATCCTATTTAAGGCTTCATCCTGCTCCCATTGAAGTCAATGGCAAAGCTCCTATTTACTTTAGTGTGAGCAGAATCCAACTCTTAGAGTTGCATCCAGTGGCCATTCACATCACTGGTGGTATTTCCATTGGCTTCGTTGGGAGTTGGACTGAGCCCGTAAAGTATAAAGATTCATTTCTACAAAGAATACAGAAGAAGCTGATTTTAAAAGGTTAAGTATTAGGTTCAGTCCAATTCAAGTTTAAAAAAAAAAAAAAGATAAAGTTTTGGAAACCAATTTTATTATTTCTTTGAAGCTCTAACCACTCCTTTATTTTCAGGTTGTTTAGTTTTAATGGGAGAATGTTACTTGCTGCTTATGCAGCTCCGTAAACAATCCACAACCAACATTTTATTCAATAAACGGAGCTCTTTTTCTTCTTACCTAGCTAATCCATGAGCAGAGTGTGATTGTTACTCATTTGTTTGCGCCTCAAAATTTGTTGATGAATGTTTTGCACAAACAAATTTCAGCCTGTGGATTGCAATGACTTGTCTGCAGTTAGTATTTCGTGGCGTGGTCAATATTTTAGTCATCAATATTTGAGGTGGGTGAGTGATTAGCTAAAATCAGTAGTATTGTTCCTGTGTGCCAATTGGATACTCTAACTTTAAAAAAAATCCTTCTGTTTCCCCCCAGATAAACCCCATTTTCTCACAAAACATTTTTATTAAAACAATTTCATAGGTTGGTATCATTATCATAATCTAGTCAAACCTCATGCGTAACAGAAGCCATATAATTTCGCCAGTAATTCCTTCATCAAACTCATCATTTGTGTTTGAACTAGAGCATGATTTAAATGGATCTTGTCTGCAGTTACAAAATTTGATTTCTTGACCATTCATGTTCACAGAACTTGAATTTCTTGAATGTTTGTGAAAAGCCAATGAAAAGGGATGAGAACACCATAGAGGTGGAGTTCTGATTAGCGGACTTTATATTTCCGAATATTTGCCCATCAGTTTTCTCATTACTTATCACTATTCACCTAGGTCTTGTAATAATAATAGGCCAAAAATTAAGAGGGGAGTCACAAAAACATTGTCAGTTGTTGAGAAATATTGTTTGAATTTCACAATTTCAATTTCAAATATTATTGAATGAAAAAAAAAATGCAACCAGTTCTAAAAAATAGGGAACACTTTTTGTGGACATTTAATTGAAAGCTCCAGGTGACCCTTATACAAGTTTTCAAAAACCCACAAAAATTAAAGAGTGCTTATCCTCTAACAAACACACAATTAACTCTACTAAACCCTACTAAATTCACCCCCCATACAGATCTAACCTGCATCAAACCCCACTCACCACAGAAGCCCCCACAAAGAGATTCACTTTTTAATGTCCCCAGATGGTTAACGATGCTCGGCTACTCCATACTGGAAGGGTAGGAGTTGAGGTGCACCTGCAGATTAAATATAGT
The DNA here is from genome assembly GCA_007922155.1 of Mesoclemmys tuberculata. NCBI lineage: Eukaryota > Metazoa > Chordata > Testudines > Chelidae > Mesoclemmys > Mesoclemmys tuberculata. Next base: position 18,825,263 of record ML675601.1, read on the forward strand.
ATCTTGCCTAACTCAGAAAATGGAAGAATTGAAACCCAAGTACAATAGGATGGGTTGCCCCTTTAAGAATTAGAGGCCTGAGGCCAGTCAGTCCTAGCCCTGGTCCACACTACAAACTTATGTCAGTGTAACTGTGACACTCAGGGGCATGCAAAATCCACACCCCTGAGCAACTCAGTTATACTGACTGAATTCCTGGTGTAGACAGTGCTATCCTGTCACCATAGTTACTGCCTCTTGGGGAGGTGGTGAACCCACACCACTGAGAGAAGCTCTCCCATCAGCATAGGTAGCGTCTTCACTAAACGCCACAGCAGTGCTGCTGCAGTGCTGTAAGGGGAGACAAACCCCTACTTACTCAGGAGGCACATCAGAACAGGGATCAGTGGATTCCCCTACAAAGAACAGCAGAGAAAGGTTCCCCAGGCAGACCACGGTGGGGATAGAGAGTAATGCAGAGTGAGTTCAGAGGATTCTCCAACAGAGAAACTTGTAAAATTAGACTATAGTCATGAAAGACCTGTGATGGGGGTGCATGACCTGCTAAAGAGGTAAATGGAGTGACTTCAGCACATTATTTTGAAGGTACATTAATCTAAGAAATCAGAACCTGAGAAAGAGTATGAATAGGCAAAGGGATTTGTGAGTTATTGGAAAAGCCCCTTGAAGGAAGAAACGGAGGCAAGGAGTCCTTGTAGGACTGCCTGGAGGTCATGCGGGAGTGGTTGGGAGAAGGCCACACTACAACACCAACCTACAGCTACCACTAAATTCTGTTTCCGCCTATTTATTTAATTTTCTTATTAACTGTCATTTTCATTCAGAAGTATTCATTCACCCTTGAAATCATGCCAAAACTATTGATAGTGACAACAGTGAACGTAAGTTAAATCTTAATATTCATTGATAGTTTGTCCAATTCTCTCTCCTGGATTAGAAAACTACTAGAATTAATCAAACTGTTGTTCTACAGTCACCGAGACTCACTTCACATTCTTTCACAACAGAGAGTGCACTGGAGAAATGTATGGGATTTGCATCAAAGAAGAGGTACTTCTGAAACTTAAAACCTTTTCAATGCTTCCATTATAGAGAATCTCTTCCTACTGTTCTAATTTTCAAAATTATTTTTCTTTTAACATTCATATGATTGTTAATTGTTCGGGGCCTATGGCAAAAACTGCCTTATTGCTTGTTTGAAAACAAAATTACTTCGGGACGCCTCCTTCCTGGGGATCTTAAAGTATCTTTTAAACAAGCCCGAAGTGAATTGGAGACAGATTGGAAGGCAGTAGTTTTGAATCTGGAAGAGGGAGCAAACCTCTTAAACAGTCTTCCTAGGTCTGGCTATCAGCTGCCACTGCCATGATCCGTTTTGTTCTGTCAGCACCACTCAAAACAGGATGCCACTGATCATTTGTGGTAATGTAGTATATTACAACATATTGTTCAATCATGTCTGAAATAAACACATGCCTGGGATTAAGCCATGGACTTGTCTCTTTTACTCAGAACTCATTTTTGCTGGTCAAGTCTGATTATTGGCTGAGGGAAGCAATTTCATTCCACGTTAGTTTCCTGTGTGTCTCGTTGTTTATTTCATTAGCGTGGTGCCTGGCTCTGAGACTCTTGTGCTGCTTCACACAGACTTATCTGGTCCATTCACTCAGTGATTGATTGCACTGACTGCAAACCAATGTGGGGGGATGAAGGGAGGTTTTGTTAGGGATTTTGGTGGAGTAGTCTGTGCTGGGTGGTGGCTGTAACTGAAGCAATTTTGAAAAGCTGCAGTAGATCACAAAACAAACAAAAAACTTATGATGAGGGGAAACCATGGTAATGTCAAAATATTTTATGAATGTCCGCACATAGAATGAGATATACTGAAATTATTCTTCCATCCATAGAATTGAAGCAGATGTTGGTACATTTGGCAAACTATCTGCAAAGCTCATTTTTTCTGTTTAGTTCTCTCCCATGAGGACATCCTGTAGTTCTGACGCAAGAAATGAATCAAGCCTAGACCTGAGTTCTATACCCAGCTACACCTCTGACCTTCCATGTGATGTTGGGTGAAGCATTTTGCCTCTTTACATTCCCATTTCTCAATCTGTAAAATATAGATAAGGATTTTTGCTTTTCTTTATAAATGGTCATAGTTCTATGAATGAAAAACACTATTTATATTCTAATTATTTTCTCTTTTTGTCTTTTTCTTTTCTTCCTTCAGGTTATGTAGGGTGAAATCCAGGCCCCTTTGAAGTCGATGGCAAAAACTCCTATTGACTTCAATGGCTCTAAGATTTTACCCATAGTTTTTTTTCTCCTGAATAAACACTTTGGCCCAATTCTTTCTGAGTGCAACTCCAATGATTTGAAAGAAATTATAGGAGGGATGGATGTGACACCTTTTGAACAGACCTGATATCAATTACACTTGTACTACCCTACCTCTCAACTGAGAGCAGAATTTGAAACTTTTGACATTGGAAGCTGATGTTCAAATTCTCCATAACAATACAACATGATTCACATGCACTGGCTGTCTAAAAAAAACCCACAAAAATTAAACAAGTGAATGTGCAATTCACTTTTGGGATCTCTGCATCTTTTAAAATATTTAACTCAGGTTTTTCCTCCCATTAGGACATGTGTTGGTCATATTTTCAAACACCTGTCTCAATCCAGTTAGAATATCCTTTGGCTGATGGACACTAATGATAGAGAATGAGAGGTTAATGCTGAGCGTTGCGATGCTGTCACTGACAGTAACAGATATGGACAGCAGCATCATTTATGAGGCAAGATTTAAGTTTTGGTCCCACCAGATTTTTAATGGAAACTTGCCATGGCTCAGATTTCACAGTCTCTATTAGTAGAGATCTCAGTAGCCAGATGGTCAGGGAAAATATAGAGTTTCACATGCACTGCTTAAAGGTTAGTGATATGAAGAAGAGTATACTATTACCTACACATTATCTGTGAAGTGAAGATAATGCTCAATGACACAAGACCAAAGCATGTCTTATTATGTATTATTGTTACTCTCATTATTTCTGTCTTAATTCTTCCCAAGAAGGTTTTGATTTTCTTGCCAGATGCTGCACGTTGAGCTGGATTGCTGCAGTCAAATATTGAGTGTTGGTTTGATTTTAAATTTTATTCCTCTATCAAACCTCACTTTGCCAGAAATGCCTAGAGATGCTCTGTTAGAACATGAATCTGGATGAAGCTTGGCTGCCAAAATGGCAAATTAGACATTGAAATAGCCATGTTATAGAACTCATCGCTACAGAAATGTAAAGAAAAAATCCAGTAAAGACACTATCCATTCTTGATGCAATGTGAAAAGTAATGTAAATTGTCTAATACTATAGAAGAAAGACACATGAAGGATTATCTTTCACTTTATATGCTGCCAACAGTTAAGATCAGATGGGTTGTTTTTGCTCACTAATGCCAGAGAATCAGTCTGAACTGGGCTAAGACAATGAGGGGTGCCTCAGAAATATGGCTTTGCCTACGGCACCCCAAGTCTCAGGATGTCAGCTGCCACTCTCTGACTGTTCTCAGAACTCTTTGCAGTTTAATCTTTATGACTAAGGCTGATCAAAAAATTTATGTTATGTGTATGTGTATGGCAAAAATTAATAGACATGACTGGGGTTGTGCCTAATTGTTAATTGACAACAAATACTGTCAATGAGATTACTAGGTAAGTGAATCTGGTCTTTTGGTCACCTGAAAATGTGGTCAAGCTATTCTATTAGAATTAAGGTTGTGATTTGAGCGTAGCTGGAGCCCATGGGGCCTAATGTAGAGCCTACTCAAGTCAATAAAGTCCATAAAGATTCCAATCCTGTTCTCAGTGAAGTCAGTAGGAAAGCTTCCAGCACTATAACTCACATGGTGATACATCGATATCTACAAAACCATCCAAAAAGGGTTAGTATGCAAATACCTGCCATTATTTAACATCAGCTGTACAGTAATGATATCCATACTTCTTTATCCCCCTGGGAATCAAAGAATACATTAAAGCAATTATGTATTTTATTGATGTCATGTGAAGAAAAAAGGCAAGCAGTTAAATGTATGTTATCAAGTAATTTTGGCCCAAAAGGTAGGAAACAAAATAGGCATTTGTAAAACTTCATGGGGCTGTATTCAGACAAGAGGCAGATCCACTGATGTCACAATAGTTATAGTACAGATAAATTTGATTTGCTGCAAAGAGAACTTTTTTTCCATGAAATTAAAATGTGAATGTAAGTGCATAAATGTTATTGTCCCTTAAAAATCTGTCCTATGTTTGAAAAAAAAAAGATTCCTAGGAATCATAGGAATATTACTATTAATAATTATTAAATTATAGGATAATTATTACTAGTTAATAGATAATCTAATTTATTTTAATCAGTTACAGTGTTTGGTCACCTGAAAATGCTCCTGTGCTTGGGAGTACAACACGATGTTTAATGTAAACTTTCCCCTTTTGTGTTGTACATCCGAGCACAGCAGCATTGCTCTAATTCATGTGAACCACCAAATGAAAAAATTACTCTAAAAATGTGACCCTCTCTCATGGTTTTCTGTGCACAAATGAGTAAACAAACACTGTAACTTGTGAAAATAAATTGGAATGTCTATTAACTAGCAATAATTTTTTTTCAAACATAGGAATTTTAATATTCCTTAATATTGTCCCTTAAAAAACCTGACATTTTAACTTGAAAAGGATAAAATGTTTTAAAATACCTAACATCTTCAAGTACATAAGTAACAATAGCTCATCCCATACATCTGACCCTATCAATTCATGACTGAATTCACTCTTACAGCAAAGCTGCAGTACATAAAGTATATACACTGAGCTTTCATGACTTGCGATGTCAGGCAAGTCCCTCAGGAGTTACGTTGTCTTCATTTATTGTCCTATATTTTTTACTGATCAGGGTGCCATCCATACCACCATGAGCTGTAGTACACACACAGAGGAATCTGTCTGGTAGGAAAGCTATCACTTACCTTAAACAAGAAAGTAAGGACTAATTCAATAACGCATTATACACTGCTTAAAGTGCATCATATTTTGGGAGGGGAAGCACCATGGGAAAAAATCCAAAAACACATCTGATTTCTTGCTCACAAAAGCATCCTGTATTGACTATTGTGAAAAAGGTCATGCTGACCTTCTTACTGTTTTATTTATTTGCCTTATATGGTGCCTAAAGGGCCAAGTCCAGATTGGGGCCCCATTGTACAGAGCACTGTAGAAACACACATTTAACTGTTCCTACTCCATGTTATATGTATACAGAGAACAAGTCTCATTTCTGCCTCCATAAATGTAGCCCATGTACAGCAGGCAATTTTGATCTCTGGAGGATCAGTCTTACTTAGAATCAGACATTTTTAAGTCCCAAGGGAACCATTATAATCACCTAGTCTGACCTGCATAACACAAGCCATAGAATTTCACCCAGCTACTCATGTACTCATTACTAACTACAGAATTTCATGGGACTTCATCCTAGCTTAGGCCATAATATTTCAATGCGCTCCATTCTGGCAAGATAGGGTCTTTATTCACTAAATAATACAGAAAATGGCAAGTACTACAGTGCACTCTATGTCACCTCTAAATGTGAGATGTTGGTTTAATGGCCTGAATATAGGAATTTCTGAGTTCTAATTCTTTTGTGGCCGTGGGCAAATTACCTAAACCTTCTGTCTCAATTTCCTTTTTGGTAAAATGGAGATAATCATATGAACTTACCTTTTGTAGTGTTGTGAAGATTAATTAATGTTTGTAAGATGTTTTGAAGTTAGAAAGCACTAGAGCTAGGTGAATAATTTATTCAGCTGATTGTTCCCTTTTTATGTTAATGAATAGTTAGGGAAAAGATCGTGCTTTTCTTGCATTTATTCATTATTCAAAATTATTTGCTGATTAATTTCTGGGAGTAATTCTTGGTTACAGCAGCTTGTCTGTAAGCAGTCAGTTGCGAGTTTTCAATATTTGAAATCTGAGCTGTAATTATTGGATACGGTCATGGAGCAGATATTCAGCTGGTGTAAACTGGCATAGCTCCACTGCAGTCAATGGAGTTTCAATGATTTATACCAGCTGAGTGTCTGGAGCATAGGCCATATGGTATATTTAATTTCTCTGACTGGTTGAGTATAACTCTTAAATTCAGGTTTATGGTGTAAAAATGCTTACAATTATTAATTTGGAATTGGCTTTCTGCAGGTATTCTGTACTGTTCACTTAAAATTGGCTATTTCAGCTACCATTCCTGCCTAAAAATTCATTTGCTAGAATATCTGTGGAAATTCCCTCCCCCCACCCCCGTCAATTTTTATCTAACTCCAGGAAACACTATATAAATGCTAAGTATTACTGAAACTACACTGTTTGTCACTGGCAAGGCAATAGATATCTGGTATCTTTGGGTTGTTTAACAAGTCTCAATGCAACCCTGATGCGTAGGAGGTGTGGAAAATACACTGATTAGCTGGAGGGATGGTACTTGAACCCCTTATTAACAGAGCTGACCTTTGGGGCTTATAAAAGCGAACCTCAGCTTTCATTTTTATTCAAAAGTAACGGCCTGTGCCAAAGCCCACTGAAGTTAATGGAAAGACTCCCATAGATTTCAGTGGGTTTTGCTTCAGGCCCTAAAACCTCTATCTCTTTTCCTTATGGAAAATGTAAGACTGTGTAAAAAGGTGCAAGCCTTGTGGTAAAACTGAAGGGGATAAACAGAGGGTACCGTGTCTACAGCATGAACTACAAGAACCTAAAAATTCCTTCCCCCTTACATTATTTTTTGTAGAATTACTCAGTCAATTTACATTGCTTTCCAATTAATCATCTCACTGATTATGTCCAGACCAGTGAATATTGGTGAAAATACTAACAGTGGCAAAGTAGCGGTGCCATACAGAGGAATCTCCATGAGGTGCTGTGAAGCAGGAAGCATGTGGATCTGAAGAGGTGAGTCAAGTTTACGGGGTGGAAGAATTGACAGATTTCTGAGGAAGCATGGTATGGAAGTGATAGATTTTTGTAAAGGAAAGAAAATAGAATTGATGGATTTTCTGGGAGGAGGGAGAAGACTCTGAAATTAATGCATTTTTTATTTTATTTAATTTTTTTTTCAAGAGAAGGATTTTATTTTGGGGAGGAAATTATGGAATTTATTCCATTGAAAGGTAGGAATGGGAAGGGACAGTATGGAACTGATGGGGTTCTTTTTAAAGAGAGAGGGATATTTTATCAAGTTATGCTGCAAGCGCTCTTGAGAAAACCTTTTGTTACGTTTTCGGCAGTGCATCATTGGGAAGGTTAAAAATAAGTAAGGATAGTGGAGCACTGTGGCAGGTCGGAAGGACATCAAATAGCACTCAGGAGAGAAGAGAGGCTGAAAAAAATATTTAAAAGACTGTAAACACCCCTAATAACTGTCAAAGCTCGGCAAGTATTTCAAAGTATTGTGAAACACTTTAAAACCTTTCTTTTTGAAACAGTGATACTCTGCCCCTATTGCTGTACCTATCTGATGGAAATATTGTCTCTGGTTCCATAAGATTCTCTCTGTGGTCATGCCTTACAAAATCAGTGCCCTGATAATCTTTGTGATTGTCAACCTAGTGCTGCTTGTGTGTGTTGGCATAGTGGTGCAGAGGCAAGCTTTGTGTGTGAGTTGTTGTAGATTGAAGTCCTATCTCATCTTTGGCAGTGAAAGTGGTATTTTCTCTGGCACCTATCATGCACTCAAATTATTTTTTAAAAATGTGCTTGGGTTTTCAAAGGAGCCTAAGGAGCTGGGTACCTAACTCCCTTAAGCCCCTCAGAAAATCTTCTGATACGTGTACACTTAACTTTTGATATGTGTTGGGTCTCAGTGGTAAGTACTTGACTTGATGATGCACACATTGAAGTCAACTGCAAATCTCCTTTCAGTGGTGAAAGATCAAGACCTATAAGATCAAGTATATTAAGATGAGGGCAACATTCGAACTTAAACCAGCAAAAGTTAAAGATTTCATACCCAAAACTAGAACTCCTCCAGTATGCCACGTTGGTGGTGATGATAACAATAATAATTTTGAATAATTTGCACTTATAAACACCTTAATTTCAAAGTTCTCAAACTGATTCAGCTCATGCTACTGTGAGATTGGCATCGTTTGCTGAGTGAGGTATCATTCACTATAGGAGAAAGTGAACCTAAGCCACTTGCCTCAGTAAACATATCACTTCAGGATGATGAGCATCTTCATCTCCCACGGACCGTGTTGCGCAGCATCTCACAGGAGTGTTCTGGTCCATTCAGAATGGATCCCATAGTGAATCTGTGGCACAGTGAGGAATAAACCCAGGACTCCTGAATCCCAATCAACTGATCTAACCAGTAGACCACACTGCCTCATGTGTCATATGCATTACTTTGGACCACACAGTTTTCACAAAAGCCTTACCTTTTTGCTATTGTGAGTTTAGGTTATATATTAATTGTAACCTTTGTCTAGCTTCCTGTATCAGCTTTGACTGAGACATGCTCTGTACATGTAGTGGCTGTATGCAGTTTAATTAGAAGTAGGTCCAAAACCCCAAGCTGTACTGTGGGGACATTTGCTTTAGAATTCAAACTTGGATTCTGTCATTTTTATACTGCGTCAAACCAAAACTTTTGTTGCACAACCTTCCCCGCCTCCCTCACACCCCTGAAAGCTCAGAGGTTTGAAATCTGGCTCAGACTTCAACAGCTGGAGCTATCTCCATTTCAGATCCAGAGCTTAGTAGGAATCTAAGGGGGGGACTATGGAAGTACCAGAGACACCCACTCCCCTTCTCCATTGCATAAACAAAACAAAAATGTAGTCAGGCAACTTTGAGTTTACTTTGTGGGTGAAGGTCACATGCTTGCACCCTGACTCCTTCATGAGTTAATACCTATGATTTTCTACAGTTGGAGCCAGAGATTTGCCTATTCCCATTGATTTTAGAGATTCCTGAGCTCAAATACTGTATTATTTTTCATCTCCAAACTTATCTTTTGCTCATGTATTCTCTTTCCCCTTCTTAGCCCTTCTTTATCTTTCATCCCATTTTTCTCTGTTCTCTATTTATTTACAACTACTGGCTTGCATTCTTTCTTTCTTCCTTCCCAGTTCCACATGTATGCCTTCTGCCTTTGACTCTGACACATTTTTTAATCCCTGGTTTTATATACAACCATAGAACATTACTTAAATAGGTAATGGTGTCCTTCACAGGGGGAATATATAAAGTTTCTTATATTAGAAGAAGTCATTGTGTATGTGGACATTAAACAAACTTGTGCTTACAATTTTTTTAAGTCATTGTACAGTGTACATTCACAGTGCAATGAAAAAATAGTTTATGTAGCGGCACAGCACAGCTGTACTTTATTTCTCAGAGTGCTCTAATTGCATACAGTTATACACGGTAATTAAAAGCAGTGGAGGTAAACACATTCAATAAAATCCAAATGTCCTTTTGTCGGAACAATCCTCTTTTTATCAAAGTGAACAAGAGCTGTAAAATTGATCTTCCAGGACCAATGCAATCATCCTTAAAAGGAAATTGGAGATTTCTTACATCCCTCTGGCGACTGAAATGCCAGAGGTTTTGCAACTGTATTTAGCCACATCATAAAGATTTGCCCATATTAGATTACTTTCTGTTGTCCAACTATTAATGGTCATGTGACATACTGTTAATTTTTATTTTGGAATTCCTGTGTACATACAATTTGGCCACTGTAATATTCGGTACATGCTGATACACACACACAAACCCACAGCTGTGTTCTTACTTGCACATTTTCCCAGTAACTTACAAAGGACGGAAATTTAAAAGGTTTACATAATAAATTAACTACCAATTTTTGTGTAACTGCTGGACACCAACCCATCTGAAACTGACAAGGCTACAAGTACTAATTAGGAGGCTCAGCCAGAGACACTGCAGGGTTTCCTTTCTTGTTCGTGCATGGGGATTTCAGCAGGTATTTCCAGGAGCATTACCGGGTGTTATGCATTTCAATTCCTTTGGCACTGAAGAGAGAAGTCTTAAGCCTTTGTTGGTTTTTTTTGTTTGTTCTGTTTTTACTATGCAGAATGCTTCCAATGTATATTTTTTGCATTTTTAACAGATTTTCCCCCACAGATACTTTTTTGTAATAATGCTGTGGCAGTTTGAAATAAGAATCTGTATTTGTTGTCTCCTCTATCACACATAATCAGAATACTTTGCCATTCTCTAGGGTGGTTTTATGAGATCTTGGCCACCGATATGCATTTAATGGATTTGATTCACCTCTTCTTTAGTCACTTTTATCAGTGCAAATTGTTTGTAAACTGCTACTATTCTGATCTGGTACCATTTTTCACCCACTTTGCACTGGTGTAAAAGACTATGCAAGGTGCAGTACTATGGTGAACTGGGTACTGTATACATCTCTGTATAAAATGCATTCACACATTCACGTAGACACAAAAGCACTTATCCTTAAAATCGTATGTGTGTTAGTAAATCTTCTCAATGCTTCCTCTAAGGGCGTACTCACAGTGCTGCATATACTGAGAAAGTTATTTTGTTATCTAAGGAACTGAAAAGTCGGTAAGGATGTCTACTGTATGTGCATATGTGTATAGTATTCTCAGGCAATTGTACAACAACAATTTCATATCTTTGTGTGATGGAGAATGAATAATATAATAGCAGGCCACTCTGCCCCTGTACCCTTAGGGCTCAGTTCACCATTGACCTGAACTTTGTTTAGCCATTTAAACTTGTGCCAAATGGGTGTAAAATGCTATTTTTCTGATTTAGCAGCACTTCTACTTCCACTGGTGTAAATAATCACACAAAATGGAGGACTCTGGCTCTCAGTTTACACTCCTGTTGATGGTTCATAGAACCCCAGTGGGCCAAGACCATCATCTTGCTTGCTCCTTTCTTTCTCACCGCAGGTCTGTTGGGATCAGCGAGACCCACACATTTTCTCTTCCTGTCATCTCCCAGCAATGGACAGACAGCACTTGTTCTCCAAAAGGTGATTGGGTAAGTGTGAAGAAATTGGGTGTTTGTTTCAAAAAAAGGGAAGAGAGATAACAGACTTTAGCCCAAAAAGGAACAAAAGATGTGTCGACAGTGTTGGGTTTGTAGTTTTCTGTTCCTCTGGAGGGCCGCAGGAAGATTCCTGAGTGAAAAGAAGAATGTGATTCTGCTGTGTTCTGTTTGATTTGGAAAGTCTTTGTTGCTGTGTGAGGGGAATCTGAAGAGGCTAGCTGGGGAAAACCAGTTTAAGACCTGATCAGTTACAGCTGGATTCCAGTTACCTGGAAGCGGCTGGAACTTGAAAGGTGACCTTGGCTGACGGGCTGGGCCAGAAGCTGCAAAATGCTGCAAAATCAGAACAGCAGACAACGGGGTGCTAAAGTAGAAGAACCCCAGCAAAACCACATCCAGGCATGAGGAGGTGCTTCAGCGGTGAGTTCCCTGTTACATATCTCCTGCTCCATTTTGTGACACCAAGCTCTTTGTCCCTTCCAAAGGGCTCCTGCATTGCTGGGGTCTAGGTAGTGGCACACTACAAAAAACAGAGCATTTCAGGACGTGCTTTTTCCATCTCCCTAAAGCAGCCCCTTGCTCAGAAAATCTGCTATTTCTACCTAAAGCAAAGTTCATGCTGGTAATGGTACACAGAAAAAAGATTGTTAAATAGATACAAGATGCATGTTTTAAATGAGTTCATTTATTTGAAAAACAAAATCTCACAAATACTGATTGGGGGAAAAATGAACTCTGAAAACAGTTATAAGAAAAATGACCGAGTAGGTCAAATTTGAGGGTTATTAACCTTGAGAATGTTTTATTACACCACCAAACATTTTAGCAATTTTAATAGCTAGTTTAATTATTGTGTAGGTCAAAACTGGCACCTCAGTTAATGGGTTGACTCAGGAAAGGAGGCTGTAGAGATCTGTACAAAAAATTCAGGGGCTGTGAATTAAAATAGTAAAATTTCAAGCACTGCTCTGGGCTTGAGAACTGATACCAATGAGCACATCATCCAGAGGCCTCTGTGCCTACTCTAGCTGTGAATGGATCTCCTGCAGGACTGAATACACAGGGTCATCTAGCGTAATAAAGTCAATGGAGCTAGGCCAATTTACACTAGCTGTGAAAATCTGTCCAATAATACTATGATAATATAATATTATACTATACTATAATAATATATAATATTATTTATACTATATTATATACTATATTATATATATATTATTATATACTATATATATATTATATACTATATATATTATATTATATACGATAATAATATATAATGTTATAATTATAATATTATTATGATAATATAATACTATAATAATACTCATTTGCATGGTAGCACAATTTATTATTATTATTATTATTATTTATTATGTACTGAAGTAAACTGAGGCTGCATTCATTGTCCCATTCATCTGATCAAGAATTGAAATAATATCAATTGACTTCTGTGATTAACCACAACTAACCCTATGCAGTTTGAATTTTGAAAACTGAGTACTGAATATGTGCCGCAAACTTGAGAAATAATCCCTCTCACCCTGCAAATTGTGTCAGGTAAATTCTGATAACAAAAATCAAGGCCATTGCAAACCCAGAACTACATTTGTCGAGTAAATTATTTGCTGCAAGGCATTTGCTCAGATGTGTTCACAATGAAATTCACTTTGCTTCAGGTTTCTTCCCCCAGTTTAATAAATGTTTGCCGAGGATCAGGAACCTACGCCAAGTTTAGAGTAACGTAAGTCAGAGTTTTGGTGCCAATGAGAGATTTATGATTTTGTGAGAAAATCATACAAAATTCTAAAGCTGTGACGGAGTTTTGCTTTGAAAAAAATTTGCAGATTGAAAACAGGTAAAATAAATTAAAACAAAAAAAGAGTGCAGAATCTTGTGGAAATTGAGATCACAGATTTTCTAATAACTGTTAAACAACTGAATATTTTCTAATAATTTTGCCCTTATCATTCATCTAAAGTCGGTCTTCTCAACCTTTCTCTATAAGTTCCAGTATAACTAGCAGCATTTTCTATGTGTGACCTACCCTATAGTCCTTTGTGGTTATGTCCCATAATCTTTTTGTAGCCATTGTAACTATTAGAAATTACAACATCACACCTGTATTTCATTGTAAATCTTGTTTCTGTAAGATTTCTAAAATAAAAGATTGGTTATTATTTATAAGTTAAGGCTTACAATGGAATCATGTTCAGCAAATATCATATTTAGGGTCCCATCTTCAGTCTATCAGAGTAATCAAGGTACATCCACAATTCTATAATTTTCAACACCAATTGTACTCATTGCAGAATTTCCATAAGAAACATTAAATATGGATTTTCTATTATTAACAATGAAACCACCACAATGAAATCACTTACCCTCACAATTTTGTTACAAAAATGAAAGAAATAAAAATGCCATCTTGATTTTTAAAATAACTTTTTCTAAAAAAACAAAATAATAACTACTATATATTGGGGAAAAAATCCACAAACTACCATTGCATTACTAGTAATAGCTTCTTGTGTGCATCTTGCACTTTGTTGAATATTTGCAGTAAATGGTATACATTGTTATTTTCTTTCAGAAAAAGAATACTTGCAGGATGCTGGTTATCCTTGTTTTCAGGAGGGAAGAAAACATTAGCCTGAGGGGGTTTCAAGCTGTCCTTTTTCAATTAAACTAAAGCATAAGATCCTGTTTCAGAATACATGCTGAGGAAAAGGTTATAAGCTCTTCTAGAGTCTCACTCACCATGGACATTCAGACCATAAAGATGAATTTGTCCACCTGCATGGAGAAGCATTCAAGTGCCCCTCATTAGTTGATCAAATTCATAGTTGTTCACGGATTCATCTTTGCCAATGTCAGTAGAAACCAGAAATATATTTTGTTGCTGTTGAACTGAATAGAGATTAGTTTTGGAGCTGGTCTTACAAATTGTTGAGCCTCTTGTGGAAAGTACTCTCTGCCTCAAAATCGTATTGAGGCTATTGAGAATGCTGAGTAGAGCAGGGAACATAATGCAAAACTTTTATCTGCAAATATTTGTCCCCATTTTTAAATGAATCCACTTCAGCCCTGTTTGCTTCTTCTATGTTCACTTTCCACAAACATTGGAATGAACAAGTCTCTCGGTACAAATATCTGAAGAAAATGAAATCCGGTATTCTTACTTGAACTGCTTACATGTTCACCCAACCGGGGAATGGAAATAACACTATAGTGTTCCAGGGGCTTATCTGGCCAGTCAAAACTATTCAACAAGCTGCAACACAGAAATACATAATAGATTTGTCCAATGGATAAGGCACACTGTCTTGGGTGGGAACTGTAAGCAAGTCCTTAGCCATCTGGATGCCTCAGTTCCCCCATTTATAAAATAAGCAATCTGACACTTAGCACTTGTGCTAAAGAACTTGGAAATCTGCTGATGAAAAGAGCTATACTAATCCTATCGGTCTGTATGTGCTGAAAGCGAGCAGCTTGTATTTATTTCCAGATTCTCCGGCCACCACCCTTCACCTTCCACACTTTGGCCATGTCTCCCACTGCCACTCTTTTGTAATGCACCTAGAGATCATGAGCTCAAGGCGAAGCAATGGTAATGTAGAGTGTAAGCTTGCTTTGCAAACGATATTCGTTAGAAGAATGAGGAAGCATTTGATAAGCCAAAAGGTATACAATTTTTTTTTTTTGCATTTTAATTGACTATACAAGACAAAAAAAGTCCCATTCAGTTTTATATCCTACTACAGTTAGACATATCTTTATGCTCCTTAATCCGTATAAGAAGAGGCAGTAAAATCACAAATTTGCATTCTTTCAATGAAGTCCACATCAGAAACACGTAATGTAATTAATACAACTTGGAACTAAGTGTCCATTCACTTCTCCCGGTTCCATCCATCAGTGTAACTCCATTTACTTCAGAGAAGTTGCTCTTGATTTACATTGGTATAAGTTAGATCAGAATCAGATCCTTTTTCTCTTTGGGAGAGCCAAGCCAGTTAAGGCCATCTGCACTTACGCTGCAACCTCTCTTTCTGAAGATGATATAACTGGGCTTTGCTTTTGCAATAAGATGCATGATTTGGAATTGAAATTCAGCATATTGTATAGCAAGACTATCTAAAGACATATCTAAAGAAAATCTATAAGACATAGATGTAAAAGAATAAATTATGGAACTAACTTAGCATATGTCACCCATCTGTTTGTTCACTGTGCTTGAACATTGCATACTAGTCTCCCTTTTCCTCTGTCTTATCTCTTTAGATTATCATCTTTCTGAGATAGGGACTACCTTTTGTTCTGTGTTTGTGTAGTAATTGGTACAATGGGGCCCTGATCCTGACTGAAGCCTTCAGGTACTAATGGAATATCAATATAACAATAATAATAGAGGCTTTGCAGGTCTGATAACATTTTTGCTGTTTCCTTTATCTCTGCCATACAATATTTTTTTCAGATGTTGCATGCTTTGAAATGCCCTCTGAACTAGTGAAACCAAATCCTTTTAAAGTACCACTCCAAGACCACCACTCCCAATAGATCACAACCCAACTGTAAAATTCCTTTTGATCCTTCTACTTTGATAATAAGCCCAAAACACAGCTTTTCCCAGCTACTAAATATCCCAGATTTCCCTCTCACTCCAGCCTACTACATTCTCCTCCAACTTCCAACCCTTCCAGAGCCCCTCTAATAAACTGACAAGCCCAGAATTTCCCCCTGCCAGTGGTGAAATCCTACCAGGACTACTGCTCTCACATCTTACAGCTGCAAATCCACCCTTCCCAGGGAAAAGACTTACTTACTGTTGAAGTTTATAGTAAAAGAGTTGGATACTTTGCTAACAAGTACATAATGGCTTCTAAAGTAATGTACTGTCTGTGTATTTGACAGTGAAGGGAACTGGTAAGTAATGGCATATGGTACATTAGCTCTAGTTCACCAGCTCCAATATAACCTATCTGGTGTCCTCAAAGATTGCTATCATCTAGTGCTGCTTTGTGGCCTATGTAACTAACCCGAGTATTCACTTCCTAATGGGCAAGTGTCCACATAACCCACTGACACCCTTGTTAGGTAGTCTTAGCCTTTATGTCTATATATCTGTGTCGTGCTGCAGTGTGTAAAATCCACACCCCAGAGCGACAAAGTTATATTGGTATAACTCCTGGTGTAGAAAGCACTATGTCAGCGGCAGGGCTTCTTACATCGATATAGCTACCATCTCTTAGGGAAGTGGAATAGCTACACTGATGGGAGAAGTCCTCCCATCAGTGTAGGTAGCGTCTTCTCTAAGCGCTGCAGAGGCACAGCTGCTTCGGTGCAGCTCTGTTAGTATAGACAAGCCCTTGGATTAGAAACCTAGGACTGAGCTGGCAGACAGCAGAGACCAGACGACCCTCTCATCATTAGGATAGTATTCTCTGTGGGTCAAGATTGAGAGAGACAGAATATAGTAGGGAAAGCCAGCACTGTGGTGTGGATGGAGAAAACTGGTTTACAACATCATCAGTCTGTCAGTTTTATAAGCCCGACATTCAATATTTTTGTTATGGACGTGACCTATTTCTGACTGCAGTGTCTCTGTTTGGGGCCAGTGTGACTTCAGTCCTGTTGATTTTAAATTAAGTCTGTGCTATGAGAAAATGAGAAGCTTTTTCATGTCTGTGTATTCCTCCACTAAATTTCTGAGGGCTCTGCCTGTGTGCAGAGGCAGCAGACATTTTGTTCTCCAAACCATTACAGGACATATATATGTACTCAGCATGCTTCATTTTGCTGTTGTTAATATTTGTCTTGCACTAGCACTTAGGAGTCCTAATAAGGGAACAAGACTCCACTGTGCTAGGTACTCTGCAGAACAAAAAGATCCCTGCCTTAAAGAATTTACAAAAACTTTTGTTCCCTATTGTTTTCCTTAAAGTAAAATAAGTAATTTGGACTGAAAATAATACAGTTCCTCTCTGTAGTATAAAAATAACAGCAAGGCCCAGGATTAAAAAATGTGGCAATGAAAGGCAATGGGATCATGTCATTTCCCTCAGTTCATCTCTGCTCTGATGCCTTTTTTTCTTGACAGAGCACATGTGATCTGCAAGCCACCATCCTCTCACAGCTGTTTTATAATAGGCAGGATTTACCAATGATTAGCCAGTTAACATTTTGGAAACTTAGCCTGAAGGTAAAAATTAGGAAGAATTGCCTGAAGTTCCCTGGGAAGACTGTTGAGAATAAAACACACGGGAGGGAAAACCTAGTGAGCAATTTTAAGTGTTATTTTTCAAGTTCATTAATAAATGTAGAGAATTTAAAAAAGGGAATTATACTTCCTGACGTCCTGAGGGATTTTACTGCCGACCGTTTGAAAATTATCATTTTTTTAGATAAACCAATTAAAAAGAAATAAGGCTTTTGCATCATACTGAGCGTACTAAACAGGGATTTTGAAAGGATCTGTTTCTGCTTAATAGTTTAATAAGATTTTATTATTTTGTATTCTCACAATGGGGAGTTGATGAGCAAAATCTCTTCTTTAATTTCAATTAGAATCAAGTAACGTGTGGAATAAAATCACAGAAGTTATTCGGAGCATAAAGGTTAAAGGATCCCCTCCTGCTGTAGTACTTTTCCAATGGAAAATTATTTTGATTACAGCACGTGGGAGTTCTGAAGTGGTGATTCATGGTTCGATATAAGGTTGATAGGCAGACAGGGAGGAATCCAAATTCAAGCTGTCAGCCATGCTCCCAATCCAACCTCCACTGTGATCAGTGGAAAGGTTCCCGTTTACTTCAATGGGCTTTGAATCAGGCTGTTACTCCTCTACTTCTTGCGCGAGCAGCAGTGGAACTGTGGTAAAAGTGACAAGACATTTAATCCAAGGAGAGGATGAAATCTAGGTCATCATTTTGATCTGGTTTCAGAGGAAAAGTAGCTTTGGTTTGCCTGAGTTAGGATCCTCTGAAAGTTGCACTCAGGAAATGCATCGTAGATTTCTGCCCCTCCCCTCCACTAGGCTCATAAAATGTGCAGCTAATGGAGGGTTTGCAGCACATACAATTAAGTTAGCTGCACAGTGGCATCTCCAGTAAAATGTATTGCTGCAAATTGGCAGCAACACCTGGACCTTGGAGAAGGACTGCTATGGATTTTGCAATGTGCATGAGGATCAGCAAGGGCTCATGTGGGCTTCATAAGATGCGCAAGTGTCCAAAAAGGATGGAGTGCTTGTCTGAGCTCTTGTAGGACAGAGCTTCTGAGGTGCACATGAGAGGGGAGTTCCAGGTGAAAGAGGGCTTGTCCTGTACCACTATGGACATCGTTGCCCCTTTCTTCTGGTCATCTGGTGGGATGGGTCAGCGTTCTCACACTGACCTGATAAGAAGCTGCTGCAGCAAGTCACTTTATGGCTCTCCAGCCCTTAAAGGGGCACGCACATTTTCTGACAAGCCAACAGCGGCCCCCACTGCCTAATGTGTATTGAGGTCATTCTAAGAGAATTGCAAGAGCCGGACTGGGGAAGGCTGGCTGGGGAATTAGAACTGCTCACATTATATTTGTTGGAACTTCTTTTCTGTGTCTGGAATTTTGACTAAAGTGACAACGTTTCTGGAAAACTAGATGTTTTCAGTAAATAGTTTTAAACCAAAACCCAAACATTTGTACCAAAAATGGCTTCTGAAAACCAAAATATTAAACTCCTTAAAATAAGTTAAGTGCAAATTATTCTGTTGCCTCAGCTTTAGTGACTTCTGGAAGGTGGAAGAGTCAGAGGAAGGGCCACTGTGAACGTCAAGGTGCACAGGATAGATAATCTGTCACGGATGTACCTTTAGATGCTCCTCAGACAGGGAGGGCAAAAATCGGCTTTCTCCAACCGTGTAAGGCTGGCAGCAGAGAAGCTCTGGTCTGTAGATGTGGGCCAGGGATGGTATTCAGATGGTGTCTAGCTAAATAGCTCCAGATTGTGGAATATTTCAAACCAGAATGAAGCTCCTTTTCATGCTTTTGGTGTGTTTCTTTTTTTAAATGTTACGTTTATTTATTTATCTTTTTTTAAGTTAAATAAAAAAAACTTTAGGAAATTCCATGGCGGGGTAGGGACTTTGTTAATGCAATATTAAGCCTGCTTGGGTAAATGCCTACAATTAAAGATACGCCACAGGTAAGGTTGCACAAGCAATTTTTCCATGTCTCTTTACCTTTGTACGTATGCATTATGACACAGGGCCGGGCCCTCAATTGGCAGTTACACGAGCACAGCTCTGTTGACTTCACTGGCGCTTTTGCTACTTCCACACGCTGAAGTTCTAGCTGACAGCTGTTAATTACATGATCACTACTTCTCAAATAGTACAACAGAATATATCATGCATTTTTTTCCTACAAACTTTGCTACATGTGTAGCATACACTGCTCTGCATGGACAAAATGAGACAATGAAACACATTTATGTGAAGAGTACACAGTAAAGCATACTTACCCAACATATTACAAGGTCTTGTTCTTATGAATCTACATGCTTATGATTAATTTTTAGTACATAAGTAGTACATCACTACAATGGCATTACTCATGTGTGTAGAGTTACTGATATGCATAAATATGTAGTATTGGGCCATATATTAGCATTTAATTTGATGCTGTTCCGTGCTTTATCCTCCAAACTGGATCTGGAAAATTTGCATTGCACTTTTGTGCACAGCTAAGTCATCTTCATAATTAACTGTCTTATCCTCTAAGCTGCACCTAACAAAGGCTATGCTGATGAATGAAAAGCAAATTAACTTATTAAAATCTATATATAAACAGAAAAGACAATATACAAAAGGTCTAGGTCAATGATGATACACTGGATCAGGATGACAATGAAATCAGTGTGAATTAATATGAAAAAAAAAAAAAGAGAGAAAGATGTTACATGTGTATCAAACCTGAGGAAAAACATGTGTTGTTTTTCAGCATTGCTCCAATGAAGTCTATGAAGCTATGTTGATTGACACCAGCTAAGGATCTAGTCCTGTGGACCAAAACTGTGCTTAGCTATAGCTCTTTGCTATGGACTTAACTGGAATTACTCCATATTTTAAGTAGTGTAATGGAGAATGGAATTTGTCCCTCTATTGCAATGCATAAGAAAAGTAAGGTAGAGTTAACATTGCATGTGCAACCTCAGCTTTGCCACTGCCTGACTTTAAATGTGCAATATCCCGAGGTCAATGTGTCAAGGTCAGCTTCTGCCTTCAGTTGCTAAAATCTGATGGCAGATTTTAAACCTTTAAAGTTTTATTAAGAGTATTCCCCCCATAAAGGAATACTTCATATCTTTTTGCTATTTCCATACTTGCCATCCCTCTGATGCTAGATCTCAGCACACCAGACGCTATACTTTTGTTTTTATCAAGTTACTGTTCTCTGTTATTCTAGTTTTTATTTGCCTTTTTCCTGGTTTTATTTTTCCTATCCACCCTTCCACCCTCCAATACAGGGACAGTTTCACTCAGAGTAATGGAGCAGTGGAAATTAAATGAGTGTGCATGTAGTCCAATGAACTCGGTATACAGCTCATCTTGTAACTATACTTAATCTAAACAACCTTTTTTATGCTCTGTTGGAATGGCATTTTCAAAAGGCTATATAGCAGTAAATGAGTGTATATGTCAGTAAGGATTTGCTAGACAAATCAAATCTTCCTGACAAGTACATCTCTTCATTACTATTTACTACACATCTGAGTTTGAAGGACAATTTTTGTGATTGGACCATTAACATTTACTGTCATTTTAGCAATGTCTTCCAACTTTTCTTTCTCTTTGCCTCCTTTCTTTGTGTGTTGCAGCTTTTTTCTCACAACAGAAGTCAGCTTTACAAGGAAGGATTATAACACCAATGTGTTAGAGAGATTTTTTTCCCCCTTCAAGCTGGCTTCTTGAACAGAAGTTTCTTAAGTACAAAATAAAGGTTAAATACAAGGTTCCTAAGTACAACATAAAAATGGAGTACAGTTGCTGCCTTTATAAACAAAATATATCATGGCAATGGAGGCCATGAAATTATTCATGTGCATGCTTGTTATGAAACTCTCTGTAGAAAGTTTTGAACACCGAAAGTGAAACCCAGCCCCATTGAAGCTTAATAGCAAAACTCTCATTGACTTCATTGCAGCTAGGATTTTACCTAGAGAGCCGGATCTAGGGAAACCCAGGAGGACTGGCCACAGCAATGCACTTTGCTGGTCACTGAGTCCGAGTCCTTTACGTGGCAGAGCATCTGCACAAAAGGAGGGTTAATCCCAGGCCCAGCTGAACTAATTCTGGGAGAAAAGGTTCTATATGGACGAGTGTTAGGACCTTTGTGCTAAGAAGTATCCCGGAGAAAAATTATGATGCTCATCTGGGAGAGAGGAACAGGTAAAAGAGGAGAAACCATGATCACAGGTGAGAAAGAGGGGGAAGCAGCGAGGCTTGGCCAGAAGTTTGGCACAGAGATATACTGTAGATACCAAATACCTGGGTAGAGTTTTGTTCTTTGCAGTTCAAGGACTTGTGAATATTTTTGAATTAATCTGTTTTGAAAAATACTCCGAGTCTACATCAATATCTTTTCGAGAACAAAAAAACCCAAAACCATTCCACTGCAAATACCTCAGATCTGCTACCACTCAGTGAAGAGGCAACACTATATTAGTCCCCAAAAGGTAGAGGGAAGCCCTTTGTCTGTTACAAATCTGTTACCATCATTTTGGAGTATTCACATGTACTATGTGAAATGCAAGATACCTGTGCTATGGAGGGATATTAGTTGGTGGCTCCTTCATGGAGTCGTTAGGATGGGCATAACCTGGTGCAATTCATCTCTCTCCCTGATACCTGCCCTTTCGGTGGTGTGAGGGACACCCTGGCACACATCTATTTGGAGTGCACCAGGTTGCAGCCCCTTTTCCGGCTCCTCCAGACCCTGCTTCTAAAGTTCTGGCTGCATTTCTTCCCACACCTTCTAATATATGCACACCTCACCCATGGCCCCACAAAGTCATGGGTCCTCTTCATCAACCTGCTCCTAGCACTAGCCAAAGTGGCCATCTACAATACCAGGGAGAGGATGTTAGCTGAGGGGGTGCTCTGCGACTGTGGGGACTATTTCCATTCCTCCATCTGTTCACGCATCCAGACTGAGTTTCTCTGGGCTGCATCCACTGTCTCCCTAGACACCTTTGAAGAGCAGTGTGAGGTGTCCAGGGTTCTCTGCTTGGTGTCCCCTTCAGGTTCCCTCCTTTTGAATCTTTGACCCACATGCTTGTTTCCAGCTTTTTTCATTTGTTGCCCCAAATAATTCTTTGAGTCCCAGGCTCAATAACTTCTCCTCTTAGGCTGGGGGAAGAGCCTTCAGATGTGGGCTGTCTGGTACCCACCTACATGCGAGAACTCACTAGGGCCAGTGCTACAGCCCTTGAAGGAAAATGAAAGAGAGGGAACAAAATCTACTTCACAATGTACAATTAAATTAAATTTTCCCAAGCCTACAAACTCTTAATCACAAGTGACCTTACTTGTGTAATAATTAAGTAATAGCATAGAGTAGTATACATGAGGATGGCCAGGTGAACAGGATTTAGTCCAGGATCAAGTCTTTTTTTGGGGGGCTCATTTTAACATGATGAGTGTTTACCCTACACTAGCCTGGAAAGGCTCAATGAGGGTCAGATGGGGCCAATTAACCTGATAAGCCTCGCCTGAAGCGGAGTAAGACTGAATGAAGATGGAGCCTAGCTGAGCAGTATCAGGTAGGGCTGGTATAAGACTAGGAAGAAAAGAAAGGAAAGGCTACAGTGTGGAAGCCTGTGGTCACTGTTTCAGGTTAGAGAAGGTAAGCAGGAAACCTAGTGGGGGAGTAGAAACCCTGGGATCCTAGCCCTGAAGGGTTACCCAGAAGGATGGTGGTTAAGGAAGTCTTAAAAAAAAAAAGATGGAGTAGGAAGCAGCCCAGGAAAATAACAGCCAAGTTTAGGCTGGAGCTAACCTTGGCTGCTGATTGTAGGGTCCCTGGGCTGGAACCCAAAATAGTGGGCAGGTCTGTGTTCCCCTACCTCACCACTGAGGAAGTGGTATAGTTTTGAATTAGACAACTGCCGGGAACCGCACCTGCTTAGCCAGCCCGGTGAGACTTTGATGCCCTAGAAAGGGAAAACTATGTAGTAACCTGGCTGGAGGGCCAAGCCATGAAGAGGGAGCATCCTGACTCACAACCAGGAAGCACTGTAACTCTGGGAGTATGAGAGAATATCTCTTGTTGCAGTGTGAACAAGAGATAGAAGGGGGTATCTGATTGGGTGGAGCAACTCCACAGATGTAGACACAAGGAGGGACTCCAGTAGTGAGTGAACCCTGTGACAGGTGGGTAGAAAGAGAACTCCTGGCCACAAAAAACAAGTCTACTACAACAAGCAGGTACAGCCAACACAAATATGGAAGAGCAAACCAGACAGCAGTGTGCCTCAGGCCTCAATATCAACACTGTCGGAGTTGGCTAGAAAATTTTGAAACATTGAATGTTCTAATAAAACGGGGGTAAGGGGTGGGATGCAGATTAAAAATTCTGATTTCGGATTAGAAATGGGGCTGACTGGAATCTTGAATTCCTATTCCCAGAGAAAAGCTGAAATTAAAAAAAAATACCACCTTCTGCATCTAAATAAAATTGTTCAAGCTCCCCAGTGTGCCAGCTTGCCTTTCTGGTGAGCTACCAAGAAGCTGGGGGTTGGAAAGTCCTGACAGCCTACTTAGAAGAGCTTGGCTTTCATATTCCAAGGTGACTTTGGAGAGCTGGGAGTTAAAAAGATCCCCTTTTGATTTGTAAACCTGGTGTGAATTCAGTGAGAGGATAAATATGGAACTCTGGGATGTCATTTTTACAGTCACTTTTCTGATCATAATTGCCTTTTAAGCTTTGAGACTTTTTTACAGGTGTTCAGAAACATCCCTGAATAGTTAAAATCTTGTGGCTTTTGCTCACCACCACAGGTTATGTCAGCATAGCACCATTGTTTTGGTGTAAAACTGGAGTTGCACAGTTGTGGGTCATGCTTCCAGGTGTATAGCATTTTGAGTCTTGTTACTTTAAATGAATTTTGCCAAACTAGGTAAAGAAGTAAATATGAAAACTGGCTAACACAGAGCAGATCACTTATATCCAGGGTTTGAGTCTGATTTAAACATATTAGTGTGGTGTAACTCCATTGAAATTAATTGAATTATCTAGGTACAAACCTGGTGTGAGATCATGCCCAAAGCCTCTTTTAAATATAGCTCAGTAGTGTAAGTTTATTATATAGATTCAAGGTCAGATGTTATGGGGCATACATTAGCATAACTCCATTGAAGTTACTATACACCAGTCTCAGGCCCAGTCCTGCAAACATGCATGTGAATAATTCAGAGGTACAGGATCAGGTTCTGAAAAGACCATATTTTACTCAGAAGTCCAAGGAGGCAGAGTTCATTTGAATATTCAACTGCTGACACTCGCACCCTTGATTTCTTACCCTTGATGTTGCACTTATGCTTGAGTACTTGTTTTGTTCTGGGCTCTTTTTCCATAGAATGTATTTTCTTTTGAAGTGGCTGGATTTATTGTTAAGCTTGTTGGAAACGAATAATGTATTGGCAAAGAAATATTCAAGTGAATCATCAATATTGCTTCTATGGCTATGTCTGAAAGTTCACCATGAATCTCCTTTAATAGATCTTTAGCCACCCAGACATAGCCAGCTAAAGCCAGGTTATTATGTTTGTCTGAGACCTAGACACAAAGATCAGACCATGTTCAATATAAATGGGCTGGGAAGGATGCCATAGATTGAGTTTCTCTGTGGTTTCTTATTTTTCATTCTAGGACATCATCAAAGAATTAACATCGAAGCAAAAGAAAACTAAAAATGTACCACTTGTAAATGCTTTTAAGTATTGCTCACAGGGATACATCATTACTGTTTAAAAGACAAGGAGATGCAAGGACTGTCTGTCCTTTAGAAGGTTAAGATTTTGTTTAGACGTATTCCACAAAAAGGAGGGGCAGAGGGAGAGAAGAGGAAATAACATTGAGAGGAAAATCCTTCAGTGATCAAAATATATTTGACTGCATAAGGATATTAACACCTCAGACTCCTTTAGCATTTCCTGGGCTATGCATCATGTATTCCCACAACTCCTGGAAATTAGAGACACAGGTTTCTATGTTGTTTACTCAGTTCCCAGCAGTTGCTAATTACCATCAGGGTAGTCAACTCCATCTGCTGTAGTCAGCCAAGTACACATATCCGTCTTAGTCATCTTAATTTCCTCACTCCCACCTTTGCTTGGTGTCTGATTCTTCACTCTGTCAGAGGCAGGGAGAAGAGAAAAAACATGGTCTGAGCAAAGACAGATTGAAGGTACCTGGTCAAAGGGAAAATGCGCCACCCTCAGTTGTTCCTCAGTTGATGAATGTGTCTGGTTGGTGAGCTAGTTTGAAAAGTAAATATATTCCCTGGAAGTCTTCCCAAATCAAAAGAGAGAATGTGGATGTGTTGGAGACCTTTCAGCTTGTTTTCTTAATTACAAAAAGTGATCAGTTTCTCTACTGGTGAAATCAAAAGGCAGGTTTTATTGTGAAATTAGTCAAACAACTGGAGTTTTTTGTAAGTTATTTTTGTTCTTTTTACAGAAAAAAAGAATAGAATAACTAAGCTGGCCAGTTCAGCAATTAACATTTCACATGATATCCATGTATAACACATTTTAAATGTTATTGGGGTGGGGGAAATAAGTCATCTTCCAAACAAGCATTGGCAACCTATCAATCCCAAGTGTAATCACCCAGCAGAGACGTATTTACCCATGAGACAATGGGAGCATAGCCTCTGATTTCCCATCCTTCACTGTTCCTTGTTCTTTCTTTCTTAGCTAGTTTGTTTACAATTTTATTTTAGAAAATACATAAGGGAAGGACATACAGCTGCTTATAGAAAATCCAAAACCCCTCTGATTTAAATCAATACAATTTAACAGGTGCTTGTTTTGCTGTTTACATTTGAAAAATCACCATGATTATATTTTTGACATAATAAAGCACTCTTCAGATTAATGGCCCCTGAAGCTCTTTTCTCACCTACTGGAATACCTCCTCATCTTCTTGTCCTCTTCCACCACAGTAACACTCTTTTGTCTACTGTAATGTGTCCATTGCACAATCTCATGGGAAGTACTACCATTAGAGAGAAACAAAAAATGCACAGCTTATAATTTACTTGAGGACTTTATTTGACTGTGGATGTTACAAATGAGCAACGGAATTAGGATAAATTAAGTAAAGTCCAAACAGAGTTACATTGTCAATAAATCTAAAATGAAACCATTGTGAGCCAAGCTCTGTCTTTTTTGTTGTTGTTTTCAGTCTCGCTCTGGCTGGAAGTGGTAAAGGGGGAAAATGATTAAAAATAATTTACCAAATTTTTAAAATACTAAACAAAGTTTGGATTTTGGTTGAGTTTCATTTCCTGTTTTATCTCAACTGCTTTTGTCCATTTGGAGTTTGGAATTACACTTGCTTTGATTAAATTAATAGGCATCAGACTTAAAACAAGCAAAAGCAAGTGTTTCTTCATACCATGCGCAGTCAAACCTTGGAACTTGTTGTCAGGGGATGATGTGAAGGTCAAAAGTATAACTGGATTTAAAAAAGAATTAGATAAATTCATGGAGGATAAGTCCATCATTGGCTATTAACCAAGATGGTCAGGGATGTCCCTAAACTTCCAACTGCAAGAAACATCTAGCATTAGGTACTATCAGAAATAGGATATTGGTCTGGATGGATCATTAGTTTGACCCAGTATGGACATACTTATGCTAAATTAACTGGAGTAATATACTGGAGAATCAAGCCTTCTATTCTCAATAGATTTCCAGACTAATACTGGAAACTCAAACTTCTTAAGGCTCATGCAGATCTAGTTACAAGTTAAGGATCTGCTCCTGCAACTTGTTGAGCTCAGGAAGATCTCTAAACTCATGCAAATCACCATGATGCAAAGAGATGTGTTCACGTCGATCCCTTTACTGTGCAGTGCTTCATTTAAGTCAATGAGGCTAAATGTGGGTTTGTCTGAAGGCAGAAACAGGGACCCTGTATTATATCAGATGACTGATGACATAACTGTCCAATGGATTTGTTTACACATATGACCCAATCAGCTCTTCAGTGTTGCAACCCAAGAGTAAATTGGCTGTGAGCTGAAATGTGGCACATAAGGATCTTTTCTCCTTCCTTTCTCCCCCTCCTCCCACACTTCACTTACATCTGCCTGACTGTTTAAATTTCAGGAATACAGGCAAGAAAAGATTTTGAAGGTTTTTAAAAATTATAATGAATAAATGGTTGCAATTTATAAGCATCACATTTTGGCAACCTCAGATCCCCAGTGTGGCTGATTTCCATTGTGCCTTTTAAAATAGATAAATGATTGCAAAAAAATGAAGATTAAAAAGAGGCTATTGTTGAATGCCCAATAACAACAGCTTTACCAAAAGATAATCAGTGGCTCATTGTGCATACACAGCATGGTTTGCTGATTGCCTATTAAAATTAAAAACAATATGCTGTGTAATCTCCCTGTGACATAAGGGCCTCAGTCTTTCGGTTATATGGTGAATTGTGTCAATTATTTGTGGGTTAAGTATTCACAACAGCATGCACAACTGAGTGTAAAAGTCTTGAAGAACCATGAAATCCTGTTGTATCAATCACTCCTGTCAGGTTCCTGCAATAGTCAAGCTTAAGATAAGGCAAGTGGAGTCTTGTGAACTTCTTTGTTTCATGTGTTCCATTGAGATCCATTATTTAACATACTTTATATGTTATTTAACTGAAAATGTTGGTACCATGCAATAGCTGTGGTCCTCAATCCTTATGCACACAACTCCCACTGAAGTCAATGGGAGTTTTGGGCCCATAATCCATGGAGGATCCAGTTCTACTGATTAATGTTTTTGAATTAATGAACTGAGGTGAAGTCTCCATTAAAAAGGAATGGTCTGGGTCTCACTGAGAATTGTCATGATTTAGTGTTGTTGTCATGTTGATCCCAGGATATTAGAGAGGCCATGTCGTGAGGTAATATCTTTTATTGGACCAACTTCTGTTGGTGAGAGAGACAAGCTTTCGAGCTTACATAGGGCTCTTCTTCAGGTTTGGGAAACTAATCTATCTAGCAGTGAAACTAAGCTAGTTTTCCAGACCTGAAGAAGAGCTCCATGTAAACTCGAAAGCTTCTCTCTCACAGACAGAATTTGGTCCAATACAAGATATATTACCTCACCCACATGGTCTATCTGAAATAGTGAATCAGTCTCTTTAAAAAAATAAAATAAAATACAGGAGCCATTTATTAAGAGCTACTAAAATACAAGCAAACAGCCTTGCAAACGAGTTGAGTCCTAAATTTGTGTCTTGTTTACCAGACATCACACCCTGTCCGAAACTCTGTATAACACAGATATATAGTAGCTGTAAAAAAGTTTTTGCAAGTAAACATAAGTGATGCTGTGGAGAAAATGACACAACATCCCACAATGTATTTAACAGGAGTGCTGTATCTAAGACAGAGGAGATAATCTTTCCACTCTACTCAGCACTGATAAAGTCTCAGCTGGAGTGCAGTGTCCAGGTTTGGACATCACATTTTTTTTAAAAAGTGAAGAAATTGGAGAGACAACAGGGGAGAGCAAAAAACATGATGAGAGGTTTAGAAAACCTGATATATGAGGAAAAGCTGAAAGAAGTGGGAATACTTACTTTGGAAAAAAGAAGGCTGGGGGGGGAATGGGAGCATAAGCCTTCAGATAAAAAGCTGTTGTAAAGAAGACAGTTCTCAGCTATTCTCTGTGTCCACCAAGGTAAGACAAATTGTAGCAAGGGGGATTCAGGTTAGATATTAGGAAATCCTTTCTAACTATAAGGATATATAAGCACTGGAACAGGTTAGTTAAGGAGGTTGTGGAATCCCCATTGCTGGTGATTTTTAAGAACTAGTTAGACAAAAACCTGTCAGGGATGGCCTATATATTCTTAATCCTGCCTCAGCACAGGGGGGTGGACTAGGTGATCTCCTGAGGTCCCTTCCTGCTCTACATTTCTATATTGTTATAGGAAAGCGCTCATAAAGCATGTTCTTTATCTTTTTCTTTTGCCATTTTTTCTAATTCTGTGACTTCATCTAAGCCTCACTGGAAACAATTACTTAGACTAAGCTTTTTGTGCTCTGTATTTGTACAGAGCCTATCATAAAGAGGGCTTAAAATGTGACTGGGGATCTAAGCACTACTGTAATACAGCTAATAATAAATGACTGGGCAACATTACAGAAGCAGTGCCTGGTAAATATATTCTTTTCAATAGATCAATTTCCTTTACATATATTATTTAATAAGTCAGGTTTGTTTATAAAATGCTGGATTTCTCTGGCTAACACAAAATGGCATGCACACAATACACCGACTTCCTTAAAAAGTCAGTTTTCTCTTTTACTTCTGGTGGACTGGGGATGTATCAATTTTTACTGTCTCCACAGCTGTAGTAAGTTTTCATTTAAAGGAGTTGCATTGTATTTCTGGTACAAAGAAACATTAGTCCTGAATAAGGCCTATTGTGTGGTTTGACCTGTTTTCTGCATTGAGTAACAGTCTCCTCTGTCTGTTAAAAGGAAGATAATAGTACGTAGGTATCTGACAGGACTGTTGTGAGGATTTATAAGTTGGTGTTTGAAACAGTGTGAAGCTAGAGATGCTAATTTATTAACCCCACAAAATATTTGTTTACTTAACATTCAGGTTGCTGTAGTGCATTTTCTATTTATGCAATCACTAAAAATCAAGGAAATCACCAGTTAACACCTCATCCACTGAAATACCATATGACACAAGTATTCAGATAGCTTATCTTCACAGGCCCGTTTACACATCCAGTATAAGCAATCACAATGCACATACTGAATTCCTCAGCCACACACTCTTGATTCTAACCTCATGTGTTTTTATGTGTGAACACATCAAAATGTTGTCAATACGTATGTTCTTATTGGATGCTGAGTTTGCTGATGAAGCTGATGTGAATTAGCATGGCAAAGTTTGGAGCCTTCTGGTCAAAGAGCAGTCATCAGTGATGTGTGACTCTGTCTCTTTGGCCATAGCTGCATCTGGGATCCTCTCATTGACCCCAAGTGTAAAGGCTGGTTCCACACTGACCCTTGCCCTTTTGATATCAGTTCAAAACAGTCCATGAGTGGTGTGGCAAATCGAAGCCAGATACACACATGGTTGGGTCAGTTATAAGAGACTGGTTTCTGGCATCAGCCACAGATCATTCTTTGTGCCACATCAACATCTCAGAGAAATCCAGGTAAGGAAAGTGAGCCCACGATGGGTGCCTCAACGACTGCCTGGAATGCTCTTGGGTGATCGAAAAGGTCTCTGTATAGTGATCAGCTTGGGTTTGCCCTGATCTTCTCAACCATTCTGGCTGTAGCAATCTCATGAGGGATGTGTGGAGGAGTGATGTTGCTTAACACAAGGAGCCACGGTACTGGAGTGGGTTGAATAATCCCAGTTATTATGTGCATGGCTGAATGTAGTTGTCTGTCAACCAACTTGGCATGAGATAAATGGAGCAAGACGGGAGCACAGTATTTTGTTGCAGAGCAAAGGAAAGCTAAACCAGAAGATCAGATTTTATGCATTTGCTCCCCAGGAATTGCCAGCCAGTTTGCTTAGAAGATTCTTATAAAACCTCATCATAGCCACAGTTTTCCTCAGGTAGATAAGATATGTGAGAGATCTATCTATGGTTACTCTAAGGTAGACCAAGTGGGATTTGTATTTCAAGTGATGTCCAATGAGAGAGCTAGTCAGTCCTTGGGGTGCTCTGGCATTGTAAAGATGGAACACACTCAAAGCAGTCTTGGTCACACTTGGTTGTAAATGCCACAGTTCAAGTTCTGGGAATGACAGTACTCGGATACATAAGCAAATGGCTTCTGTATACATGAACTGTGTATAGGACTGGGTATGTGGCAGATCACTTGTGTACAGGTTGAAAAGTGCCAGTGCAAGCACAGAGCCTTGGGGGAGACCTATAGGTACCCATATGTCTATAAGGCCCAGTCAGAAGCCCATGATTTCAATGAGCATTGGATCAGACCCTATAGATATGTGAGCAATAATAATATATTTGTACATGAAATAGTACATGAGTAGTTTTATGAATTTGTACATGAAAATGTGTGAAGTTGGCGATAAGAATGTATGTTTAAGTGTCAACAAGATTATTAGACATTATGTCAAACATTACTTATATAAATGGATGGACTTGAATCAAATGACCATCACCTTTTTAGATGTTCCTGGAAGAGCTGAGTTGTTTGATGTATGCCTCAGTGAGGCACGAATTACTTCTGCTTTTAATGTTTGCCCGGATCTAGTCAGGCCACGTGAGAGACGCATTTGGGAACATTACATGGCAGAGCTTCATAACCATGCATGTGACATTGCAAGAAACATATCAGTATAACATCATGTTCAGTATGTCATGAACATTCCAATGACCTTACCTGATATACTTTGCTTTAAGCAATACACAGTTACATTATAAGGGTGAACATGAATGATACACAATCACACCATAAGGGCGTACATAGGGTGCAGTGTGTCACAGCATCACAAACAATGATCTTCACTGGCCATGTCTGCACTCTCTGAATATTCATAAAGAACCGACTAAACTCCCCAAATCCCGTCCCAACATGCACTGAGTTCATTGTAAAATCTGAGCTAGATTTCCTTGCATCAGTCTCTTCTTTCAAAGTCCTGGTCAGGAATTTGGAAAGAATATTATCTTGAAGAACAGTCAATATTATCTTGAAGAACATCTGGGATCAGATGACTGCTTTGATTAATACTGTCATTTTATTTCTGGAAATGGGTAAGAATGTTTTATGCACTTGGACATGGTAGGTATCCCAGCTTCAGCCCATCTTAAAAATGAACACAAATTAATGCAGAAACAAGTGTGTTACTTAAGTAAAGTTACATGAATTATTTTTGATCCAAAGCTGTGCTCCTTGAGCTTAGACAATGAAAACTGCCAGTAGGCTTATGTCATGGACGGTTTAAAAATAGAGACGTGTGGGTTGTAAAATATCTGCTGTGACACAGATCTGATTGACTAATTATCTGCAACAAATTTTGGGTCCAATTCTTGCTCGCCAAACCCTTTTAGAATTCACCAGAGGGTGATTTTTTGGCAGGCTGTCAGCAAGAAAACAGGAGAAAGATTTGGGAAACATTAATAAAAGTTGAAAACAACAGCTTCTGAGGCATTTGAATCATCATTCAAGTACTGGAGAAAAGACTGCCAGATGAGGAAATAAGAAAACAGGGTGAGAATAGATAAGCGGTTAGAAAGAAAGGAAAGTTACATTTGGGAATCTGATGATGATGATAATTGTTAACATCTTTTTTTTTTTTCCTAAGCTTCCAATGGAAAGTGTCTCTTAAGTACCCAGAGAATGAGGTCTCATCTTGCATATTCACAAACACGTGATATAGTTAAACACACACACACCATAACAGAGCCCCATTTTTGTTGCTTTAACTGAGAAAAGCATTAAGGCGCAGTTGAGAGAAAAGGGAGAGAGTTACAGTCACCAGGAGGAAGGCAACTCCAGCAAGAAAAACACAACTAACTTTTTTCAGATAGGGAAGATAGGAAATTCTGATATTTTCTTTGTCACTTATAATTTGTCCCATATACGGCTCTCCATCTTCCCCGCCATCACACCACAAAAAGAGAAATGCGTACATATGTGCACACATGCAAGAGTGTAGACCAAGCTGCATATAATTCTGAAGTCATTTTCATTCCACAGGTTTTGAAAAGAGAAATTTTTCATTTATTCAAAATCTTGCATGACATTTTTATTAAAAAATGTATTGTATTCCTCTTTTCCTGTCCCGCTCCTCCTCCTCTTTCCTCCCTTCCCCTTTCCATTTTCCCAATAAAATGGGGGGGTGGGGTGGTAGGAATCATAAACATAAAACCAGTTTCATCAAATAAAAGAACAACTTAGAATACATTCACAAAAAACTTGAAAAAAGACCATTTTTTTTTAACAGGAATGTCTTTCATTCCGAAAATTTTGGCCAGCTTTATGCAGGAACTTCTGAAAATCTCACAATATGACAATATTTCAGGACCAGAAACAAATATAGTCCCTTGGTGTCTTAATTCTGGGTCAGATTCCGATACTTTTGCTCAGGCTATGAAGTAACAATGGGACTACTGACAGTGTATACTCTTTGTCAGTGAGTGGATCTAAATTTGCTTCTGTCCTAATGTCACCTTTGTTAATGATCAAAGATACTCACTGAACTACAGAATAGTATATGATATGATATAGTTATATCATTATATATTTATTGACTATATTATATTTATATTCCTTCTAAGGCTTAAAGGAGCTTAAAATATATGAGAAGTAGGTCCTACATATCTGATTTGGGTGCTTAGTAAGCTACTTATATCCCTATATGGCCAAAACTAAATTGCAAATGCCATGTTTTGAAATCCTTACTCTATAGCGCTATGCACCCTGGGGTTTGGCCACAGTACTAGAAGAATAGCTTTTCTATGCTGGCAATTGAGGCTAGATTATGTGCTCATGCTAACAGTCTCTAGATCTGGTTATGTGGTGGCTTCAGGGAAGGGGTCCTTGTTTCTTTTAGAGCTGACTGAAAATCAGAATTTCCATCCTCCGGGACATACCAATATCTCACCCATTAGTTTCACTCTGAATTATGATGAAAAGTAGAAATATCTAAACTTTTATAATGAATAATAAGAAATTCTGAAAAGTTTTGATTTGGAAAGCTTGGGCCATTGGTTTTTTTTGTTTGTTTGTTTGTTTGTTTTGAATTCATTCAAAATTAGATGACATTTGTCTGAACTGCCATGGTGTACTGCAGCACCTCAGTCAGTGGGGATGCTGGGATTTATCAATGGAAGATGTAGGACAACAAGGGAATCCAGCCCACAGAGGAGGATGGGGGCATTAGTTGCTCTATGTACAACTCCCATGAGACACTTCAGCAGCTCAATTAGATTCAAACTAATGCAGCCATGACCTGAAACACATATTAATTTTTCTCCTGATAGAAAATCGAAACATTTAAACAAATCAACATTTTTCTATAGCATTTTTTTTCTGGAAACTCCATTTTTCCACCACAATGATAGACAGAAAATTGCTAATTAACTCTAATTCTGGTATTTTCTTCACTCATTGTTCAACAGAGTTTGAGTTCTGCCTGAGGGGGTAAGACCAGGGAATATTTACGTAATGTATACATTTCTAAAATCTGGAGTTTAGTTATTGACAAACTAATATGGTGTTTTGTTTACACATGCCTCTGAGATAAACCAAGAGGGCAAATTTTTAAAATTGGAACATTAATAAATGAAAATATAGAACTTTGAACATTCAAACCTGCAGCCTAAGATTCATATGCCAGGTGAACATCTTTTTGAATATATAACCCCCTTAGATGCACAATTCCTATTAATGTTAATAGAAATTGCACAGTGTCTGAATATTTTTTTAAAGCAAACATACCATGGTGCGCACACACAAATGTATATGTAAATAAGCACTTGATTTCTATGCTCAGTTTGCAGATGCATTATGGGTATTTAGAGTCACAAATTATCATTTTACCCCACTATTTCTTCATGAATTTTTGAATAGCAAGCCCTTAATACCTTTGTACTATATTAAAAATGTTCTCCATAAGAGAGCTGATCTTATGTTTTGTGACCAATATCTTCATAAAAGAAAACTGTCTGTATATCAAATCTATTTAAGTCATTTAAAATTATATTCTCCTTTCCTATCTCCATCCCCAACCCACAAAATATAACAAAATCAGGAGCTGCTAGATTGAAATGATCTTTTTCCAATATTTTATTTATAAAATTCCATAAAGACCGTTCTGGCTATAGTTCGGGGAAAAAGTTGGAAAAAAATATGAACCAATCCAACTATTTATCTCAAACATTATTAGAACCATCTTTAAGCCTTGAAAACCTTTTAAACATTTTTATTTTAATTCCATGTAAATTTCTACTTCCAATTCAGCTGGGACTGGAAACAGATACCAAAATAGCACAAGAAATGTGAGTCTCAGTATTTCTGACCTAGTTGAAACCAAGAGGTTGTATCTTGCAAGAAAACCTGGCAAACCAGGGGGATTAGATGTTTTCAGATAATCTTTGGATAAGCACTTTGTGAGACCTGATTTATCTCTGATTTTTTTTCTAAATTTATGCTGTTGTAACTCCATTGAATGCAATCCGCTCTAACACTGGTGGTGTTACAATGGCATTGTGCAGCTACTCATGCTTGGCTTTGGATCTTAACCTTTAAAATTCCATGCATCACTAGTTCTAAAACCTGTGCCTTAATTCAAATTACTGAGATTATTTCTTCTAAAATACTAGTCACTTCTGTCTTTGACTGCTATAATCAACCAAAAGATTTTCACTTGTACAAGGTGAAGTAGCCTGATTCATTCTAATTAGATCTAAAAGGAGGTAGGTAGCCAAAGTTAACTAGAATTAATGGATAGCATCAAACTAAGTTTTACAGAATACAAAGTGGAAATATTAAAATTCATTTTGAAAGGCAGAAAATGAGTGAATCAGCAATGGTAGATGCTTACATAGAGTACAGTGCTAGGCAGAGGTTTATAATCACAACAAGACAGTTTAAATAGCCCCAGTGTAGCTGTTAATTCTGATGAAAACTAAGTATAGACTTCATTGATTTAGGTGAGATTAGTCCAGATTTACTGACAGTGGAATTTGTCCCACTGACCTTTAGTTTATTCAAAATACTTTGAAAGAATATTTGCAAGAACTTTTTTCTAACAGTTTAAAAAATTGTATGTATTCCTTTTTTGGCCAATAATCCTTTGAAACATTGACATCTGTTTACATTATGCATCTCTGTTTTAATTTAAGGATCTGTATATAATTTAGTTGGGAAATTAGATGTTTACAATGTAGACTTTGCAAACAAAGATGAAGATTAAAAAGAGGCACATTTTGGTGCTATAAACATTGATAATCTTTCTTTAAATTTAGACATGGTCAAGGAGCAGCTGTGAATATTACGTAAGTGTAAGAAGAATGTTTAGTGTACTTTTCAGTATACATGTATGAAATTTGCTAGTAGTGTAAAAGGGTCAGAACAGCTAGTATAAATTGGCAGAGCTTCTATATAGTTTTATCAAATTACACCAGCTAAGCATCTGGCTCTAAAAAAATGGAATACTTCTTCTCAAATTAGTAAAATTTCAAGTTTACTTTGTGTGCAAAAATCTAGTATTTCTGTCTTACATGGCACCCAATGTGTACTAGACACATACATATTTCTGTGGGAGAATCCACTCACATTACTGGTTCCATGAAAGTGTTTAGGATTCAAAAAAGAGATGACAATATTTTTCATTTTGAAGGACAGAAGATGTCATATCTGGCAGTATTCTTTCCCCATATCCAAAATCTCAGCCCATGACAGGTTTATGAGCTGATAACTGTGGCCACCATCAGTATAGACCTAGCCTTAGAGAAGCAATGATGGAAGCATTACTGTACATAGGCTGTGGATAGCCACTGGTGTATTAAATAGCCATTAATAAACCTGCTTGGATCAGGTCTACATGATATGATGAAAAAAACACAAGTGGCAATCAGCATTTCTTTAACATTAGCGCTCCCACCGTTGCCATCAGCAGAGGAACTCCGTAGGTAACAGCAATGGTAGGAATGTTTTCAAGAAGAAACACTAATATAGATAATCACAGTAACAGGTCTGCTGTTCATGAATCCCACTGGCCTAGCACAAAATTGGGACAGACCCTTGTGGGCCGTAGGCAACCATTGTATGGAATGAACCAAAAGAAAACCTGTCCCCAGGACAAGACAGAAATTATTCTAAACTTGTCTCCACTTGCTGCATATTATACACCACTAGCCATAGATAATTGATCCTATTTTACACTTCACCCATCAATATAGTATTAGAGTTTTGGGATTCATAGAAATTTCACAGACTTAAACAGTCTCCATGAAGGTATAATGGGCCAGATCCCAGCTGGCGTAAATTGGTGTAGCTTTATTAATTTTAACATAGCTCTGCCAATTTACTCTGCCTAAGAATCTGGCTCACTTTGGCCAGGAAACTTAGTGAGTAGCTATTTTAGAAAATGCTTATACCAAAACATTAGCTTTCCTTCTTTCTTTTATACAATGCCTAGATAACAAGGTAGTGATTGTAGTATAAATGCTTAGATAGATAAAGGTGGATACATTAGATAGAAAGCATTAGAGAAATCCATAGGAAAACAGAAGTTCATTAAGGTCAAAGATAATAAAAAGCTGGAAGAAGACCCAAGGATTGTTTGTGTTCACTGGATCTAATGGGACTTTTTTCCCATTATCAGTTCTATTAACCAACATATTTCCTCCCAACAGCTTTTTATTTTGGGCGGGTCCAGTAAATGTGAAACTGTTACCCTTTTTGTTGGTTGCCCTTCCAACAGGACTCTGATAAAGAATTCAACTGATGGAGGCAAGCTGGGGTGTAGGATACATGTTTTATTAATTTACATTGTTAGTTTCAACAATGAAGCAATGTATCCCCTGTTTAGGGATACAAGGGAAAACTTTTTTTAAACTATTGATTGAGTCAATCCCCTTCATTTTGACATAACTCTTTCCCTTCAGATGATATTTTGAATATGCATTGTGGTTCCTAATAGCCCTAGATAGCCTGCCAATGACGTGTGAAATTTGTGAACACTTAAAATATATTCTAACTCAAAGATCTCAAAGTGATGTGGTTTTTTACATAGGTTTTGTTGGCAAAATGTGTTAATAAGTAAAGTAAAGGGAAGTTAGCTCACTTACATTTTTCTTTAGTAGCATCCAAGGTGAGAGAGAGAGAACCAGAGAACAACTGTGACAACCACTTTAGAACAGAAGACTGAGTTTGTGGGCTTGTAAGAGACATTAAGTAGAGGTAGACAAAAATGGAAAAGAAGGGAGAAACAAAAATGTAAAATGTTTTTATATTGAAGTTTGAAAATTTCTAATAAGAAAAAATATGAAAAATTAGTTGTTTTTAGAAACAATTTAGAATGCAAAACTGTTTTTGATATTTCCTCTCCTCCCCACCCTTTTTTACCTTAGTTTACTTTGCCATTGAAAAAGAGGGGGAGTAGGGAAGAAAAGAAGGGGTAGGGAAGAGGTGAGGGGATGGAAAAAAAACAATAGACAAATGTTGGCCTGGTCTACATTGCTGGCAAAATTCAGCGGTAAGCGCTGGAAGTTATGCAAACAGCGCAGAGTCAACTTCATAACTTCTGTTTAGTACGCTGTCCCCACGGTGTTGTGCTGATGGGAAATGTGTATCCATCAACACAATGCTACGCTTTTTGGGGAGGTGGTTTTATTAAATCAATTACAGATCGATTGAGCACATCTTCACTGCCGCTCAAGCAAAGAGCCATTTTGGTTTTCATTTTTTGGGGTGGTAGATTTACATTAAAAACATCTTTCTCATATTTTCACTTTTCTATGAAAACTAAGTCTATTTTTTGTCTGAAAAATGTTAACCAGCCATATATTATACATTTTTGCTTATGATAGTCAAAGAGGGAATTAGTGGAGTAGCCTGTTTAAGCCTGCTTTATAGTAGATGTTTTTATTCCAACTTCCAAGTGTTGCTAACATTGACTCCAGCAATACTGGGATCATTGGTGTAGACTAGCCACCAACATTTTAGCCACTGTGTAGATTAGTGCTTCTAAGAGCAGGTTAATATGTCAGTGGCCATTGGTGACTTATCTATACTAAGGCTTCTACTCTTGATGCCAGCAATGGATTTGCCCTCATGTTACCAACAATAGGAAATATTAGGAAAATATATTTAGTGCTAATGAGGCCTCTTCACTCCTTTAATCACAGTTCTTGAGAAAACTTAATAGAATCTCACCGCCATCTTAATTCTCCCCTGAGATTTTTCTCTCAAATTACCGTTTCTATGCTTATACTGTCAGCTAGAGCAATCTAGTGCCAACACGGAGGTTTCTGCAGCTGGTAATTCAGGAATATTATATCAAAAGCATAGAATTCCTTATCAGAAATCAAGGAAGACCGTTCTGCCACTCTCCATTTTCCTGAGTAAGTTACTGTAACCTACTGAATCACACACTTGGAAACTGGCCTTCCCACAAGTATTTCCCAAGTAGTTTATGGATCTTCATTTTGGGAGGTAAAAGGTATGTATGACACAGAACCTGCTTGGCAAAAGATCTCCTGTCCTTTGTGAACAACTCTCACCAAGGGCCTGACAAACTCACTAACCAAGCACATATCATACAGGATACTCTTTATCCATAAAGAGTAACAGGTAACATATCTATAGAAAGTGTGCTTTATGGACATGGACTAAAAGTTTGTCACCAGGAAATAATGTCTTGGTGATAGACTCTTCAGGAAGGGGGCAGTTGTCACCCCACCCTGCTTAGCCAGTGAGGCAGTGCAAAGCTTAATTGTTTAGCTCTGCTCCATCTCAAGAATTTTAATGGAAAACCATCAGACACAACTGCAAACAATCAAAACCATTTGGAGGTTAAAAAATAAAAAAGTACATTAGCCTAAGACAGGGGTTCACCATCTATAAGAATAGAAAGAAGAACCTGTTTGCATAACACAGAGGAGGGAGATGTCCTTAGAATCCTTTCATTTGAGGAGACTTTGGGCGGAATGGTCAGGGATATTCTCAGTGAAGCCGGCCAGCTCTGCGATGGACTGAACTTGGGGGTGGGGGGAACCTACCTTATTAGTTAGGAAAAATAAGTATTAAGTGTAGACCCAGGTTCATATTTTATGATTTTGTTTTGTATTGTAATCCTTTGTTTCCATCACTCTTTCTTCTTTCTAGTTCACTCTTTATTCTTTCTTAAATATCACAGGTGCTGTGTATTATTTAGAAATGGTGGCTCAAAGTTAAACTGGGGGTACACTCTGCCTTTGGTGGCAGAGGAGCCGGGATGTCTTTGAGGGGCCAGTGTCAGGAGCTGGATATTATGAGGGGACAATTCAAAGGGACTTGAGGACTGGGGTGCATCTATTGTTAACCTGCAAGGCAAAGACAGGGCTGGAATAGCCCAGAAGAAAATGCTTGAGTGTCTGAAAGGCTGGTGGCTTTAGGGAGCTGACACACAGGCAAGACTTCCTCATGCTGGAGACAGAGGATAACAAGGTGCCCCAAAAACCACTGTATGTTACCCTAGAGAACTCCTAAGATTGCTGGTGCAAAATGGGAGCCTCTTAGAAAGGGGCAAGTCCTGCTGGTAGCTGTGCTGTGCAGGGCAGCCAATCTGGAGCCAGATTGAATCTGTGGCTCCTGGGTGGCAGCCACTGTGGCTAATACTGAGGGAAGGGCAGGCCCTTAAGACAGAGCCCCCCAGAATCTGTACTGGGGGACCAATGGCTGGACCAGGCCAAATCTGCATTGGCTCATAAGCTCCCAGTTTGGCAGCAGCTGCTGCTGCTACTCCCAAATAGTGAGGGGTGTGGAGGTGAGCTGGATGCACCCCTAGAAATTTAGCATCCTAGAATGCCTCCTATGTGGCCTACCTTTAATGCCAGCTCTGACAGGCAACACAAAACTCCCATGGGAGCAGCAGCCCTCCCCCCCACTGCTCTTGTTACAGAGTTCTTGGCATCTCAGCTATTGTTTATGGGATAATTCCAACCATAAAAAGACTATATCGTTTTGCCAAACAATTCCTTTCTGTTAATAAATAGTGTAGTTTATCAGTGTCCAGAAGAGGAAGCTAATTTACATACTTCCCTGGTGTTTCATGGGCCTGTTAACGTAACTGCTTTACGAGCACATTTATCAAGTCATTCCTCTGAGTTCTGGTATGGGTTCACAGCGGCAGCAAAGAGTCAAGCTGAGGCAGAGGGTTACCATAACTTATAATCCCATTACTTGGATGAGCTTATCCGTTCATATCAGCATTTCTATGTAAACCTAAAGCTATCAGGCATGGAGAACATAAATACATTTCAACCAAAGCTTATGAAGTACTATTCTTAATAAGACTAAACTAAACGATAGATTTATTCAGGGTTTCTTCCTCACACTTCTGGGCATGTAATTTTCTACTCTCAGCCTTG
This sequence comes from Mesoclemmys tuberculata, assembly GCA_007922155.1. Taxonomy (NCBI): domain Eukaryota; kingdom Metazoa; phylum Chordata; order Testudines; family Chelidae; genus Mesoclemmys; species Mesoclemmys tuberculata. Next base: position 18,866,730 of record ML675601.1, read on the forward strand.
TTTGTTGACTCCACTGTGACAAGTTCTGGTAGCACCACTGCGTTTATACTCTCAATGCTGCTATTTTTAGTGTGATGTCTTAAATACCAAATGCTGGCATTCTTCAGAATAGTCTTTCAAAAATGAAACACAAGGAGCAGAGAATGATAAACTGAAGATGTGTCAAGTTGGTAGAGGTGTCTGTGTACCACAGGAATCAGTGTTTGGATTTTTAACAATTTCATTGAGGGCCTGGAGGAGGGGATGGTTATATAATGACATATTTTAATATGATGTGTCATTCATGTAAAAAAGCAATGCACCTCATGGTCTGAGAATAGAACTGGAAGCCAGAAACTTCCGAGTTGTCTTCCCAGCTTTGACAATGAGTTGCTGTGTGGCCTTCATCAGATCACTTATGCCCAAATTTTGAGAGCTGTCCTTTAATTTGGGTGCCTGCATTTTTGTGTTTCGTGTCCATGTCTGCCACCGTGCCCTGGTTTTCAGAGGTGATGAGCATCCACTGTTCTTTCACAGTCATTGAGCTCCGACCAGACTCACTTGCTTGATCCCAAAAAGTGCATACAGAAATAACTTCTCTTGAGCACAGTATCAACCCCACGTCAGCACAGCCAACATTTATCATCTCTTCCCCCCCTGCTCTACTACCACAGGGAGTCAGGAAATCTGACACATGCTGCTGGTACCAAGTCATTGGGCAAGTTGGAAAGAACATATTTAACTGTGATTCATTTGGATTATTAATGTAGCTGTGATAAGATATTAATAAAATTATATCAGTGGTGGTCCCATACTACTGAGCCACAAAGGTCAACTACACTAGGTTTTAGACAAAATAGCAATAGAAAAAAAATCCAATCTCTTTTAAAGTGGAAGGTATGAATACTACTACCTTTTAATATTTTTCTGCCATTGTTGCACTGCACAGAATTTTTTTTCCTGTTCACTGTATGGCTGAGATTTTTCAAACTGATTCAGATACCCTGTATATGTTCATTTTAATTGGAATGAAGCATCCAAATCCCTTAGGTAGCTTTGAAAATCATGGCCTATGAGTATACAGTTTCATACCACTACCGTAGGATCAGATATGAGTGCCTATGGTGGAGTGGCGGGATCTACAAACTCAGATAGAGATGTAGGGTTCTTCTCTTGATCCACCCTCTTATTCAGGCCTCTAGCACTGCTGAGTTAGTTCTGCTGACTCATGCTGGCGAGTTTGGCTTGTTAACACCACTGGGATGTGAAAGTGGTTGGTGCTTACCCTCTGGTCAGTGAGAACAACGGGCACACAGAGAGAGAGAGAGAGATTCCACAGGAAAACCTAGGACCACCCCAACAGCAGCTGCAGCAACAGCAGAAGACAACTGTAGTGATGACATTGGCTTTCTTGCAGTTTATGCCACAGCTGTTGCAGAGACTCATTAACCTCAGTGCACAGTTCAAACTGCCACTAAGTCCTAGCCTTTCCCCAGACAACGTGGGGCCAGAAGGTGGAAGAAGACCCAGAAGTTCACCTGGTCACTTGAGTGAATAGCTCTACTGCAGCCCATTGGGAAAAGGAGTCCTGGTCTATTCACCCAGCCCTTTTCATGCCAGTAGAGATGATGATGGTTTATTCGGCAGAGCTGGTCAGGAATTTTTTGACCAGACTTTTTTTGTCAGCAAATGCTGATTTCTTGAAATAGAAATGTGGTAAAAATTTGCACTGGCGAGGTTTCTTGTGTCTGGGATGAGACAGAAAGAGAGAGACCCTCAGAATAGCCAGTAGCTCAGATGTTGAGACACTCACCTCTCTCTAACTAATTCAATATTCACAAAGAGGTCAGCTCCAACAGGAGAGAGAGAGAGTGAGAGAAGCTACAGTCTGGTGGTTAGTGCACTTGTGTTGCATGTAGGAGAACTAGGGTTGAGTTCTTAATCTTAATTATAAAGCACAGGGACTGGAGCTTGGATGTCCTACATCTTAGGTGAATGCCCTCATCCCCATTCAATAGGCTATTCTGAGGTGTCACTCTAGCTTGTTTTTTCATGAACAACGTTGAAAGGTCTTATCTTCATTCAGCTGCAGAGGTTTGAAAAACAAATTTCAAAACCTCAAAACTTTTCATAAAATGGAATTCTTGTTTTCCAGTCAGCCCTATTATTGATTGCTAAGTGAATACGCAGCTGCACGTTGCGACACCATGAAGCTACTTTGAATTGTTTGGGTGTCTTCCATGAGAAATACCAGCAAAGGTTTAAAAGTGAATCTCTTTCTTCAGAGGTGGGGTCAGATACCATTGTTCAGCACCTGATGGACTTGGTGATTTGTTGACTGAAACCTAAGGAAACTAATCAAAGTTGTGCAGTATGTAGAAAATCTATATGAAGAGTACAGCATGTTCTGGGTGTTCCAGTACTAGTTTACCATGCCCATGAAGATTGCAGCAAATGTCAATTGAGCTATCAGAGAGATGGCTATGGCTACAACCTGAAACTGAACAGTAGTTTAGGAGTTAGACAGAAGGATTATATCTTAAAGAAAAGTGAATGGACTTGGAGCCGAAAGGACTTAACCAAAATATGGCCCCTCCGACTCCCCTCTCCAGGGGAAATCTTTAGTCCAACAGATTTTCCTTGGCATACAGAGCTGTCATCTGGGATATTTTCCTTCATGAGCCAGGGCCTCTCACAGATTCATTTCTGGATAACTGGTGTCCATGTTAATATAGTGTTGGAAGAATGAATCATGCTCTAACATTCTAAGGAGCTTGGCTGGCACATACAGCAATTGGGCTGGGCACAATCTGAGATTGAATGGAGTATGTGACTCCACCAAGGTTTCTCTTTCATAGCCTATAAAGCCTGAATAAGTTTTACAAAACCGTTTGCAAAGGCATTTTGCCTAGTTGGAGTAGTGAGTATCCTGTGTGGCTACAGATACCGAGAGATTTTAGTCTGGGTAGAACTTAGTGGTGGATGTTCAGGCATCTTACACTCAGTTTACTATAAAAAAGGCCTTTACTTTTATCATTTTGGTTTAGGAGAGGTGAGAAAGCATGTTCAAAGCGTACATGAGGATAAGACAAACCCCCCCCCTAAAAACAGCCACTTTACCCTTACTTTTTCCGATGTTTGCACAGAGATTGTCACACAATACCCACTAGAGTATGTAACTAAATCCCTATGAAATTCTCTGAAAATACAGGGCTGTCATCTCCCAATAGTGGACACAAAATAGGAAAGACCCTTATGAGAAAAATAAGAATGCAGAGATCTTAAAATGCTGTGGAATTAACTTCATGATATATAATATTTCCTCTTACCTTCGGTTTCGTGATTTTGCATTTATGATTTTGACAAATGACAGCAGAAAATTTAGGACTACCCACATAACGCCTGTGTGAGAAGGAGATTAATTTAGGTCTAAAACAAAGACCATCCCTTGCTAGGACAGATATTTCAAATGCTTGAGGCAGGGACCTGGCTCCATGCAGATATAGGCTAGGCACAATGGGTATCAGAAGAGAGTGTGTGGCTGTTGCAGAAAGCAAGAAGAGAGCAACACAAAAGCAATAAGAAGTGGTGAAATAGCACTAGACAGACCACAAAAGAGGTAGAGGCAGACTTCTGTGCATGAACACATGCTGAAATAGAAATGAGCTTTTCAGCAAAGGCAGATAATACCCAAATTGTGGTACTGTAAATGCAAGGGCAGAAGTCCAAATGGAATCAAGATAGCCTCCTCATCCACCCATTGTGCACCCGAAGCACCCATTAAGGGGCAGTGCCCATCAGATTTTGTTTGTGGATCAGCATGATGGGGTTCAAATCCAACAACAAGATCTTTATTATTATTTCTGACTCCAACCTCTGCACTATCAGCTGCTGCACACTGGGGTTCATGAAAATGCTATCAGCTGAAAACAATTAAAATGCACCTACTTACTTTGTGCAAACTGAATTCACTCTCTAGCTCTATAGTATTCTTGAGAAATGGCCCAGTTCATAGCTGTAATGCTGTATGTCAGCACAAGAGAATAACATAGCATTTGCATGAGGTAAAGAGTAAGACACTAGCCTCATGAAAATCAATGACAAATCTGCCACTGGTGTCAATTAGAATTCAAGGAACTCCTGATACCCAGAATGCTAGACCATTCCTTGCTTATACTTGAGGTAGGACTGTTTTCTATAACTTGTTTTTTTTAAATCTGTGATCAGGGGGAGAGAGAGAGAGAGACAGAGAAAGAGAGTAAATTAAGTTAAAAGATGAATAGCTGGTGCCCAAGTTCCTGGCTCCATTTAAGTGAATTTAGTTTTTGAAAGTCTAGAGGTGGTGTTGCATTAGTGACCTGTTACTTCTAGAATCTAACATTAAAAAAAAGAATTGGGATCATTATGTAAATCTCCATTGCTCTCTTGAAGTCATTGGAGCTAGGACCTTTACATGAACCAAGGATCTGGCGCTAAGTTTCTGGCCCTTTAACATTACATGATAACTATATATATATTAGTGCTGAGGCCCAGATCCTCAAAGGATTTTAGGTGCCTCATAATGGAAGGTAGGCACCTAAATATCTTTGAGGATCTGTGCCTGGATGCACTGGAGATGTATTTCCTGCTTGGCGAATCCTGATGTCTGCAGGTCAGTTAGGATACGTCTCTCCCCTCTCAGCTGGCAGGCAGAGGCAATTGGGAGAAGTTGGGGAGACAAAAGGGTTGTATGTCATTCTTGTGAGCAGACAATTATGGGGAGGGATTATGGGAAAAGAATGGAATGAGAGATGGAGCCTGGAAGAACCCCATGGGTTCAGGGGAATAAGGAAGAGCAACAAGGGAACCATTTCTGTCCACAGATGAGGATGGTCTGTGGGGTCACCAAAGCCATTGAGGAGGAGTGGTCCTATTGGATGAGATGGGAATTTTCCCAGTGATTTATAGTAGTAGCAGGCTTTAAAAAACTTGTGGCAGCCATTTTTGTAGCAACATGGAGACAACCCACATCTGTGCCTTAGATCCGAGATACCAAAACTGCCTGGAACCAATAATGCCAGTGTGAAAAGTCACAATAGTGTCTTTCATCCTTCTGAAGCAAATTTCTTGTTTGCTGGGTGTGAGTTTTCAGATAAGACCTTAAAAATTGCAGTTCTGTCTGCCCTGCCTGACTATCAATCCTATGACAACTTTCACATGATTAAGCATTTGCTCTAGGCTCCTTGTACAACATTTTCCCTGCACGGTAGTGCTATGCACCAATTGGTTTCCATCCTCCACCTCAGAGCAGCTGCAGTTCACTTCTCTTTGCATCCTAGGGTATGTGCATGGGAGAGCACTTCACAATGGAAGGTATTCACAGTGATTTTACTCCAGCCTCATTCCCTTGACTTTATTGGTTTTACTCGTGACTTACATTGTTGAAGTGGATCAGAATCTGACCCCATATGATCACATGGAGATTGGCATTATTTATACTCCTACAGAAAGATGATAAACAAACACAAGGAGGCTAATGTCTAGATTGACAAGAGGACCCAGGCACCTAACTGATATTTTAGGCTCCTGTATCCAATATTTTGGCACCACTCCGATCCTGAAAATCCCTACTTACCTTCTGTCTAACTTAGGCCCGGTCTACACTTACCTTCATGATTTGGCAGCAGTCGACAGGAGATACGCAAGCGACGTAAATCACTTGTGTATCTTCCGTCAACTTTGCAGTGTATCCTCCGCATGGTGTCCATGCTGTGCTGCGTCGAAGGGAACGCTACTCCACTTATGGGGGTGGTTTTCCTGCGTCACTTCCTGGATTGACTGAGCGCGGCTATACAGACCGCTCAGTCAATCCAGAGCAATAGATGTGATGGCGGAAAATTCGCCGCCGTCATTGTAGAACCAGCCCTAGTGAGTGTCCAAAGTTCCTGGACACTTAAATTTCCACCGTTAAAGTCCCTGAGGCACCAAATTTTTACTGACTACAGATGCTCACAACTGGTTCAGCATCTCACGCCCTAAGCCCTGGCAAGATTCACAAACTGGGCATTCCCCCACCTCTCTTCTTCAGAGCTTGATCTGGGAGGTGTTCAGGGCACACTTAAACACATACCGAAGACGCAGGAGGAGGTGGTGACCTGTTTGAGCACTCAAACAGAATGTGAAAGAGATGTGCTCTCTGCCTGATGTGGGAATTAGATCTAGGTCTCTCACATCCCAGGTGAATGCTCTAGCCATTGGGCCGAAAGTTATAAGGAAGTCACCATTTTTCTTTGGCCGGGGGGGAGCCACTACTGTTTTAAGTGCCTGACTCCAGGAGAGGGTTTGTGACTGTGAATCCCAAATGGAGACTTGCTGGAAGGAAGTGCCAAAATTAGGCACCTAGGTCCCATTGAGGGTTGGAAGTTAAACCACTTGATGTCTGGAATTAGGTGTTACAATTCTCAGTCCACATCCCCTTTGTCAATCTAGTCCTTAGTGATTTGCCTCAGGTTACAAAGTGAGTCAGTACCATATCAGGGACTAAATCTAGAATATTCCTGTTCCTAAACATTGGACATATTGGATCTGATGCTGCCTTCACATTGATGTAAATCTGGAGTAACTCTACTGAAGTCAATGGAGATATACAGGTATAAAACCAATGCAAGTGGGAAGAGAATCAGGTCTACCACGCTTCTTGGGAATGTTGGAAAACAGGGAAGATCCTCTTTTAAAAAGGAAGATACTTTGGGCTGGGAGGCTGTCCCCCTACAGAAGAACAATGTTTTATGGATTGTCTGTTCACCTCACAATGGAGGCTCACCCCGTGGGGATTATAGATACAAAACTGGTGCAGTATTTTGCTTCATTTTTTTCTCTTTATTGTCTGTATTTTATGATTCTGTAAATGTGCCATATTTTTAATTGTTTGTGCCTCACTCTGGGCATCTTGGTGGGTGTTTCTCTATAAATGAAAGAATTATTACCATTATTGCAGTAAAACTACAAGATGACAAAGGAAATTGTTCCTAAGATCGGAGCTCTCCTGGGGACTAAATTGTTTAAAAGTCAACATATTTCCCAAAGGGCAGCAGGAGGCAAGATTAAAAAGATCTTCTCCCTTAGTTCCCTGCTATTTCTTGTGACTCTGCGACTGGCCAGACTGACTATATACCTCCTTTTTTAAATAGTCAGTCTACCATAACTCTCACTGAACTAGCTTAGCCCTGCCGCAGCCTTATTACAGACTGTTCTATAGATGCACAGTACTAAGAAATACCCATTGTGCATGATGAAGTGGGGGGAGAGAGTGGAGGGGGGAGTGTGGTCTCAGTTTTATAATGATCTTTGTCTATACAGGTGTAACAGCTGGTTTGTTGTGCAGCTTAAAGAATACACATTCTGTGAACTGTTTTGCAGTAAGAAATTTCTCACAAAGAATGTTGAGTAAAGCTAATAAATAACTCATTCAATGTTCTTTTTAGGCTTCTTGAAAGTCTTCTTTCAGAATGTAACTTTCTCAAATTTGTTGTTGAAAGTTATTCACTATACTGTTTGGCAAATATTTTTAACTCTATTTTGGTCATCAATGGTTTTCCACAAGCATTCATCTTTTGCTATTTGAGCTGTTGTGATAGGCCAGAAAAGGCATGTGGCAGTGCCGTTTCTCCAACGGGAAGTGCATGGCCACATCTGTTGCACCTGGGAATGTAAAGTTTTGTTCCTGTGAATATACACATGTATACCCGAAATCTTCACTGTGGGCTTGATCCAATGCCCGATGAAGTTAATGGAGAGATTCATTGACTTCAATCAATATTCATACCAGCAAAACACAGTTGCTTGAGTGTTCACTGAAAGCAAGTATAAGAGGCAATATGGCCAAAGTGTATTCACTAAAAAATTCCAACACATCATAGACATTTTTTGTAGTACTTACTGAGCTGTAATGGTGAGTCTAGCAAATATATATATGAGATTAGACACCATCCATGCATTCATCTGATTATGATCTCACTTACCCCTGTTATACAGCTGTATAATTCCATCTTTTCAAAGCAAAAAGCACCTATTGCTGGCAAAAATTGGTCTTCACTGGGGGAAGAAACCTATGAATACAGACCAGCAGAATGTGAGCTCTTTTCTCTATTACAGAAAAGTGATACAGTTCATTGGGTTTCACTTAATTTAGCAAACTTTTCAAAGAAGTCTACCACAATATTGATGAGCACAGGATGTGGTAGCTCCTGTTTTGTGCTTATGAAGCTGTTACTTTCTTTAAGGTCATGCAACAATCTCCAACAAGTAAAAAAATAGCTCACATTTCAATTCCAAGAATGATTTAATAGTCTGGGCATCATTGTCAAAGAAGAATGACTTAGGTAGATTTGGATTCAGTGAATTCTGATTATTATTTCTGTTTTTAGAGTGACCAGAAAATAGAAAAAAACATCTCTGAAGACACAGACAAACTTGAATGAGTTTGACAATTAAAGTACCTTCTGACTCTGAGAACGCAGGAGAGGTCCTTCCAGGTAAAAGTTGAGGAACAAAAGACAAGCCAAGGAGAGTTTTGCACCATTCCTGCTTGAGCTCGGTCTGTCCCATTGCTAAACAGAAAGTGCTACACAGCAGGCAGTGATCAAACTGGAGAATGGCAAGTGAAGTCACTCTGCCAATCTCTGCTGCTCAATATCTGTCAGCTCATGACACTGTAAAATATCAAAATGACATAACACTCATGCTAATCTATAGCTCTTCATATTGCAATAATCTATCTTTTTTTGCATCCATTGATAGTTAACAGACTTGATATTTATAATGCATCATAATACATAAGATGAACGGGACACCTCATGCTTTGTTTCAGGCTGTCTGCAGACTCAGGCATATACATTGTAAGCAGGACTGAATGAGCTCTCCCCTGACATATAGTGATGAGCACGGGGAAAAGACGACAGGACAAGACCATAGTTGCATAAGCGTGTAAAGTACAGTTGAACGGTGCTTAGTATGCCCTGATTCTGGGGGTCACCCTCAACTGATCTGCACTGTCTGTAAGCAGGGGGAAGGGAAGTCAAATCCCCATGAAAGGTGACCGAGAGTCTAGACAGCTGTTCCTACAGTAGGCTCTGCCTAAGCCTGCTACACGCTATTTAACCCTTCCTCTCTCCCGTTCTACTGTTTAAAGACTAAACCCTATTAGACTCAACTGAGAGTCTTTCTCTGAGTGATTATTAGAGCTGAAATCACGGAAATCACCAGGTCTAGCTGCTGATCCTTACACCTGCTGTGGCACCATACTGTAGTAAAAGAGAGTGCACAGCCTGTGCTAGCAGTGAGGTTCCCCAGCACACACTGAAAGCTGAGTCAAGCTGTGGAACCGCAGAATGTGGTATTGCAGAGAATGGCCAGCAATGCCGGCAGAGGTGTCGGCGGCAGCTGAGGCATTACTCAACGTCTCCACCTCCAGGAATGGAAGGTGAACCCACATCAACACACCTCTGATCTCTTGGTCTTTGCTGACCTAGCACAGCCAACTGTGAGTGAGGTGCAATGGAGGTTAGACGGTAGTGGGGTGCTAAAAGGACATTCGTTCATTGTTTCTTCTGATTGCACAGCAGCTCAGAGGGGCAAAAGGACAGTGGAATTTCCCAGGGGTCGGAGGAGGAAATGGAAGGAAGACCAATTACAGTGAGACAACTTGAGCCAATCTCTGTGTGTACCAAGAGCTGTATTAATAAGATTGTATTTGTAAGAAACAGTCTGTCTCTTCCAGTGCTCTACAAGCTGTTGAATGTGAATTGCCTACATAGAGCATCAACATAATATTGATGTATCCCAAAAACATAAGCAGGCATTTTTATGAACACATGCAATAAAAATTAAATTTAAATCTGACCTTGAAAATCAGCTGCTTTAAAAACAAAAATGCCTCTAAAAAAGCATGCTACGTTTTTATTGCACTTAGTCCAAAGGAGTCTTTCTTTCTATTATCTCACACACCATTTTTTAAAAAACAACTCCCCAGTTTTGACCTTCATTTGTTCTTCAGAGCTGAACTAAATGGTTAATCTCTCAAGGGAGCATGCATGTTATTTGTTATTGATTTTATAGCTCAATAACAGAGGAGGGCTGTGAACAGGTTGGTATCAGATTAGGAAACAACCACTTAGAAGGAGACACCAGCTGTGCACTTGTGATAAATTACATTTTTTCTATGAATTTTATACCTAGTTATAGTTAGTTTACAGGATTTGGCACCATATGGGCTGCCTGCTGGTGAGGTAACATTCACAAAAAAGCCTTCCATGGTTAAAGAAGCAACCCTGTTTGGAGGCGTTTTTTGGAATAGTATATCATAATCAGGGCTTTGGGAATCATGAAAGGTTTGGCACCCACCACTGCTTTCTGGATTTACCACAGACATGAGGTTGTGTTAAACAGGAGACATAAATGGCAAATGTGATAACATTAATACTCAGAGAACGTGGAACCAATGTGTCCTAAAACCAGTTTTAAAATATAGATGTATATAAATAAACAGCTTCATTGGTTTTGGAGCTGTATATAGGAAAAATCTTTGAGGCTGCACACAGGAGAAGAGAAACTCAAGCTAAATAGTGAATTGCTTTCCACAAATCACCCAGGCAATACAGTGGTTGCCATTAAAATCTTTACAATTGTCATTTGTAAGTAATAAAAATTATCACAGCATTTGCAGAATACAGGGATAATGTTAATTAGACAAAGGATAAAAGTATAAAGATTTTAGTGGCAACCACCATGTCTGAGCACAGTAGGCAACTCACAGAAGTAGTTTGCAAAGTACTATACATCCAAAACATTCCACTTCGTCCCAATTCTTTCAAAGTATGCATTCATTATAGCAAACCATACTTTGGGATATGTAGTTATGGATGTACATATGTAATATATGGGTCAAAATTAGCTTTCATTTAGGCTACAGTAAAGCCACATTGCAAGCATGTGAGTAGCTCCACTGAATTCAGTGGAATTATTTCCCCTCTGAGACAGCTGGACTATTCACATACTTCAAGTTAAGAGCATGCTTAAGTTCTTGGCTCAAAAGACACTGTATAACAACTCTAATCTTACTTATCTAACTTATACAGATGTGAATTAGGAGTAAGTCCTTGGAAGTAAAGTGAGCAGTGCTGGTGTAAAACCAGTGTGGAATCAGAATCAGACACACAGACTTCAATGGTGGAACATCAGAGATGTAATGATAGCCCCGTTGAAGTCAATGGCAAAATAACTATTGACTTCAATAGGCTCAGGATTTCACCCCAACTCTTAAATAAGCTTAAATGAGAGCAGAATTAAGTTATGTCAAGGGTCAACCATTAGTTTAACCTATTGGATAAAAGGGTCCAAAACTAATCTTGTTAATCAGGCAAAACTGCCATTGACTTTAGAGGCAGTTTTAACTAATTATAGATTTCAGAACCATTTCATGGGCCATAAACATGTAGCTTTGTGGCAGAATATTAGATGTTCACAAGTGTGAGGAAAAAGAAAACTGCCCTACTATAGCCACCATTCAAAAGCCAAAAGTTATTAATAAAGATGGGTGAATAATTTAAAAAATAATTGAATAGTTTATTTCAAAATGTGAAATTCATCAAATAAATTATGTGACTAACATGGGCATGTGAGTTATTCACCCATCTCAGCAAATAACAATTTAGTTTAATAATTCATATGAAAAATATAATTAAATTAATCAAATTACTCAATTTCGTTTCTTATATTCTATCTGTAAAGTATTTAACAAAATTCTAGGATAGCCTGCATTTGCAACAAATCTTCTTCTAAAGTAGAATGTAGAGGATATTTCTTACAACAGAGAATAAGAATGATATTTCATATATCTTTGTGTGTTAACTCAGGAGAAATATGCAGTACTCAAACACCATTATTACATTGAACACAGAACTAGTTGGAATGTCATGGTTATTTTCACCTCACTGTCTCTTCAAATCTTGGAATTTTACTGAAAATTCCAGCAGGCCATAGCTCTGGTGAGCAAGGTGTGGTCATAGATGGTGATTGGGCTTCTGGAAAACACTCGAATCATAGAAGATTAGGGTTGGTAGGGACCTCAAGAGGTCATCTAGTCCAACACTCTGCTCAAAGCACGACCAACCCCAACTAAACCATCCTAGCCAGGGCTTTGTCAAGCTGTACCTTAAAAACTTCTAAGGTTGGAAATTCCATCACCTCCGTAGGTAACCCATTCCAGTGCTTCACCACCCTCCTAGTGAAAAACTTTTTCCTAATATCCAACATAACCCTCCTCCACTGCAAAGTGAGTCCATTGCTCCTAGTTCTGTCATCTAATACCACTGAGAACAGCCTAGTTCCATCCTCCCTGGAACCGTTTTTCATGTAGTAAAGGCTGCTATCAAATTCCCCCTCATTCTTCTCTTCTACAGACTAAACAAGCCTAGTTCCCTCGGCATCTCCTCATAAGTTGTGCTCCTGCCCACTACTCATTTTTTTTGTCCTCCGCTGGTCTTTTTCCAATTTGTCAACATCCTTTCTGTAGTGGGGGGCCCAAAACTGGACACAGTACTCGAAATGCGGCCTCATCAGTGCTGAATAGAGGGAAATAATCACTTTTCTCGATCTGTTGGCAATGCTTTTACTAATGCAGTCCAATATGCCATTAGCTTTCTTGGCAATAAGGGCATATTGTTAACTCACATCCAGCTTCTTCTCCATTTTAAGCCCCAGGTTACCTTTTCTTCAGAAACCCCCTTTTCTGAACAACTGCTGCCAAGCCAGTCGGTTCCCAGTCTGTTGCAGTGCATGGGATAATTCCGTCCTAAGTGCAGGACTCTGCACTTTTCCGTGTTGAACTTCATCAGATTTCTTTTGGCCCAATTCTCTAATTTGTCTAAATCATTCTGTATCCTATCCCTGCCCTCTACTATATCTACCACTCTGCCAAACTTAGTGTCATCTGCAAACTTGCTGAGGATGCAATCCATCCCATCCTCCAGATCATTAATGAAGATGTTGATCAAAACTGGCCCCAGCACCGACAGCTGGAGCACTCAGCTTTTTACCAACTGTCAAATAGACAAAGAGCTATTAATTATTACCCATTGAGCCCGATGATCTAGCCAGGTTTCAATTCATCTTATAGTCCATTCATCCAACCCATGCTTCTTTAACTTGCTGATAAGAATATTGTGGGAGACCATATCAAAAGCTTTGCTAAAGTGAAGGTATATCGCATCCACTGCTTTCCCCACATCCACAGAGCAGGTCGTCTCATCATAGAAGACAATAAGGTTGGTCAGACATGACTTTCCCTTGGTGAATCCATGCTGACTATTCCTGATCTCCTTCCTCTCTTCCAAGTGTCTCAAAATTGATTCCTTGAGGACCTGCTCCATGATTTTTCTGGGGACTGAGTTGAAGCTGACTGGTCTGTAATTCCCCAGATCCTCTTCCTTCCCTTTTTTGAAGATGGGCACTATATTTACCTTTTTCCAATCATCCGGGACCTCCCCCAATCACCATGAATTTTCAAAGATAATGGCCAATGGTTCTGCAATCAAATCAGCCAAATCCCTCAGTACCCTCAAATACATTGCATAGACTTGTGCATGTCCAGCCTTTCTAAATAATCCTTAACCTCTTCTTTCAGCACTGAGGGCAGCTCAATTCTTTCCCATTCTGTGCTGCCCATATCCTTTTCCATATCGTCTGTCACTAGGTTGCCTCCTCCATTCTGTAAGCTGTCCACACTTTTCCTGACCTTTTTGTCACTAACATACTTGTAGAAACCCTTCTTGTTATCCTTCATGTCTCTTGCTAGCTGCGTGCTTGAGCAGTATTTTTATACTCCTCCTGAGTGATCTGACCAAGCTTCCATTTCTTGTAAGCTGTCTTTTTGTGTTTAAGCTCAACAAAGACTTCTTTATTAAGCCAAGCTGGTCGCCTGCCATAGTTGCTATTCTTTCTGCACATTGGGACATATTTACTCTAGTAGTATGTTGTGTAAATTGTATTGGTGGATTCTCTCTAAAGCCCCTGTTTCAAATATCACCCCATTCTGGGAGTGTAAGAAATGCTCTTTAATGGCCACCACAATATTTATCAGATCTACACAATTTGAAAATGTGAGGTAGTAGTGCAAATGTATTTCTGGTATTTGTCATAATCATCAAGATATTGCAGCACAAAGTTTTTCTTTCATCTCTTCCCTCCCTCCTTCATAACAGTGACACTGAAAAATAACAAGGGAATTTCACTGCCCATACCATATGTTGAGCTGCAGGTGAATCAGAGATGTAGAGTGAGAATGAAGACAATTTCAGAGGAACTCAGCTCTATTGTTTTACATGTAATAATTCCCTTGAATATATTTATTTTCTTGTAGGCTATAGCATTTATTGTATATGAGCACCTTTATTCTGCCTGCATGAAGGTCATGTATTGATCTCAAGATGTGTAAAGTTCACTTTGAGGCAATGGGTATGTAACAAAGGCGCTGTGGCCTTTCTCAGGCCTAGGCCCTGAGACTGTTTGGCACAGCCACCCCACTAACCGGGGCCTGCCTGACTTGCCAGGCCCGAGTAACTGGAGGGGGCTGCCTGACCTGAGGGATTGGAGTGGGTCGCTAGGCCCGAGTGATGGGGTGGGCCTGCTGGACCCTAGTAGCTGGGCACAGCTACCCAAGCCCTCTGGGTGGGAGGAAACCCCCCAAAGCTGGCCCTGACCTGGAGGAGCTGCCCGGTGTGGAGAATCCACCGGTGTGGACTGACCCTGGTGGACCGGAGGAACCCCTGGGGCCCTGTGACCTGGAGGAGCTACCTTTGGCAGATGACCCTCAGGGGCTCCTGGGCCTACCACTGGTTGACGGTGAGGGATTCGCCAGATGCCCACTCACCGCCTTCCCTTGCGATCCAGAGGGCCTGACGTGGATGCAGGTACCCTGGGATTGAGTGGGAAAAAGTGGCCCAGGGAAAGCCACAGCAAGTGGCTGAGTCCAGGGTGGAACCCCACCGTCAGCGCGTTGCGGCTGGAGCCCCGCTGACTCAGTGGAAAACCACTTTGCCACTGACAGGGCCCTGGGCCAAGATGCAGTGGAGAAGGGTGGGCCTGAGTCCCCCTCTCCCCTTCCCTAACCACTGAGGGAGTGCTTGTCGTCCTCTAGACTCCTGACCAGAGAACACCGAGCTTGTCAGCCCCACCAGACTGTAAGGCCGGGGACTATAGACTGCTTCACCTGCCCCGCCCTGTTTGAGGGCACGGGCACCAGACTGCCTGCCAGACCCGCTTGTGAGCCGGGGGCTAAAGACTCCGTTTATTTCCCTGCCCTGTCTGAGGGCCGGGGCAATAGACTACTGGCCCACCCTGCCGGTTGAAAGGCCAGGGTGCTGCAGACCCATTACCAGCCCTGCCCTACCTGAGGGCCAGGGGGCTATAGACTGCCAGGGAAGCCTACCCCACCTGGGGCTAAAGATTCTTAACCCAGAAGCTTATTCCCCCTCAGCAAGGGTGTGTGGCCTTCCTTGGAGCCTGGGCCCAAGGAAGGGTCGTGATGCCACTGGCTGGACCATGCCACCAGCCTACAGGTTTTTAAGGAAATGGACTAAGACCTGTACTAGTATATGGGCTGTAGCATAGCTCTAATAAAGTTGTTTTTTTTTAAATTTTGTTTTAAAAATATTGCCTAACATATCTCTTATGTCTTGTAATGACTGTTTCAACTCTAGTTCAATTCTGAGAGAGAGAGATTAGGTTTTTTGTTAAAGTAAACGTATATTGAGGAAATGCAATTCTCATGCCATCTCAGTTCTTCAAGGTGACATAGGAAACAAACCATGACAACTGGACATGACAACTCTCACAGAAGTTTTGAATGTAAAAACCCTCCCATGAAATGTAGATATTGTTGGAATAACCTGACCAAATTGTGAAATTGCATGACAAGGGCAAGACATCGTTATCATGGTGCAGTATCTTGGAGAAGAAGCTGTGCAAGGCCACTTATAAGACTTATTACAGTTCTGAGATGAAATAAAATATTAGGCCTCCAAATTTTTTTATTTAAATCCCATTAGTAAGTAACTCCTAAAGCCCGTTTCTAACACAGTGAATAAGCCATTATCATATTCTTGTCTTAACTAAAATGAACAATCTGTTTTTAAAAAAATACAAAAATATACCTCTGCATAATTTTGAACTGTGAATCAGCCTCAGGAGCTCTCATTAAAAGCTCCTTAAATTTAAATCTCAGAACATCCTCCTCCTCCTCTCCTGTTTTCTCTAGATTGCATAGTGATAATCCTTGCGATGACTTGAACTCAAACAAGAAAAAGAGCATTATTATTATTGCAATTTGAGAAACAGGTGTGGTTTGAGCATAGTCATAAGAATCAAGACTTCCTGATTTACAAATAGAGTTTTAACATGAACTCCTTCCGTTGCTGTACTTTCTCTTATTTTCTAACTCATTTCACTCACTGGTAAAAATGGGGATTAGAACATGCACTAATTGCTCACTGTTCTGAGGCAGGGTTTAATATTGGAAAAGCAATGCTATATACCAAGATTTTTATTTATGCAAGCCCAAACATAACGGGGAATATGCGGCAGCTAGACGGGAAGGGGGGAACATCAACCACTGGAACTTTTTTCTTTGTTTTTTTTTGCACAAAAATTTTCACTCTAACGTAATAGGTAAAGACCACATTAAAAGGCTTCCTAAGTATAGTGCAAAATTTAAGAAATTGTAGTTCTTTGCACTTGCTTTGTTCAAGTAGAACATAAAGTAGATTAAGTCAATGTTCAAATATGTGTTTATGCAAAATTTCCAGACTGGTTTCATGTCCTCAAAGTGGGATCAATGAAGTACCTTTTGGTGTGCACATTGAAATATTCTGCAAAGGAAGCCAGAGGAACTGGAGTGTTGAATGAGGAGGCGATCCATGAGAAGAGCTCTCTCTCCAACCCATGAAATGGTTCACAGAATGAAACTATGTATTTTTCTTCAACTTTTTTCTCTGTAGTTCTCAAGATGCTTCTACTTCAGCTTTAATTCCTTGTCCTTTACAATGCTGTAGAGTATGCTTCACAGTGGTGTTGGCAAAGTGCACCCTGCCAGTTAATTTACAAGGGGCTGACTACACACTACCCCATCAGGTTTGCTTGGAAGTTCATCTGAAGACTGGAACCTTCAGCAGCTGGCCACTTGGATTACAGGGCTTCAGTTGCTAATGAACTCCTCAGAGTTTCTGAGTTGCTGCTTTAGGTCTTATGGACTGACCCTGGCTGTGACAATGACAATTAAGGAGTTACAGATACAGGGGCCACGCCGAATGTGGGCTCTGTCCTCTGCATGCAGAGCTGGCCCATCCAGCCTTAGTTCTGTTCTTAACATATGGTCAGCTATTCTTTTGTAGCTCATTCTTAAGAGAAACCAAAATAAAATGAGCTTGACTCTTCACTATCTAACACTTTGTGCAGTCATTTTCACCTGGGCAGGATGTCTGTAAAATGCTACCGTACTTCTGTATTCAGTCCCATGGGCACAGCTGGTAGCCTTTTACACCACATTTGCTCAGATCTAATTGATGACACAAGATGCAAGGCTGTGCAAAATCAGACCCAACATACATTATAATGTGAATCTGTATGAGGCAAGTACTGGCCTATGGAATGGTCACTCACTGCTCTAACTTTTTGTCCAAACCATACAACCAATAATGAAAAACTTAAAATGTTTTTCATCCTTTAAGTCAATTTTGTTTCAGCTCCAGGTTTATTTTGTCATTTACTATGTTATTGAATATATTGATTTCATCCATATGAAAAAGCCAAGCTAGCAACAGAATAGTTCAGCCCAGGGGTATGTACAGGAATGAAACACTTTTGGAGGGGTACGTTCTGTGTCTCCCATGCTGGAGGAGCTGGCTGTCCTGTCGTGGTGCCAGGGCCAGAGGAGATCTGTGCCTCTGCCAATTATTGGGGTGGAGGGGGGAGGGATAGCGCCCCTGTTTGTTCTCTTGTGCATGCCCATGGTTCAGCCATAGCAAAGATAGGGTATCTATCAAAACAGTTATACTAGAATCTGAGTTTGCAATGTAAATAGTCAAGTTAATTTAGTAGAATATCATCACTTCCAGCTACTGCTTCTTAACACCTCCTATCCTCCCAATTCCAGCTCCCAGTCCCCTCTAAACCTCAAAAAGAGGTATTAATTTACGTGGACAAAAAAGATGGACCTTGATCCTGCAGGACCTTCCATGAACATAGCAAGCTGCACAAGAATGTTGTACTGTGGAGTTACATTGCCACAAGATTTCATTGCATCCAAGAGTGTAGCAAGATTCAGAAAAATATTGGATATCCAAATGGATAACAAGAATATCCCGAGCTATATTAGTAAATGCATTTTTATTAAAACTTTGATTTGTAGGAATATAAACATTTATATTTTAAGTCATAATCCTGTTAAAAATGGGGGCTAGATGGAAACATTTTCTAAGGTTGTAGCATAACTGCCCACTGTGATGTTTCTTCTGCCTTCTTTGGATGAGCCTATAGGTCAGATTTCACCAGCCTTACTCAGGTTGAAAAGTGTCTTATTCTCAAGGTAACCCCACTATAATCAGCTGGACTACAGCCCTACTTCACCACACACATCCCCTTAACTCATGTCAGTTGTCCCATTGAACTCAGCAGGATTACTCACATGTATTAAAAGTAGGATCTGGGCCTTAGGTCTGACTTAATTTGAGTAAGGATGGTAGAATCTAGCTCTGTGATGGCAATACCTAACTAAATACAAACCATTTCTTCTATAAAATGATGTTCTAATGGTGTTTGTATGTTATTGGGTATGTATGGGGATGGAAGGATTCAGTGGGTGCACAATTCAGTCATTCTTGCATTAAGCTTTTGTAAAGCAGAAAATAGTTCCTGCTCTGCAATAACAAAAGTAAAGTAATCAAGGCAGTCACACAGGAGATCTGGTGATTAACTCCAGAGTGTCCCTGGGGCATTCATTTGTCACGGGACTCATTCAGGGCTAAACTGATGGGAAAGTACTTTAAGTTCTTTTTTTTGTTTTTTAAAGTGAGCTTGTCACATAGAAGGAACAAGAGGTTTTCAATTTAAAAGAATAAAAGAACCCTTTGGAGAATCCATTGTAGTGGTGGTTTTTCCCCCTTCTTGAAGGAAAAAAAAACAAACCCTCAGAATAATATAGAAAATCATCAATAATTATATAATAATGCATTACTTTGTTATTATTGAGTGCCTTTCATCCAAATATCTCAAATGGCTTTTAAAATCTGAAATCAGTACAACCCTGGGAGTCAGGCACATATTATTACTGGAGGTGGGTGAAGAATTCTGAGAGATTCAACCTCCTCCCGAAATTAAGCTTTTCACATTTTAATTTGAATTTTCAAAAATATCCCAAATTCATGACATTTTGTGGGTTTCTGCTCAAGAGAAGGATCCTTTTTCACACAAAACTGCTCTTACTTGAAGAGCTGGTTGGAAAATAGTGACTCCTCAAAGCACAGTGTTTGACTGACTCTACAGCAGTTTTGACAATATTTTTATCAAAACACAGTCCAGTTTCCAGAGGTGTTCCTGCAGCAGTGACCCTACCAACTCCTAGAGCAGCAACTGGAGCTAGGTCTCACTGCTTGACTCCCTGCTCAAGCTGGAGTTCTCAGGGCTTCCTGAAGACCAGCTCCCAAGCTCCACTGGAGCCCAGTGGCTGTAACACTGACTTCCCCAAGGCAGGAGACACCAAGCTTCTGGATACCCAGGCCAATTGGCTCCCTGAGCTTCCCTACTCTCAAGTGACCAGTCACCTGGCCTGGCAGTCTGGAAGCTCTGGGGTCTCTAGCCCAGGGCTCGAAAAAAGGCTACAGATCCTGAGAAATCTGTCGGAGGACTTTGAGGTTTCCAGCCCTGCAAGAGGGATCCTGGAAGCCATTAAAGCCAGAGGAGAATACTGGGGCTACCAGACTCCCTGCCCTGGAGAGACTAAGTACAATTAGCAGCTGTGAAACTGACAAGAATGTTACACATTTTGTTTTGGGAACACCATATTTCTGCCTTCATTTAAACAGAATTTTTGGGGATCTCAAGTTTGCTGATAAATTTCAGTCCATTTTCTTTCATTCCAAACTGGAAGAAGAGCAAATTCCAACATACCCAAACTTCTGGCAATCTGAAACCTCTGAGTTTCATCCAGCTCTACCTATCTGTGTCTAAGAGAAAATTTCAGGTTTAGAAACTTTAAATTTTTCACTCAAAGAAGTTATGCCTCAAAAACAAGGAAAATGTTACATGGTTTTAATGGGAAAGAGAAATTTCACTTCGTATTCATCAGCTTTCACCATCAGTTTGTACCAATGACTTTCCAGTCCAGTGATGATTGACAGACAGATAGTCCAATCCCACTGAAAAAGCTTTTCTCCCCGAGAGGTGTCTGACAAGTTTAGCAGGTAAGCTTCTGAAAGTTCTTTCCCTAGGCAAAGAACTTAAGAAATCTAAGTTCATGTCTTCTAAAGAACATCAACCAAAAAAAAATCTGGGAAGGAGGGAGAATATTCTTCCCAGGAGCTTAGAGCAGGCAGGTCTAGTCATGTCAAAGACAGAATGGAAAATGGGTCTAGCCAAGTGAATGTGTTCTATTAAATGCCTCTCATGAGGATAAATTCTTGCTTCAAGATCCGTCTTCCTCCCAACTGTCAGCCATCTCTAGCTCATGGGAAACAATCACAGACTGCCATTTCACAGACATTTCATGGGGAAAAAGAAAGTAGTTCTGGACCATGAAATGTCTCCATTCTAAGCCCCTAATTGTGAGCGGTGAGCTCTGCACAGAAGCTCTACTAGCCAGCAGGCTTCACCTCTGCAGAGTCAGGCCTGGTTTATACTTACCTCTGAGATTTGGCAGCAGTTGACGGGAGATATGCAAGCGACGTAAAAAACTTGCATAACTCCCGTCGACTTCGCTGCTTCTGTTCACTGTGCACTGCGCCGACATGAACAGCGTTCCCCTCGACGCAGTGCTACACCACTTTTGGACGTGGTTTTACTAGGTCGATTTCTGATCAACTGAGCGGTTCTTCACTTACCACTCGGTCAATCCAGAGAAATCGATCTGATGGCAGCGAATTTGCTGCCATTACTATAGACGTAGCCTTAGTCTATTGCAAGACTGGGTTGGAAAACATGGTGCCATTTTTGTGATATTTTTTTTTTTCCCTCGTTGGTTTCAAATAATTCTGCTTATTTTACCCAATTTACAGCTGGGGTAAAAAAGAGGCATCAAACAGTCCTTAGATTATAAGGGCCACATCCTCAGCTGCTGTAAATCAGCATGGCTCCAGTGGCTTCAATGGATGTATGTGGATTTATACCAGCTGAGGAGCTGGCCCTGCAGGGACGCTGTGTTGACAGTCATTCTGAAACAATAATACACATGATTTCCTAAGACCACGCAGGGCCCAAACCTGAAGACCTAAATCATGGAAAACCCCCTCCCTAATAGAATCAATGGGGAATTCTGCGTGAATGAGGGCTTCTGGTTAAGGCCCACAGTGAGTCACACTGAATTGAAGAGCACCTTTCTAATGACGAGAGAACAGTACCAGAGTATATGCACATTTTAAAGGGAAAAAATTTTGCCACGTATCTAAGACATGTTAAAAAATAGAGGAACATCCAGAAATCTGTTGGCACTAGAGGAAACAAGTTGGGCCATATTTGACAGAGATTGTGGCTGGGTCCACACTGACGGCGGCAAATTCGCCACCGTGACATCGATTGCTCTGGATTGACTGAGCGGTCTGTGTAGATGCGCTCAGTTGATACAGGAAGCGATGCAGAAAAACCACCTCAGTAAGTGGCGTAGCGCTGCGTCGAAGGGAGCGCTGTTCCCGTCGGTGCAGTGCAGTGTGGACGCCACTCAGAGGAGATGCTGGTAAGTCGACGGGAGATACGCGAGTGATTAACGTCACTTGCGTATCTCCCATTGACTGCCACTGAATTGCAAAGGTAAGTGTAGACCGGGCCTAAGACTATAGACACAACAACATTTAAGGGATTGAATATATAAAACAGAGCCGGAGTATGATTTTGTGTGGTCAATTCCCTGGGACCAGAAAATAATTAATGAACTACAATGGATAATTTTCCCCCTTAAATATCCTGCACTGTATGTAGGAAGCTTAATCACATTGTTTAACTTTGTTTCTTGAGGCACAACATTTTCATTGACATGCAAATTGAGAGAGACTGTGTGGAGGAATCATCCTGAAGGTGGTAATTAGAAGTTTAAATGCTTGTTTTAAATGTCTGAGGTTTCTAAGATATGTCTTTCCCCATAGAGAACTGTTTCCTAAGGGCTACCATATGACCAAGAGTTATGCAGCAAATGCTCTAAAATAGGGTATTACAACCTTTTTAAGCCTGAAGAGATCCATGATAGTTGTGTCCGCTAAGCCCGATTGGCTTTCTATATATAAGCAGTTGGATACAATAAATTGTTGTCTGCTAAGTGGTCCACTAGGCTTTTATTTAGGTGTGAATGTTCTTTGTTTAGGTGTGAACAAAAAGAACATTTGTTCTTTGTTTAGGTGTGAACCTAAAATGAAACCCGAGCAATAGATAATTACTGGTTAAGCTAGGACAGTACAAGGGTGATATGATCCTTTTACAATTTGAAGGCAACAATGAACCTGTAGTGAATAGATTTGAATGGATCTCTGCCCCTATCTGCATAAACAAAAAAAAATGGAAGGCAAATGTGAGATGAAAATCATGCACAGACAGCTTTCAGAACCACATGATTCATTTTACACCCTCCCCCCCGCCACCCCCCCCACACAATTTAGAGCGCTTCAATTTGCCGCCTTAAAAATAATAAAATTGCATAAAATGAAACTAAATTCCTCCTTTTAAGTTTGAAATGTAATTTGGGTGATGGGGAATGATTTGAAAAACTTAGAACAAATTGAGTGATATCAATACTAAAACGACAGAAAAGACTAATCTAATAAAATAGGGACTCAACAATTCCAAGAATTAGAAGGATATGACTCATTGTATGCGTATCGGTATGAAGATGCAACTAAACCATTGACATGTTACTCTGGGTGTGATTAACACCTGTACTAAGTCTTTGAGTGTGCCCAGTGTAAACTAGAGATTTCCAGAAACCTGAGTAGACTTGGACTAAAATGGCTGCTAGTGCAGTTGGTGAAATACATGCCTTCTCTCCAGCCAGTCTAATTCCTCATTTCTTTTTTAACATTGTAGAGGATAGTACCATAATTGGTACATAAATTCAACATGTGGGGGGTCCCAATCTCTTACTTCAGTAGGAGTTTTACCTGAGTAGGACCATCAGTATCAGCATATGTTACGTTATGGTCAATTCCATGATTCAAATGCATGATTTTATTTTTTTATAAGACCCAAACTCTGAGATCTTTATTCAGTCCTTGGTCAGGGGAAGGCAGGGAGGAAGAACATCCCACTGGAGTCAGTTGGAGTTTGCCTTAGAAAAACCTAATGGCAGAATATGTGTTAAGACATAGCTCCATGTAAGGGGTAGTGCTGCTATATGCTGCCCTATGAGCACACCACCAAAAGAAATTATGACCTTCTTCTTCTAGAGGAGATGTATCCTTCTACAGCCCTTTTCCCAGGGGGATACAGCTTCCCCGTTGTGCCAGTACAGCTGACAAGTGCCGTGGGGTGGTCTGTCAGAGCTTTGGGTCCCCATCTCACTCTAACCCCTTCCTGCTCAAAGGTGGGGGAGGGAAATTACAGGCCAATAGCTCCTGTTTACTCCCCATGTGTGGACCAAAGGGACAATAGACAATGGGGTAAGGAACTTTACTCCCATTTATATCCCTGCCTAGCCATTTTAGGCCTAATGAATCATTGGCTTGGGGGAATTTTGAAGGCCATTTTAGAGGCAGCCATTACCCTGCCCTAAATTAGGTTCTAAGGATTATTCCAAAAGAATCAACATTATTTTTAACCTTTTTTTTTCCCCCTGGGATGGGGGGTTATTTCTTTTTCTTCAACTAAAAGATATCGCCTCCTAACTACAGATCTATATTTTTAAATCATATATAGGAACCACATGGATCATTGCTGTTTCCTTCTTAGAAACAGCAAGATCAATGAGATCTCAGATTAAATTTGAATTAAATAGCTGAGTGGATCAGTAATTCAAACCGCAAAGCCAACTTCACATCCAGAGCACTGTCAAAAGAGAAGCTGAGTTTGTCTATCACAGGATCTTGAAAGTGAATGAAGAAGCACCGAATAGACTATTCCTCAATACACTGTGCACTTTTGGCTGCAGCTTTCTGGCGAGCCAAACACAGTGCGTGATGCTGTGGTCTGAAGAGAGGCACATCATCACAGACTCAGTTATGCCATTGAGGCATAGCCCCCAAATGTGGGGCTGAGCAACACAGCTCCAAGGGGAGCGCTTAGAGGCAATGTACCCAGCCAGGCCTCAGACATGCAGAGGGAAAATGCTTGCTACTATTTCTCTGTGAAGTCCATCTTACTCCCTTTCCCTGCCAGTGCCTGGCTGGACTGTGCTACTCTCTGCCTCATAGGGAAACAGGGCCATTGACCTGCTTCCTCCACTCCCCATTTTGAGGTGCTTTGCATCCTCTTTCCTGAGGGACTGGAATTACATGGCCCATGCAGGAGGCAGGTAGGGGAAGGCTCCGTATAACTGCCCTCCCTCTCCCCCCCACCCCATTCCCCACATCACCTTCTACCACTGCGCTTCCATGACAGGAAATGGCACAATCTGGCCCAGTTTGGGGTTGGTTGTAGTAAAGAGCTATGCTGCAGTCATTTACACTTAGGGGCAGATTCTACTGTTCTGTGTGCAGCATCTTACTGCATGGGTAGCATTATTAATGCTAGCTGCTTCCAATGAGCTAGACTGCACCCTGCACTGCATAGTCACACAGAGCATAAGATCCCTGACACCTGTACGGGGCCTAGCCGCAGCTTGTGCCAGATATGGGAGGGTAGAGAGGTTCTGCATGCTCTCTGCTTCCCCCTGCCCAGCCCCCGGTGAGTGGGGAAAGGGTGGAGCCTGCAGATTTGAGCTAGCATAGACAGTGGCGTACCATGGGTCTCCAGCACTTGGGGGCCAAGCCAGCATTTGTGTCCCCCCCGCTCCCCCGCCTCACACGCTTCCCCCAGGCGCAGGGTAGGAGGGGTCCCAGTGCTGACCCCATCTGCCCTGGGGAGGAGGGAGGGCTGGGGGGAACACAAATGCAGGTTTGACTCTGCTGCCCCCCCCGCACTTGCCCACCTCTCCCGCTCCAGCCCGTGCAGCGCTGGCTCGGACAGGGTGGCCTCATCCCCAGCCTGTAGGGGGGTGCTGAGCCAGCCCCTCACAACACACAGGGCCTGGGGGCACTGGAGGGGCCAGCACCCCCCATCCCCTGTGTGTTGTGAAGGGCCGTCCTGGCGCCTCCCTGCAGGTCAGTACCTGGGGGCCGGGGTCCCTCCCACCTGCTCTTCCCCCTCGGTACACCACTGAGCACAGAGAAGGAAGTAATTTACTGCTTGTATGGGCCAGCAGCCAATTTTTCTCCCTTGAAGCAACAGGAAACCAGAGGTGAACTGTGCCTCTCTGAGGCATGACTCTACCTGCACTGCTACTGGGATAACACATCAGTGCATTGCCCTTCAGACAAGGCTTGTGGAAAACCCACAATCTAGTTTGTACTCTCTAATTTCATTATCACATGCTAGTTCTCAACTAACACTGTTTTTTTACTCTAAGTACACAGGAGCCCTCTTACAACTCCTTTGTTACAAGGTCCACCTTCTCCATCTCCTTTTCACCTGAAAAAATTGATGGAGCTTAGAACGTTTTCCATAGCCCCTGCTTTTTCCACAGCCACAAAGTTCACAGGAGTCCTCCCTAACACTCTTTGCATCTTAAAAGGTACGGGAGCTTTTCCTGTGGGTGTCCCTAGAGTTTTGCAGCACCTTTCAGACTGCTTTAAAAAAAAAATCCCAAAGGGCGAGAAGGAGGGAAGAGCCAAGAAATCCAACCCGACAATGCATGTTCAATATGTGATTTTCAAAGAGATAAGTTGGCCAAATCAAAACCAATTTTCCTGTTACAATCAAAGGCACTTCTCCTTAGTAAAGTCTGTTTCCCTGCTGTATTTCAACTCTCAATTCCCAGCTGTTTTGCTGTTTTGGCAGGAGAGACATTTTTTTAAGTGTGCTTTATATATATATATATATATATATAAAACACTTCTTCCCCTCATATATATATATGAAGAAGTGTTTTATCCCCACTCTCCAAAGACTCAAAAATGGTTAAACTGTTTTCATTCAAAGCTTAGAAAAACGAGTTTTGGGCAAAGGCCAAGTGGAGGATATTTAAGTAAAACAGTGAAAGTTTTGAGCTACTTAGAAGATAAGAGCAGCAAGTACCAATTTTGCTATAATACTAGAGATGGGATTGAATGAAAATTCCCATATCTGAACAACCCTGAATCTTGGAGCTGGTAGTTTGGAATACAAATTCAGGTCTGGATCAGAATTTCTTGGCTAGCTTCTTCTTTTATGATTGTCAATAATAATAATACCACAGATCAGAACTCCACAGACTTTGTGGGGTTGGGTTCAAAATTCAGATCTGAATTTTGGGGGCTCAGCTCCATTTGTGCACAATACAGAATGCTGCATGTAAACATGAGAGCAGACATACAGTATGTATACTATAGAGCTGTGATTCTCAAAATCTGGCCAGTGGACAACTGGTAGTCTGTGGAACACTCATTGGTGATTCAAAGAGAACTGGTTGGTTCTATTGTGATTGCATAATGGCAGTTAAAAATACATTAAATAATTTCCTTATAGTTTTTTTTCTAGGTAAGCCCTTGACGTAGTTGCCACAGCAATATTGTTATCAGATCACAAATGGGAGGGGACATGGTCTATACTGCTGAAGATGGAGATGAGAAATTTTTGAGATATTCTCTTTATGAAGTTGTGGTCAATACTATGGAAAAGTCTGAGGATCCAGGGTACAGAGAAACATGTCCACTAAGGGTCTTGATTATTGGTTGGGCTTCTGCCCAAAATTCCTTTAATGAGCCAAAAAAATTCCACCCACATTTTTCATACCCAGAATTAATATCAGGCATAAATCTCTAACGCATACACAAATGTGGCCCTGATTAGTGAGTTCCAAATCTGTTGCTTAGTTGGCCAAAATGTAAGTTGACCTATGTTCGATCAATTTACAGCCCCCACAGTAATTACTGTGGTGATTGATGGCCACGGTATGCATCCGCACCAGGAGCATTTCCACTGATTTAAGAGAAGCAGTAGGGCGGTGGGTGCTGAGAACCTGGGTTCTCAGTTTCGCACGCAGCTCCCCACCATAGGCCCAGCTGCCTCCCGGGCTCCTGGACCCCTACTGGGAGCTCAGCTTCCCCCCACCACCTGGCTCTTGGCTCCCCACTGGGAGCTCAGCTGCCACCCAGGCTCCCAGCAGGAAGCTGAGAGCCTGGACAGCATCCAGGCTTCTTGCAAGGAGCTGGGACCCTGGGAGGCAGCCTGGCTCGGCTCACAGGGAGCCGGAAGCTCGGATAGCAGCCGGGCTGGGAGTGGGAGAGCCAAGAGCCCAGAGGCAGTTGGGCTTTAGCTGGAGCCCCCCCCCGACCTGTCCAAAGGTGACAGCCCCAGCTGTCAGCCGGGCTTTCTTGCCAATTTCATGGCTCTAGCATGGAGCTTTGAAATTGACAAGAATGACAGCCACAGCTGACGTAAGTAACCTGCAGTGTCTACACAGAAACTGCATCGCCCTAACTACACCAACATAAGTGCTATGCCTCTCATGAAGGTGGAGTTATAATGTTCGTATAGGAGGGCACTTATGTCTGTGGGAGCAAGGTGTAGTATGCACGCTGACATAATTAGGTAGACAAAAGCTGCCTTCCATTGACCTAACACTGTAGTGTAGCCCAGGGCTAAGTAACAGCATTTTCTTCTGCAAATTAACTGTGGGAGCAGAAAGTCTGATGCCCTGATTCTGATCTCCCCCGGTTTTTGTAGTTCTCTAACTCCTGATTTACACCATTGTAACACTGTAGCTTATTTGGGGCCACAGTCTCTAATATGGGGAGATGAAGAATAAGTTGCAGGAGAAAATGGACTCAGAAAGAGAATCAGACATAATCCTGAGATGCCCTAGAACAGTGAACATTTATTTATTTATTTTATTTATTCAGATAGTCCCTGCTCTTTATTAAAATACATGGTCAGGTTCTAGAGAAACAGAGAGAATTGCTGATGGAGTGACATAGTGATGTTTGACAGACAATGTCTGTACAGATGCTGAACTCTTCTCTCACCTTTTTCAGTCACCAGATCACAAATTGGAAAAGTGGAAACAGCAAGGTTGGGTCAGATAAGTGCATATTTAAACATTTCAGAGGTTGGAGGCTCAGGAGCAGGGATCTTCCTCTTGTGTTTCATTAATTCAGAGACAGCTCTTGTTTATCTTTTGATGGGAGTTAGAGGTTGAAATGCTTGACACAACATATCAAACCTAATATGGAAAGATAAGAACAATGTGGGCTCAGTTCTGAAAAAGTGTGTTACTGTGCAAAGAGGTTTTATAATTCCCTTACTGATGTTTAGCAGAGAACTTGGGCCATATTTCAGCAAATACAAATTGGCCAGTTATAATTTTTTTATTTTTATTTTATTTTTTAAAGTCAGCGGCTTGTATGGGGAATGAACCACCTCATTTCTGTTTGAGTCAATGGGAGTTGTATGGTTAAAGCCTCATAACACTTTTTTAAATGTTGAATGGCTACATATCCACTGAGCAACATAAAAGGGGGATTTTGAAATGCATGTAGATAGGCAAAAAGTCAAAAAAAGGGGCTAGGGAAACGTGGCATTTTGCTCTTGGAAGACTGGATTGTGTGATGACAAGTGAGACCTCCTTGATTCTTCATCTCATTCAATACCAAATCCCATTAAAAAAAGAGAGTCTTACTCAATAACTTCTTAGAAGCCTATAAAATAAAACTGAGCTTTTGGCTAAAAAGACTTTGGGCAGTAAGCTAAGAAACTGATCCTTTTCTTTTTGCTTCCTTCTGCATTTGGCGAAGCAGGAATTTGTATCAGCAAAAATACCAGACTCCATCAATTTCTACTTCCAACTGGACCATCCCCAGGGCTCTGAACTTTGACTAGTCAGTCAGGTCAAAAAGGAGGAATGGTATGTATTTATTTAGGGGGAGATTTTCAAAAGTGCCTAAGAGCTGTAGTAACCAGTAGGACATGAGCTTGTAAATCCCTAAACCTCCCCTTTAATTGTGTGAATTTAGGGTCAGATTTTCAAAAGCACTCAGCACCTAGCAGCTCCCGCCATTCTCAGTGGAATCTGAAACACTGACATTTTCAAAAGACCAGTCATGCAATTGTTCATAAAAAAAAAATTACACACAGAGCCACAACAATCACTTGCTAAAGCACATGTGCAAATGACTAGGGTTAAATTCATGAGATCTGTTTCTTCTCTCTGTTATACCCATTTTTCCCCAGTGAAGCGAACTGAGCTGAACTAGCATAAAAATGGTGTGACAGAGTAGAGACTCAATCCCATAAACTGGTTATTGGCATATGCAAATAACCAATTTGTACTGTTGTGGTATTAAATTAGGCATACCAGTGCGCATGAGTTTTTCCATGTTCATCTGTGAGCATGATTTTTTTGAATAAGCTTCTATACAGCTTTTCCAGTTTTAGTTACTATTATTTTTTGAGAAAATGGGGAAAAAAATATTTTCTGCCAAGCCAAAATATAGATAGATGAAAAGTGTGGTGGGTTTGGTGGAGGAGGCCTCCACTCCTCGAAATGGCTGCTAAATTGGAATAGTCCAGTTTAGAACAGAAAGAGGACATTGGTCTTCTGTGCTTTCAACCTGATGCTTTTCATAAGCATCTATCTTACAGTCAGTAAATAAAATAAGAAAAGTATCTTCTTTAACTAGGTGCTGTTTTTATAACTAGCCCCACAGACTGAATAAAGAAGACTTGACATTTGCCCCCACCTGAGTAAGAGAAACTGGCTGTATGCCTGCCTATGATACAAAAGTGAACATCAATATCTTTCTTAAACCAGAACAATTCTAAACCATAAAGAAGACAGAGAGCAAGATCCTTTTCATGTCAATACAAAATCCAAGGGTTTTTATCACTTTATGTATAAAGCTTTGTCTGAAATGAAAGATATTTATTACATCTATTTGCTGAAGTGTGTCAGCTGTTCATGTGTAAGTTTTTTTCCAATGTATACAGTGTAGATTATTAAAGACAAGAAGAAAAGTCAAAATATTGAAAAAGCTGAAACCAGTGCTTTGGGCACACACACAAAAATACAAAGCTCCGAGTCTTTTGGATAAAAGGCTGCCATGATCAGCTAATGTAAGATCTCAGATGACTCAAATTCTTCACATGATGTTAGAACTGTGACAGCTAGCTCCCCAAAAGAGTAGGGAATAAATGTGGTGTAAGCAATTACAACACCATTGACTCCAGTAGAGTTTTACTCACTAACACCAGGCCTAGAATTGGCCCATAGCTTTGTAAAGCACACTGGGTTACCTTCAGGATACTGAAACAAATTCTATTTTCTATTCTGTTTGAATCACACTGTGGGAAGGAACAAATATTAGCACTAAAAAAAAAATCTGCACATAAAAATTCAAATTATAATCTCTTCTCTTCAGATGCATTGAAGTCCTTTTTTACATACACACACACATATATATAAACATATACATGTTTTATATCAACATAAAGCGCTTTTGTCCGCATGATACCAACACATTTCACAAACTATGTACACAAAGCTGCCACTGAAATGCTGTTGGACTGGCAACCAACCATTCAAGAACATGCAGCACAATAGTAAGGAGAAAGGAAATTTTGCCAAAGGATATTAGTACAGTGCCCTGGATGGAAACCTTGGTGTCCATATGCAGTAGACAGAAACTTGGCTTTTTAAAGTAGCATGTGGAAGACACATGGGGCCTGATCCAAAGCCTGTACAAGATGCTCCAATGGGCTTTAGATCAAGGTTTCTCAATCCATGGGTCACAACCCAAAATTGGGTCATCAGACTGTGTCAAAGAGTTGTGTGGAAGGCCTGGGGGCAAGCGGAAGTTGGGTTCTGCCTCTGCTGGAGGAGTCCCAGTTGGGGGGGGGGGGTTTCAGAACCTCCCCTGCACTTATCCCACAGCAGCAGCTCCAGTCCTGCAGGCCTGGCTAGACGTGACTTCTTACTCTGGGCATTGTAACCTGGTACACAGGGTCATAGTACTGCTCAAATCAGGGCCATCCACTCCTCCATCCTGATGATGAGAGGGACTGGGGGCTGGGCCAAACCTGAGCAGTAGAGCCCTGCAAATCCGCGGATAGCTGCATCCTTGGTGTGGATACAGCTATTGGCACACCGTTTTTTGTGGATCATGGATTGGATGGTCACGGAGGTCATGGATTGACTTTCTAGGACCTCTGTAACTTCTGGGGCAGGGCTGGGGCAGCTGCCAGCCCTGGGCACTGCCAAAACATTTGATCAGCTGTTTGGCAGCAGGTTGATTAGTTGTTTGGGGCTACAGAACAGCTGATTAGTTGTTTGGAGCTGCAGGGATGGGTGGTGGCTGGCTTCAAACACTTGATTGGTGATGTGGATACATCTAAAAGAAGGAGGGCAGATGGCAGATTGGATAGAAGTTTATTCTTCTGGATTCAGATCGGCTGTGGATTCACATATTTGTGTCCGCGCAGGGCTCTACTGAGCAATGCTGCAATCCTGGAGGTCACAATGCCTGGAGCAGTGATTCACGGGCCACAGCAGTGCCTCTGTGCTACGTATGGTGTACTTATTTAGCACTTACTACATTCCTATGTATGCTACATATCATGGGTAAAAAATGTTTAGTAAAACAGATTTTTTTTTGCACTAAAGTTATTTACTGGGTCACAACAGGCAATCGAGGTTTAAAAATGGGCCCTGGACCCAAAAAGGTTGAGAACCTCTGCTTTAGATCAGAACCATAAAGAGTAAACTGGATGGAATTCATTTTATCTCCTTCAGAAAGGAGAGGACTAAGTTCAGAAACAAACTCAGGGTTTGCAGATCGGGCCAGTAAGTTTTAAAAAAAAATCACTAGCATTGGATTTAGTATTATTAATTCAATAATTTATTCACTTATTTTTGCATTTGTTTTCTTCTGTAAAACTAAGCTTATGCCAGGTGTCTATAATTTTAAGGTGCACTAGACCCAGCTATTGTGCAAATAGAAGAAAGGCCTTGTGTTTGACACTGAACTTGGGCTCATTAGGTATGAATGGCCACATCTTCCAGGGACTTCCTCTAAATGACCTAGGGCAAGTCATTTAACCTCTGTGATTCAGCTTCCCATCTGTCAATGGGCCTGGTAATATTTCCTGTGTCCCAGTCTTTATCTGTCTTAGCTGTTTTAGACTGTAAGTTCTTTGAGGCAGTAAGAGACTCTTACGACATGTCTGTATAGTCCCAAGCACAATGGGGCCCTGATCTTTGTTGGAGCCTCTAGGTCTACCAAAATTCAAGCATTGACATTAAATAGAGAGTGTAGAGTTGCTGGGATTATTTTTTTCCAATGAAAAAGAGGACAATTTTGACAACAAAATTGTCATGAGAAATGTTCCAAAACTTTGATCAGCTCTTGGCATAAAATCATAGAAATGTAGGGCTGGAAGGGATCTCAAGAGATCATCTAGTCTATCCCCCCCATACTGAGTCAGGAAAGAAAGTTGGGATGTTGGGGACCCAAGACCTCATAAATTCAAAGTGTGAACTCTTTGTGCATTATTTTCATAGTACTGATTTTATACGACAAAGTAGAATAGCCTGAGGCACATTGCTGCAACGTGCTATCTTCAGCAGGGAGAGGCCCAGCTCAAGGGCTTGTAAGAGACTATGGATTGTCACCAGAGGAGGCATTCCATGTGTAGGTTAATCTCAGGATGTTTTAAAAAGTATACATATATTTAGTATAGAGATGGCTCGAGCTATTGCCAACAAATAACTAATTCTCTAGTGCCCAGACAATCAATATGGACTTAGCTGGCTCCAGTGTTGCCAGCTTTTTCAGTTTTATCATGAATATCACCATATTTTATGTACAGCTCCTGGCACCAGATGATTATGTGAGAATTTCAACTTTTGCTTCAAAAGGAAAAATAAGACTAATTAATACTACAGTGATCAGTGTTAGTAGTGGGCCTAACTATAAATACATACAGCCACAATCCTAGCTTTCATCAACAGCACCATGGTGATAACTGCCAGAAGCCTGTCTTCCCCTCCATGTTAGCTCATCTGGTGGATTCAAATGATCAAGGATTCCTTTGGTACCATGGGGCTGTGCAAAAAAGAATCAGTTATGTGTAGCAGGTAAGCAATTTGCCCTCTGTTTCTTTTCTCATGCTGATGCTAATGTTTTACAAGGTGCAGCACCATGTGGGGAGTTCCAGTTGGTGAAGAGAAGCAGTCACTGCTATTTGGGTTGGGAGGGCGGCAGAGGAGGGCAAAATGGAGTTTTCCCTCCCAAGAACAACACAGGTTCAAAGCATCAGGGAATAATCCAGGTTGGGGTCACTGGGAGAGGTGTGTCAGGTGTCCTCCAAAGCAATTCTGGAGGAAGTACTAGTTGTAGAGGGACAGGAACAAAGCACTGTACAAGTAGGGTCCTAACAGTGAGAACTAAGTTTATGGAAATCCTTTGAACACCGATGTAAGCATAATTATTTATTTTCCTAGTGTAAGCATATAGGACAGGTTGCCCATTTTGATACCTTCCCACGGGTCCCAGTTCAAAATTCACTTTTAACACCATGCATCATTGTTTTCCGAACTTGCACACTGGATATGCCATTTCCTGAAAAATGCATCTACAAAGTGATCCCAATTCAGAGAGCTGACCAAGTGACTTATTGCATTCTAACAGCGTAAATATGTAAACATTACCCACTGGACATTTTATTGATCCTCACTGTGAAGTGTGACATCATTATTAATAAAAATGTAATGGGGTTTTATAAAAATGCAAAATAAGAAGATATTAACCTAAGTAACACCAACAAATTGCAAAGCTTATCATAAAACCGAAAAGCTCTAATCAAACATTGTGCACTTCGTTCATACCAGGAACAGTCAGGAATCATGCATAATGTAACAGTGCAACTGCTAACAACAGCCTCATGAAGATAATTTAAGCCAGAACTGGGCAAACTCCAGAAAATTTGCCTAGACAAAGAACTCCTTTCTTCACTCTCTTCCTTTAAACAAAACAGTTCTCTGGCTTTGTCTGTCTCATCAGCCTAGGTGAGTCTTATTAAAAGGAAATGGATTATTTTAAGGTAAGAAAAATATAAACAGCTTATGAATAATACAGATAAAAACAACTAGCTCTGTCTAGAGAGCCAGTAGGAAAAAAAAACCTATCAGGATCTGTGTTGCCAATTGTTATTGCTATAATAGAATGGATTATAATGAGGAAAAGAGTTTAGGGAAAGTCCAGTGGAAATTACAAACGGGGTGTTGGGCAGTAAATGGATCAGGACGAGAATCATATTCTACGTCTTGTAAACGATCATATTTATTTAGAATTTACTAAATTCATATATGTTAATATAATCTCATCATAATAATGACTAGAACAATCATAATTATTCATAATAATTAGCAAAGAGCCCACAAACAAGAGCTTTATGTATGCCATGGCTCAAACAGAAGTGGGGGGGAAGGAGTGGGGATAGGAAGAGGAGTGAAGGATGCTATGGAGTTGGGAGGACGAGGTGAATCAATTGCCTCCAGGCTGGGAAGAGGCGTCCCAGGAGTGCCTAATACTCTATGGCAGTTACTCTGCGGCTGGCACCCTTTGCTCCTCCCCCATCACCTCAGGGGCTGGCTTCCTGGGTGACGACACCCCCTTTCCCCCATCGAGGTGCCAGTGCCCTGTCCTGTCCTCCATCCCAACTTGGTGGCTTTTGCATGTGCTTCTGCCCCAACCCCAATCTGGAATTTTTCACTGGACCCACAGTGGTTGCAAGGAAGGATCGGGTTGAGTGGGGGAGTCCTACCTGCTCCCCAGTGGCTAGCCCAATCTCATGCAATGCAGTGGCCACCCAAGCCTCTCCTCCCACCTCTTCAAGATAGCGTGGGTATAAGGAGTTTTAGCGGGGGAGAAACTTAGTGTCCCAATATTTCCATTGTCGGGATGCTAGCCTTCCCCAAACCACCCCCTTTTCCACCCCCCCCCGCACCCCAGTTTCACCAACCTTGAACAGAAGTCATGTGCTTGATGCTGAAATTACTGGTTTAGCTTCTATGGCCTGTGATATCCATGAGGTCAGACTAGTTCCCTTCTGACCGTAACAATCTATGCAACTTTGCTGTTTTAATTCACAGGGACTCATGCATACATTTCCCTCTGTCCGTATCCCCTCATTTTTCACTTGAGTCCTTGGGTTCATTTAAACACTGAAAACGATTGTCCAGTGAAAGCTAGGCATCCTGACTACAATGGGACATCCAATGGGTGCTACACACAAAATTAAGCCAGTCCATCTTCATTCAAAAATGTATAAACCGTAGTGAACTTTTCAAAGTATGTCTACACAGGGATTAAAAACCTGCAGCTGGCCTGGGTCAGCTGACTTGGGCTCACAGGACTCCGGCTCTGGGGCGGAAAACTGCTGATTCAGGCTCAGGGTTTAAGGCTCTCAACTCTTGCAGGGTCCCAGAGCTTGAACTCCAGCCCAAACCCAAACATCTACACGGCAACTTGTAGCCCCATAGCTTGATCAGACGTGGCCTTGCCACGGGTCTTTTAGCCCTGTGTAGATGTACCTTTAGTGAGCCTAGACTGCATTTCAAGCTTGTAACAAAACCCCAAACCATAAGATTTTTGCATGGCTTCATAATAATCGTAATGTAATAATAATAATGAATAGTTAACTAGCACTTTTCATCTTCAAGCACCATACACTATTAACTGTGTAATCTCATAGCCATCCATGTAAATGCTGTTATGGCCATTTGACAAAAGGAAGCAACCATCTGGTTGTTCTTGGGCACTGCATGAATGATATGACTCTCCGGAATCCCAACATATTTATTGCTTTTATTATCCAGTCTTGCCAATCCTTGTGAGTTTATTGCCAGTCTAACAATGTTTGGTGTTTCTTTTTTAAAGCCCCGGCTTCTGGATTCATAGTAATCTTAAGGTTTTTTTAAGTAAATGTATAGACTTTGTGGCTGTGGTGAGAAGTTGGAAACCATGACCTGAGTGCCCTAAAGGATTAAAACCCAGAGGCAAAAAAGAAAAAAAAATGCTCTGTGACACTGCATTCCCCATGATTCCCCCTTATAGTGTAATTATGTATTGTTTCATGCAAAGGATGTCATGTAAGATGGTTTTGGAATGCTCATGATGTACTGAACATTTTGGTTATAGTAATATGTTTTTTCCAATTTCATGTGCATGGTTATAAGGCTTCACTACATGATATGCCCAAAGATGTGCCTCCTGGCTTAAAACATATCCAAGCAAGACTCTCTGAGCAGAGGAGCTGTTCACACCTCATTAAGGCTTGTGTAGAACAAACCCAGCTCAACATTCCAGGAACAAAGGACTGGCTGAGACGTCAAGAAAGGACTCCACAAAGGACCACATTGACTCAGGACATGGAGGGAACCATACACGGACATTGTTTGTCACCTGACCCTGAAGGGGGGAGGGGTTAAGCCTCAGAGGGGAGAAGGAATATTTTAAAAAGAGGAGACATTCTGTCTCTTTCTTTCTCTTCCAACTACCTCTACAAACATCACCAAGCACTGAAGTGATGACCCAGGGGGAGAGCCTGGCTGAAAAGGAACCAGCCGGCTTGTGGTGAGAATCGTCTGAGTTTGTAAGGTTGCTGAAAGTGTTAAGCTTAGTTTATAAGGCGTTTGGCTTTTGTTTATTTTGACTAAACCTGACTTTCTTTCCTTTGACTTATAGTCATTTCAAATCCTTCTGTGCTTTAATAAATTTATTTGTTCATTTTACCTGAAGCAGTGAATTTGGTTAAGGTGTATTAGAGACTCCATTTAAAGTGAGAAGGCTGTTGCATATGAATTTCTTTGTTGAATTGATAAACATGTGAGCTTGCAATGTCCACTGGGCAGCACCGAGCATTATAAAATGGAAATTCCTATCATTGTACCTGAGACTGGGGTACTGCCTGAGGTCATACCATTGCATAATCCTGTGAGTGGCTCCTTGACTCACTGAGTTGGGGGTACCTCGCTTGCTGATGGCTGTGCATGCACAGCCCAGGAGTGGGCGCTCACACAGCAAAGAAGAGAAAGACAGGTTCCAGGAGTGGAGTATTGGGGTGACACAGCAATTCACCAGTCCAGATTGCACCAGGGGAATGTCACACCCCCTCATTTTTAAACCCATCTCATGATTTTTTAAGGGGGTTGACCAGTGATTTTTGAATGGCTGGGACTGGCAATACCACATGTATTTTATGATACTGCCTCAAAGCCCCAAATGAGATCAGGACCCTACTGATCTAGGCACTTGAGGTGCACACGGTAAGAGAGTGCCAGTCACTAAAGAGTTTACAATCCACAAACAGGAAACGGGTAGAAAAGGAGGCAGAGTCAGAGAAATGTAAAGTGTCTTGCGCAAGGTCACACAACAGGTCAGTGACAGAGTCAGGAATAAACTCCAATTCTTCTAACTTCCAGACCAAAGCTCTATCTACTGCCTTTAAATAAAAATGGTCATATTGTGTCAAATCAATGGTCTATTTAAACCAGTATCCTATCTTCAGTTCTTCACTATATATTCAACCAATTTGCCTGGTACTGAAGTTGGGCTTACCAGCCTATAATTGCCAGGATCACCTCTGGAACCTTTTTAAAAAATTGGCGTCCCATTAGCTATCCTATAGTCATTTGGTACAGAGGCTGATTTAAGTGACAGGTTACATTCCACAGTTAGCTGTTCTGCAATTTTATATTCGAGTTCCTTCAGAACTCTTGGGTGGGTACCATCTGGTCCTGGTGACTTATTACTGTTTAATCATGTATAATTAGTTCCAAAACCACCTCTTCCTGATAAGCTATTAATTTAGCTCTGACCTGCTAGGAAGACTTAATAATCACTGTTTGAGACCAGACAAGCACACTCAGTTTATACCTTTAAAGATTAGTCAATGTGAAATTCTCTGTCTTTGGCTTCTCCTCCACCAATTATTCAGGTAAGACACGCTTCTGATTGGAATTTGACAAGCACAAGTGGTACCACCAGTTGCATGTTTGTTCAGTGTTCTTGTCTCAGCAACTGCTCT
Source organism: Mesoclemmys tuberculata (assembly GCA_007922155.1). Classification (NCBI taxonomy): domain Eukaryota; kingdom Metazoa; phylum Chordata; order Testudines; family Chelidae; genus Mesoclemmys; species Mesoclemmys tuberculata. The sequence goes on from ML675601.1 coordinate 18,905,187, forward strand.
TGTTCTTTCCAAAGTTCTTTTTAGTGATAGTGGAGAAGCAAAAATGGAGGAAAGCATAACAGACCCTTGGTGTTCATGTAAAGCTGTTTAGTAATCGCAGGGAGTGTCCCAGGTTTTTATTCAGTTTTTATTCACAAAACTGCATAATAGGTTATTCTGCCAGATCTTGATCATGACCACTGACGTCTATGGGAGTTGGCACTGATTTCAATGACAGAAAAATTGGGGTCAGAGAAGAGGTACATTTTAGGAAGGGGTAGGTAAAATAGTTTGGATGTAATAAGAATTGTCCAAAAACTGCATTTAAAAAAAAATCAAATTGAATTGGGATTGTTTTGAAGTTCAAAAATATTTCATTAAATGATTTTTTTAATTATATTATATTATCATGTTTCTCTTTCCCTGACTGGACTAGAAGTAAAAGAGACAAGATACTCTGACAAATGCTGAGTGTCTGGTATTTTCACCCATGCCTTGGGTCTGAAAGCACTTGGAACTCAAGGCATTGTGACTGAAATCCTGGCCCATTGAAGTCAATAGAAAAACTCCCATTGACTTCAATGAGGCCAGAATGTCACCCATAACAGTTCATTTCACAGAGAACTGAAGGGCTTCGGGTTTGATGTTCTCCCCAGGACTGGCTTGTGGACTTGATCTTGCCATCAGGGTTGGAAGGCTGGCTGCAGTTCCAATTTGAAATCATTATTGCAAACTTAACTCACCCTTAAAATCATGTGTTGTTAACTTGACTGACCTACGTGAAATAGATCTGAGACTGGCCTACTAAATTTCAGACTGGATCTGAAATTCTGCTTGGCCATAACTATATTTTGAAAGAATCTACTACAATTCCCCTTAAATTCACCATGCTTTGATAAAGAGACAAAGATTTCTCTACACAGTACCCCAGAGTTATGATGTATAGTAGACAAACAGCATGGGAGCATCCCCTACTTCTTCTTTACAGTTTCACTCATGCCTCTGTACAAAACACATAATAAAATATATCATGGTCCCAAATAAAATATATCATGGTCATACAAGTCATTTTATGGCTGTAAATTTTAGACATCAAACAGGCATAATTTCAAGCCAATTAGTATTCTATTAGTCAGGATCCAGGCATCTAATTATATAAAAATCTGAATAGAGCTCAGATATTCATTACTGGATTCATAATAAGAATAATAATTCTGAAAAAACACCCCAGAGCCAGAATTTAGTCTTTCCTAATCTAAGAGTCTTTTCAGCTCTTAATTTAGGAAAACCTTTAAATGTATGTCACATGCAACAAATGCACAAAATATTCGTAAATTACATACTTAAGACCCAGTGCTACCCCCATTGAAAATGTGAGTTTGTGCAGTGGTGATTAAAAAAAGGAAAACAAAAGAAGAAAGAAAAAATTCTACTGAAAACGTTACAATTCCGTTATTTAAATTAATGGTATGCCATTGCCTGCAATACAATCTTCATTTCTGGTCCCCTTAACTTAAAATTTTTGTTAGAAGTACAAGGAGTTCAGAGATAGATGACAAAAGTGATTAGAGAGAGACAAGACAGGGGTAGGTGATATCTTTTATTAAACCAACTAGTGGTGGTGGAAGGTACAAAGCTTTTGAGCTGCACAGAACTCTTCTTCAGATCAATGATTAGAGGCAAGGAAAGACTCTCTGTATGAAGGGAGAGTCAAAAGAACAAGACTGGCTAATTTTGAAAGGAGGCCAAAAAAAGGGAACACTGAAAGATGTGTATAAAACAGCGGCTGGCATAGAGCAAGATAAATAGGAGCTCTTGCTTACCCTTTTTCTTAAAATAGGCACAAGGAGATAGTCAAAGATAGTGACAGGTAATAAATACAAAATGGATACAAGGCAACATCACATCACTAATCTGTGGAACTCATTGCTTCAAGATGTCATTGAGACCCAAACTGCAGTAGGATTCAGAAAAGGATTAAACTTTTTCCATAAATAACGAGAATGCCCACAGTTTCAATTGTAGGCACCCTGTACTTTAGGGGCCTACCAACTTAATTACAGCTGGGAAGAGCCTGGGGACTACAACTCCCATGATGCCTTGGGGAAAAGAGAGAGACTCTTCCCCTTTCAGGAGTGAGAAAAAGGCATGTGGGGGACTCCATTTTGGTGCTGGGGCGGAGGCAGCCCAGGCTGGAAGCTGCTGGCTGGGTCTCGACGCTGCTGCTGCTGTGACTGCTTGTGGACAAGGGCCCAAAGCTGCTGTTGCCTCTGACCGCTGCTGGGAGCCTGCTGAGGTGGGGATTGAGCACAGAGCTGCAGAGGGCTTGTAAGGAAGGCACAGCAGAGACTGACAGGGACAGAGAAGAGGCCAAGACACAGTCCCTTCGAGCAGGGCCAGGACTGCCAATCTCCAGTCTGATGCTGTGGCTGAACTGGTGCAGTGAACCCACAGAGCGCTCTCTCCTTTACAGATCTTCAAGCGCACCCACGCAAGAAAGGGGTCAGGGCCTGAACTCTGGGGGAGTGCACGCGCCGGAGGTGGGGTAAATAATGGCACTGTGAATGCCGGGTAGACAAGTTGAATAGTGAATACTGTGTTTATTAATTGGTTTGTTCAACTGCCCCTGTGGTTCATGTTTAATTTCAGTCAGTTATGCCATGTTTCTTTATTTTGTTAAGTAAAGGTTGTTAACTCTGATTTAAGTATATTGGATGTTTAGTTTGCATAACTGCAATTGTTAAATTAGACTTATGTCTCAGATTATTATAATTTTAGACTAGGTCTAGTCCTGGCAGCTCCCAAAGCCACTATTGAGCGTGTGCAGGGGCCAGCCAGGTGAAGGCACCGCCAATTTTAAATTGCTTTAGAAATAAAGGGACTGCAGCAGAGGGGTGGACAGAGGATTCCCAACTATCCTACATCAACACTGGGTTGCTCAGGATCTCCTTTATTGTTAGAAACCTTAGGCGCCCTTGCACACCGGTGAGTATTGCCTGCCCCCAAGTAACCCAGTGAAGGAAGGGGGTTACACAGTATTTAAGATTAATAATGGTTTTCGAAGGCACATGATCCTTCCTACGTCTGGGGTTAGAGAGAAATTTCCTTTATGAGAGGTATTTTTTGCTTCAACTGTTTCCTGCAACTTTTTCTGAATCAGATGTACTAGCGTCTGTTAGAGATAAAATACCAGACTAGATGGAGCTCTGGTCTGATCCAATATGGCAATTCCTGTGTTCTTAAATGTTGATAAAATATTTGACAGAAAAGTATGCTATAAATTCCATAATGAACAATTTAAGTTTTGCACTCTAATTTCATCCTCACTAATGTATATGAATTATATATAACGGCAGGTGTGCTTTTCCCCTTTTAAACTCAGGGAATATGTGATGAGTGCTCTGACTATAAGCAAAGAGTGCAGTTTTAGTGGGAGAGACGCTAACCCAATGTTTCCTTTTCTCTTTCAGACTTCTCTCGTTATATACCAAGCCTTCTGCAACATGTTCACCATAGCTGTGATGCACACAGCATACTACTTACAATATCTTGGTCAAAAAAATTGATAGGAAATAAACATCTCTATCATTTATGGGTAATGGCCATCAAGCAACATTCCAGGAGACAAATCTACTTAGTAAGTACTAATACTATGCTCATTACCATGGTATCTGAATGCTTTACAATGAAAAATAAGTTAAAAGTGAAAAAAACCATTCTCATGCCTCTTGTACTTCTTACCTTACGATATGTTTGTAGGATTTTTTTTATTTTAATGGCTTTACATGTACATGTATATATAATATCCATATATTTATGAATATGCATTCATTCCATGCTCCTAACAAGTGCACCTCTTTGAGGATGTAGAGATGGCATTCATTAAAATGAGATTTTTCAAGCTAAGAAAATGAAGCACTGCAGCACTTTCAAACCCCGTTAACAATGGAAGAAAACATATATGTGTGTATATTGTTTTATGTCTTAGTGGGTTGTATATTTTGTTATCTTATTGCATAAAAGGAACAACATTTGTGCCTCTTTGGCATTTGATCAAACTCAAATGCTGCTTAGGGTTAGGTCCGAACAGTTTTCCCAGTGATTTCAATGGGAGCTTCAATAATAACTTTTAAACACATGGCAAATCCCACAGACTCTCTACACTCTGTTATTTCTCATTTTTCCATATTTGTTTTTTTGTTTTGTTTCAATGCAGGCGTTTATCCTGTGTAATGAAACACAAAAAATGCCTTTTCACTTGGCCTGGATACTCCTGTTTCAGCTGTGTCGCTAATAGCTGACCCCAAACCTGCCATCACTCTGCACACTGGATTCCCATTGACTTTAACAGTGGCTGCACAAATGGAACAATGGCAAGAAATGGCTTTGGAATGATGCCTGTCTGTCAGTAGTGCAGTAGGGGAATAGTGAATTATCCAAGCAAAAAACTTAGTTGGAGAAGAATACAAACTCTTTTCCGTTCATTTACTAAGCAACTTGTTATTAAAATAACATATAAATACTACATGCTTTTCTTAAACTAATCAGTCCTTTAATTTTAATTTCTTTCGGTAATTAACCTTATGGAGGAAATTTGGCAGAAATGTTGCCAGGCAAACTGTGAGCAATAACTTGGGCTGGGGCATCTGTTTTCATTCTGTTTCCAAAATTGTAAAACTTTGTTTCCAAAACAGAGAAATAAAAATAACCCTAACAGCACAGCAGCATTTTACACAGTGAATCAGAGTGCTAATTGCTGAGCAAAATCCTTCATCCCTTTTGCGAAACAACTGCAATGAACAGCCAATTACCAGCACTGGAGTTGTGATTTGCACATTGCGATGTGCTCTAACTCTATAGGATTTTTACTCGCCTTTGCTAAACATGGAATTTCATTACCCTCCTGCAAGCTAAGTAAGGGCTGTGGGAGGTCCTTCATGCAGCATAACCAGCGCAAGGGAGTGCAGGAAATTGGAGCAGGATCTGCATCTCCTGTGTTCTGTAAGCGTTTCCTGTATCCCAAAGCTAGTACACACAGTCTGTGAAACCTGTGTGAGCTAGGAGCCACAGTGAATATGGTCCTTACACTTCCTCTTCTGGACCATATAAAGCAGGGATGTCAAACTCAAATACACAGTGGGCCAAAATTAAAAACTTGGACAAAGTCGCGGGCCAACCTTGATATTCATTGAAAAAATGTCTACAATTGAGGAAGTTTTTCCTTCTCATCAAATATAATGATGAACGTTTTCATATGGAAACAAACTTAAGTTTTGCTTAAACATTGAATCTGGAACAAGCAAAGCTTAATACTATAAACACGTGAAATCGGTGCATGCGCTGTCTACCGGTGGGCCAGCTCTAGTAGACATTTGGTATTTTCTCGCGGGCCAAATATAATTACACTGCGGGCCAGATTTGGCCCGCGGGCCTGAGTTTGACATCTATGATATAAAGAATGAGTGAGCAAGCTATCTTGTGCTTTGTTCACTACCATGAGACAAGTCCTTTAAAGACTGACTCCAAGACCCAATCAAGACTTTTAGGAGTTGCCTGTTGAATCACATTTAAATGCAGCCCTGTTCAGTGTGAATCTGCCTCTGGTCCTTGACCCTGCCCCAAGGCTACCTCTGTGCAACTCTCTCCCCCTCCCCCCGCCTGTCTCTACAGAATGCAATACATTTTATACCAGCTATACATTCCACAAATGTTTTATGTAGACCAGGATTTAGGCACACCCTGAGCAGTAAATACTATGGAGCCCAAGCTGTGTTCCTCATTATGTGATCTAGGGAGCAGTGATGCGTGGTATCTGTCAGTGCCCAGTACGATCAGCCAAGAATCTCCTTCAAGTTTCCTACACCTGAGTCCTGCCTTTTCTCCATCAAGAGGGACAAAACTACTGTCGCTCTTCCCTCCAGTCCCAGCAGTCAGCTTTCATCCTAGAAACACTATGTTAGCATTCTCCTTTAAGCAGTATTGTGTTAGCCATGTACAGTGGGGTCAGTGGAACCCACTTACACAGCCACTTCCCCTTGTCCATAGATAGCTCAAGTGAAAGGTATGTGGGCATAGTAGCTACGGTGGCTGCTGTGTGAACATGCATACACATGCACTTATTGCTCTCAGTCTCCTGCTCCCAGCCTTTTCAGGTTTCTACACCCAAATCCCTGCCCGCACGCTCTATCCATAGCGATTTACTACAGTCCCCACACTGAACTTCATTACCAATGAAGACAAATAATCTCACTGCAGTTACTGTTTCCAATGAATTAGTCAACGTATTAGAGGAGCTTTAGACGTTAATTTGATTATTGTTTTTATTCCCTTATTTTACCATCCTAAGGGAAACTGGAAATTCAATTTCTTTTTTTTTTTTTTTTTTTTAGCAAGTATATTTTTCAATATTTTTGGAAGCCCTTTTTTGCATATCTCCTAGGTGGCTGAGCTCTTGTAATTTAATAGTAATCTAGCTTTGCAGAAAATGTTTGTGCTTTCTACAATATCACACACTGAATTTACAATTTTAGGGCTAGATTGTAAAGTCATAATCTTGCCCTGTATCTGAGGCAATGCATAGCTGCATTGCTCCAGGGAAGAAATGATGCCTTAGACCTTGTCTACACTACAGAGTTTTGTTGACACAAGTTATGCTGGTTTACAGCCACCACTGTAAATACACCACTGTTGCATGTCCTCACTAGGCTACTTGTGGCAGTGGAGTGCATTCACATTACTAGCTCCTGCATGGACACAGGGAGCAGTGCACTGTGGGTAGCTATTCCCACTTTGCAACTGTATGCAGGGTGCTTTTGGAAGGGTTTACTATGCCTCATGGGGCATATACAACGTCGCATGATGAAGGTTTCTGAATCCCATCATTCCGTGGACCTCCTAGATTGATAGTCGTTTTTCAATTGCCCTATTAGCCAACCTGACATTGCTGAACACTAACACAAGAAGTCCCAGAGGCATGTTTGTGGGGGAGGGGAGAATGTGTGACAGGGTGTGTGTGTGTGAGTGAGGGAGAGAGAGACAAAGACAGAGAGAGAGTTGGGGGACAATGAACGTGTCTGCCTGCCTGATGTCTATTTAAGTTCAGACAGCAGCTAGAAGCAACCAGTCCTGAGGCAGAAGTTGGTGCCCTCCACTCCACCCCAGCCCAGTGGAGACCTGGACACAGGCAGGGGAAAAAAGGGACACCCTGACATCAGCTCCCGCCTCCCTCCCTGGCTCTGCACAGCACATCAGGAATCTGTCCTCCCTCTTCCTCCAGCAGCAGCACGTGCTGCCTGCCTGCCCTAGGAGAGCAGGACTGATTCCCTCGGAGTTCTTCCATAGCCTCGTCTTCCCAGAGACCCAGAAGAATGATCCACCCCCCTCTCTTGTAGTCCAGGCAGGAGCCTGTTTGCTGCTGGGTGCCAGCATGCTCAGCTCTCCATGCTGAGCAATTTCAAAACTTCCTGGGGCTTTGAAAGGGGAGGGGGGGCCTGCCTGTGTAGCTGGAATGCAGGGCAGAGCAGCAGCGGTCAAAACCGTGAACAGAGTGGTCAGGGTGGGCATTGTGGGATGGTTTCTGGAGTCCACTTATGGCACGCGGTGTCTACACTGATGCTTCGTTGCTCTAGCTTTGCTGTAGCTCAACGCTTCTCATTGAGATGGTTTTATTTTGTCACCAAAGCAGGGGAGTTTTGTTGGCAGGAGAAGAATTGTAGTGTGTGCACCACCTCTGTTTTGTTGCCAAAAGCTGACTTTTGTTGACAAAACTCTGTAGTGTAGACCAGCCCTGAGAAAGGCATGATTCCTATCCTGGTTGCCCCTTTCTGCAAGGGTAATCTGCTGCTGGCCCTTATTGGTAGTGGATTGCAATTCCCTGCCTGTCCCTGCCCCCATACATTGTAGCTCAACTAGCCAACACAATGACTGTGGGCAGATCCAAGGTTCCACCAGCTCCTTGTCTCTTTCCACCTACCTTTTCAGGCAGGGAAGTACCCGGCAGGCACACACACACTTACTCCTACATGGCTGGATCCAAGGTCTGTCAAAGCCATGCCAAGGTGTGTCCCTTACTCTCCTACACAGCTATGTAGGCCAGGGACCATCTGGCCCTCAGTTAAAAGCAAGTGAACCATTACATCAGGGGCCCTAATCACAAGTAGACAGCCCTGGATGTGATCAAGCTGAGCATCTTGTGCCCTAGTGAATAGGAAATAGTGGGAGGCAAGTCAGTGCATCTACAATTACACTAATCCATTTTCTAGCCCCGCCCCCTTTAAAAAGAGGTGTGCATGCAGGTGTGCCGCAGCCACAGTGTCTACTACGTGCATGTAACATTTTCTTGGGCCATACGCTGGGGAGAGGAATTGGCCATGTGAGAGGGTTCTGTGGCACTTCAAACCCACAGTGCATGTGTCATCCTTCCAGTAAGAATATATTAGCATTCCCCTTTAAGTAGTATCGTGTTTTATCCCCTTTCTCTATATCACACATAATCTTATGAAACACCTGAAAGCATTTCTTTGCTCCTGAAAGCATTACAATGGATGCCGATTTTGAGACAACTGCAAAATCTGATGTTTTGACATTAAAAGTCTTTGGCAAATCAGTTACTCAATGCACAAAGACTGAATCAGTCTTCTTAAAGATTTATTGTTTTAGGTCCTTCATCGCAGGCATCCATTCACTTTGCAGAGCAGCTGCTTTTAATAATTCCACTCAGGCTTTTCGCTGTTGCCACTGCTGCTCCTGCACCATAAGTACAATCAATAGCTGGATGGACAAAAATTAAATCATTTAATGGATTTCTGGTTGAGTTGATTTAGGTCACAGGGTTGCCCACCGCTTCTGGCAGCCAACATGATTTCACATTCCTGTGTTGTCATAACAATGCACATTTCCACTTGGCTGCTATCCTGTGGCATGTCTTAGCAGAGAATACAGCTTAGATGGGGTATGTGAGGTTATGAGAGGAAGCTATGATAGCTACAGTCACAAGCACAGAGGTTTCACATCAGCATTGCTGGTTATTACAGTAATGGCTCTCCGAAGTGTTTTGCCTAAAAACATGTTGCTTTCTTTCCCTGGAGGATATTACGGTTGAAAACTATACCTGTTCTGCAAATGTACACTCTCAGCCTTTTCCCGTATGAGTCTTATAATACAATATATTCCTTTGCATAGTATACACAGTTGCTGACATTGAAAAGTTGCACTTAGGAATAATTACCACACCATGTTATCAGAGATACTCCAATTATTTTCTCTTTTACTTTTGGGGAAATGTGTAAAGGATCCCTGGGGGGGGGGGGGCATAATAGCTCTGAGGCCCCAGTGGAGAGCACACTCCCGGAGGGACAAAGGGGTGCCTAAGGACTAGCAATCCCTGCTGGCAAAATGGCTTAGAGGTTGCTCTAATTGATGCTAGGGGCCAGGCTTGTTTCTATCCAGAGACAGGGTCAGCAGAATCAGGGCCCAAGCATACTTTTTTCAGGCCCAGAAACTTGTAACACCAACCCCCTCTCACACACACCCATGGGGGTTGCACCCTGGGCCAGGCCCCCATGGCCTCCGGGCCCCGATAAAGTGTGGGGGCCCTGAACAGAACACAAAGGTGGCTTAAAGCCACATTTGTACCTCCACCCTCTGGTCCTGCCCTGCATGTGCTTTGGCCAAAGCAGAGAATCCATAGCATAGCACTCTGTTCACACCCACTCACCTAGTCTTCCTTCAAGCTTTTCTGTAGGCCGAAACCCAGCACAGGGAAAGTCTGCCTGGATTTGCAGTGTAAAGTGCTCATACCCTTCACTGTAGCACAAGGCCCTGAGCTAGATAGGACACCTGAGAAAGCAGGTAGGGCTGGAGAGAATGGTATCTTGTCAGAGCACACAGGATGCTCTGTTACCTCCCCGGATGCAGGAATCTCACAGAATCCAAACCACACATTATAGCTGCCCTTCCCTGACAGAAAGCTCAGGAACTTTGTGATGGAAGCACCTGGTATGGTCACTCCTATAGGCACAACAAGGTGTGATTTGACCACACAATCTGCCATCAGTGCGGGTAGTGAATCAGACCCAGAATGTGCTAAACATTATGGTCTATTTGCAGCAATATGTAATCACAGACCTGCATATTACATACCTAATCATGGCTTGTTACAGCATGTTTTATTCACTCAGTCGCATGCAATGGCTTGGAGTAAATAGGCATTTTAATTTGTTTTTAATTGGCATGTTATAGGTCTGAATCAGGAAAAAGAGGAATTAATAAATATTACAAAAAATGGGATGGGATATTAGCTAAACACAAGTAGAGTCTATGGAGTAAGTAAGTATTTATAAATCTATTTGAAATGCTAATCATTTACCCACCAGGCTTTAACAGCTTGTTGTGCACCATTACAATTTGTCATGTAAACACATACTTAGACACAGAATAAAGCCATGAAAAAAGAAAACGGTGACTGTGTGTAAACAGCAGTAGCCTTAGCTAACCATCATTCATTTCCTTTGATGGTGATGTTGCTTTTTAAATCAACTCTGTTCTCACATTGAGGAAGCACAAAAAAGTTTTGCAACTGGTTAAATCAATTTCTCTTGAAACTGGTGTAGTGTAAGAAGAGCTAATTAAAAAAGATCAGGCTAGAGTATGGCATATTTGCACCAGCTCAGACTCTTGTCCATATATGGCCCACTCTGACTGCTTTGCAACAGTGGAATAATGCTAGAACGTAGCTACATATATGACCCCCATTACCATACTATCAGACTGCCTCATAATCTGTAATTGTGTTTATCCTCACAAAACCCCTGGGAGGTAGGAAAGTGCGAGTATCCCAGTTTTACAGATGGGGAACTGAGACACTGAGGCCCTGATCCTCAAAGGTACTTAGGCATCTACTGTCCATTGACTTAGACACCGAAACACCTTTGAGGATCTGGGCTAAAGTCCCACAGGAAGTGTGTGGCAGAGCAGGTTCATGAGATCTCTTAAGCTTTCAGCTAATACCCTGACCACTGTTCTCCTATCTTTTGCAGTCCAGCCAGCCATCCCTTTTCCCTCCGCCATGCTTCATACACTGGATGCTAGGTATTGGCTACTCCAGCTCTGTGCCCCAGAAGAGATTCCTGTTACACTGGGAGAATTCCCAAGAAGTCAGTTATCATAGCTTCTTAACTGATTAGGGTGGGGGTAGCTACATTTTTTGACAAAATGTATACCTCATGACTAACATGGGCTAGTTAGACCCAGGAGAATTAAAGTTCTAATTTTAACTCCTTAAGTATCAGTGCTGCAAACTGACACTCCGTTAAACATATATAGGAGTGGGGTATCTGAAGTAATATGAGAAAGAGAGAATAAAAGTTGTGGGACTGCCCTTGGTGAAACTATCATCAGTAGTTTCCATGTGCATTGTCTTCAAGAGAACTGTTTTTTTTTTTTTTGTTGAATATGCTACCATTGTTATAGTTCTTTCAAATTTAAAAGAAAGGATAAAAATTGGAGTCTTCAATAAATATCTGATTTGATTTGTGCTCTGTCAGTGATGGATGTACTTAAATATTCCTGATGGAGTGAGCTAGAGTGAGAAATTTCTATTAGGGATGCAGTGTACAGCTTTTTAAAGCAACACAAGCCTTACCTCTGCAGTTTCAGAGCTGCTGAGCCATCAGACAAATCATAGCAGCTGGGGACTCTGAAATGAAGCAAAAGCAGAAGGGAAGGGCTTCACCTTTGCTAAACTAGGATCATGGGTGTTGGGAACACCACAGTGACCTTCTCCACCAAATGCTGCTGCTCTTGCTTTTTCTCACGTGACTCTCCAGTTAAAAATGGTCTAAAAAATACTAGCAAAATATTAGAGAGAGGTGGATTCCTGTGAGCATGTGTGTACGTGCACACACTCATGTGAGTTTTATATTATATATAAACAGCAGCCTCTTACCTGGTGTCAGTTGACATAGCTTCACTCAAGTCAATATCCCTAATATAAATTGAAGTCAGTGGAGTTACTTTACATCACCTGAGGATCTGGCCCAGATTTACTGTTAACATTTTAGGTTATCTTTGTTTTTTAGTGTGATTTTTTTTTGCTTGCTCATTATGTTTTTTTCGGTTTTTTTTTAAAGCTTCACAGACATTACCACACCATGAATTCAACTCAACCTTTCACCCATTCCCAGCTTACTCATGTGCACAGTAGGACACCAAGTTAATTGCAGAAGTGCCCCCTGTGGGGAATGGTAGATTTAAGTATGCCAGATACATGTTGTTTAGGCAGTAGCCTTAGGAGTCCTAGAGAATGGAATTGGGGCTGAAAAGGGAATAAAAAGAATCATCATTGTCTCAGACCTGTGGACTTTGTAAAGAAGTGCATGGCCCAAGGGGGAGGTTTGGGGGGGGGAAGGAATTTACAGACCATTATTGTTTTACTGTCTCAGATCTTGGGTCATATGCACAAGTAGTTAATCTGAACAGTAAATCAATAATATGCTATGAAAGGAAGGAATTAGCCATTAACTAGTATTATTTATTATTGGTATTAACACAGTGCTTAGAGGGCCCAGCCTAGGGCAGGGCCCTGTTGTGCTTGGTGCTAATCACGAAGGGCAAATTGTGACCTGTCCTAAGTGCCTGTGCTGGGGAGTTTGATGGCTGGTATGAGAATTTTCTACCTGTGTATATATATAAATAGTAGATAAGGTACCAATAGATGGGAAGCCAGAGCGTGTACCATTTTTCATGGGTTTTGTAGAACCCTTAATGAGTACTCCCCACCCACCACCACCAAAATCATGAAATTGGATTTCTGCTTACTTGCCTTCTGGCTGTTTGAACCTTTAGGGGGTCACAGTTAAAAGCTTTTCTTTGCAAATACGAGAGCTAGAATTCTCCCCTCCCCCCTTTTTAAAAAAGGGTTCAGAGCTTTAGGGGGAAAAACAAATATCACAAGCCTCTCAAGAAAACCACCAGAGTTGGCAATGGTGACGACCAGTAAAACTTGTTCTTGTTACAGAGCACTGTTAAGGGTTCCTATGCGCTGCTCTTTACATAGTGTCAGAAGTAAGGCAATAAGGCTTACTCCTTTAAGTAAAAGAGGCTTTACTCCTCTGCACTGGCTACCAGTATCATGGGGCACAAGGCAAGGATGCAATGGCCCTCACAGAACTGGTTCTGCCCTCCCTCACAGGTGAGCGGGCAATGGATGGGATGGTGGCTCTGCCTCCCTAATGCATTGGCCAACCTCGCTGAGTAGCCCAGAGTGGGAAGTAATGTGCACCAGCTGTAAGCCTGGTGCAGATTACTTCCCCCGCAAGCCTTTCAGAGCATGAGGGAAGCCAAGAGTCAGATTGTGACAATCTGTTTCCAGGTCTGCTCTTGAGGCAGCACAGTTACATGCCTCCCTTTACACATGGCTTGTGGCAAAGCTATAATTTAGCCCTTTGAGTAAAATTAATCTGTGGGGTAGAGGGCTGATCCCTGCACTACTGAAGCCCTGAACTGGGGACTATATCTGTGAAGGGGAGCATAAACTGGCATGAAAGTGACAACAGAGGCCAGGCATAGTGCAGGACAGGAGAAAGAGACACAGGAGCTAGGTGTATGAAGAGCTGGTGGCTCCAATAAACTGTGCAAGTTGTGTGGAGTGACTGGGGCCACTATTCCATCGCAGAGGGGCAGCTGTGATGTAGCCTGGTGTCCTGACCCCAATTTATGAGGTAGATTTCTTCTCCCTACCCACCCACATGTGTCCTGTATAAAGCCCAAGCAATTGGGATCTCTGGCAGAAATAGATCTTGTCCTTACCAAATAAGATAAACAAAAAAATGATTATTAGAGTAGCTTTATTTAATTGTTCGTGTTTCAAAAAACTTAAATACTATCATGGAGGAAACTTGGTGTGTGTGTGCATACACACACCCAAATACATACATAAAGTATACATAGGGATGTTCATGGATGGAATTCTTTCTAAAAATTCTATTGATAAATATCAGATAATATGACCCAAAATAGAATGTTCTCTTGTCCACAAATTAATACAAGTAGCCTCTACCACACATACGGAGGACAATAGTTTACAACAGGCATCATTATTGCCATTGTATAGAGACAGTAAAGAGGTCAGTGCTAATGGCAGAGGAGGAATAAAAGAACTGCAAGCAAAAAGATGAATGCTCCAGTTCTGGGGTTTTCTTGACGTCTCCCTGCCTGGGCCAGAACCAGCCCTGATTCTCCTAGGCAGACAAGGAGCCCACAATGATACTTTTAATTTGGGAGTAGTGCTGCCCTGTCTCCCAAACACAGTTCTTGCAATAAGAGAGCAAAGAAAGGCACCTCCCTCAAGTATCTCCTGGGTCACTATGGAACTGCACTCTATATTTTTGTATTTTGAAAGCTATTGAGCATCACCAATTCCTACACTGGCATTTCCTCTAACACTTCAGCAGGTTTGCGGTATAAATTCATTAATTAGCCATATGGAATTGTGAGCAGAAGGCTTTATTATATCGTATGAGCCAGATCCTCACTCAGCTGGTACAAAACTATGTATCTCATTTGAAGTCAATGAAGCTATGTGAATCCCCACCCAGCTGAGGATCTGGCCCTATACATATATTCAGGTGTAAAACTTGGTATTGATGTATAATGGAGCTGTTTTTGACCAGGAAGTGTGATCTATGAAAAGAAATGCGTGTAGTTTCAAACTTCTGTAACTAAAGATCTACTTTTCTCTCTGTGTCTAGTATATATACCTCTCTCTATATACATCTAGTAAGATGGCTCTATTCTGTATTTAGAGCTATGCTTCCAAGCACAGATGAGTGACAGAATTCATAAGCTTTATTTAGGACTGAAGTTGTCTGAGAAATCTCAGACAACTTCAGGCAGTTTTGCTGGCCGGATTACAATAGCAAGCTAGACAGATGGATGTCTTACTTTTTGTGCCTGTATTAGAAAGTGAAGTGAACATAATTTAGTGGCCCTTGCTTATTCAAACCAGAGATTCATGCGTCAGCTACAAAATAGTTCACATGCAAAAGCAATACAGAAAAGGAAATATGGCCAAAGAAGAATGCAGCCTACATTCAAATGCAGGACATTAAAAAGTAGTGTATAAGTTCTGTAAAATAGGGGTTATTAAACCTCCTCCTAGTGTGGAATATATCTCAATGGAGTGATGATCTCATAGACACCTTCTCTCCCATTCTCAATAACGTCCCTGCGACAACTCCAGCAATTGCTTTCATGGAAAATTAATCTCTGGAAAGATAATGTATTTAAGCTGCTTTCTAATGCAGTTTAGCACTGGAAACAAGGAGGGCCACCACCTTGTGACCCGCCAGCTCTTGGCACGCCAGCAGCAGAAGATGCACACACCACCAGTAAGTGCTCCACAGACCACAGTATAAGAACCTATGTTGTGAAGAAGCAAAATAATTGTATGTGGTAAATACTTCAGGACAGAGCCTTTGGGCATGACACACTTGGTTGCGGGGAAGGAAGGAGGTCGTTCCACTGTCTCCTGGAAGGCCTATCAGGAGATTTCAGCTTTAAGCTCTGTAGGAGCCTTTCAGTGGAAGACAGGAGGCAAGGGAGACTGACAGGACTCGCAAACAAATGGTAAACACCACAAAAGGTCTTGCCTGTAAATACTGCATTCTGCAGTCTAGAGGCAGGCAAATGAATAATCATGCCCACTAGCACTAATGGAGATAAACAGTATCCAGGAGATTTCTCCCTAAATAATCCTCATGTAATGCAGAGGATTGTTCCATAGCCTCAGTATACGGGCTCCTCTGGCTCACTGGTGCTCTCTACTCTTTTTCTAGGAAGGCCTGGGCTTCTAAAGATTGGCAAATGGGAACGTCTTTCTCAGATCTCAGTGGGGAAAAAGAAAAGTGTGTCAAGAATGATGGAGGCTGACCTGCCAGCACCATTCACTCCATTCTGCAGCAAGGACCAGTTCTGTCTCCTCTGACATCTGAGCAGCAACTTTCAACATCCAGTGTGGAATCCACCTTCAGAGTGGACTGCAAGACCCAGTGGACTTCCTTCATGTTATACTGGTTATCTCTAACTTCCTTTGATCCCTCTTTTCTTGAGTCTAATTCTCGTTTCTATACTACTTGCCAATTCCCTGCAATCTGTCTCCAAATGGTAATATTGCATATAAAAAAATATACATTTTGGGGTAGAATATTTGACATTAGACTTAAGACATAAAGCATATATGCTAATATCCCACCCTAATTTCTGTATTAGCTCAGAACAAAACCCCATTCCATCCCCCCAAATGTGCCATCAAATGTATTTCAGCAAATGATCTTTTCCAGCCAGGCACCATAGTGCCCAGACTTTCTAACATTCCCCAAAGTTGCACTGATGAGGGCACGCTTAAAGCAGGGATATGACATAGGGGGGAAAAACACTTGCAGATTGCAATTTACTACAGCACTGATGGGCCACTAAAAGAGCTGCTCTCACCTTTCGTCTCATTATTTTTAAGATTCAAATGAACAACAGACAAAGACAGCCTGATTAACATAGAAGCCTTTCAGTGACAATACCTTCTGACAAGTTTCTATGATGTCCTAAGGGTTCCTCTTTTTTCATTAAACAGGGACTCGAGCAGTTTGGGCTCAAGGATCACAAAGGAAAAAGTAGGCATGGACTGTGAAGAGAAATGCCATACTACAAAACAAAGTTCCCTTGGAGCATTGTACAAGTGTATCTCCAAAGAGGGCTGACAAAATAATGGAACAAAGCAATTATATTTAGTTTAATTTTATTTTATTTTTCTCCCCCCTTTCAGCAGTGGTGTAGCTATGGGTATGGCCCACCCGCCTGGAAAGCAGACCCACCCAATCAGTTGCAGAAGTTCTGCTGCTGACGGTCCACTTAAGCTACCTTGGCAACTGGAGTGTTGGGCAGCTTAGTTTCTCGGTCAGTCGATTCCCAAATTTCCAGGTTCTGGTCACATGGCCAGAAGCCGGAAGTTCGGGAAGCACTTGTTTTTTGGCCGGTGGAACTTATGCCCACCTGTGGCAACCACAAGTCCTGCCAAAAAAATCAGCTCTGGCTACACCCCTGCCTCTCAGGCAAATTCTAGAACATTCAAACAGCCAACAATCCAGGACAGATTCTACCTGGATTTACATCCCGTCTTTGCTTTCAAGGCTCTTCATGGCATATTCCCCCCTCTACCTATCATCTCTCATTCACTACCTAGGTGTCAACTAGGATCGATGCCAGCCTTCATTAGCCATTTGTTAAATATTCTAACAAGCTCCTTTGCTCTTTTCTCCAGTGCTCTCCTACATGCTCGGTAGAGCTCCCAACAAACTTCTGCAAAGCTACCTCATAATGCTCCTTCAAATCCCTTCTCTCCCTACAAAAATGATGCCTGCAAAAAATTTGACATCAGTTTGGGGGCTGGAGTGCTGAGACCACTGCCTATCATGCTAATCAACATTGTCTTGTTATTTCCTTGTTCTCCCCATCAGTCTGCATCCATCTGTTGTCTCTTGTTTTATACTTAGCTTGTAAGTTCTTTGGGGCAGGGAACTGTATTTTTTGTTCTGTGTTTGTATAATGCCTGGCATAATGAGATCCTGCTCCATGATTGGATCTCCTAGTACTACAGCAATACAAATAAATAGAAATGAATAATAATAAATGGGCCCAAATCACCGCATCATTGGAGTTAATGCTTACACTGAATTGGACAAACTAGGGCTGTATACTCTGTAATTCAGAGCATAAATGTATGCCCTAGGCTTGATCTTTTTAATTAGGGCTTGGAAAAACTCCCATTGACTTCAATTGGAATTTAATCAGGTTTTTAAAGGGGGTTTGCACTGGTGTAACTCCAATGACTTCAGCTGAATAATGCCTGGCTTACACCACTGTGATGTGAATGAGGAGGAGGATCAGTCAGTGGGTGTACAAACATAGGTTTCAGGATGTTCATCTGATTGAGCAATCTCATTGCTCGAACACTACTAAATGCATTGTAATTATGAGATTTAAAAGATCAATATTGGTTTGTTTTTTTAAAAACATCAACGTATTACTTACGCCTCATGGAAGTTGATTGCACTCTAGCAGCATTGGAATTAGGGGAGTCCTGCTGAGCACTAAATGCACTGAGCTACAGGGTCATGAAATAGATTGAGCAGTTCTATGCAGAGGTCTGAGTCATTGCGAATAAGGCATGCACTTGATGGGGAAACATCAATGTGTTCTAGTCAGGGGGGTTACAGAAATGGTTAGATTCATGGCTGATAAGACAGAGGAATTTTTAGCCTGCACCATTTTAGAGAGGCCTGACTGAGCCCTGGTCTACACTTAGTGGGCAATTCGTCGGCAGTCGACGGGAGTTACACAAGCTACGCAGAGTAGTTTGAGTAACTCCCGTCAGCTGCTGTGCTTCCCTTCAGTGTGGTGTCTTCACTACACTGCGCTGACAGGAACCACGTTTCCATCGACGCAGTACTACGCCACATGAGGGGATGGTTTTACTGTGTTGCCTTCTGGATCGACTGAGCAGGTCTTCACCGACCGCTCAGTCAATCCAGATAGGTCGATCTGACAGTGTAGACATACCCTTAGATAGTCAAAACTATGAAAGAGGGAATGAAAATTACCCCATCTCTCTTCTATGTTATTACATGTTCTGAAAAGAAGATGGATGAAAGATTGATGAAACCAGTGACTTATAAACTTGGAAGTAATAAAGTATTTTCATACTAGCTTAGTCTATTTGCCACAGGGTGTCATTCAATCAACACAGAGCTTGTTACATTTTTAGAAAGAACTATGTAATTTGATGACCTCTGGAGCATCAGTAAGGACACTGATGGAGGCAGGGCCAGGGCTCGGAGGCCCAATTATTGCAACTATTAAGGGAACGAATGGGCCTGATTCTGCCCTTAGCGAAGCTGGTGCGAATGAGGAGTAATGTTATGGAAGTTGATGGAGGCACCTGGATGTGAAAGCAATGTGAGATCAGCATGAGCAGGTCCACTGTTCTTTAAAGTTGTATTAATAATTTGAAAATAGACAGCAACATTTTCTCTCATGCTTCCCCCTCCACTGTCATCCCTTAGATCTGTTGTGTCATTCATTTAGCTCAGATGTTACAATCTCAGCCCCTGACAAGGAGTAGTTCATAAAGCACTAAGAGAGGGAGCAAAGCAGACAGAGGCAGATGAGAGGAGAGAGGAAGAAGCCGAATCAAAAGGAGATGAAGAAGTGGAGAGGGGAAAAACTCCTCCACCAATCTGCAGTTTTTCCTGGGATAAAAATAGTAGATGTTATTAATCCTTTTGTTCTTTAATTATTATTATTTATTGTTAATACTTAAGATACGCACTGTCATGTAATCAGGCTGATGTTTTGTTTCTAAGCACGCTGACTACTCAGTACTTGATCCTCATGCCGAATTGCTACTGAGGGCAATCGGTGTTTTCCCCAACTAAGGAGTGAGCAAGGATCGCTTATCTAGTATGTTTCATCCTTGCTGAGACGACAGAAAATATAGGAGCTGCTGTTTACCCTAAATGGACTAGCAGCATATGTTAATGAATCAAGCTAGTTAATTAAATGATCTGATGCACCAAGGTACCTACAGACTGATTGATAGCTACAGACCAAAGCTGAAATGCTCTGCAAAATCTGTGATTGATGTGAATTTCAAACACTGTGTTCTTTCAATGCGTGTGTATGTGTGCGCACACATGCGTGCATGAGAAGACCAGAAAACCACACATTATAGGTAGTAGGCAATAATTTACTCTCCTCTTTTAGGCCCCAGTTGTGTAATAATCTCCTTATGGGAAAATCTCTGCTTCCTACCCGCTTTCCCCGCCCCTCCAAAAAAAAAAAATCTCTTCTCAAGTTCCATTATTTTGGCACTGCTGTACAAGAAATTAGCACAGAGGTGGGTTGTAAAAAAGTGGAGAGGAGGAAGGCTTGTCCTGTGGTTAGCACATTAATTATCTGGGGTTTGGGAGACCCTAGTTCAAGTCCCTGCTCAACTCTGAGTGGCCCATAGCAACTCCTTTAGTCTCACTGTGCCTTATTTCCCATGTGTGAAATGAGGACAACAGCTCTTCCTGACTTCACAGGAGTGTTGTGAGGATAAATACATTACGGATTGGGGGAGCTCAGATACTGTTCTAATACGGGCTATATAAGTTTCTCAGGCAGATAAAAACAGACAAATGGGATGATGAGGCTGGAAACTTTGATAGTGCTGGCAGAGGGAATATATGTGTGTGTGAGCAAGTGATGTAAATGTTAGAGAGGGCAATTACATGGAAGATAATGAGGTCTTGGATGAGAGTTTGATCTGTGGGAACAGAAAGGAAAAGTCAATTCTGAGGGTACGTCTATACTTAAACCATTACAGCGGCACAGCTGTAGTGCTGCAGCTGCTTTGCTGTAGTGCCTCTGTGTATATACTCACTACAGCGGTGGGAGGGTTTCTCCCACCACTACAGTTAACCCACCTCTCCTAGTGGTGGTAGATAGTTAATGGAAGACCTAGCACTGTCTACACTGGGGATTAGGTTGGTATAGATACATCTCTCTGGAGTTTGAAAAATCCACACCTCAGAGATGTAGTTGTACCAATGTAATTTTCATTAGAAGCCAGCCCTTAGAAATACCGTGTAAGAAGAAGCCACAAGAGTTGGATATTGTGATGAAAGGGAGAGGAGTTAAATAAAGAGTTAAATAAAACCACCCTGCTATTTTTATAGGTCTGGATGACAGAGAGAGGACTGGTATGTTGAACATCAAGAAAGAATGGGTGGGATGGACAGTCTTCAGAGGGATGGCGAGGAATTAATAACCAATGTACTGATCACCGGTATGGAAGACAAAGAAGATTAGGATAAAATAGAGGCCCTGAGTAATGATCAAGAAGTGGCCATGGGATACCTTGTTGTAAGCTGTTTCAAAGGAATGGAGTATGCAAAAATCTAGATGAGAAGGAACTCAAGGAAACCAGAACATGCTTGTATTGTTTGAGAAGGAACTAGAGGAAAGTGTGAAGTTAAGGAAGAAAATAAAGTCCAAGGTAAAAGTGGAAGCTACAAGGGATTGGAGCTGGTGCAAAGGCAAAAGGAGGAATATGGGCAAGAAACCTTGGTTTCAGTGTCATCAGGGAAGGAAAAAAGGATGTTAGCGGGCTAAGTGGAAGGAAAATGGAGAGGTCAAGGGAGATCACAGCAGTAGGGATTTAGCAGGAAGTCAAGATTGCACATAAATTATAGGGTTATGGAAAATGGTAATCTGTGAGGGTGGGAAAATAATGCTGTTCAGCAAGGAACATGGCAAATCTCAAGCAGGAGGTCATGAATTAAGTAAAGAAGTCTGAGCAGTCAGGGGACTTTCTCCAGAGAAATTTAACATCCCAAGAACAGGAAAGAGAAGATGGTCCAATAGGTAGGGCACTAGTCTAGGAGTTGGGAGACCTGATTTCAAGTCTCTTCTCAACTGCAGACTTCCTTGTGTGATCTTAAGCAAGTCATTCAGTTTTCTATTGCACAATGGGGATAATAACACTTCCCTACTTGGAAGTTGAGAATAAATACATTGCAGTTTGTGAGAAGCTAGGTAATGAGAGCCATCAAAATATAGGCTACGTCTAGCCATGGAAGTAGGGTGCGATTCCCAGCTTGAGTAGATGTACTGGTGCTTGCTCACCAAAAATAGTTGGTGCCACGGCAGTAGCACAGGCAGTGGTAAGCAGCAGCATGGGCTAGCCACCCCAGTTACAAACGTGGGGTATGTACTTGGGGTGGCCAGCCTGTGCCACTGCTCACCGCTGCCAGTGCTAGCTCGATGAGAGTATATCTACATGAGAAGAGAATAACAACCCTTTCTCCAACTTAGACAGAGCCAGTCTGTCAGGGAGAAACACAAGGGCACTTCCATCCAAAGAAAGCCAAACACAAGCCCAAGCCACACGATGAACAAACAGGGCTGACTTTGAACTTCCACTTCAGGTTCCCTGAGCAAACATGGCTGTTTCCGGTTCCCAGCAGTGAGCCCGCAAACACACACAAAACTGTCAAACGTGAGGTGGGAGAGGGAAGGGTCAGGATTCTGATTATTGGTAAAACTTTTGTCAGTAATGGGTGTGAAAATACACACCCCTGACTGACACAAGTTTCACCAACAGAAGCACCAGTGTGGGCAGCGCCACGTCAGCGAGAGATGGTCTCCTGCTGACGTAACTACCACCACTCACTGGGGGTAGTTTAATTATGCAGATGAGAGAGCTACATGGGAGATCATACAGCAGCACAGCTGCATCGGTACAGCTGTGCTGATGTAATGTCTGTAGTATAGACATAGCCTTAGGTCTTGTCTACATTAGCATTTATGCTGGCAAAACTTTTGTTGCTCAGGGCTGTGAAAAAACACCCCCATGTGCGACACAAGTTTTGCTGACATAAGCACTTGTGTATCTGTATTATGTCTAAAGGAGAGAGCTTTCCTGCTGACATAATTAAACCACTCAAACAAGCCGTGGTAGATATGCTGGCAGGAGAGTGTCTCTTGCAGTCCACACAAGCGCTTGTGCCGGCAAAGCTTATGTGACTCATGGGGACGGGGGTGTTTTTTCACACCCCTAAGCAACAAAAGTTTTGCTGGTATAAGTGCTAGTGTAGACAAGGCCTTAGACAGAAGAGAACTGGAGGAATCAGAGATTACGGGAGTGCAGGGGCTAGGAGTTAACAGGGTGGAATTTGTATTAGGATAGAGAGGCAAGTCAAGGTTGAAGAAGAGAATAGAGTGGAGGATTCAGCAGAGAAGGAGGGAGGAGAAGAAGCTAGGAACTACAATATTAAAATATAGCAGAACAGAAGCTGCAATAAGTAATTTGCCAGGGATGAAAACTCTCGTGAACAAGCCATTTTTATGCTTTTAAGCTCGATACCATTAGCCTACCCTTCGCTGCAAACTTGTTACTCTGACAAGTGCCTTGTTACGCTGGTGAGGGAAAGCAAGTATTTTAAGGACATTTTTAACTATTTGATTCAGTCCAGCAGTCTGAAAGTTCATAGGGTCGGAAGCCGTACTCCATGTGAATAAGCTGTGAAATGCCTTTGAAAATTAAATTTTTAATTACATTTGACATTATTGAGCCTGCTGCTGACGGTATCTTTCTAAAAGAAAAAGTGACACTTTGTGATAGTGGAAACTCTGTGAGAGACTGTAAAACAGTTTGCAAGCTGCTATTGATTGAGGCAAAGGCTTTTTGTTGCACTCATCATTAAGTTGTTTGAATGAATTGCGTACATTAATGATCTTCACCTCACAATGCTTCTCTGAAGGGGGGAACTATTGGTACCCTTCTTTTTCAGTGAAGGGACTGGGACATAAGGCAGCTGAATTACTGGCCCATAGCCCAACCAGGGGGCAAATCTTTGGTTTTTTGTGTCCCTCCCCCCAGTGGTATGAAATGAATCCCTAGTTAATATCCTAAGTGGTGCAGAGCTGTCTCAACAGCCTTACGCTGCCTCCGCCTGCAGTCCCCATTGTAGGGGGAATGCTGGAGACAGATGGGCATGTGAAAGGAGTGCATTGCCTTGCATTCTTGGCTGCCAAAGGCCACCTATGGCAATGCTGCAAGGAGAACATACGTTAGAGCAGCTATGAAGATGCTGTAACTTACACTTGAAGCCAAAAAGGCCCTATGACAGCTCCAGAATATGGGAAAACACAAAGATGTTTTAAAGCTACTCTTGCCCTCTCTCCTCCATTCAATTCTTCCAACGAGCCCAGGTACAAAGTAATGAAAAAAAGTTACCCAGAAGTCTGCCATGAATTCACTATGAGCTGTGAGCAAATTGTTTAAATTCTTATATTGTTCTGTCTGGAAAATGACCTTGGGCATTTCCACCATTGGCCAATGGGGCATCTTTCTAGCCAACAGAAGAGGAATATTTTTTTTACTACATGATGGAATTACCTTTCCCTTTTGAAAATTAGCCCTGACTCTTTTGGAGTTTGACAATAAAAGTATATTTCATCACCATGATCTTTTCCCCCTCCAGCATCCTTGTTGACAGTGAAACTTAAGGGAGGAAATTCGAAAGTATAAGGATTTTTTCCTCCAGTTACTTGGTCCATCAAAATCAGCCTTTCCACTGCCGTCTGTTTGCCTCTTAACTTAGGCAGAGACTGCAACCTCTACCACAACAGATCCCTACAGAGGTGGGCTGAGAAGCATGATCTTCTGACTCCAGAAACATAGGTCTTTTCAATTTGAGCTAAAGGAATACCTCTGAGCTGTTAACTATATATAAAAGACCATATTCTTTCTAAACCTCAAACACCAACATGTTTACACCAATAGGGCCTGTACCTGCTCACACTGAATTCAAAGGTTAAAGAAAAGCCCTCCCATTGACATCAGCTGTGAGCGCTATGAGGGCCCATACATCCCATTTCAATCAATAGGAGCAGGCTTGAGTCCCAAAACTATCCACTGAAAAATTACATTTGCTTCATTACTACCTTTTTTCTTCAAACATATATGCTGCATTTATTTTAAAGAAGAGGTAACTATCTAGGAATGTAGGAACTGCAGTACTGGACCAGACCCGAGATCTATCTAGTTCAATATCCTGTCTCTGACAGAGGATAGCACCAGATGTTTCAGAGGAAGGTCTGAGAACCCCACTGCAGGCAGATATGGGGTAATCTGCACTTATATATTAGGTCTTATTGTGATATTGACTAGTTAGTAATTGGCTTAAACCCGGAAGCATGAGGTTTAATATCTCTTCCCAAATTATTACAGCTCTGGATATTCATGTTAGAAAATTTGAGTGCTAACAAATCGGTTTTGAGCTAGGGACATCCCCAAAGAAAAGTTGGACAGAAACCTAAATTTCACTTCAGCACACTTTTAAATGACTTGTAACTCAGAAACAGTTTCTTAAAGTGTCCTCAAATTTCATAGAAATGAAGAAGAAATGTGGCACTTTTCAAGCCAAGTTAATGCCCCAACTCAGCAAAGTCTCCCTATTGAAAAAGGAGCCCTTAACTTGAAGCCTGTGCTTGAATCTCATTGACCTAATGATACTTACATTTAAGCACATGCCTTAGGCCTTTCCTCCATAGATTTGGACTTAAGCTGTTGTTTCAGTGCTTTCATGAATCAGGGTTTAATTTTCCAAGCCGAAATTATAGGTGGGGATAAAAAAGTATTTTAGAATGGGAGCTGATTGCCAGCCTAACTATAGATAGATAACCAACTTGTGCATAATTATGTACATATATAGAGTTGCACAAAAGATTAGTGAGGTCCAAAGGAGGCAATGACTTATGTTCTCTGGATCCACTTCCTGAAGGGATAAGGGCCAGGTCCTTCACATGCCAGTCAAGGGGACAAGAGACTTTAAACTGGAATTATTGACAGCTAGAGTCAGAGAAGCAAATCTGAGGCGGAGGGCATAATAGTTATTGTTACTGGGGGTGTTTGCTATGGAATGCCAGCAGATAAAGTATCCTGTGTCCCACCAGTATCCTACAGTACATCCAAAGTAACCTGTATACTAGGGCTACAAAGGAAATAAATTACAAGATAAATCAAAAACATGCAAACTCCCAGCACTGAGGCAACCAAATGACATGTAAATGCAACATATTAACCAATCTCAACATAGCTAACATGTACATGAAGCAAATTGCTGTTCTGGTTCAGGAAGCAATGTGATCAGAGCAGCCTTACTGATTCAGCACACCCCCACCTAAGCAGCCTCTGCATGGCAGGATGTTAAGAAGCCTTGGAGAAGACCTAAAGTGCCTTTCATTGTGGCAGCCACAACTGAAGGCAGGTGGCAGTGACATGACTTGCTCTCCTTTCAGCGTTTCACCACTGGGACTCAAATACCAATGCTGCGTATGGTAGTGCAACTACTTCATGCTCACACATCTATTTATCACACATCAGAGCCAATCATATCATGATATAGAGTTACTGAATCATGCTCCTATTCTTTTATGTATTCAAGAGCCAACCACAAAATGCTCTGGACTAATTATTAATTATTTTATTTTATTATTGATTGATTTATATTATTATTATTATTATTATTAATGATTCCACTACTTTGCTAGTATCCTCTCCTCAAAACAACTGTTCTGAAAAATGCACAGTTTGTCACTTGAAATGATTCACCTTTTCTTAATGTAAAACAAAATGTATCTTGAACACTCTCCCTGTAGCACCATGATATAGTTTATATCCTGTTCTGTTAGCATCTCATGGTGCTAGAGAACATTTTCTTCTGGAAAAAGATATATATTTTAATCATAGCCGAGTTGCAGTCCAGTATCAGTATTTTGGATGAAACAAAAATCACTTCATAAATAGGCAAAACACCAGAAAATGAAAGTCTGTACTAAAACATATAAAGTTCATTAAAAATATGTATTACATTTACATTCCTTCTAAAATCTGTCATCTTTCATGTCCATCAAAAAAAAGATCAATCTGAGATGCAACATGTAGTAGTAACAGACCAGTCTTGCATTAGTGTACTGCTAATCCACTTTATAACCACATAAATAAAATAATAACATATTGTTTTAAAGAGACTAAAAGATAATTAAAATGAACTAGTGGTGACTGATCTTATCCTAAAGCCACATTTTCATAGCTAATACAGTGTTCTAAATGTATCCTGAATTAATTTAAGCAACAGGAAATCTTACCAGAGTCTACAGTGCAAATAATAATGTGGGATAAATTCCCCAGGGAAGGCTGCATGGGAAAGCTTTCTGGAGAGCACAGTGTACCATAAGAGAAAACGTAACCATATATAGTAACCTCAATTGAACAATTAAAGAGATTTGCAAAGAAAATCCCAGTAATATTGGCCTGACTATGCCCAGTTGAAGTCAGTGGGAGCTTTGCCTTCTACTTCAAGGGGTGATAACTATTGTATGGGCCAGAAGCTAACAAAATTGATAAAGAGCTCAAATATGAAAATATTACAAAGAAAGGAATTAAATATGCCTCTTGATTCAAGGCCTTTTTGATCAATTGGTGTTTGCCTCATATTTAGACTTGTAGACATTTCTGGGTCTAGTCATACTCCAGATCAAAGTTTACATCAACTGTTTAAGAATGTTTAAGAACCAACATTTCCAAAACATTCTCTAAAATAACTGTGAAATCCATCATGGGTATACGTAAAACTAAAGTCTGCTCCTATACTCCTTACTCATGAGTAATCCTTACTCACACAATTTATGTGATTAGGTTTAATGATTAGCCCCTCTCAGTGTCTACCTAACTGTTTTCTTGGTGTAAACACCATTATTCGGATTAATAAATAAATGACTATTTACATTTGAAGAAAATGCATTAATTTCCGCTTGTAAACTTTTCCACTTTTAAAAGTATCTCTCTTGCTCCAGGCATCCTTGACAAATACTGAGAACTATGACATTGCAATGTCAAAAATAGGAGTTGCAATCCAGTAATCCTTCATAAAAGAAATTAGTCCACAAACACAAAGTTTCCATGTCTTAGTGTGCACAAAACACTCAAACCCCCAGTACTTTTGAGGAAAGGTTGAAAGAATTGGACGTATGTAGTCTACAGAAGAGAAGACTGGGGGGGACAAGATAACAATTTTCAAATATGTAAAATATTATAAAGAGGATGGTGATAAATTGTGCTCCGTGTCCACTAAGGGTAGGACAAGAAGTAATTGGCTTAGTTTGTAGAAAGTGATCTTTAGGTTGCATGTTAGGAAAAACTTTCTAACAATAAGGACAGTTAAGCTGTGGAACAGGTTCCCTAAGGAGGTTGTGGAATTCCTGTCCTTGGAGGATTTTAAGAACAGATTAGGCAAACACTTGTCAGAAATGGTCTAGATATACTTTATCCTGCCTGAAAGTGTGTGAGGAGGATAGGGGGATAAACTAGCTGACCTCTTGAAATGCATTCCAGCCCAATATTTCTAGGATTAAACTTTTTTTTCTAAAAGATATGCTTAGCTCAAACAAGAATTAATTCAGGGATGTTCTGTTGCTTGTGTTGTGCAGGAAGTCAGGCTAGATGATCACAGTGGTCATGTCTGGTTTTAACATCTATAAATACGTCTTCCTAGAAGACTGCATATATTTTCCCCTATTTATGCCCTAGTCATCTACCTGGCATGGCATAATCAAAACAACAGTAGAATATTCACATATTTTTCATAATTTGCAAATTTGTATGGCATTTTCAGAGTGACTAGTCAGGCCCTTCATCTATTTAAACTGTGTAAAAGTGGTGTAAGTTAAAAAGTGGGGCTTGATTCTTCTCTTTACTCCAGATTTAAACCTGTCCATTGGCTTCAGTAGTTACTCCTAATGTCTAGCTGTGTTAATGAAAGGAGAATCAGTCCCACAGTGTAAAATAAACTCTGAAGAAGTGAACTGAAAGTAGAGAGCATAAAATAGCCATCACCAAGTAGAAATTCTAGCTCAATGAAACACCACAAGTCAGCCTAATGACAACCTCTGGCACACACTGGTGAGCAATGCTGTGGCTACATCTATTATATATCAGCTAACTTTCCATACATACAACTTATGTTTTTTATTGCTGACTTTTTGCTTATGTCATCTGCTGTGTACACAGTTTGGTGATCACTGCACTGTGACTTTGTTCACACCATCAGTCTACTATTTTGACCACGTTTCCTCATCAGTTGATGGATGTTGGGACATGCAATATTGCATACTGTCCTCAGATGCCTCAGTTGTTTGCACATGTTTTGATCACATCCATAAGTATGGCCTCACATGACATGTGCAAGGTGATGTGTTTCAACAATGCGTATAATTGAGCGCGCAGCAACTGGGGTGATGTTCAGATGTGCTACATGGCATTTCTAATGGATTTTGGTTTGTGTCTCCCACTTATACCTTCTCCCACCTTCCAGAGCAATTTACTCTCCTAATATGAAACCACAGGATTGGTTGGAGTTCTCCAGTCAGTTTCACTACTCAAGCATCAATTTAATTGATTTAGATACATTGTGCACCACTGAAGAATTTTCCCCAAAGGCTCCACAAAACCCTACTCCATCAAACAATGATTAAAAACAAGAAACGAGGGGTGTGTTCTTTCAATGTGAGTCCAAAGCCTCGCCATCAGGCTCCTCTTTTAAGGCCTTTTGGGCTTAAATTAATTAATCCTTTCAGACAAGTCGTAGCATTATTGTTGTTGCTCTAATACCTAAGCTCTCCAGCAGCTTTTGGTACTGTAAACTGGCAGTGAAACATGTTTTCCTTCCAGTGTGTCATTTCTTTGTAACCAAAACCTTTGCTGTCAGACGCTGGCATGTTCAGTGTTGAAGGGAATGTCGCTCGAGCAAGAGTGAATGGAAGCATAGTGAGCTCAGTTGAGTTATTCAGAAATAAACAGGCCACCTGCTGTTTCACTACCTCAAGAGGTTTTCTTCTATCACTATTTTAAAATAATTTGATAACTGGACTGAAGCCAAATTCAGATTAAAAAGGGGAAATTCAGCAAAATTACTATCTTGCATGCATATACATACCTCTCCGTGTGTCTTTGTATACAGACACGTACAAGCCCTATACAAGTTAACAATAATGCAATATTGACCTGGAGAAATTAACCATGCAGAAGTGAAACATTTCAGTACTCAGTGCTTCTGAAGCAATGTTAGCTCTGCCACCTTGTAAAAAGAGTATGTTGTACAATATGTATTTGACAGCACAGGCAAAAATATATTTAACAAGGGACAGAATATATTTAAAAAGAAAAGCAGGAATAGAAAATAGGGCAACTTGCCTTCTGCTTCCTTGCCTAACCTCCAGATATTGCCATGCACTCTGTCTTGTTGGCTGGCTCTTTCCCACATTCCCTCTTATCTTGAAATCAGCCCACCCAACTGTCCTATCTTTATTCTTTAACCTAAAACCTGACATGCACTCCCTCCCCTGGGCCAATTCCTTATCATATCATCTCCACCTTAATATAGTCCACCACTTAGTTGGTTCCCCTCCACTCTTGATCTATGTTTTTGGTCCCCCCCCCATCACTCCTGATGGCTACCTCTTTTATGGCCTCTATATCTCTACCACGTTCCTCCCCAGCATTCTACCTTCTTTTGCCTGCCCCTTGGGCCTCCAGAAACACCACTTGTGCCCCCAGTGGAAGTTGATACACTTACGATATATACTCAAAAAAGTGTCATGTCATACATCACTGGAAAACTAATAACGCACTGATCATTAATATTCTTGTATGATATATGTATGGTAAACCCACAAAAGACTTTAAAGGTATGTGATGAAAATAGGTTTTTAAATGTATTTGGCAAGCAATGCTTAAGCCATGCCTGTTCCAGAGAAAAGAATGCAGTTCCACCTGCCTGAATGTGTCTTCAGTGTAAATTAAACAAGGCGTGACCAAAGACAAAGAAAAGCACATTTACTTGCAAAATAAACAAAGCTATCAGGAGAGCAAGTGGGGAGAGTTGATTCAACAGGGGATGGGGACTGCACCTCCAGGAAACCTTCCCCCTCTTAAAGCAGGGGCAATGAACTTTGGAAAGATATAAGAAAAAAGCAAAAAAGCCATTTTTGCGTCCATCATTTGAGGAACCAAAGTGGCCAGAGTTTTTGACATCACAGAATGTGGGATCTTTCAATCAAGGGGCCAAAGTATCTGGAAACTGAGTGTAAGTGAAAAACATGCTTAGGCAATGATTGTAACTCGCTGCAATTAAGTTTTTGTCTTAGCAGCATATTTTTACTTTGTGACACTTTCTATTTTTATTCCTTATACTTGGTATGACTGTGACCTATGATCTTTTGTTTAATAAACTTGTTTTACTTTTAATATAAACCAATTCAGTGCTTTGTTTAAAATTGAGCATTTGTTAACCCCAGTTAAGGCAATCAGCTGCTGGGATCTGTCTCTTTAAAGGAGCAGAGAACTTAATAACGTCTGTAAATGTTGAGTGAGAGGGCTGGACACCATAGGGCAGACAGTTTGGTGGGTGGTGAGGGGTCAGCCTTCAAACAGTAACTGGACAGTGAAAGCCAAAGTGTAACCTGCATGCTTGTAGGCTGGCTGTTGGTGTCAGAGCTGGGTCAGACTAGGTGGCTACCGGATGGTGCTTCTATTTGAGAACCAGGAGAGGGTGCTGCTAAAGGCCCCTCCCCAGCCTAAGGGGAGAAGCCACCAGACCCAGGACTCAACAGATTACAGGGGACAACAAATGAGAAAACGGGAAAGGGTGTGAGGGTCACAGGTTTAAACAAAGGGAGCCAGAATGGGACACCTAGCAGAGAACACCGGACAGTGGCCACTGATCCCGAAAGGTGTCCAAGGAGCCAGTGGATGCTGCCCAGAGGAACTCTGCCTGAATACGTGACTGGATGGAGGAATGGAAATAGGCCCCACAGTCACAGAACACCCCCTCAGCCAACCTCCTCTGAGGTCTATACCTCTGGAATAGAGGCTGGCCCACCAGGGGTCCTCACCCTCCACAGAGGGCATTAGGTCCTGCCATTTGGTGTCTGGGCGGGACATGAGGGCACAGAAATGAAGGGTGTGGAGCACGAGTGTGTACAGATGGTCCCCAGGTGCGGTTTGAAAAAGGACCGGCTGCAAATCGTGCAGCCAACTTGGTGTGTGGAGAGGGAGAGGCTGGGGGGGGCTCACAGGACCAGGGCCTGATGGTGAGCACCGGAGGGTCAGGGCTTGGGGGGGGCGAGGAGTGCCCTCTCACAAGACCCACTCGCGGTAAGCCTGAGCAGCGGGAGGCAAGACTGCCCACACCTCCTAGAGTATGCGTCAGGGGTTCGAAGTCCCCCTCCCGGGCATCATCCAGGAGATCTTCAATCCTGGTGACTCCTACCAGGACCAACCTCTGTTGCACCGCGGGGGTCTTCGCCGCCTGCACACACAGCTGGGGATTGTGTAGCAGGGGCTCCACAAGGAGATCGTCCCTCTCGGTGACTGGAGGCCAAGACCAGCCTCCAGCTCCAGAGGAGGTCCTGGTAGAAGAACGGCAGCTCTGAGAGGTCTTGCAGAAGACTTCTCAGGTGGTGAAAAAAGAGCTGCCGGTCGTATTGGAGCCCTTGGAGGTGACGGAGGAATGTGTGCGCCAAGTGGCTCCTTGCCGGACTACCTGCACCATAGAGGAGTCTCTGCAGGGCCTGGAGGTGGAAGGTATGGACCTGCTGTGGATACAGCACAGGCCCTACCCGCCTTCCTCCAGGGGGAGATTCAGGATCCTTGCAGAGACCCAGTGCAGTCCTGGCCAAAAGAAGTCCAGAACTGTCTTCTGGAGGTAGGCCAGGAATCTCAGGGTCGGGACCAGGGTGTTGAGCCAGTGCCAGAGCATGGACAGGATCAGCTGGTTGATCACCAGTGCCCTGCCCCAAATGGAGAGGCACCGGAGCAGTCCAGTCCATCTCCGCAGCGGCCCAGACACCCGGTTCTGCAAGTCTTGCTAGTTCTCCACCGGGGAAGGATGGGTGACGGAAAGGTAAATGCCCAGATAGAGCAGCGGCCCAAGCTCCACCAGATGGCTTGAAGCACGGGTGGGAGGGAGCTCATCTGCCACCCAGCCCCTACCATCAGGCCAGAGATCTTGACCCAGTTGACCTGGGCAGAGCAGGCCGCCGAGTAGATGGCCAGGCAGGCCTCCAGCCGTGCCAGGTCACCCGGGTCCTGGATAGCGAGGAGCACGTCATCAGCGTACGCTGACAGGACCAGCTTCAGCTCTGGCTCATGGAGAACCAACCCTGTCTGCCTCCGGTGGAGGAGACAGAGGAAGGGCTTGATGGCCAGAGCATACAGCTGCCCCGACAGCAGGTAGCCTTGGCGCACTCCTCACCTGAAGCTGACTGGTTCGGTCAGGGTCCAGTTGAGCTTGACCAGGCACTCCGCGGAGGCATACAGCACCCGGAGAAAACCCATAAAATGGGGCCCAAAGTCAAATACCTGCAGGGTGCCCAGGAGAGACCCATGGTCCATCCTGTTGAATGCCTTCTCTGGTCCAGGGACAGGAGGGTGAACGACAGGCCACCCCTACACCTGAGCTCTAGGAGGTCCCGAACCAGATAGAGGTTGTTGAAGATGGTGCAGCCCAGGATGGTGTAGGTCTGGTTGGAATGGACCATGTCCTGCAGCACGGACCCCAGTCACAGGGAGTGGCCTTGGCTATGATTTTGTAGTCCATGCTGAGGAGTGAGTGGGAATACCAGTTCCAAAGGTCATGGAGGTCCCCCTTCTTGGGCAGCAAAGTGAGCACAGCCCGCCTACACAAGAGGGGGATCTCTCTGCCGGCGTCGGACTCAGCCCAGACAATGATGAGGTCCGGGCCAAGTATGCCCCAGAATTCTCAGTAGAACTCCATTAGTCAGCCCCTCTGTGCCTGGGGATTTGCTTGTGGGCATGAGGCAGAGGGCTCCCAAGAACTCAGCCAGAGTGAAAGATAGCTCCAGCCAGTCCCAGTTGCCCATGCCAACTGTGGGAAGTTCATTCCAGAGCACCCAGCAGGAGGTGGCTTCGGTCAGATCCGGTGAGAAGAGGCTGGCATAGAAGGCCCTGGGCCCTTCCATGCATCTCCCCTGGATCCATGAGGGGGGTGCCGTCCTATGCCAGGAGGCAGAAGACATGCTTCCGAGCCCCCCCCTTTTCTCCAGGGTGTAGAAGAAATGAGAGCTGTGATCCATCTCCTGAAGGACATGGATGCGGGATCGAACGAAGGCTCCCCGAGCCGGATGATCTTCTAGGGCCTGGAGCTCCTCCTGCTTCTCTCGGCATGCTCCACAGAGGGATGGATCCTCGGGGATGGCAGTGAGACACCTCTCCAGTGCTAAGATCTCCTGCTCCAGCTTCTCTATTCCCACATCCCTCTACTGGCTGGCCCCTCAAGTGTAGTCACGGCAGAAAAGCCAGGCGCACCTTCCCCATGTACCACCAGTGCTGCGCCGAGGGAAATACACCCCATTACTCTTGCCAGGCCAGCCAGAACTCCCGGAAGGATGCCACGAAGCCCATATCCTCCAGCAGGCCATTGTTGAAATGTCAGTAGGCTGGTCTTGGTCTCTCTGCAGTGAGAGAGGCCATCACAGTCACCAGGTGGTGATCTGAGAATGGGGCCAGCCGTACGCCAGAGGAGTGGGCCCACAAGAGATGGTGGCAAAAAAGGTAGAAGCTGTTCAATGGGGAGTGGCTCAACTGGTCATCCCCTTCACGGACATAGGTGAAGGTGATGACATTGTCCGGGTGGTGGTCGCACCAGATGTCCACCAGGGAGTGATGGCTGATAATCTCCCGGAGGATGTCTGCGGCAGCCTGGCACTGCTCGGTCCCCATGTGATCACCGATGGTCACATTCCTCAAGGGTGGTATTGAAGTCCCCGCCCAAGATCAGGCATTCACGAGGATCCAGGGTACCGAGGAAGGCAGACACCTGCTAGGAGAACCACACCCACTCCAGACCCACAGTCAGGGCGTAGATGTTGGCAAGATTCAACGCCAGACCCTCCATGTGGACCCGGAGGTGCAGCAGGCGGCCCGGCACAACCTGGGTGACCCCCAGCACCTCGGGCTGCAGGTTGGGTGAAAACAGGTTGCCACTCCACCCACACGAGTGAAGAGATGACTGAGGTGCACCCCGTCTCCCCACTCCAGCCGCCAACTGGCCTCAGCGGCTGGGTCCATGTGGGTCTCCTGCAGGAATGCCACCAAGTACCCCACCTTCCAAAGGAAGGTGAGCACCTGGCTCCTGCGGAGACCCGTCCTGCAGCCCCTGGTGTTTAGGGCGGCGAAGGTGACAGACATTAAAAGGAGGGCTAGGGGGGATCTTTGTGGGCAAGCATGCCGGCGGTCCCCGCTGTGGTCCGCAGCAGCCCATGGCCAACTCCAAAGGCTATCAGGGTGTCATGGAAGATGTGGGACTGCTGGTAAGGTGTGGCCTCCTGCCGCCTGGTCCCTTTCCCCTCCTTCATCGTGGCCCTCATGGCCTGGAGTATGCAGTGGAAATCCCCCCAGTGCTGCAGAGTGAGCAACACCTGCTTCTAGGCACCGCATGTGTCCCAGAGGAATACGCACAGCTCCTCGCGCAGCACCTCGGGGGGGTTTGTTCTCCAGCTCAGCCCCCTTGGCAGCCCTGCGGCCTGAGGGGACGGGCTAGGGGCAGTGGCAGAGGGAAGACAGCAGCCCTGAGGGGGCTGGGAGCCATGAAGACGAAGTCTGCCTCCTCGGAGCTCTTAAGGGGGAATGTGACAACTCTGGAGGTGGCAGGGGAGCAGAGGGCGGGGGGAAGAAGGGAGAGTTGGGGGTGGAAGCCAGGGGAGGTTGGAAGCAGGGAGGGGCGATGAGAACCGGGGTGGGGAAAGGGTCGGCACAAGGAGTGGTGGAAGGGTCAGTGCCAGGCCTGGGGGCAGGTTCCACGGCCCTGGCAACAGGGCCAGTGGGGTGCAGTGCCTCCTGATCGGGGCCAGGAGCTGAAACGACGGGGAAGGGGGGACCTCTATGGCGGCAGGCTCAGGTGGTGTGGTGGTGCCTGTGGCTCTGGGCCCTTGTGAGGGAACAGCCTGACTGGCACCCTCAGGGCCCATAACCAGAAGATGGAAGGAATACTAAGTGGTGAAGCAGTTCACTGCCCTACAGCTAGAAGGAAGCTCTGGACCTACCCATATAGAGGAAGAGCTTTGTCACACTCTAAAAAAAAGAAAAGTATTATGTACACATGCATATAATGTTATGTAATAAATTGTAAAAAAACCCACAATGTTATTGTGAAATAAAAATATTTGAAATTATACATTACACAAAAATGCAATAAAATAATGTTAAGGTTACAAACTCAAGCCTTCAGAAGTCAGGAAATGCAAGAATTAAGGTTGCATGTGCCACCTAATTTGGCTCCTTTGTGTGCATACCTTATGAGATAGATTTTAATTACGTGATCACATAGTATTTTTCCACAGGACCCTGTCTAGTCTCATTGCCAGCTGGTCCCAGTCTTCCCTTCCAGTCAGTTCTAGCCTCCCTCTGCCCAAGCTCCTTGTCTAATCTCTTTTTCTCCCTCACTCACAGATTCACAGTCCCCATCCCTCCCCTCCCCCCACACACGCACACCTCAGTTTCCTGTCCCAGTCTCCACCACTGGAAGCTCCATGTGTTCCTAGTCCCCTTCACCAGGTTCCAGGACTACTCTTCTCTCCTATCCTGGCTCCTTGCTCCATTCTATTCCCTCCACCCCCTGCCGCCTGCCCCTCCTCCCAAGGTTTTCCTTTGTCATCTCTGTATTTCTGTCAGGTGGCTTCTTCCTTCACACCACCTGGGGACCAGCAGAAAAAGTACAGAAAACCCAAGAAAGGGAGTCTCCTGTGTATACCAACCAAGGTGATAAGTAATTGGTATTCCTGGGGCAGTGGACTCCAGTCTAAGAGTAGGAAGAAGCATGAGATTCCACCCTGAGATAGGTATGGGTAAGAGACCCAACACCTGAGGGTGTACACTCAGAGATACTAGAAAGGGGATAGAGGTCTAGGTAGCCCTGTACCTGTGATACATGCCAATGCTATTTATTATTGCTGATTATTATTAATGTATGCAAAGAATCATTTGCATCCATGATCAGATCTAAAAGATTAATTTCTTCTGTTCACACTGCAATGTATTGTGCAATACTGTATCGCTACCACTGTCCAAAGAACTGTTTAACTTTCCACTTCGTATGCTACATTATTCAGTTCTTTAGCTGGACTACTAGAATCTCACACTGAGCTGTCAAAACAACTCAATCTATTCTGACTAGCTACAGGGAAACAGTTTTCCACCACTGCTTCCAAAGTAACAGTTCAAACAAAGAAGCATTGGGGACTATGATCTGAATATCAGAGGCTCACCAGGATTAGAAGCTGAAGAAGGGGAAAAAAGCAGGAGTTCTTTCAGTAATAAATTATTCATTGCTTCTAACTATCTGAGATAATTAAAATTACCTGCTTTCAGCAGATATGCCATTAGCTACAATTTCCCTTTTTTAAAATAGATCTGATTTACTATCTGTTTCAAACAGCTGTATCTACAATGTGTGTGTATACATTTACACAGGCACATTACACACACCCTATAGTAGATCACTCTCTTTTGTGTGTCTGTGCGCACTCACACACGTCCATGTGTACGTAATGTAGTATAGTTCCACAAAGCAAGGATACCAATCATAGTAAGAACTAGACACCATGTATGCTACAGTATTTTTGAACAGTAACAAAAAAAAACCCAACACATCTCTTCAATGGAGCTAAACTAATTTAAACAGACAGAGGATCTGGCCCAATGTTCCTAGAAGTCTGTTAGTGAGCTAGCTGGCTAGATGGTTAGCTAGTTAGTTTAAAAATGTGAAGCACTCAAATAAAATTAAATCAGTGTGTGCCTTGTAGAGCCAGGTAAAAGTATCAGAGGAAATGTGTAGGTTATGAAGTGTTTGCAGACTGGAAGGAATCGAAGCTAATTGAAATTACCTGCTTTCAGTATATAGGCAGCTCTCCTAATCATTTTAAGCAGTCTTTCAATAAGGCATCTTTTTTCCTGACTTAAGTCCCTTTAAATTGTGACTTCTTAGCTTATGTTGGCTTCTGAGGCCATGCAAAATATAACCTACTGTGATGCACCTGTTTTAGAAATGAACAACTCAGAGACCAGATAGCTCCTATCAGATTCAGCAACATAGCAAACAAGCAAACAAGCCAAACAGGAGCTCCATATGACAAAAGATAAGAAGGCCTCAGAAAGCCTTGAAAACTGCTTCCTTCTTAACTCCCTGCCCTTGTGTCTTGAGGGGATGATCTATCTCTAAGAGTGTGTTTTGCTTTTCTCTTGGTATTGTTTTTCACTTCTTCACTCGAAATGCTAAATGGGATCACATTAACAGCAAGGAAGGCCATGCGGTACAGAAATATAAATTCTATGCAGAACACAAGCGAGCAAGCTAGAAATGTCAAGAACGAAAGAATTTAAATCACAGAGAAAAAAATTTAAAATATATCTGTCAGATATAAATAGCCCTACAAAGCAAGGTACCACACATAAAAATGTCCACAATAGAGCAGAGACAGAGAATAAAACAAAAAACTGCTGCAGTGCGCTGAAGGAGGAAAGATAAAGTGCTTTCTTAGTATTTCAGCACTGTGGTAGGGAATTGACCTCTCCAAGGTACTGCCCTGTCCCATGGTGACAAAGCTCCATATTTTCAATTGCTGCCTGAGATCAATAGTATAATAAAGAACAAATAGGAAAACCAGTATACAAAATACCATGCATGATTCTTACAGATCTGTCTTTGTGATCTTTTGCATATTTAAGACAGTCACCTAAGTGTTCCATTGCAGGTGAACAAGAATAAAAACAGCCTTCAGAAAAATGAAAGCCGATGCAAGTTGAAAGAAAGCACAAGCATACAATAGAATTACAATTGTGCTATGTGTTAGTTTGCGTTGTTTTTCTGCCAACAAAGCTAGCACCAGAAATACAACTTGAGGATTTAATTCAAGCTACCATAAGTCAAGGTCGTGCTTGATCTCTGCTCCCAGAGGTGCTTACAGACAACTTTCAATGAATTCAAATTATGGGTCAGATCATTAAGCTAGCTGACTGACTCATTCTAGCTATTAATAAAGAACTCATCTTGTGGAGTTTCTGCACAGCTATATGGATAACCTGAATTTATGTGGCTCTCAGCAGTTCAAAGCTTGAATCTGTTCCTTGAAACAAGCAGAGTCTGAGGTTTATTAACATGGAAAAAGTTCTTTCATTAGTTTATTCTGAAGTGCTGTCTGTTACATAACAGACTATGCAATCTGTTACTTCCATGTGGAGGGATGACATGTAATACCATATAACTCTCAGGAATGG
This sequence comes from Mesoclemmys tuberculata, assembly GCA_007922155.1. NCBI lineage: Eukaryota > Metazoa > Chordata > Testudines > Chelidae > Mesoclemmys > Mesoclemmys tuberculata. The sequence goes on from ML675601.1 coordinate 18,944,113, forward strand.
AGAGAAAATTCTGTCCCAGGGTATGTAGGGCCTGATTCTCCACCAACATTTACACTGAGTAGTCATCTACACCTGTGGAAAGTGGATGTAAAATGACACCATTTTGATTTAATAGCATTTTCCAGTTACATTACACAGGTGTAAATGGCTATGTAAGGTAGAAAGCAGTGGATAATCATGGGTTTTTTTAAAAGCATGAGTTCTTCAAGTAGATGCAGCCATGTATTCTACTTAGGTGTGCTCATACACCTCACACAGCAGCCAGAGGACTTTGCCTAGCAGCATCTGCAGGGGCAACACTCATGGCCTGTGGTCCTAGCCAGTCCTCTGACAGATAGAGGTAGCACCACCCAAAACCCCTCCATTAATTCTCACCACCCATGACTACAGCCAAGGCTCTATGTGGTGTTTTCTGAGAAAAATATTCATGTCTATAGTAATAGTAGCAGCAATAGTTCAGGTAAATGTAGTGTTAATATAGTATTAGTTAGAGTAGTTGGGTGCCCTGTGTGATGCCCTCACCAGGCTTCAAGCATTGTCTGTCATGTGGGGTGGGGGCACCCCCAACCCTGATCCCCATACGAGGTGCTTGCTGTGTCTCCGTGAAGAGTACATTGAAGACCGATGCTCCATCTGCAATTCGTTCACAAAAAGGACTGAGATGTCAAGATGCTTGCAGCTGATGCAGAACATTCTCGAGCAGGCCATGAGGCCCACTTTGGCACCGAGGCCCTCATTTGCTCAGCAGTCACCTTCAGATGCAGCAAGCAATGTTGCTCCATGCTCTGGCTCTGGCATTTCCCTTCAAGAGGAAGAAAGGTCATTCATCTGCCTCTGATATGGCAAGAAAGAGGCCCCACAAAATGAATGTGGATCAGTTCATGGCTCAGGAAAACTCCTCGTCATCTTTGAAGAGGAATGCTGACTGGGCCTGAGGGATGGAGCAGGTACGTCCAACCACTACCTGGTTCTGCACCAGTGAGAGTCCATATTGTTGACTCCAATTCCAGCCATGAAGCATCTGTTTCATGGCTGGCACTAACACTAACTGTCTCCGTGCTGATGGCATACGAGGTGGCATCAGACCAGCTTTGCCTCAGGAGTTATCTGGTGTCAAGACTTCTTCTCATAATCCTCCATTGTGCCCTGGGCACATTCTGTCTGTATCACTGAGCTTCCGGGTTCATCGGCACCATTGCTCACTCTTCCCAGGCCTCAGACTGTGGAGCTAAGGCCCGTGCAGGGCCCAGCACTGAAGATTTCCTCAATGTTTGGTACATCCTTCAAAACAGTTGTTTATGCGGCAGATCTGTTAATTGAGTTTGGTACTGACCTGAGCCTTGTGCCTTGGTGCTGACACCTCTCCCAGTACAGGGTGAGAGTGTGTTTCACTGGGTACCTCCAGTGCCAATCTCACATTCCTATTTGCCACTGATGGTGGCCCCATATTAGACTTCAAATGAGTCTGACCTTTTATTTGCCCCATTGAGGCTCAATTTTTCAATGTCACCAAAGAACCACTGACTCCTTAAGATGTCCTCCCTGTCATCGTCTCCTGATAGATGCCAGAAATTGTCCATGGATCACCATCAGTACCGAGATCAACATTTGTCCCACAGTCGGGATGGGGAGATCTTGGCCTAGTGCCTAATGGCCATCAATGCCTTAACCTTATGTCCACAGGCCTGCTGGGAACACGCTTCAGTCCCTAAGATCCCACTTTTCAACATGCTCCAGAGCAAGATCAATGGTCCCGATGGTGGCTTCTTCTCCCAAACCACCTCAGCTGCAAGCAATCACTGAGCTCATTCCCTTTGGGCCTCTGGGGTTATTCTGACTAGATCTGGTGATATAAGAACAGGACTTGGCATTCATGCATCAAATCGCCTCTTCATCCTCCCTAAATGACTCTACTGTGGTGGAATCTTCGTCTCTCTAGATACCTGAGGATAAGGCAGTAGTTCTCGACCTGTGGTCTGCAGACCCCTAGGAGTCCTTAGACTATGTCTAAGATTTCCAAAGGGGTCTGCATCTCCATTTGAAATTTTTTAGGGGTCTGTAAATGAAAAAAGGTTGAGAACCACTGCTCTAAGGCATATCAGGACCTCCTGAGGTGTATAGTCAACACCTTGGGTATCTAGGCAGAATTCCTGAAGTTGCATACACATAAGATGGTAGATATTCTCCAGTCATCAGCTCTGGGGAAAGTAGCACTCCAGATAAATGGGGTTCTTTTGGGGTATGTCTACATTGGAATAAAGACCTGCAGCACAGTCATGGCTGACCCAGATTAGCTGACTCAGGCTCACAGGACTAAAAAGGGCTTGATCTAGAGACCAGGGACTGGGACCCTCTCCCCTTTCAGGGTCCCAGAACTCAGGCTTCAGCAGCAGTTTTATAACAGTTTTACAGCCCCACATCCTGAGACCCCTGAGTCCAAGTCAAACACACATAGTTGGCCCAGGTCAGCTAATTACTTAGAGTCAGTGGAGGCCCCCTACAGTACTCCATCTTTGTTGCCTCCGACGCTGAAATGTTCAGAGAAAATGTGTTTCCTTCCCATGCATGGTTTTCAGGGTTTTAGGGCCCACCTGACCCCTAACTCTCTGGTGTTAACTGCAGAAAATGACAGGGCATTGAAGGCATGTGCATGGCAGGGAAGGTATAAATCCACACATAAGGACAAAGTCCAGGAGGATGGACTTCATGAAGAGAAAATGTATAGTTCCTCTTCGCTGCAGATGCACATCATGAATCAGCAGGCGTTGCTCTTTAAATACTGGCTTTTTTAATTGGGCAGCCATGTCTAAGTTCATGGACAACTTGCCAGAAGCCGCCAGTGAAGAGTTTAAAACATTCATTGTAGCAGGCCATATGGCGGCCAAGACCGCTCTGGATGTGGTGGATGTGTAGACCAGAATAATGGCATTGACCGTGCTCATTAGGAGAGGCAGCCTCCTGGCTGCAAAATTCAGGTATTACATCTGAGATACAGAAGATCATTATCATTTGATGGCTGTGTTTTGTTTTCAGAAAAAGAAAGAAGAAATCTTGCATTCTTTTAAAGACTCCAAAGCTTCTTTGCATTCTTTGGAACATACACGCCTGCTCTGAACATCTGTGACTCCAACGTTCAGCAGCAACAGCAGCAATACCATTCACAGTGTTTCTTTGGATAATCCCCCTTTCCTATATAACAGCAGGACAATTGGAAGGGCCACAGATTCCAAAGAAGAAGGTCTCTGGTCCGGGGTTTAACCAGCCAGCTCGTTCCCCATCCCAGCATCCAGGAAGCACACATTTTGACTCATATCCAGGAGAGTGATCCTTTGGTAACCTCTTTCTCCATACCCTCTGTTCTGGGACAGACTGGCTTGTTTTTATGGTGTTTGGTGTTTGCGTGATCAATTACCATGGACCAGTGGGTCCTAAACACCATCAGATTATGTCATAGAGCTCCTCTCCATCATTCCTTCTCACCCCTTTACTCCAGGGACCTCTGTCATGAGACACTCCTTGGGTTTTTCCCAAGTGAATGATTGTGGTAATAGCACACACCTCAGGAAGAGAGAAATTCATATTTTCCCATATCTGGACAATTGGTTATTGAGGGACAAGTCCAAAGAGGAAGTCCTCTGTCATGTTCACTTCACACTATACCTACTCAGTCATCTAGGTCTCACCCTAGAGATCAGGAAGTCAATGCTGGTTCCAACTCAAAATATTGAGTTAATTGGTCTCCTGCTAGAGTCTACAAGTTTGAAAACATTTCTACATACTGTGTGATTCCAGGCAATTCACCACCTATATCTAGAGTTGCAGTCTCAACGTTTAACCACAGCCCAGGTGTGCATGAGACTACTAAGACATATGGCTGCATGCACACAGGTAGTCCAATATTCCAGACTGAGCCTGCATCATCATTTTATTGTCCAATTAGTCATCCCTTGGACAGGCGGGTCCATCTTCCCTCAATGATCCAGGACTCTTTATGATGGAGGACAATTCAGAACAATGTGTGCCAGGATGTTCCTTTAGCTCAACCCCCACTGACTAGGAGACTACAGTAACTGATGCCTCTTTAATAGGTTAGGATCACTGAAAGTCCAAGGCCAGTCAGAACAGGCACAAGAAGGTTTTGTGTGTCAGAAGACAATCAGGCTCTAGGCATTGTATACAAGGGAAAACATTACTTCTATGTCCATTTACTCACCTGGCATCCAGAACTACTTGGGGATCAACTCAACAGAAATTTGTTCTTGAACCACAAATGGTATCTGCAGTCCATTTTTGCAGTTTGGGACATCTTGACAGTCAACCTGTTTGCCATGAGAGACAACAAGAAATGTCGTCTGTTTTGCTCTTGAGTGGATCTCAGTCTGGGCTCCTTGATGAATGCTTTTCACCAGATCTGGCAATTGGCACTCCTGTATGATTCTCCTCCAATTCTGATCAGCCTGCAGGTCATTCTTAAACTGAAATTGGTCTGTGTCAAGATCATTCTCATTGTTCCAATGTGGCCAAAAAAGTGTTCATTCCTCAACCTCCTCATGTTATCGGTTCGGCCTCCCATATCTTTTCTTCTTCATCCTAACCTCATGACTCAGTATCATGGTCAGGTTTTACATCCAGCACTCAGCTTTCTGTATCCCACAGTATGGAAACTTCATGGTTAGATGAGGAAGAGGAGTGATGTTTGGAAGGAGTCAAACAAATCTTGCTTAATAGTAGGAAGCTTTCCAACAGAGCAGCTTATTCAGCCAACTGGAAGTGGTTCTCAATATGGTCATTAGCCCAGGAAGTCCAACTGAAGCTAGCTTGCATCCAAAACATCTTGGAGTATCTGTTATACCTTCATTCTTCTGGTCTTGTACATAATTCATTGAGAGTCAACCTGTCAGTGATTTCAGCATTTCATCTCTCATGCACATGAAACTCCATGGCAGTGAGGTTCTTGAAAGGAGTCATTTGTCTCCAGCCACTGGTTAAAAAGCTGGTTACAAGCTAAAAATCTGGGATCGTAATACTGTCTTAGTGGCTCTTACGGGACTTCCATTGAAGTCTCTGGAAACTTTCTTTCTCCCTTCTATGCCAGAAAACTGCCTTGCTTGTGGCAATACTGTCTGCAATGAGAGTGGGTGAGCCCCCTTACACATACTTTTCTAAAGACAAAATAACCCAGTGGCTGCACTCTAAGTTTTTATCTAGAGTGGTTTCCCAGTTTCACTTGAACCAAGCTATATATTTACCTGTATTATTCCCTAAGCTGCATTGAATTTTATAGGAAGCACATCTTCATGCACTGGACCACGGCAATGTTTAGCTTTTTATCTGGATAAAATCTACCCTTTCCACGCCTCCTTTTATTTGTTTGTTTTGAGTGAAGGGTCAAGCAGTCTCTTGATGATCTGCAGGTGTATAACTTCACGTATCATCACAGCATATGAAGTAGCCCAGGCTACACCTTCTCAAAAGGTGCGAATTCATTCTACGAGAGTGCAGGTGACCTTGACCGCATTTGTAAGTGACATTCCTATATTGGACGTTTGCTGGTCTGCCCCTTGGTCCTTGTACAAACCACTTGTACAAACCACTATGTCATTATTGCTGCGTCCAACTCAGATGCAAACTTTGGGAAAGACAATCCTTCAGTCCTTCTTTAAATAGACGCCGAGCCCTACCTCCTATGAGTATTGCTTGTGAGTCACCCAAGTAGAATACACAACTGCATCACTTGAAGAAGAAACAGTTCCCTACCTGTAACTGTTGTTCTTCAAGATGGGATGCAGACATGTATTCCATAACCCACTCTGTGTCCCCTCTGCATCAGAGTCTGAACCTCTGATATTAGGTGCGAAGGAACTGAGGGGTTGAGGCAGCACCACATTATATGACCTGGGGAGGGGCTAGCACAACAGGGCATGAACACCACCCCATAGGTATTGCTAGGCAAAGTGCTCTGGCTCTGGTGCGCTGGGTGTGCACACACCTACCTAAAATATACATTTGTATCACATCCCAAAGAACTACAGTAACGGGTAGAGAACCGGGAGGGTTTTTTTGTTTATTTGTTTTGCACCAGTTTGGCACCTGATCAGGCAGATTGAAATCTACTCGATCGACTCAGCCCACCCCTGTCTCTTGAGGATTCCCCCAAATTGTGGGAGGATCTTCCAGAAATGTAGGGCTACTGTAGTGGCCCTGAGATGAGGGGGAGCATAATAGTGGGTTAAAGACACCTTTCCTGACCCCTCCACAACTCCCAGTCTTCTAACTAATGTAAGGTTCAGAGGACAATGTTTGAGGCTGAGAAATGGACATAGTAATGGACATAGTAATTCCAGTATGTAGCATGTTTTGCAATTCTGTGGTGACAAAGAACCAAAATAAAACAACAAAATCTAACCACAGCAACACAGGAGCATGTATTCAAGCTGTTACAATTCCAGCCGATTGGAGCAATAGGTCTCCTCAATCAGCCCTTCACTTATAAGCAAAATCAGTTGAATAGAGCTCTGAGAACTTGTGTGTAACTCCTAGCCATCTAATACATAGTAAATATTGACAAGTGTTTGTGATAAGCCGAGGATAGCACTGTGCAAGCACCAAAGAGTCTAGCTGAACCTTTATTACACTGAAAAAGGGGAAGCTGCAGACTCCTGGGTATAAAAGGCTTATTTATGAAAAAAGGATTTAGCAAAATATCAGAATAGCTAGGAGTGGATGAATATCGCTAAGAGGCATCTTTTCCACTGATTGACACCTCATGCAATCCTACTAAGTCCAGTGTAGGTGCCTGAGGGCATAGGTCAGAAGAGAATTTGGCCCTACGTGCCTTCTTTCAATGCTTCATTCTGACGGATAGGGCCACCATATTCATACATCAGTAGAGAGTTATCACAGCACAAAAGAAAGGAACCTAAATGAAATAAGATGCTGTAAGTACAGAACTGCGATACAGCAAACATTACACATTTCAGGTAATTCAATTTACTAGGCTTAGTTAAAAAAGAAAAAATAAAATCGCCTTAATCTTATCTTTCAGAAAAAGTCTGTGTTCAGCCTCCAGCTGAGCTTCAGTGCAACAATCTTTCTGCTTTCTGGAACTCTGACCTTTTTGTTGTTGTTGCAGTCCAGCGAATTAGTCTGCAACAAGAAAGGTGGTGAGATTTGTGGACTGTGTAAAGGTAGCTTCTGGAGATTTATCTAATAGCTTGCATGTGTGACGATAGCCCTGAATATTAAGCAAGGTAAATGGAGAATAAAGTACATATCTGTGAGACTTGTGACTCCATTCATAAAATGCTTCCATTTGTTGTAATCATCTCTGCGTGACCCATTCACGTAGAGCCGAAGCTGAGAATCTGCTTTGATTGGAGTGAGGTAGATAGACAACATGGCTAAGATAGAATCTTTTAGTGGACCAATTTTGTTTGTTGAAAGAGACAAGCTTTTAAGGTCCGTGGAGCTCTTTCTCAGGAGTTAGGCAGGCAAACAAAAAATAGGAAACAAATTCTTTTGTGCAAAAAAAAACCTCCAAAAAACTTAGAGACCCTGAGCCTTGGATTATATTGTTAAGTATTAAAAATTACAATTTTGCCATGGCTTGACACTAAACAGGGCTTTCAGCAAAGCACTTCTCAGTGAATTTCATAAATCAATGGCCTGATTTCGACAGGTGCTGAGCGTTTGACTTTCATGGTCATTTGTGGCTGATCATCCCCTCTGAAAATCAGATTAAAAGACGCAAAGTCTGCCACTCCACTCTAAAATTATCTTTAATTATTATGCAATCACTTGTGGGTTATAAAATTAGCTGGGCCCAATTAAAATAACTGCCTCAATTTTCACCTACATTTTACATGGACCATCATTTACCCCCTAAGAAGATAGCATCTGAGCATGCAAAGAGGATTTGCTCACGAAATGTGATTGTTGCAATTTGCATGTACAAATTCTGGGGTGAGGGAGTTTCCTGAGCAAAATGACAGTGCATGCCAAACTGTGAGCACAAAATTCCAAACTGGGAGGAGGCCCCTTTCAAAACATTGGAACTTGTTTTAGTTGTATCTATTATTCAAATAGGGGCATCTGTAGCTAATTAAGCCCTAGACTACACAATATTCTATTTGCAAACTCATTCTGTGGCAGCTGTTACTGTAGTTCTATGAGAATTTGATTCTTCAGAAGATACTGTTTTGTCTCAGGCAGTTAGATTAAAACCTTTCTATCTGAGCACAAAATCTGAGCTATAGGAGTGAGTGTGGGCACTTGAGTCATTCTGTTCTAATAGGCTGATCAGGCAATATGTATTGCAAAACTCATTAACAAACAATTAGGTTTTCTCCAGCAGAATGTGATCTCTTTGAGCTAGATTGTCTGCCCTTGGATGGTGGGTCTCCATAGCATCCATAGGCTCTGCAAGGGCAGATTACAATAGCAATCCATGTAAACAAGATTTGCTCAGTGCTTGCTCTCTCCCTCCAGTACAGAGATGAGGGGATGTCAAGGTCATGGCCTAGGGAGTGGGACCCTAATAAATAGTTGGGATCCTATCACTAAATGATTTGTTGCCAAAAGACTGTGAATTTCACCTTAATAACAAAGCTTTTTCAGAAAATACAATTCAGAAAGATTATTTCCTGGGTGGTTAATGTCACTCATCCTTCAGCCTCATGTAATATAAAACTAAGACCCACAATAATCATTGCTTAATCATTAGCAATAGTAAGCTAATGATGATGGTATTTAACTCATAATAGCACACTGTTTAAGTGATCTCCGGGACGTGCTTATCTGCTCAGTTGAATTTTTGTCTCTTTTTGGTCAGTGTATTTTGCAGGGTAGTGCTTTTTTTACATTTCTTAGCTCTCCAGAGTTTTCCCAGCTTATGAAAATCAAGTGCTTTCTTTTTTTGCTTCTTGCATCATTGCTGACAACAGCCAAGTCGCTGAACACAAAATGTGGTCTTTATTATTCAGGCTGTGTGAAGTGTACAGAAATGATACCAACAAAATTCACTTTCATACTGAGTAGGAAAAAATAAAATAAAAATCAATAAAATATCGCAAAATGGAATTTTTTCAGAGCAAAAGAGATAATGCATAGATGGAACACTAACGTAAATTCCCCCCTGAAATTTTGGGCTTTCAATTGAGCTGCATCAATTGAAACCAGCTGATGATCTAATCCACTGTATTTATAATATATGCATCAAGAAGTTAGCTACCACCTTACTGACCTTGGCAACAGCTCTGGAAAAAAGAACCTGTGCCTGATATCATAGGAGAAGGTGAAGTCTGGAAGGCTAAACATTTGGATTCATAAGGCAGTGTAAATGTGAATGTCTCTGGTTACAGGGAACTCCTTGAATCAAAGCACTGCCACTTAGCATTGATGTATGTATTATCAATTTTAATAATGATGTCTGCATGGTATTATTATCTACAGAGTACTGAGTAAATGCCTAAAGTCTCTCCCAGCATGCACTGGACTTCAGGTAAGATCTGGGGTGGATTCTTTGGAACACCCAAAATAACTGCCTTCAAAGGCCTGGCCAGGAATCTCAAGGGGATCTTCCCAGGACATTACCATAGACAGGATTAATACCCTGCGTGAGCTTTGGCAAGTCACTTAACCGTCTCAGTTCCCCATCTTTAAAATGTGGATAATAGCATTTCCCCACCTCACAGGGGCATTGTGAGGATTAATACATTAAAGATTATGAGGCACTGTGGAAATAGGGGACAGATAAGTACCTTTGATTGATAGTAATATTTTATTTAAAAAATACTAAGATATGTCATTAGAAAACTTAAGTGTTTTTGCAATAAAAATAGTCATAATGAAAAGCTAATTAAAAGGAAAAAATTAATTTTAATTATCTTTCATAACTGTAACATGCATTTAGAAGACAGTGTGTGATAGCAATGGGTTATGCACTATCAGGCAATTAAATGTCTTACTTGCCTGATTTTGTTATAATTTATTGATGTAACAGGAATTTAATAAAGTGGACAGTTAAAGGAATTTAATCTATTCTCTCTAGAACAAACAAGATTAACAAAATAAAATTCAGATTTGAAAAGATATTTTAAGAGCTAAGCGAAATTAGAAAGTGAAAAAAGTTCCTGTGACTCCTGAGAAATGACATAACTGAAGGAAATAATTTTAAAACTGAAAAACAAAGGTTAACAGGCAGTATAGGAGTAATTTCTTTTCTCATCAAATAATTAACCCTTGGGAAAGGTTTCCTGTCAATGCAGTCTTTTTACTATGCTGTTAAGGAACTAGGCACATCCCTGACAAGTGAATAATAAAAAAACTTAAATAAAACAATGAATACCCAAGCAATGTAGGTGTAGGCACTTCATGGGAGAAGAGATCTTTGCAGAACAGAAACCATACCTTTATCCATCTGTTTAATAGTGAAGCTAGATGGACACGATAAAATCGGACACTTTTTTAAAACTGGGGCTTAGCTGAAACACAGTTTTAAGACTCCTCTAATCCCTGCATGCTGTAATGATGGTTTCAGTTCATGGTCATGACCATCCAACATATGGACTGGCTGACTATGGCTATGTCTACACTGCAAGTATATACAGGCCTGGACATGCCACTTAGAACAGATGAACTATAATCACCACGAACTCCATTCTGCAGTCTTTACTCTCTTTATGAAAGCAGTTCCATCAAAAGATTACTCTGTGAGTAAGGGTTACATAGTCATGGGGTTATAATTCTCACTGTGAGCACAACAATGAAAGCTCATATTTACAAAGGAACCTAAAGGCGATAAATGCCTAACTCCCACTAAATTTCAGTACAGCTGGGGTGCTCAAGTCCCTTGGACTTTGTTGAAACCCCAAGCCTAAATCCTTTGTGAAGAAAAATCAGCTGCCTTACAGAAACGAAATAGGGATCCCATTAATGCTGAAAAAAGTTTTAAATTCCATACAGGACATTTATTTTATGTGAATAAGGAATCATGCAGAAAGCTATATTGGAATAGCAGTAAACCACCAGTCATTTGTTACAGCATTTCATTTCTAGACAGATGGGAGAAATGAATACATTCACCCATCTATCTAGAAATCAAATATTATATACCTCCACTTATTCTTTATTGCTTAATTCTATGCAGGGTATAGGTTATAGTGATTTCTCCAGGGTGAAATTGTCCTTCCCCGTATCACCATATTCTGATAATAAGTGGAATGTGTTTGATATATTGAAACATTCCTTTCTCGATTGTATTTTTCATTCAACACTAACACTGAGAACACTGGGGCTGTAAATGCTGTGTAATATTGTATTAGAAAAATAACTAATTCCAAGTCTCAAATAAAAGACCAATATAAGGCATTGTAATAAACCAGTACAATTCCCTACAACAAAATAATTTGTGGTGCATTGCCAGAAAAAATAGAAAGTCATTATGTTCAGGTTTGATAATTATATCTGAAGATTCCCAAGAATGCAATGACCAAGCAGTGAATTATGCTCCTCCTTTATAAAACCCAGTCTGTTGAAGTGATATGTAATATACACGAGAGTGTCATGCAGAGTGAAGCAATGCAAAGCCCAGAATTAAAACAAAATGAATAACCCAGCAAAGATGATATTATTTTCTAGGAGAAAATAGAACGATACCTGACAGATTAAGACCTACCTCTTTACATTAGCTTTCCCCCAACAACTGTGCTTTGATAGATAATACAACATATATGTCTACCAAGCACACCCTCATGGTTTTATACAAAGAAAATGGAAGATTCTAGGAGAATGCATTATAAGCTGATAGCATGCTCTCTTTAAATGTGCTCTGCTCTCAGGTAGCATGATGATGCGAATGTTACGACAAATGAAGAGACTATGGAGTGATGACTGTGTCAGAGGGATGCCATCACCATATTTCTCAGGATACAGTGCTGACCAAAAAAAAGACCTACATATACAGCACTAAATCTTCAGATGGTGTGAATCATTGGAGCTCCATTGCCTTCTCTGGCTCTACAGCCATGTACATTAGCTAAGGATTCAGACCAAAGGGTTTCTAAATAACCATTCACTAAAAAGATCATATTCCTAACATATATGCCCATCTTTGGAGACAGATACTGGAAAGGGTATATTATGGAACAGCTAGCAGTGCTCCATAATTAAAGTTAAACAATGAGAGTTCTGTAGCACCTTTAAGATTAACACATTTATTTGGACATAAGCTTTCATGGGCAGAAACTCACTTTGTCAGATGCACGATTAAGGTTGTAACTGAGTTTTTCTATTATAACAACAAAGGTGGCTCCAATCTGTTGGTTAGTTCTCAGGCCAAAGTAGAATTTGCAATGAATCAAACAAGTTCATAAATTAGGACACTATAAAATAGTGTTCAACAGGGTTCAGAAAGCTTCAACTTTCTTGCCATTTCATAGACCGCTTAAAAACTAGAAGATAATAAACACACAGTGGAAAGATAGAGAAGACAATTCACTGACTTTTCTGGCTGAGAGCTATTGCACAGGACCAGATAGTTCTGTGGATAGGGCACTCACCTGGAACGTTAGACACCCAGGTTCAGCACAGGCATTTAACCTGTGAGTCCCACATCCCAGGTGAGTGCACTAATCCCTGGGCTAGAAAGCCACTTTATGGCCCAATCGGTATTTAATTATTTATACAAAGTGGAACAACTCCAACAAGGAAGATAGAATCAGGGAGATCAGGGACTTGAGTTTGACACATGCCAGTTGAGTGTGCTAACCAGCAACCTACTGGAACACTAGTTTATTTTTCCCCACAAACAAATTTGAAAGGTCTGAGTTTCATCCCAGTGTAGAAAGGGAAATTTTTTTGAACTTTCAAAAATGTTTGTGGGATGGGAAAGCCATTTTCTGCCCAGCTACAGTAGCAAGCACTACGCAAACTAGTAAGTGTTTTCAGAACTGACCCTTTGGAGAACATCTATTGCTATATACTATTGTAGAGGTTTTTTAGTAAGGGAGATTGGGTCACAGCTCTTTCAGCCTAGGTGCAATTTATGATACAATAACAAATTGCGCCATAAATATGCAATAGGTTGTTACTACTGGTACACAGTGTTTAGTATCACCCCAAAATTAGCTACTCTGGTGATCTTCAGAGCTGAAACAGCATTATCCATAGTTGTACAGTGTGTAGAACAGGATTAATTCTGCCCATTAGGAGACTAAAATGAATGATTTCTGAACATGCAGCTTATTTATTGTGAACTCTAGAATGTATTCTCTGCATTTATTGTGAACTCTAGAATGCTCATTCAAAATGAACTATGTATGCTGCAAAGTGAGTTTGTTTGGTCTGTTGTTCATGAGCACACAATGCTGCTGAGCACTGCTTTGGCAGTCCTCCAACCACTATCCCACACTGTTTTGTGGGTTACCATTACTGACCTGTGTGTTCTCCCCTGCTCTGGTGTCAAGTTGACCAGCTGTCCCCTCCCCCATTTAAAAACCACTGCAGAGCCAGATTTTGCCAATTTTCTCTTGGAATTGGGTATATCAGCTCTTGTGCAATATTACTTCAGAAGCTCTGCAGCGTGGTTTGTTGAGACCCTGAATTTCATCACTATGTGGGGAGAAGCATCAGTGCACAAAGCTCTTGTAGCAAGCCACCAAAATAAAAAAGTCTTCCTCTGGCGTTTGCTTAGCAGATAACCATAAGGGAGCACTGCTAAGACAAAAACAGGGCAAGATAAAGAGAAAACAGCTCAGGAGAACTTACATTGAAACCAGGGATGCTGGGAAAAGGTCTGGCAGTGGAAATGTGACTTGTCCATTTTTTGAGAAGCTGGACAGTATTTTACACCATCCAACCCAAGAAGGTTGAGGAACCTGCTGTCCATGCTCCTCTCCAAAGATTATCAACAAGAGTCAGCAGAGGTTGAGCATGAGGAGACCAGTGAAGAGCTACCCCTGGAAAGCAAGGATTTCTTTGGGACTCAGGACCCTGACCAGGTAGAAGGCAAGCCTGCTTTCTGCTGTGAGGCAACTGAGCCAGATTCCTGCCATGCAGTAGCCAAGTCCAGTCCCCAGCCCGAAACCCAGGCTGGGACTGAGGGGGCAGATGCTCCAGAGGGAATTTCAGCATGTAAGGATCTATCTTTACAATCTTAGTATTATTATTGTGCTATACTGCTGCATTAGCTTCTCTTCCAGGTGCCATGAGGTTGCAGCCATTTTAGGTGGATGTGAGCTAGGAGTCTTTCCACATGTTGAGCTTCCTCCCTCAACTCACACTGTCCATTCAGCAGGCCTGGATAAGTTTTTAAAAAGGTAACTGCCCCCTGGTCATGCAGTCAGTCTCCGTCTCCTGCTAAAGACCCAACTGTTGGTCATTTTTAGGTCCATCGGATGGAGGGCACACACCCATCTATCTTTTTTTTTCCTTTCTCCTTCCTTCATCTGTCACGCCTGGAGAAGGCACTCCACACCCCCATCTCCTGTCAACACAGTTCACTAACTTAAAACAGCGACCAATAGCAAGGCACTGGTGCAGTTTCTCACACCATCACACACCCACCCTCAGTGGCAGATTTGAATAATGAAAATATTCATTTGTGAGAAATTCAGCAGTTGATTTAGGTAGTAGTTATGGGAAGTTTGGTTAGGATTCTCAGTTTACATGAGGTAGGCATGGACACTGCATGCCTGTAAAGGTACAAAGACTACAGCTCCCCAAGGAAGTGTAGATGCCCTATAATATGCATTCTTACTGGAAAAGAGCTTTGCCTTAGGGACAGCAAAGCTCTCAGTGACTTTTCACACGTTTACATAGAGCAAGACTGAAAACAGTGAAGGCGTCACACAGTCATTGCAACCCATCTCTGTTTCTCTGCATTTTCGCCACGTCTCTAGAGGAGATAAGCAATTCTTAAGTCTTAGGTCCTGCTTTAATTTGTGTCCACATGTCGTGGGGGATAGCTGCACAGTCATTCCCCTGATATGGCTCACAACTACCTTCCACTCCTGCAGCACTCCTGGAGGGCACTAGTTCAGTGACTAACTTCACAACATATCTCGCTGGTCTGCCTTTGCCAGCCTAAAGGGGATGCAATCCCCTGATGCAATAAAACCACTTCCAAGGCACAGCAAAACTGTACATCAAAACTGGAAACATAATTCTCACCCCCCCACCGCCTCCCCAACCTCCCTATGGCCTCCAAGACACAACAGCAAAGCCAAACAGCATATTCTGAACAGACAAAAATGCCAGTGCAGCCCTCCTCATGCACACACCATTTCTATCAATGAGGTTCCCCCAAAACTGCAAAGAATCTCAGGGAGGGGAAGTCAGAAATGCATATTTAAAAAAATGCTATCATACCGTCCCTGGAATATGAACAATGACTCTTTGTGGCTGCACTTGTTTTTTTCCTACTCCCACAGCCAGGCCCTCAAGGACAGGGCCTTTATCAATGGCTGAGCAGCTGGGTAACCTGAGGGGAAGAAAATGTAAAACTCAGGATGAAATATTTGCAGACCTCATGGCAATGTCCCAACGACAAATGAAAACGGCGGAGAGGTGGAGGCTGTATTTGAGGATAGAGAGGGAAAAAGAAAGAGCTCTCCAGAGAGATCATGGGAGTGGTCAAGGACCGCATGGCAGTTGTCAGGGACAGTGTTGCCATGGAAAAAGACAGTATTGAAAAAAACGGGGAGATACAGAGAAAATACAAAACCAGAATGTCCTACTGAAGTTCATGTTGCTGTTAGGGCAGCAGGCAATGCAGTACTGTAAACCAGGACTCAGTCACGTCATGGAGCCTGGGAACAATACGAACTACTGGCAACACCAGTTCCTCTCCTCTGTACCACCATCTCCCAGAGGTCATTCCCTTCACAGACTCAAGCATAGGGAAGTGAGAACAGTTGCATCTGTGGTTCTAGCTCTTTTAAGGCCTCTAATGCTTCTGATTACTTCGATTCTCACCACTCATCACTAGAAGGCCCATGAACAAGAAGAGGCAGAGGCAAAGCATATACTCACCTGGGAATCTAAGACCCCTCCCTTTGTATTGTGCCCTGCACCGCACTGTTGCACTTTGATTTTCTGTTTCACCATTGTTTTAATTAAAGGTTTATTTGTAGTTGTTAGATAATGGATTGCTGTTTAATAACATTTTAATAATAAAACTGTTACTTCATTATTGTTTCAGTTAAAGGTTTATTTTTGTGTTTGTTACACTATTGCGTGTTTAATCATAAAAACCTTTGAAACTTCATACATAAGGAGCTGTCAATATATTTTACACAGAAAATCCCTAGGTTTTACCTAATTCATTGTGTTTTACAAAAGGATCTAGGCAACGACATAAGGTAAAATAAAGATTGCCGCAACATTGCACTTCCACTGCCCATAAAAACACTGAGCTGCTCACAATCCATCTCCCCATCTACCTCCCCAGGTTAACAGTTAAATGTACGGCTACACATTTTCAGGGCAGAAACTCAACATAAGAACAATAGGCATTCCTGACCATATTGCCCAACTTTTTTTTTATGTCTTGCTGGTTATTCAAGCTGCTGAGCAGTCTCTACACCTCAGCTTCCCACCCATCATTAAGGCTTTCTCCCTTACGCTCACAAAAATTGTGCAAAATGCAACATGATGTTAATCTTTGGCACATTTTTTCCCTGCTGCTTCCCAACCTATTTCACAAACTGCACCATCTTCCTTTCAACTGGCCAAAAGCACACACCACTACCATTCTTGCAGCTGCTGAGAGGATAGTTGCTTTCATCTGTTCAAGTGGCCTGGGAATGGCTTCATTAACCAAGCAGATGATGAGCTAGGTCTCTCACAATAGCTGGAGCAAACTTCACACCAATGCTGTCCAGGGTAATCCTAGGGAAAAATGGTCCTATATCCATTCAGGTAAATAGAGCTGAGTTTTCTGAAAGATTCTAGCATCACAGATCCTTCAAGACCACTATGTATTTATGTCTGCCGTGGAAGTCAGTGAACCCTTGCGGCACCATGCAGAACTACTTCTTTCTGTTTATAAATCCTGTGCCCTGGTGAAGGGGCAAAAAAATTGGTACCTGGGTCCCTGATTGCCCCAGTACAGTTTGGGAATGCCATGTGTGCAAAACCGTCAATAATCTCCTGAGCCTTACCGAGCTTTATAATCCAGTGCCCTAGAATCCTTTTCATGGCATCACATGCCCACCAGACAATGACCCCAACAGTCTAGCTTTCACACTGAATTCATTTGCTGTGGACTGGTAGCACTTAGGGGTGTCTGGCTTCCAGCTTGCAAGGGTGACACTTCTCCACTAGCTTGGGGCACCGTTTGTTGGTGTGCTGCTGCAGCAGCTCTGGGATTAGTTCAGTATAGATCTAAAAAAAAATTGCCTTTACCATTCTGAAATTCTCTCACTGGTCATCCAAGCTCTGCAGAGCTACCCTTTCCCACTAGTCCTTTCCCGAGCCCAGAAACACACACCATGTGAAGTTTTGCTCCAGGAACTGCTCCTCTGGTTTCTGTTTCTTGGTGTCCTTCTCATCCTCATCCTGCTTCCTCCAGCACTGAAGCTTCTCCTGCTGTGGACCTGCTGCTGCTGCCACCCCATCTGCTCAGTGGTGCAGTGGGTAAAGGCCAAAGCCAAATTCATCCAGTTTTGAATGATAAAATAAAGCCCAATCAACTTCTTCATATTCATGGTTGCTGGCATAGCCACACTGAGCATTGTTGAGTGCAAGCTGGCTGACAGAAATTCAGAAATGGTGCTAGCCCACTCAGAAAGGAAATATGGAACAGGGACAGTGGTAACATGGAAAAAAAGTGTTAACCCATCTGCTTCCACTATACATCCCACAATTCACAATAAGAAAAAACCCAGGATGCATGCCACTCAGCAGCACGGCAAAGGAGTGTACGACACCCTCCAAGAATGCCATGGACTTAGTACACTGCAAGCTGCCACAGTGTGTACACATGATACGAACTGAAAGATGGCACAGGTGTCCTGTGTGCAGACTGTGAGGCAGCTTGCATATTGCTTGTTACCTGATGTTCATAAAAAGCTGCAAATTAACCTCCTTGTGTGGACAAGCCCTGTGCACTCATATAAGGCATACCTACATGCTAAGCAAGAGAGTGACCAACCACTGGGGGAGCACCGATGAATATCCTAGTTTTTTTAATTAAAAAAACATCTCCTTTTCTCTCACCAAATTAATGGAAAATGTTCTTAACTGGATACCATTCATTTTCACCAAACACTATTTATGAAGAGCAGAGAAGTGCATCTTTGCCAAAACTTTTTATACAACAAAACAAAGTCAAAACTTTTTATACAACAATTGTTTCCAGCAAAAAATGGCTTTTTTTCCTACACAATTTTTTTTTTTAAATTAGCAAAGCTTTTTTTTGTTTTGTTTCACCGACATTTTCCAGGTTTTTCAATGACAAATCCAAAATGTTTATAGGAAACCAGGAGCAATCCAGTACCGATTTATTTATTTATGTCCAAACAGGAAGTTGTCTAGGAAAATTTTAAAATAGAAACATGAGCAGTTTTTATTTCTTTTGAATATTTTCTTAGTAAATATTTACCATTTTCCAGCAAACTCCAATATTTACATTTACGGGTTTGTCCTCCCCTTTTCTGCTTCCTGTTCTGGAATAACTGATTGCCATGAATGGATGGATGTGGAAAATCACTGATTACAATAGCTCTGTTAAAAGATATGTTGGTGTACCCAGAAAGTGGCCTGTCTGTTGGGGGGAATAGAGGAACTCCATCATTTAAATGCAGGTGAACCTTACAGAATTAAGGCTGGTTTGAGCCATTTCTTCAAAGCAGAAAAACTGGGGGTGGATTATAGAACAATTGCTTTGTCATTACACAGATATACTGAAAGCAGCTGACTCTCAGACCCACATATTTCTTTTCTTTTGGAAGAGTGTAGGTGGCTGAATCCAGGCCATATTTCTGGAGCGGGCTTTGCCAAAGATGGCTCACAGAAACTTGATTTAAATTGTAAAGCCAACAAAATCTTTAGTAACAAAACTAAGAAAACAACATTTTTACAATTTCTTCAGTGCTTGAACACAAACCCAAGCTATGACTTTTTGCTCCTGAGGCTGTACTGCAGCATTTCCTTGAC
Source organism: Mesoclemmys tuberculata (assembly GCA_007922155.1). Taxonomy (NCBI): domain Eukaryota; kingdom Metazoa; phylum Chordata; order Testudines; family Chelidae; genus Mesoclemmys; species Mesoclemmys tuberculata. Next base: position 18,963,268 of record ML675601.1, read on the forward strand.
CTACCAGCCTGGAGCTTGAAACAGAATGAGTACTATGACATTAAACTAGAACAGGGTGTGCATTAGTAGGCAATTGGTGAACACCTCAGGTGTGTTGTGTGAGGTAAGAGGATGAAAGCCAAGTGCTTTCCCTTTGACCACCTGAGGAGCACACCAGGCACCTACTCATGCACACCGTGAGGAGCTAATTGCTATTAGAGAAGGCACACTGATTTTACTATTCTTTTCTTTCATTTGCTGGATAATAATGAGAGGGCTCCCTGTTTTTAAAATTAAACTGTCTCTTTATTAAGAGAGCTATTTACAGAAAAGCTAAAACTGTAGTTAGCATTCAAGCCACTGTGCACACAGGCTGACTTCCTAGTGGTCCCTCCGAACGTTTCCCTTTTATAACACGTGCTCCTCCCTACAAGTTTCATGTGGGTTGCTACAAATTAGATTATTGAACAGCTCCTAATTTAGCCATTCACTAGAAATAAAGTTAAAAGTGGCTGAAAGACTCATGGTCTGCTTCTCTTCAACCCCACACCAATTCCATATCCTTGTCACACTGACATTTCTCCCCATAGGCATTTAATATAATGTGTGTGGGGATTTATTTGTGACAGTGAGTGAGTGTAGACATTCAAAATTGGTACTACTGAGGGCTTGCTCAGCTACAACTCCATCAAAAAAGGCCCCGCTAGCTAATCAAAACACAACTAGGGGGGTGCGGGGGAATGGTGTCCCCAGCCACTCCTCTTATTATTAGTTTATTAATGGTTACTCAAGAGGCATATAGCATTTGAAGTGTTCTTGGCTCTTTGCAGACAAGCTTACATTCCAAGAACATGATCTGGTAAAGCTTTCTACAGAAGTTTAATATTACATACAGCAAATACCCCATTGACTTACATATGTGCATAAAGTTAAACCAAGGTGTAATTTATTTCAGGATCAAGGTCTAAGCTTAGACCCACCACATTTCAGCTACTTCTTCTTATATAGCAGCATTAACCATAATCCCTCAGTCCTTGCTACTGATTACCACTTCTAGGATTATTTACATTAGCACCAGCCAATCTGGCCCAGGCCTATGCATAGCATTATCAGAGAGCGTCTAACAGCTTCACAAATCTAGACTATTTCTAGATCAAACTGGAGAGAAGAAACTGTTACTGTTCCTCAATAGATAGCATACCTCTTTAAAGAGAAGAGAAAGTTTTCTTGTGTACTGTAGGAAAAGATTTTTAAAAAGACAGAATGCTGCCGTGATAGAGAAAAAGGGAGAAGATGTTGGGTTAGTACTAGAGCTGGCTGGAAAAGAGGAAAATTTCACATGAAAATATTTCCTTTTTTATTTAAATCTCTAATTTTCACATTTTTTAAAATCAACATTTCCTCACAATTAAAAAAATGTCAACCTGCTCATTCTCCCTCCTCCCCCGAAAATGTTTCCAGAATACGAGATAATGACATTCAGTAGGAACATCCCATGGATCTCGGAATGAAGGCAAAAGGATGAAGCTCTTGTCTTTCTCTTTAGGATCTTTATTCTCTGGGATTCAGCATAATTTATGTTGCTCATAAGCACTGGTGTGGATAGAGTTATGTCGATGGGAGACCTTCTTCCACTGACTTTGATACTCAATGATACTTCAGTAACTCAGCCAAAAATATGGGCCTATTGGAGGAGTCGAAGGGGGTGGGGGAGGTAATGTTCTGTGACCTGCAATGTGCAGAATATTAGACTAGATGACCATGATGTCTCCTTCTGGCCTTACAGTCTACAAATCTAAATACAACCTAATATAAACAAAATTAACTATCCCACCATAGTGGTACTAGCCTTTCTACCCCCAATAGGATTGCCACTTCATTACAATATGTGTACATTTACTTGAAATCATTTCTGCCTGGGGTCTGAATAAATTGTCAGTTACAATGAGAAACGTCAGAATTGCAATAAAAGCAGTTGCTTCAAAAGCTTGTCAGCAGGAAATCCACGCATACAACCTATCCAACCCAAAGTAAAAGAGTCATGTGTCAAAATCTTTGTGGACAGTATCCTAAGAAATGGTTGCACGCATTTTAGAAGGAATTTCAATTTATGTAAAATGAGCTGGGAAGAATGGGGAGAAAAAAGGTTTCTCACGTCAAAAGCTGTGCAATAATATCATGTTCATTGCAGGGGTGTGCACTTTATCAGTTACACTTCTGAAGGTTTTGAAAAATGTGATGGAGTGTTTAACAGTACTGTGTTAGCAGTTAGTCATCAACAACTTAAAAAGACATTGGCATCTGTTGTCTAGAGAGAAAGGGAAAAAATGGGAGGGGGGATGAAAATTAAATCAGTTTGAATCTTCTTTAGTATTAGAGTCAGTAGCAGGAAATTTGTTTTCAAAGAAATGTGGGGTTGTAACCCTTTTATTCTAAGACATCCTGATTTGCCATGGGTCTTCATGCTCTCTGCTCCTCCTGTTTATACCCTAGAGGCATGTTTCCTCCTGCTGAGAGGGAGATTAAAGGGGGAATTGCTGAGAAGGGGACAAAAAGACATTAAAAAAAAGAGACGAATAAACCTGCACTCAAGTCCTCACTATCCAAGTGGTGATTAAAATTCAATCATCCCACAACAGCACTGTAATTTTCATAGAGATGTCAACAACTTCTTTGAACTCATTTTGAAAGGTAACATGAAAACTTTTTATTCGTGTTTGAGACCATTTCCTGAGGACACCAAAGAGCTGTTTTTGACATATCCAAGTGGGGCTCACCTGCTGTATAATGAGTATCCATCTACCAGCATTCTGTTCCCTGACTTAGTGTGGCTTCCACATTTTACCTTTTAATAGGCAAGTTGCTCTACTTGTGCAGCATACTGTATGGTTGATGACTGGTTACTTTGCAATTAGTGATCATCCAAGGAGCTTTGCCTTGGTTGAAAAACTATTATTCAGGATAATAACATAATTAATCAGTCATTAATACCAGATCTACCGACTGTGGGAGGGGAGGCCAGAGGGGGCAATTGCCCAGTGGCCTGGCAATTTAAAAGGGCCTGGCATATGGGAGGATAGATATGTAGCCTCTTCTCCCCACCAACCTCCCCCCCCTTCCTCTCATGCTCCCCATCCCTTCCCTGAGCCAAACATATTTATTACGCACTATGCAGGTTCTTGGGTGGCTGAGGAGGTGGTATCTGCTGCTCAGCTTCCCGGGTTCATCAGTAATCTCCCAGGGGAGTCCAAGGGACCTGGAAAGCTGAATAGCAGATACTGTCTCCTCAGCCACCCAGGAACTTGCATAGCACATAAGTCAAAACTTCCAGAGGAAGTCCATTCAGACTTTAGCCATCCCTTTCTTTGCAGGCCCTTGACTCTTCTGCCCCAGGGTCCGGAATTGCTGTCGGTGGTCCGGATTAATACTATCAAGCTATTGTACAAACTGATTAATCGTTACATCATATTACAAAATACACTATTTAAAGGTTAGGGTGTGCTTGTCTTACTTTGACCAAGTGGAGGAATAAGGACTCCCTCCCACACCTTTGGCTGAGTGAAAACTACCCAGGTCTTGCAACTGGTGATCTCTAGATATTTCCCCATACAAAAATAGGGTAGCAAGGTCACATAGAGAGGCAGGGAGTGTGTGAACCCTTGGCTCTGTTTCCCTTGTCACATTCATTGGCCAGAGTAGCTGACTGCGCCCAAGGGGTCGAGTGAGTTACATCCTTTAAAGCGGTGGTTCTCAACCTATTTACCATAGTGGGCTGCATATGCAGCTCTCTATGTGTTATGTGAATTGCATCCACATAATATATATACTACCTGTCTGGCCATTTGAGGATGTCACACGGGCCGCAGCTATGTGCTGATTGGTCCTCAAGCAGCCCATGGGCCGAAAGCTGAGAACCACTGTTTAAAAGGCTCCAGTTACTCCAGAGGATACACCAAAAGCGTGGAACTGAACTACCACTGCAGAGGCTGAAATACTCTGTAAAGACACCTGTACAAATAAGGTGAATTACTGTGCCCCACTTGAGCTCAGTCTTCCATACTCTAGCCCACACAACTAGCTCTTGAGAAGATACTGCCTGACCTACAGCCTGATGAAGTCAACGGAAATCTTGTCTGACATTGCTTCAGGCCTATTAATAGTTCCATTGACCTCCCAGTGACTACTTTTGCAAGTCACCTGAAAAAATGCTTCCAGGAATGGGCATTAAAACTTTTGACCTATTTCTAATGCTGATGGGAGATAGGATAATTTCTTCCCTAGCAGACTGGATGTCAATTTGGTAGGGAGGAATTGTAAAATGGGCTCTCCTGGGATTGACAGCTCTGGAGCCAGGAAGAAAACAAAAGTGGAGATTGTGGAGACCATTACAGCCATCTAGTGTGACCTCGTGCAAAACACAGGCCGAATAATTTCACTTAGTAGCTCCTGCTTCAAGCCCGTAACTTGCGGCTGAGAAGAGCATATATTCTAAAAAGACGGCCTCGATTCACAGATGTCAGGAGACAGACAATCCAGCACATGCTAGATAAATTGTTTCAGTGGTTAATTATCGTCACTATTAAAACGTGTACCTCAACTCCCGCCTGAATTTAACTAGGCTCAGCTTCCTGCCACTGGATCTTGTTGTGCCTTTGTCTGCTAGATTCCAGAGTCCTTGCTTCCTCATCAAACTAAGTAAGCAAAGAGGAACAACAGAGAAGTACCCATCCCCCATAAAACACACCAACTGTCTCTTACTTTGTCTATGTGCAGCACCCATCAGAAGGGGGAACTGATCTCGGTGGTGGTTCCCAGGTGCAATTGTAATAAATAAAGAATAAATAATAATAATAAATAGTAGTAATAGCCAAATAATTAACTTACTTACTGAAAAAATGGTCTTTGATTTTCACATGCAAAATTTACAGCGGATTTTGGATTTGTGATAAACACTTACCACACATTCATGAATATTTAATGACTAATCATGGGGGGGCATAAAATAGTTCTATTCTTTACTTGTCATGACTATAAGAAGGTAACTACAATGGAGCAAAATGAAGCAGAAATTTCTTCAAATGTGCAGAAGCAGGAAGAGCAGTGACTTTGTAGCATGCATCCCCTAAGTCTCTGATATGACAGAAACATCTCTCTGGGAGAACTGTATCATGGGCTATTGCAGTCCTTGGAGAGAGGGGTGCTGGGAGTAGCTGCTTTTTGTTGTATGCTCTTCCCCGCATCATAACAACTTTTGAAGGAAATCTGTGTGATACTTACATCTTGTAACCCCTCCGCTCCTGCAACATCTCTCAGAGAAGAACTGGAGCCAAGGTGCTGAACTCTCTGTCCCCAGTCCAGCAAAACATTTAAGAATGCGTTCAACATTAAGTACATAAGTAGTGTGTGCGTATCTGTATACAAATATAATAGAAATTATTGAACACACACGCACAAATCCTTGAAATTAATCAGAAGGTCAGCTTGCTGTGTGCACATGCACACACACATGATATAGAAATTATTTAATATAAACTGAATTCTCAGTGCAGTTCTGTTGCCTAAAACAAGATCGGTTCCAGTCTGGGTTGTATCTACAGAGGAATCTCTAGCAGAGTAACAAAGATTATATTACTACTTTATACTGGATGAGTAAGACAGCATTTGGAATACTGAGAACAGTTCTGTTATTTCAAACTTTAAAATATATTGAAAAGATAGAGCAGGCTCAGCTAAAATGATACAAGGTCATGAGTGTTACTCATGATGAGAGATTGAGCAAGTCAGTTTAGTTTTGAAATATGCAGTGTTGTAGCTATGTTGGTCCCAGGATATTAGAGAGACAAGGTGGCTGAGGTAATATCTTTTATTGGACCAACTTCTGTTGGAGAGAGAGACAAGCTTTTGAGCTTACACAGAGCTCTTCTTCCGAAGATAAAGCTATTACCTCACCCACCTTGTCTCTCTAGTTTTGAAATAGACATTTGAGAAAGTGAGGCCAGGAGAACTCTGTATTTCATACAAAGAAAAATACAACAGACTGCCTGTGCAATCGTCATTCTTTTGCTACAGTCTTTAATTAAATGATTATACTCTTTTCCACCACCCCTTCTCCTCCCCTGCCTCATTTAGTTCAAAGGATGGACATTGCTCACTCAATTGGTAGGTAAGTTAATGTCTTTCTTGTTATTCTAATAATTCGTTATGTGTCCCTATATTTTACTTAACATACACCATCAAAACCCTGCACTAAATGTGGAATATATTATTCCCTTATGGACTTCTCTGTTGCACACAGCCTGTGGTATATGAGTGCCTTACATACATTTATGATTTTTTTCTTCACAACCCCTATTTTACAGATGGAAAACTGAGGCATTGAGGTCACGGTGTAAGCCAAAATTTATACAAGTGTCCCAACCTAACATGCAACCTGTTATACAACAGACAGACAGAGAAAATACACCATTGCAGATGTCAAGTACTTACTATCTAGTGCCAGAAAAGGTTACATACCCTGTCTGTATATTTTCAGAATCAGTATATTTACTTGTGAGACTGCTGCAGGCTAACAAACAACTTCTCATTGGATCTTTCATTGATTCTCTTCATGATGAGGTAAAGCAAATGTTAGTTGATCCTTATTTTTAATCCCCTAATATCTTCAAAATTATCAGGGGAGATATGACAGGATGGTATCAAGCATCTGCATGACAACAAAAAAGCAATAATTTTGTTAAAATCTAACAGTGAAAATATGAATCACATCGCCCAAAGTTGCAAGTGGAAAATGTAATTAAAAATATGAAAGGGAAAGGGAAAAGATAGCAGTATAAGTGGCTCGTAGTTTATAACTATTACACTACAAAAATTACTAGAGACACAGCACTACAGAAGATCTGGTTCATGCTTCTGAGATTCTAAAAGACTTCAAATAGCAGCGAACCTCGCAATCGGTATGTACATATCACTGTCAAACCATCTGGAACAAGTAAGGCAAAATTTTCAAAATTCCCCACCCTCAGACATCCAAGTACTTTGATTTTTAGAAAAATCCCTTACGTCTTCCCCCATGTCCACAACTGCAAACAGAGTTGGGCTCAGGCCACAAAATTTCAGTCTCACCTGTATTTCAGATAACCCTGAGTTTGGCCAAATTTGAATCAATGATTTTGATTTGAGTCATTATAAAAGTAGGGGCCTTCTGGAAAATGTCAGTACAATTTTGGGTGTTCAACTACACATTCACAGTTACTTTAAACCCCTATCTAATTACAAATAAAATCACATCATTTAGGTGATAATTAGGCCTGGTGGAAACATTCCTGTCAGTTTTTCAACAAAACAAAAGTATTGATGAAAAATACTGGTTTTTTGCCAAAAATTTGGAATTGTTGTTGAATTACCAAAATACCTAAAAACCTACGTATTTCAATATGGATAACTGATTGAACTGTAGTTCTTTTCCTCCTGTTCCATTTTCCTCTGAGAGTCAGCATCCACAGCCAGACTATATCTCCCATAATACACCACAATCAGGGATTCCCATGATTCAACGTCCTTCCCTAACTGTGAGAGAAGACCATTCTGCATCATGGGAGATATAGTCTAACTAGGAAGCACAGGCTATAGAGGAGAGTGGAAGCAAGAGGCACCTGATCTATGAGTCCCATGAGGAGCCACAGCAATATTTTCAAACTGAATATTTAATTTTTCTGCCAAAATATTTGTTTCTAATTTCCTTCAAAAAGTCGGATGTTTCCACTGTAAAAAAACAGACTATTTTCCAACCAGGTCTAGTTATCATTTACATGAACCAAGGATTTGGATGCCATTCGTACGCCAGCTCAAACATGCTGGCAATGAGAGAGCAGCAGCGAGAACAACGTAATAGTATGAACCACTGAGATTTCACAAAATCTGTCAGCAAAAATAATGGGCAGACGGAGTGAGTGATACCAGGGAGCAGAAGCTACTTGCATCTCTTGAGCTGAGGATTCACTACTTTAGAAGAGTACTCACTGGCTGGAGCCTATGTCATTCCCACTGTATAATCCCAGTGGACAGTGTGTTGGGGAAGGTAGATAGGTGTCAGGAGCATGCCCAGAGCACCAAATTTTCTGGCTATCTAGAGGAGATCATTACCAGCTGATTTAGATTAGAGCAGTATCCAGGCTGCTTTAACCTACTGGGCCTAGCACAGAGCCAAGCTGAAAATCAGGGAGCCTAAGAGCACTCTCTTCTCTTCTGTGCTGAGGAAACCTCAACCACAGTGAGATCTGACCTTGTATCTCTACAAAACTAAACGGGTCTTATGGCCCAATTGTCTGCTTGACACAGAGGGCAGGGAAAATCATAGCAAATATACCGAAATAGGGCTAAAAATCATGGGAAAAAAAACACTACTTATGTAACATGGCTCTCTAAAGCTTCCATACACCATAACCTTGGGGGGCTGTGAGACTTCAAAGGGCATGGCTGGCCATGATGGCAGCCTGAGTAGATAGTCTAGGTCGCTTGTTCCCTAATCAGACCCACAACATTTCAGGTAGAATTCCCTGTTGCAATAAATGCTTGCAATACACAGGATTTATCCTCACTCCAGGAGTGGAGACAGAACATAACTAACTGCAGTCAAGAAAAATCAGTACTATTCTGACATGCCTCTAATGTACCCATTCTGCTAGTGAGTAGTGAGGTCCAAGATGGTGTATGCAAAAGAAGGCTGGACGTGAGGCCAGAATTCCTCATAGAACAAAGTTAGCTCCTTCCTTTTGCACCACCACCTTTCAGTGAAGGGAGAATGAGTCAGGTTTTATGGAGTTGGAAACTCATCGGGTGAAATCCTGCCTCCGTTGAAGTTAGTGGGGGCAGGAATTCAGACACAGAGTAGTAGTTTTAGTTTTTCTCCCTTGCAGATGTGGAGAATGGCATGGTCCATTGTAATAATTTTACAACAGCTTTTACTTGACAAATGTGTATCAGCTGCAATTAAGCATTTTTAATCCTGTCTTGTAAAAATTAGTCAGATCCTTCTTGCTACTGATCTGATGACTCCACTAATATTAGTGTAACATGTTGCTGTTTGCTCTGAAATCACAGTATTGATTAGATGTTTATAGTGCCATCTGAGCACCATCAATGTTCCTGTCTCAGTGGGGTTGTTTTTTAGTCATTGTTCTCATGGAAGAAAAATATTGGTTAAGGGCAACCTGCCATGCTGTGGGCCACTGAAATAAAAATATGGGGTTAAAATTAAAAAGATGACCATCTTAATCTGAAGTAGACCCATTATAAACCCTCCTTGATGAGTATTTCTGAAAGCAGAGAGGAAAGTTCTTACTAAGTATCCAGCCATGAAGTCTTATTTAGGCAAAACTCCCTTTGAGTTCAATGAGTTTTTTGGCCTGTGTAAATACTGCAGGAGCAGCCAATAGCAGGGAAAATGTTAGAGGAAATCAATAAAAGCTAAACCTATTTCAATGTGTTTTAGGCCTGGTCTACACAGTTTTTATACCAGTATAACTATTTAGATTGAGAGGAGGAATTTTTTACTGAAAAAATTACACCAGTACAATCTCTTATGTGAACATAGTGATACCAATATTGTTTACTCCCCTTCCTACATGGGGCTATGCTGGTGTAAAGCACCGTACTGATGCTGCTGTATACGGATATAACTGTATCCATGTTAGAAGAGTTGTGTCACTTTAACAATATCAATGTAGTTAAAGCAGTATACATTTCTAGCATAGACAAGGCCTTATTTTTCAGGCCCATTTTTCCTTCAAAGGCATTTTTTTTCCTCTGCTAAGTGTCATTAACAACATCCTGTTTTTTCTCAGGCAAGCAGAATAAGTCTAAAAGCATTATTTTGTAGCTAGAATTTTTTACCCTCCATTGAACAACTTGCATGACCTTTAAATGCGGTTTTAAAGCTCAGTTGCCCATTCATTAGGTTGACAAACTTGTCAAAACCCTCCAGGTCTATGTCAATTATGTCAGAAATGCTTACAGGAGCCACAGTACATGTCAGCACTCAACAGACGCCTGTCAGCCATTGCGGAAATGACAAGAAGCCCTTCTGGGGACAAAAGGCTACAGAGAGAAAGAAGAGATTCCCACTCATACTTTGTTGACTCTGGCCAACTGTTTTGTATTTGTGCAAGTTATTGCAATCACATATGTTGTATTTGATTTGCAAAACCATTGTTTAATACAATGATTTATTTCTCTAGATCTCTACCACATCATTGCTTTCACAGAAGATGTGAACCATATCTGCCAGTACATGCAAAATTAGGATCTGAATTTCATTACTGGCGTCAGGAAATCCACCTCATATTAATACTGCTATAGTAAATATTAGACCTGCACAGAACATTTCAAAATAAATAAAATGCTGAGGAAAAGTTAGATTTTTTTTTTTTTAAGTTTTCACATTTCCCCCATTTCTGGACAGCTCTAGATCTGGTGGGACAATATGGCTGAAAATAAAATTTGGATTAAAATCAGAAATGAATATTTTCCAGAGTTTTCACAACAACTGTTTTCCATTTTGCAAGCAATGCTAAATAAAAATGATTCACACTTAAACATCAGAATATCAGGAAACATACAGAAAAAAACATATGTCCTTCAAATTCCTCCCTAAAACTCTCTTCTGCCATGGTATCGCTAATGGTTATGTGGCTGGTGTGCTGAGACCAAGCTTCTCATGTCAATATTCCTTGATTGTTTCCTTGTAGTCCCCCATCTCTCTATATCTATTGGTTGTTTCTTGTCTTATATTTAGGGATTGTGTTTCTGTTCTGTGTTTGTACAGTGTCTAGCACAATGGGATCCTGCTCTCTGAGGAGGGTTCCTAGGCTCTACAATAATACAAATAATAATAAAAGAAGCCCACCATCAGAAATGAACCTAAAAACCACAAATTTTTCACCTCTGCTTTCTTGTGAGGATTAGAATTATTTTCTTTCCACTTAACATGACTACAAAGAACACAGGTAAATGCTTTCGTTTGGGGAACAGGAGGAGAAGATAAATAACAAATATAAACAAAATAGATACAGGTTGGAAATTAAGTAGTAGATGGCGTTCTTCTTGTTTATTTAGACTGTCCTATACTATTATCTAACCAAACAAGTCTGTTTTTTCCCCATAAAACCATTCCAATAAATTACAAAGAAGGCTTTACAGGCCAGCACAACAACAGCAGAAGGGTTTAAAATGTCAATGGTTAATTGAAGGGCTGGAGAAAAGGGGACTGAGATGAAGTATCCCAGACATTTTAGATTAAAACCAAAACTATATAAACCCCTTGCTTGCCTCACATAACACTCACTCAGGAGACATTCCGGTGCTGTTGCATTCCATGAGAATGCCTGTGCATGGGTGCGTGATGTACAACAGACAAAATACATGTTAACATCAAAGTGATTCAAGAGTTCTAAGGATTAGAAAGTGATTATATACAGGAAAGGGCCAATGGTATGAAATCCAAGAGGGCATAAAGTTTCCTTTAGGCTTGATTCCAACATGCCTCTTTTCCTGTCAGTGTTTGTATTTATAATGTGAATACCTAGCACTTGGATTGCATTTTTCCTCCACAGATCTCCACAAAGGAGGGGAAGGATGATTATTTCTATTTTACAGATAGGAAAACTGAGGAAAATAGACGTTAAATGGCTTGTTCAATGTCACATGGTGAATCCATGGCAGAGGCAGGAATACAGCACATACAACAATTTCTTCTAAGCCTCTCTAATATTATTTTTTTCCTTGTGGCATGTGATCTTTCATTTTGTCATTTGTGAGGAAGACATTTCTCTCTTCCTCTCTCCTTTCCCTTACTTCAATAATTAGACAGAAAATAAGTAGTCATTTTCTGTACTACAAAGGAGTACTCTGGAGAAAAAGTTGCAACCAAAAATGTGCAGGAAGCAGGCACATCATGTGCATACCACAGTGGGGAGCACAGAGTAAATGGGTGGATGTTTAGACTTGTAATCATGCCTTTGATAAATGTGTAGATGTGAAGGAGAACTTTCCTTTCCTTATATAGACAAAAGATTGTTGACAGATTAGGCACGTGGCTAGAAACTAGACATAGGAATGATAAGAATATATGATTGCCAACAAGTATGGGAACAGCCCCCAGCTGGCCAGGAAAAACACCCTGTTTAATGAATACCCTAAGCAGAGCAGTAGATGTCTAAAGGAACACCCCCAGAAATGGCAGAAAAAGACGTCAGCAGCTCTTGAGAAGAGAATGTGCTTGAACGTCAGATTTAGATAAAACCTTGCCAAAGCTGAGTGTAGGCAGCTTCTGAGTCTTGGTTCCCCGAATTTATAGTGAGAAAATCAGAAATGGAGAAGTTTGGATCTCCCCGACAGTTTGAAAGTGAGTGGACGCAGAGATTTTGTTCAGGCAGGTCCAATACAGAAAGAGGCAAGAATTTCTGACAAGTTTATTACTTGAAGGATGGTCTTCTCATAGGATACATTGGCATGCACAGGCTCTGCTATCCTGCTCCAAGAGCAAGACATTCTTCCCATATAGACAAGCAGGGTATTAACTGAAACTTTAATATCTGTAATAATGTTGCACAGGCAGTGAATGACAGATGGTGACAGTTCAGTGAATGACACTGGGTACAAAGATCTAAATGCTACCTCTGGCAGCTGAAAGAGTAGTCAGGACAGCCATTAAAAATGAATAATGGCTGTCTTCATTCAATGTGTCCTCACAAACAAAAACTTGCCTTTGTCACTGCTTAGTGATACAAACAGCCAGGGGTGCACAGGCCCCAGAGAGAGCAGTGGTGTCCTGACAGATTCAGTCATAGCCAAGCCGTGGCGCATGCTCAAAGGCAAGGATTAAACGCCTACCGGAGATTTTTTAACTTGAAGCGCACCTAGCTCATTTTCCCGATGCTGTTTTTATAAGGGATGGGAAAACACATCGCTGCTGGCATTCCCCGCCCACGCCCATTTGCCGACGAGGCCCGGTCATTGCCTGCTTTGTCTCTGGCACGTGCTGCTGAGCCTGTTGCCTTCAGCTCACTGTGCACAAGGCAGTCTAAGAGCGTTCCTGTCACTCCAGACCTTTTCCAGTTTCTTCTGAGCGTACAGAGCAATTTACATTTGTTTTCATACTGATGCTGCCTGCCTGATGGGTAACCCAGGCTTATCCAGCTCATGGCTGAATAGTTCCTACAGGACTTCCCAGAATCATCGTGCATTGAGGGGTACGTAAAGAGGAAGAGACTTTGGGTAACATTTTTCAATAGCACGTAAGTGACTTAAGAGTCCCACGTCCCATTTTCAAAAGGGACTAGGACACTTAGGGAGCTTAAGTCTCATTAAAAGTCAGTGAAGCATAGGCTTCTGAGTGCCTAACTCACTTTTGAAAATGAGCTTGTCACTTAGGTATGTCTGAATATGTTGGACTAGATAAGGATATCCTTACCCTACTTTAGGCCCAGATCCTCAAAGGTATTTAGGTGCCTAGACCAATGTCTAAATATCTTTGAGGATCTGGGCCTTATTTAAGTATGCCTGTACGTTTTGATGGAACTACTGAAGGAGTCAGGTAATGTGCTGGACAATTATCATAATCTGCCCTTTAAGACCAATTTTACTGCATGCTTCTTTGTTCATTTAGATTTATAAAATTCCAATAGCAACCATTCCATGTAGTGGACGCCCTTAGAAAATACAAAACACACAGTAGATGCAATAAGGTAGTTCATCCATCCTAGTATTCAACAGTCCAGCAACTTTACCACCCAGTCATAGCAGCAGCCATAATAAACAAATAATGTTAATAGTGTCCTTCCCTCCCTATACCTCCCTCCTTCCCATGTGACTGGAAGGGGTGGGGGCAGAGGAGAAGGAGTTGGGCTTTGAAGAACATCTGGAAGCTAAACATTTTCCAATGAACCAACCAGAGAAGGGAATTCCAGAGATAAGTAGCTCTCACAGTGGACTCTTATATAGTGAAATTCAACCCATTGAGAGGGGCACCACAAGTCCTCTTTGCCATAAACACCCTACTTCAGTCCTCACAAAGGATTTAAGTAGACAGGCCTTGTGCTGGTCAGGGGGGAATTTCGCCTACAATAAAACAGTTCCAGTCTAATTACTTCTGCTGATCTCAGTTGACAGAATAGGTCCTGCAGAAAAGAACCTAAAATCTCTTAGGTAAACCCAATCTCAACCAATTAAGATTTTCATAGACTAAAAACCAGCACCCTGAACCCCACGTGGAAATGCCTGTGCAGTGCAGTCAATGTGGCTCCTTGACAGATCCTGGAAGGAACAGACCCTCCCTCTCATCTCCTGCTCCCAAATAGATATGAAAGGATCACATTCACAGCCTACAACTGCTGCTTGCACCCTTGTCATGAAACCTTCTGAATATAACATTCTTACCATAAGACCTAAGTGTATGTCTACACTAAACCTTTGTACCTTGAGTTAATTGATTGTCAGTTAAATTGCGGAATGTAACGTGTTTGTAAACGCTGATGTGGAGACACCAAACATACTCATTCTAGGCTATAAACTTTTGTTCTTTTCTCTAGGGATCAGTCTATGGTTAAAAAAAAAAGTCTAGTGCAGCCAAGCCTCTACACAAAATCAAAATAGCCCCTCCCCCCTGAGTTTTTGAGACACACTACAGGTTCACCCATAACACTGGCCAATTCTGAATGCTAACAAATTTCAGTTGAAAGTAAGCACATTGGCTCACCCTGCCCCCCGCAGTTGCTAAGCCTCTGGTCAAAGTTTTCTTGTACTAACAACAGAGCCGTGATATTTTTTAATCTGAGATCTAAAAATATAACTCTCACAGCCCATTCCTTCCTCTGATGTTTTAATGCACTTTTCATGAAGGCCTGATTTTGTCAATGTCAACAGGAATGCACTGTTCATACAGTCTACTGCAAAAATTTCAGTTACTTACAAGTGAACTTTCATGGTGCACAATTTTGTTGTTGCAATTGCTTTTGTGTTCAGTAGTCGTGTAAATGAGTGAACTATCATTGAGGATAATGGAGTCATGCCCATTTACAACAGCAGTGGATTTGATGCTAAACGTCTATGTATTAGACCTAGTAATGTGAATGCAACATTTTGACAGTAATTTTTGAAAGTCATGTAGGGTGAAATTCACACTGCTGCAGAGGCCTTCAGAAGGACATATGCACCAGTTAAAGCCCTCTGAGAGAGGTAATCTATTCTTTCTCTGTTGGATGTGAAACATCCTTCCAGTGCACAATATAATTTGCCTAGCTATCATTGCTGTTCGAAAACAAGTTCTGTGATCTCAAGATATAATTAATGTAGATGGAATGGCATACACATAAAACAGGAATGGCTTTTTAGCTCTCTTTCAAGATTTCTTTGATCCTACTCATAATTACCCCCCCCCACACACACACACAAACATATAAATAAAGGATAGAACCATCTTGTAATAACATGTGCATACAGCTTTGTTGCAAATTCCCAATAAGTCCCGAGGGCTAATGGTCTCATTTTTCACCTTATGAAATCAACAATGTAACCAGGTTAGGCTAAAATTTTGGGCATTGCTCCACACAGCCATTCAGAGTAATAAAACTGGACTGTATATTCCTTTTAGATTGCTGCAATAATTTTTCACTCATTTCAGAATATGCTCATGTTACACGTCTATTGTAGGTAGTTCTTAAACTATTTTTCACACCTATTTTGGCAGTGTCCGTTACTTGTTCCACCCTCCTTTGCTGTCTGCCTTCACCATTCAAGATTCCACAGCTGGGACAGTGAGCGTGGCTGATCATGTCTGATATGTATTGTGCAGTGTATGAAATGAGTCCCAGGTCGGTGCTAAGGAAGTCTGCAGCCTTTAGTGGTGCCTGGAGCTAGTGGTGTTTTACTTATGGAACATAATGCATATATTATGTTTTTAAAATACATATACATACATACCTGCATTTTCTCTCTTAAATTTCTGGCATAACAAACATAGGATGGTATACATGTATATGTATACACACATACACATATATAATTTAAAAAAAATTATATCTTTAGTACTGTATAATTAAACCAACTGATGGTGCTATGCTGACTTGGAACTTTACTTTTCAGTTTTTGTTTTTTTTCATTTCCATTAGGAAGCACAACTTTCAGGGCCAAATACGTCAAAGAAGTCAACTAACCTGGGTCTACCCAATTTGCACACAGATACATTGAAGTCTGATTTGCATGATCAAATGGGCCATCACATAAGAACTAATTTTGCATGCACACTGACAGGGAAGGATGCAAACTTTGTGGGCACAACTGAGATGGCTTCTATGTAAATGTAGACCTAATTGCTGCTGAAAAAAGCCTCCCTGAAATGCAAACAAAGACACAAAGTCTGTGTTTCAGTTAATGGCAATACATCTACCTATAGACAAAAAAAGAGTAGCTTTTCATTGTTTTGCTGTGTTTTGGGTGAAATTTACCCCTTGTGAAGGAAGGCAACGTAAGGCCTATGCCTGTATTACTTATATACCACATAGGTTCTCAGATTCGGATATTAGTAATGCATAGGCCTTTGGCTGGACCTCTGCTCAAGGTGAATTTCACCCTTTGTGGAGGTTTTTTCTGCACAATTCCATTAAATTGTGTTACAGATTTTATCAGAGACAACTTATTCCACAGTTGAGGTTTTTCAGGAAGACCTTTTACTTTATCACTGTGCAGTACCTTTGTGGATTATTTCAGTGGTTTGCACCAATCAAACACCCAGCCTATTTGTTTCAGAAAGCATAGTCTTTGCATGATAATATGAGCAGACATACGACACAGCAAAACCATATTAGTGCTTGACAGAAACAACAGGAAAAGATGTTTGGCTCTATACCATATATTCATCCAATATGCCAGCAGAAAATAGTCTTTTGTGAATGTAAAAGGACTGATAATGTTTGGAGAAGATGGGGACGTCTTGTATGTGGCACATTCCCTTATTGTTCCTGTGGCAAGAAATGCCAGTGAGATAAGAACTGCTACAGCAGAGCCAGTTATCACTGCTACTTAATTAGATTTTCATTTTTCCTGTTAAATTCCAGTAATGTTTCCTCTTTGTTTTCATTAAATTGGATGATGTCTTCTAAGCAATAGCTACTAATTTATGTTGAATTGCAGTGTTTAATATCTGTGCAGCATGGGGCCAGAGTTTGTTTATTTGTTCTATGGACTCACAATGAAATGGAAGAAAGGGCTCATAAGAGTCATATCCCGCCAAGACACCATTATCAAAAGCCACTAGGCAAAATGGTAGTGCTTAAAGTTACCCCTAGAATGGAAGGCACTTCCAACAGGAAAAGTAGTATATAGATCGTGCGAAACCCTTCTGTGCTCCTTATGGATATAGTGGCAAGTCTCATGAGCTGACAGCTTTAAGAGCCATTCAGACTTCCTGAAGAAAAATTTCTTCTGGAGTTTCTTCTTCCAATATAGGAATCTAATCCAAAACCCATTAAACTGAATGGGAGTCTTTCCACTGTATTCAGTTAACTAAAGCTCAAGCCCATAAATAGGACTCCAGTCCAGCAAAGCACTTTAACTATAAGCACATGAGTAGTCCCATCTAAGCCTGTGGGTTAGATCCTTCCCCCACCCCTCCCAGGTGGAATTGGTATAGCTCCATTTACTGCAAATGAAACTATACCAATTTACAAGGGATGAGTATCTGATCCAATGGGACAACCCACATGTCAGTAAGTCAAACCGTTCTTTGGTAATAATTACATCATTCATAGGAAAGAGAGAACTGGATTAGATAAAATAGCAAGTAACCTGAAGTGTTGCCTTTCAAATAAAACCCCAAATCAAACCCAATGTTAAAAATGTTCCTGCATGTTTATGCTACCTGTTTTGTGGTGAGGAGATGAAAAAATGTCAGCATGCATGCATGCACACACAAAGCCACACACCCAGATTTCTGATCCCATCAAAATCAAGTTGCACTGGGTTTTTGCGAGATTGCCAGATCCAACTTCTTGATGAAATTGGTGTGGATGATACATGGAGAAGCATCTGAACTGTCAGTGCTTATCTGAACTAAGCCAAATGTCAAAACATTGGGCATAGCTCTGTCTGAAATGCTTCCCATTCCATATGCTGGCCAGCTAGATAAAGGCAATTTCACATCTTGCTGTAAAGAGAAAGGGTTTTTAAATCCACTAGATATTGGCAACTTTTTGGAGAAGGGGTATCCTCACAGATGGAATGGGTTCCATCTTAACCAAAGTGGAACCAGGCTGATAATTCAAAAAATTGACATGTTTGTGACAGATTATTTAATCTCAGATCTGGGGAAAAAAACAGGCTAAAGAGCAGTCAGATCAGACAAAGACATCGGATAGGGATAATACAAAGGTAATTGTCATCTCTCCTCCAGTTCACCCTTTGCTACCGTATCAAGCTCATGTTTCTCATCAATGTCTTTCAAGCACTGTATAACTGTGTCCTTCCCTAATTATCCACTCTGACTTCTTCTCTCTTTGCCCTTTGCCTGCTATTTTCTGTCACTAATGCCAGTTTTGCCCACCTCTGTCGCAAATGTCTTTATGATTTCCTCAACACTTCCTCTTAGATCTGAATCAGTCAGTGACGTAATCCTTAAGGCCACTACCATCTCCCCCTTCATATTCCTCCTCAGACTCCATGCCGGGGCCAGGGTTTTTAAATGTGTTTATTAAGGTTCCGGGAAAAGGGATGAACAGTGAAGTGGCAAAATCTTCTGTACAATCATTTAGGTGAGTTATCACAGGAGAAGGCTGTGAGGAAATTCAGATAAGCCCAACGGTTCTAGGTGAATGTGCTGGAGAGTGCCATATAAAATTTAAAGCAAATGGGCTTGTTGGGAGCGTAGCCAGTGAGTTCACACATACATTGCAAATATATAGGGCATCCATTGGAGAGATCAGTGGGACACCACTTATTCCACTTCCCCCTTAGTGGCTAGCCACAAGCTGTCTATGTGTTATCAGTACCCAAAAGCACATGATTGAACTGAAAATCCCTTTCTCCAACCTCAGGGAACTTCAGCACTGCTCCCTGTCAGGAAAATATTTTTACCCTGTCTTTGATCCAGTTTCCTGGACTTTCCCCATTGTTACCATCATAACAAAGTATCAAGAATCTCTAATAAATAAATTGCAAAAAACAAACAAAGAAGAATGAAATCCATATTTAAAACCTAAAATAAAATAAGATCCCGTGAATAACGTGGAACTAATCCCATCTAGGTTTCTAGTGACATTATAAACTGCTCCTTTTTTATTCCAGTTATTAAGTATTCCAAACAAAGAGGAAAATCTGTGTTTTCGGTGTTGGTGTCTTATTTCAGATTAAGAAAAATAAGAAAGAATAGAAATACAGTCTGCATGAAAGAGCGTTCTGACTCTAAGATCTTCCATCCTGAATTCCTACCTCTGCAACAGACTCCTTACATTTGAGGTCAACGGATGTACTACTGTGTTAAATGTTAGGCATGTGCTTTCACACCTGGCTGAATCACAGCCCTTGTTAACAGGTTCTGGCACACTGCAGGAAGCTACATGTTAATTACTGCTCCCTCTGTACTAGAAGTTAGGGAAGTGGGAGTAGCGATGGCAGAGGGAGCTGGGGTTAGGGGCAAACAGGTCACAAGGGAAGAAACACTATTAGCAGCTTCGGCTGGGGTTGATGTGGGGTGATTTTGGAATTACTTTTGTTAATTAAGGCAGTCTGCGAGAAGGGATATCTTTTCAAATCCACTGTTTGTTGGGAGCATGATGAGGACTCCACCAGTTTACATCTCCATTCTGTTCATTTGTCGTCAGTGGGACTTCAGGACTGGGCCAATAATTTGTACTATCACTGGAATACCACAGTAGAATTCACTGTGGCTTTAAATCCCTGCAGTGCATCTACTCCTCTATATATTTGACTGAATCCTGACAAATGGTTTTCTATACACTCAGGGTAGCTGAAAAGGATAGTGTTAAATTTTACTTAATGCCAATAGAGTCCAGTGGTTCTCAAACTCATTTTCATACTGTGAACCATCACCTGAAAAGGCAGAAATCCTCACATAGATCACCTCCTCTCCCAGGCTTCCAATCATAATTCTGCACAATCCGTGTAGCAATTCTAGTGCTCGATTGCACACAAAAGCGCTATTAGGAGACCTTTGAAAGTGACAAGATGAAAAATAAATTTGCTTTAACGCACTGGGTGTAGTTACTTGGTTATGTTTCACATTTTAAAATCTAGCCTGTTTTCTGCTTATAGATATAGGGCTTTATATTTATTACTACTAACCCATCTGTCATGACCCACTGCTCCAACTGGCTCTGTTTGGTTCTGTTCTCTTGTGTTTTGCTACCCCTCCGATTCTGGTTTCATCCTCTGACTAGATTACATTGAGTTTGTACCAAACACCCTACAAAGAAAGACATGCCACCTAGGATTCAGAGAAAGCTGGGAAAGCAATAAGTCAGGAAGGAGCTCCACAGATTTAAGAATGACAGTTCACTTGTCACCACTGTGACAGAAACACTTCCATGGACTACCCGGAAGAGCTCTGGGTAAACAAAGCCTGATTCTCCATTGTCTGCCACTTTGTGCTGTCATGTATGTTTGTGTAAAGTGAATGCAAAGGGAGTGTCAGATGCCATCAAATCAGAAAGTATGAGCTTCATACCCACCAAAGCCATTACTCCAAATTCTCTCTCATTCCATCTTGGATGGGGCATTAGATGTTGTTTTACTGAGAGAATACAAGACATGAAACTATAAAGGTCTGATTTTGCCTCATCTTATGCTGGAATTCAGTCATTTGGGACAATATATTGTCTCCAAATGTCACTAGTTCAATTTTACTAAGAGAATTTCATCCACTCACTGAAAACTGCTGAGATGCAGCAATTATATAATGCAGAGATTTGGAAAACCAGGTCCTGAATACTGCAGAGCCACACTTTGTGTGCTGCACATCTGAAAAAAATTTAGCACTTTGGAAGCAAGTTTATTTTATTTGGCATCTGATGCCCAGATTCACACGGCATCAATGCAAGTCCAATGACCCATTTAAATCCCACTTGGACCCTCAAACTACGACTTAAATACCACAGGCCTTGTGATGTCCTTTAGGGATGAATTACAACATTTTTGCTCTCAAATTGCCTAAATTGTAAGATTTTTGGCAATTTTCTGCAATTCTTTTATTTTATGTAACAGTGCAAGCAAATAATTTAAGAGTAGTCTGTGCCACCCCTACTACAGTGAGCATTTACTCAGGCAAGAAGCCCTCATATGTGGGTACGTGTTCAAAGTGAGTCAGGGTTACACAGCCTGGTATTAAATGAGTTGTTTGCACCTTTACATGGGACTGAATGTGCATGTGCTTACCAACATATGTAAGGGTTCCACAGATACAGGCTCTTTCAGGGTTGAAGGGAGTCCCTGGTGGATCCTCCGTCATGAGGTGGGGAAATCTGATCATACCCAGTTATCTACAACATCAGCCCCACTTCCCCAATATTTGCAATGGGGGCTTTGCACTTTGTGAGCTCGTTAACTCGTCTAGTTGGGGAATCAAAAGTGGCAGTCACAAACTTCCCCCATACCTTCAGAGATACTCTTTCTCTAAGAACTCAGAAAAAAGGCTGTGTTTCCAACAATCTAATCCCAAGGTAAAGGGTTTGGGGAGATCACTGTGGCTGGGTTTCTATGGCAGGCTCAGCTTGTCTGTCTGTCTTACCGTGGGGGTCCACTGTCCCCTCCTCAGGGTCTGTTTGAAGATCTCCTGCCTAGAAGTTCACTCTAGAGCATTAGGAATCCCTCCTGAAGTCCAGTGCCAAAGACACGGGTTGGGACCCCTCAAGAGGTCACGAGATTATTTTAAGGGGGATCACGAGCTATCAGCCCCTGCACATGCCGTGGCTGTGACTTTCAGCCCAATGCACGGCTAACAGCCAGAGCCCTTCGGAGCTGCGTGGCTGGAGAGCAACAGCTGCTGGCCGGGTGCTCTGAAGGCAGCACCACCCCCAGCAGCAGTGCAGAAGTAAGAGTGGTATGACATGGGGTGGGTTATCCCCTTTTGGGGGTGGGGGCAGGGTCATCACAGCCCAAAATATTTTCAAAGGGGGCCCTGGGGGAAAAAATTTGGAGAACGCCTGGCCTAGGACATTCCTGCTGCTTCCCCACCTCTGCTGACTGCAGTTTCCTCCCCTTTAAAGTTCTTCTCCCTATCATGCATGATTAACAGGCCTGGAGGGGTGGGGCTAGGCCTGCCACCAGGGACTCTGGCCCCTTCCTCACCTGTTTGGGGACTATACGCCCCATCACAGAGACATTCTTCTCTGTGCGTAGAAATCCCAATTGCACCCATGGCAGGTGCGTACAAAGATCAAAAGTAAATTACTGTGTAGTCCTTAACAACGTGGAGATTTCTGTGTTTTGCTACCATCATAAATCATGAGAGGAAGAGGATTCAAATTGAAAAGACCTCTCACTGGAGACACCAGCCATGACATTAGCTGTTTTTGTCTCTTTTGGTTGGGGAAAATTCCCGAAAGCAGCTATTTCTAGAGTAATGAACTCAGTAAAACCTAGCTGTGCAAAAACCTAGCTGTGAATATTCAGTCAAGCCTCTTACTTCCAGATATTTTCCCTGAATTCATCTGCAGGATTTCAGAAACTGAACATGTACAAATTTAATCTCAGTGTTTCACCAAAGAAAAACTATGGCATTCCTGCAGAATGGGATCCTTAGTGTGAACTCTCCATGCATATTATATATGATGATACCAGCTTTAAAATCAACCATATCAAGAAAACAATCATGATAGGAATATATCATTCTTGCCCCTAAACCTGCATATAACAGTTTCCACAGTATTGTGTTTAGGTTCATTAACATTCATGCTGTTGACTGTCACCTCATTTGTTTCAGTATTTGCTTTGAATTTGCCTTGCTGAAATAGTTTCACACTATGCTTGCTCTAGTGTGCTTGCTCTCACTGTTTCTGTTTGACCCTAATGTTTTTAATGTGTACATTTTATATATGTACATAATACATGTATGTACAGTATACGTGTATGCACCCCCCCATCTACCTAGATAGAATACATTATGATATCAAGGTTCTCTTCATGAGTTTGAGATGATCACAATACTGAACCTAGTATCTTCCTTGTTAATCAGTCATCTTCAGACATTTCAAAGGAAGGAAGAGAATCATATCTCCTTTAAGCTTAACCTAATGGCCCAGATGCTGCCCTGCAATGAGGCGTAAAACAAGTTCAAAATTGGCTACCCAATGTCATCAGCATTCCTCCCACTTTAAGAAATCTTTGGGTGGCTCTGACATGTCATGTCATCTTCTTCATCACCCCTCTCCCAACTATCAGTTCAGAGGCCGTGTCAATGACAAAGGAGGTATGGCTGAGATGTTAGCCTTTTAGCACAATCTCTTAAATAGAATAGGAACCCAATAAGCGCTTAAAATTAGAGCTGAATTTTCAAACCTTTGCACTGGGATTTTCAGCTATGGGAACTGGGCATCCACATCTTCTAGGCATCTTTGATAACAATCTCAGCAAGTGGATCTGAAATTAGACAAAAAGGAGTTTGCACATGTCTACAATAAGGTGTGTGTATATGAGAGAGAGCGAGAGAAAAAAAAAGAAGTTTTCCCATGCCTACAGTGGGGTGTGTAAGTGTATAAAAATTCAGAATCAGAATTAGCACATCCTGAAAATATTGGATGACTGTTGAGGTTCTTAGAAGACTTCTCAATATATGGCCATAATTTTGGTTAGCAACTTCTTTTTCTCCTCTTGTTAACATGAATGAAAAAAAAGTTATGACTTTTTTCTATTCTATTGTTAAAATAACACCTTTTATCCGAAGATCAAATAATGCAGCTCAGATGTAGGAAGATGTTATGCCAATTTAGCATGTGAGAGATTGAGGCACAGGAATACTGAGTTATACAAAGTTAAATGAGGATGAAGTGGCATAATCAGAAGCAGAATTCAGGAGGTCAGAATTTCAGAACCCTGGACTAATCTGAAGACCACACCCCTGGCTTCAATGGGAGGTTCTCAGGGTTCAGATCAGCTAGTTAAATAAAATGCTACCAGAGAATTCAAATTCTTCGCATCAGTCCTGTAATTAAATCCTTTTATTTCAGCACAAAAAGAAACAAAACAAACAAACAACAGATGGTGATGCCAGCATCACACTGAATTCACCTAATCTAGGCTAGTTTCCTACTTAGATGTATAAAAGCAGCCAATCCTGACAGAATGCTTCTCACTATCCTTAGGGTAAGGAGGACTTTTCTCTACAGAGCTCAACAAATATAAAGGGACATGAATAACTAATTGGAATCCCTAATTAAATGGCAGAGTCGAGGAGGCAGAGCTTTTGTGTCTTATTGGTGCCATCCAGCATTTCACATGACATTGTCTCAAATGAGGGTCCAGAATGTAGATCAACTGGAATTCTGACAGTCACGACACTGAACGTAAAGTGACACAAAGGTGTGAAACTACTCCCAATTCCCCTGTGGGAGTAAAAGGGTAAAATATATTGAATGTGGATAAGTAGGAAAAGAAGACTGCCACATCACACATTTTCCTAAATTAGGCATTGACAGGACAAACCACAGAAATTGCCCTTAGCATTCACACTTGTTTGTATTCAGGGTGTGAGGTTAACCAAGGAAAAAAGTAAGCAAGCACAGGCATTGCTTAATGCTGAAAATCAGCAGGCCTCTCAGAAGCATAAAAATAATCAGATATGGAATTAAGATCATAAGATCTTTTGGGGGAGGGGATTATGATCAGAAATATAATTGATTTTTTAAAATGTGTCTAAAGTAAATGTTTTACCTTTATGTTGATGTCAAGGATTAGTTGACATGCTGAGGTGTTTGATACTTTTCTATGAAAACTTCTGATGAAGCGCTGAATGGTATTTGTGTAGGAACACTACATCATGCCACTGGTCCACGTGCTCTGATATCGTTTCTCTGAGAGTGGATATGGCCACAAGGTGTAGCAGAACAAGGTGGAATAATTGGAATATTTAGCCTTTGGGGAAAGTCTCTTTCTAATCCATGTTATTTAGTAGCTGTCTTACTCCTTCAAATCAGTGTTTATAGCCCACATATATTTTCTATTCTGCCCAGTACTGAAACCTTCTTATTGATAGAAACAGCTAATTCTTTTCTAAACCCTACCAGGTTCAATGCTGCTGTTTCTTGCAGCAATGAGTTCCATAGGTCAATTAGTCATTATATTTAAAGAAAATTCATTTTAAAAGTGTTCTGTTCAATTTCATTGAATTGTTCTTGAATAACGGGATGAGGAAAAAGGGGGATAAAATTGTTGATGATTTTATCCATAACTATCAACTTTCTCTCTTATTTATAATCTTTTCAATGTCTCTCCTGGGATTATATTCAATGCCTCCCATGTAGAAACAAAACATAGTGAATACAAAAACCCAAACCTATGTGCACCAAGCAAACTGGGCAGTAAATTGCTGATTTTCTAGGCAGAAATGCTATCACGGATAAAAATTGCAAGCATCAATTGTTACATATCCAAAAGTGAGATGCAAGTTTAGAGGCCAGGTTGTGGGTCTGGATATTTGGCTCAGTCAAATTGCCCTGAAAAGAGAAGCCTATTCATTGTTTGCATTATGGGGACACCAGCACTAGGACTTCTCACCCCATTTGTCTCGAAACTGCACCAGTCAGACTAGAGCCCAATGGCAGAGGTAAAAACATCTATACCAAGTGTTTGCACCATTGCAAAGACCTATTATAGCCTGTTGGCAGAAAAACAGTGCAAAAATTCCCAGACCCCACAGGGCCTTTGCAGACAGGAAATGAGAGAAACTAGAATAAAAATCAGACAGAAGTCATATGGGATGGGCTGATGTAAATTCTAGAGCTGCCTGGACAGATAAACCTGGATTAAATAGAAACAGATTTATTCAAATTCAGACCACAGCTGCCTATGCAGGTTTACAATTCTGGAAGGCAAGACAATTAATGGAAGTTTCACGATAAGGACTGGAGAAGTGAACTTTCACCTACATGACAACATCCTAATAATAAATTCAGATGCCTGATAAAGTGAAAGACCCTTCTTTTGTAGTGTCTGACCCCAGATCGATCACTAGGGACTTGCCATAATAAATCATGAGAACAATCTGGCCCAGATTTTCTCCCATCGATCTGTGCAAAAAGAGGACATTCCCCAGATGGATCTTCCCCTTTCCTTGCAGAAAGTGGACTCAGCCCTATCTCCCATTACTACTAAGGGAGGAAGTGAAGATTCGGTCACCAGGAGATGAAGTGGGAGAGGTGGGTGGCTGCAGTCATTCCTCCCTCTCGTCCTTCCAAATTTAATCAGAAAAGAGAAGAAAGCCCCACATTATGTGACATTTTCCACATATCCTCTATCTTCAGGGATCCTGAGGGCAATACTTGGGGGGAGGCCCTGGAAGCACAATTAGAATGGAGCCACACTGCCAGGGAGCCCGATAGCAGATACCAGAACCCAGAGCCACTGGGGAGACACCTACCTCCATGTTAAAGGCCCTGGACCCCTATAAACCCCAACAGACCTTCCGAATATGTGGGTTGTCCTCTTGGCCTTTTTCACCTGTGGAAAATTCTATTACTCAAACAGGACTGTGGGGCTGAAATCTTCTCCATATGGGGATACTCAAATGCTGGGAGGGGGGTATCAGGACCTTTATTTGTTAATACTTTACAGAATTTTAGGAGGAGAAGGAATAATGCTGAAGTTCAAGCACAATAGCCTGCTGGCTGTCTATTGAATAAATGCTCTGTCTCATTTTCTTGTGCTCACAATACCATACATGTACTGTATGCACTGCTGGATGACCCAAAGTTTAAACACTCAGTCTCATGTGCTTTCTGTTCTTATATCACATTCAGGAAACTGTAATGCTCCATGTAGTAATTGCGACAATTAGTATTTAAAGGTTCAGTAAATAGTTGTCTTTCTCCCGACCTCCTTTCATACAGGCTGTCTGGCTTAGAAACCACGCGGGACCATCCATCTGGCTTGTACAATCTCCCTTGCATGCTGATTCCTCAGGAGGTCAGGCTACACCCTTAGTTATATTCAAATATCTCCAGTATTGTTACTTCAAACAAATAAATTTAAAGAAAACCCAGGAAGACCTGATTCTCATTCACACTATACCCCTCTGTACTGCTCTGGCTGCACGAAGGGGCCTAGACGTAGGACTAAATTTCATTCTCACGCCCCTTTAAGTCTCTTTATATAGCCAAAGTGGTGTAATAGGGCAGTAGTGTAAATGAGAATCAGACCCAGAAATATTTGCCTCTCACGTTGCTTAGGTCATGACTTCAAATCCAAAGATGAATCCAACATTGAGTCTAAAAACTAAACTAAAATGAAGTTATTATTCAAAGCAGTGAACCAACTTGGCAAAGACAATTGGATACATGGAAAACTAGCTTTTTTATCAAATAGAAAAGAGAAGAAAATTAAATTATTCACTCCACTAAAATATTATTTTAATAACAGCAAAATAAAATGGATTCCTCCAAATTTCCCATAGGCTTCATATTCAATGGCCAGCCTTCTAATCCAGGAAAGAGCTAAATGCATCTTGCTCTTGTCTTTCTTTCTAATGTTGATGGATTGTTAAGTGAAATTAGAGAGGAGTCTATTATAGGGTTCAGGGTGCAATCCAGACCAATAAGGGGTTTCGTCACCACTTGCCTTGCAACCCTCTGTGTTTTACAGTGCTTGTTGCTGTAGCTTGCAGCCTGGGATACTAACAACCAGCCTACAAGCATACAGGTCAAACCCTGGTTCAGCTGCTTTGATCCCAGCAGCCTCTGTACAGCCCTACAGCCCCACTATGGCTTCACCAATCTTGATTATAACCTGCAAAGATGACCCCAACATACTCCCAATCCCAAATTTCCCTCAAACTGTGTGCATTGCAGTGTCCAGCCCTCTTCTGGAGAGTTCAGAGAAATACAAGGTTCGTTTGTTCCTCTAAAGACACAAAAACACATCAGAGCTTATTCATTTAACTGGGGTAAATGCATCCTTCTATTTAAATGCAGCACTCTGTTGGTTTATAATAAAAATAAAGCAAATTTTTTAACAATAGGACACAGGTTAAGTGATGCCAAGTAAAAGGAATAAAGTTAGAAAGAGTTACAAGCAACTAAAAGTGAAAATGCATCTAAAAGTCTAAAATTTAATCTAGCAAGATCCAGCCTTTGTTCAAGATGGTCTATAACCTATAATCAATTTCCAGAGACTTCAATCCCCCCTTGGATGAAGGACTTATCTTTCCCATCTTGCAAGACTCAATTCCCTTGTATTTGTATAGTGATGGATGTCAAAGATAGCTTTTGTCATTCTTAGATCTTTCAAAATTTAGTGATTTTGCTTTAACAGGAAGAATGACCTCATGCTGTTTTTCCCTTTCAGTGGACTTCCTATTGATTTCTATGTAAATGGGCCTTCCATTGTGTTTGGTCACACCTTGCTTAATTTCATTGGAGATAGGTAGATAGCTGCCTTCTCTCCTGTCTTGGGGAAAGCCTGTTTCTCCTTTTGTTTGGTCACAGACTGGAAAGCCTAATATCCATGAGGATTTATAATTCCTTATGTAGTGTTAGTACATACTACTCATATGTTTATCGAGTGTTTCATAGGCTTTCATAAAAGATCTCACTACATGTTTATAATACAGTATTATTGTATATAGTCAGTTGATTCAATTGCTCCTCTCTCGAGGTTCAGATTGGTCAACCTATTAAATGGATTCTTCTGAGAGTTACCCCACAAAGTACAGTTTATTCAAGCTGTGAGGAAGGTGACATGGAGTCTGGTGGTGAAAGAAGCTCCATGCTCTCTCTTCTCCCACTTGTTAGCTTAATAGCTTTGTTTATTTAATATCTAAAAATAGGCATTCATTGTCTTTGCCTGAAGACTGAATTGGTCAGAGATCACATACACATTCCTTTGTCTAAGGCAGACCTGTTTACCAACTTCACTTGGCATGCCTGGTTTAAACACACTTTAGTCTTAATTCCAGCATATGTTCATAACTTTGTGTACGCATCCTATCTATACAGGATGCAAAACTACCCATGATCAGTGAGTTATTAGTTTTCAAATGGTACCTTACAAGGTATATTTTGTAGAAAGAATATTACAATATTGTGTGGGGTGTGAATACAGGGATTCTTAGTGTCAGAGTCAAAATGGGGACTGGAAGTTTCAAGGAGGTTGGGACTGGATTATTAAGACTTTTACCTTTGGCTCACTGATTTGTATCCTGTAAAGGTCAATAGTTACGGAGGCCCCAGTTCAGGAGTCCATCCCTATTCAGTATAACACTTAAGCCCATGCTTAACTTCAAGCATGCACTACTATCCATTGTCTTCACATATCTGGATTTAGGCATATTCTAAAATTATTTCCTGAACTGGGGCCAGAAAGACTTAATCCTCTAATGTCTAATTGGTGTTCTGTAAAAATTGGGTCCAAATCCCAAGGCACAGGCGGTCACATCACAAAACCACCACCAATACTGGTATCATTTAGAAGCCTCGGCCTATTTGGATAATGATTAAATTTGCAAGGAGAATGTGCTACACTGACTTACAGTTCAATGCTGAAAAGACAAGAAAAGAGATGATGTCAGAAAGCAAAGACAAATAAAAGAAAACAACTTTGGATGGCAACATTGCTCTGTTTACATGGTCTCAGGAAAATATAGCCCCTAACAGTTCAGGCAAGTTTGGAGGGAGATTTTACGCTAAATATTGTTAATAATAATTCCTGCTCACCTATCTCAGAGATATTTGTTATAATTAGGGTTTATACAATTCTTTGAAAATACATTGTGCCTGATCCAAAGCCTATGGAAGTCAACGGGTTTTATTACTTCTAAGTTTTATTATTTCACCTTTAATAAGAAAAAAGTGGGAACAACTAAGGGTATGTTTGATAGAAATTCAGGAAAAGTTAGTCAGGCATTAATGCCATTAACCCTCCCATTTCTGCACTAATACCACTTAGCCAGTTATTTCCTTCTTTTGCAGTTGTGTATTTGATTTTTCCTTCCAGAATGTAGTACTTTACCTTGTCTTTATTGAATTTCATCTTGTTGAAAGCAGACTAAATTTCTAATTTTTCAAGGTCGTTGTAGAGAGGTGGGCCTGTGTGCCTCGGAGGGAGGCCACACCCGCTCCCTACCCTGCTCCAGCAGGGTTTGGCCCAGGCCGGGTTAGGGGAACAGTCTCCAGGCTCAGGCGGGACAGCCCTGAGGCATTATCCCAAGCCCCAATGGGCAGCACACAGTCTCAAGACCCCCTGCAGGGCAGCACACAGTTCAAAGGCCCCCGGTGGGCTGGCAAATAGTCTCAAGGCCCCTAGTGGGGCAGCAAACAGTCTGGTACCCCCGATGGGACAGCATGCAGTTTACAGTCACTCGGGGGTATCAGGGAAGGGGGAGAGGGATGCAGGCCCACCCAAATTCACTGCATCCCAGCCAAGGTCCCTATCTGTGGCAGAGGGGCAAGCCATGGAGTCAGCGGAGTTCCAACTGCAACATGCTGACTCACTGTCTGGTCCTCCAATCTCAAGACCGGGTAACCCCTCCCCTGGGCTACTTCCTGCTCCTTTTCCCTTGGGTACCTGCTGTGCTGCCGTCCACTTGTCCAGGGACAAGTTGAAGGACCCCTCAATCTCGTCAGGGGGCGGTAGGTCCAGGAATTCTTTGGGGTACTTGGCCAGGGGCAAGTTATAGAACCCCTCGATCTCATCGGGGGGTGGCAGGTCCAGCAGCTCGGTGGGGAGGTCAGCAGGGGGCAGTTCCTTCAGATATGGCCTGGTCAGAGCCCACACCCTGTCATCATCCTCTGGCACTGCCAAGGCAACTCCTCCTCGTCTTCATCTGGCAGCTCCTCTAGGACTTGGCCCCTCTGGGTCACTGGGTCCAGCAGGGTGTTTGGCTCTGGGTGTACCTCGGGGTACCAGGCCAACCGCTGTTCAGTCACTGGCGCCCAGACCTAGGCCCTGATCCGCTTACCCGGGTACCAGGCCACAGGCAGCTCTGGAGCGTGGAGAGATACATCCTTCCTCTCCGGGAGCTGGGCCCTGACTGAGCTCTTGGGCTTCTCTTCTATACTTCCTGTCCTGCCCCCTAGCTTCCAGAACAGGAAGCTGTGGATAGGCAGTCTCTAGCTCCAAC
The DNA here is from genome assembly GCA_007922155.1 of Mesoclemmys tuberculata. Taxonomy (NCBI): domain Eukaryota; kingdom Metazoa; phylum Chordata; order Testudines; family Chelidae; genus Mesoclemmys; species Mesoclemmys tuberculata. The sequence goes on from ML675601.1 coordinate 18,994,577, forward strand.
CCCACAGGCTTAGCCTGTTTCTCCTTGCAGTGATGGAGGGAGGCCACACCCACTCACTACAGTCATCTTCAAGTCTAATCCTGGCCATCAAAGTGTTTCTGACCCCTCCAAGCTTGGGGTCACGCACAAGTTTTACAACCATATCCTCCACTCCATTATCCAAGTCATTAACGAAAATATTGTCCAGCACCATGTCCAAGACCACCCCATACAGGGCGCCCCAATAGATACATCCTCCCAGCTTGACAGTGAACCATTGATATCTATTCTTTGAGTAGAGTCTTCCAATCAGTTGTGCAGTTGCTCCACCACACCCCCTTAGCCACTAGGCCAGTAACCCTGTCAAAACAGGAAATTAGGTTGGTTTGGCATGATTTGTTTTTATCCACTAGATGCTTTCAGATTGATCCTTTAATTTTGTTCCAGTATCTTTCCAGGTGTTGAAGTTAGGCTAACTGGTCCCTAATTCCCTGGGTCTCTTTGTTCCCTTTTTTAAAGATAGGTACCATGTTTGCCATTCTGGTCCCTCACCCGTCTTCCATGAGTTCTTGAAGATAATTGCTAATGGTTTCAAGATTTCTTCAGCTAGTTCTGTATGTACCCTAGGATGAATTTCATCAGGCCCTACTGACTTGAATACATCCAATTTATCTAAATATTCTTTAAACTATTCTGTCCGTATTTTGGCTTGCATTCCTTCCTCTTTATTGTTAATATTGATTGTGTTGAGTATCTGACCACCATTAACCATTTTAGGGAAGACTAAAGTAAAATAGGCATTAAACACCTCAGCCTTCTTGATATCAGCTCTCCTTCCATGCTTAGTAGAGGTCCTACGCTTTCCTTCATCTTTTCCCTTGCTCCTCATTAAGTAAAAAAACACTTGCTGTCAGGTATTGGCTGCATGTTTGTTCTTTCTTTGTGCAGGTAGCCAGTATTGCAGACTCCAATTGAACTGCCCAATCAAACCACATGGACCCAGATTCAGTAGCAAAGGCACTCAGCCAAGTTTTATTGTAGACAAAGCACAGTCCTAATATCCTGCAGGTTCTACAGGATCACTTACTCATGTATGCTCATTACAGTGGACCAGCTCAATGGATATGGGATTTTCCATCCCCTCCCCCCCCCAAGGCCAGCCAAAGACACTTTCTTTGAGACCCTCTTTATACACTGATATAAACAAGTTACGTATTGTCCCTCTGACAGAGCTTGTCATCACGCTTTACCTTGTATATGTTGGTTTGATCAAAACATCTCTGTTCATCATACTTTCATTCTGACCTTATCTTAAAGAGGGGGTCAATGTGTAGTTGTCATCTTTGGAGAGTGTGTTTGTACTTGACCAGGTATTTGGTTGTTCTGGTACCACCTTTCTGGAATGTGCTTGTGTGGATTGTTCTGTGCCTAGTACTTCTTTAGGAATGTGTGTTTGTAATACCAGCTCTGTTCTTCCCAATTTCTGTGAACTTGCCAGTGTTTTTACCTAAAACTACTTTTTTTTTAGGTCTCAAACACACCACACTCACCCACACACACACGCTGTAGCAGTAGGTTCAGAGCATCACAAACATTTATATTTACCAAAGTCTGAGATGGTTTCAAGGAATCAGCAACCAGCCTTCCATCCAGCTGCTGGGGAATTTAGGTGTCAGATCCTTGCCCAAAGAAAAGCTTCCTTGGTCTGTTCCAAAATAAATCCTTTTGCCTAACCTTTTATAGCTAATTTAAACAAAGCACATAACTAATAGTGCCTCCTAGTGTGTCACCATAGTAACCCCTGATGGATCACCAATTCTTCTAGTTTCAGCAAACTATTCAATATCTCTTATCATCAAAACATTTCTAGTCATAACAACAATAAAAGTTATATGTCAGAGACACTTAAAACCAAGGATAGCTATCCAAAAATTCCTTCTGTTTTCATGGTACATTAATTCTCTATTCCATCCTCCCATTCTGATAAGAAGAACTGCAAATATGCAGCTGCACGGACTTGCTTCTCAGGGCCTAAGATTATTCCTAACTATGTGGTGTTTGGTTTTAAGCTAGCAACAGCTGGACACACAAGATGGCTGACTGCAGTACTGTCAAATTCTGGGGTTACCTGCAATTATGTTAAATTTGGAGGTTACATATGGCCAGTATAAAGATGAGGTAGGGATGTGTGTTGGGGGGAAAGCACAGTCCACTGCAATTTTTCCTAGTCCCGGAGCAGGGAGAGTAAATGTAGGGGAGAAGGAAAGATTCCTTCTCCTCCCCACCTCTTGCACAATCAGGCAAAATCCAGACATAGTCTAACTTAAATAATATTAATTCAGTGGTCATCATAAGAAATCATTATTGCCCAAATGTTACCACAGTGTGATATCTAAGATATCCCAGATATTATGATAGGAATAAACAATGGGTGACCATGTGGTACATATTGGTAATTGTTGACATTTGATGGCAACCCACTGTGAATTTACCTAGCCCCCTTCTCCTGAAGATTAAAGGAGTTTGCATACATAAATTAATTAAGGCTCACAGATACAGATGATCAGATAATATCATTGAATAATTTATTTGACTCATTTTACCTTTTTATGATAACTTAATCAATTTTTTAAATTCTTACTATTTCCCCCACAATTTATGCCACTGGGCAAGTGATTTCTGAACATATTTGATTAATGGTCTTTTTGACATATTTTGTAATTTTATTTGCCACCAGCTTTGTTCATTTTTCCCCCTGATCTACTCACAATACCTGTGTAGGGAAGATAACTATTATTATCCTGGAATCACACAGATGGGGCACAGAGACGTTAGCATGATCACACAGTGAATTGGTGGCATAACCCACTTTAACCCAGAGGGTGTATATGTCTTGTGTGAATGCTCCACACTTATAGAGGTGGGCCTGAACCACGAAGTTCAGATCTGGGGTCAAATTTTCCTAAAATTCAGAGGGAGAGTGTTCAGATCCAGGATTTTGATTAAGGCCCACCTCTTTTATTTAGAAATGTATATAGCAGTGCCCATTGTAAAGCATCAATAAACAAAAGCACCATGTAAACCTTTTAAGTTATAAAAGGCCCAACAACTGAATCCTTGGCTCAACAAGACACCCCAATCCTTTTTATTGAACTAAACTAAAAGGTGTTGAAAGAGATGACCAAATCAATGATGCGTGTCTTATACTGTTCCCTGAAACTTGCTGAGCTCAGGTTTTGGTGGACCATTGGTGGAAATAGGTTGAAAAGGCAAGGACACTCCATAGAGAAAACCATGTTGTTGACCATCTGCAAGAATGGTCAGTGAGAACAACCCAAAGGATTATATATATCGGATAAGGTAATTTTCACAGATTGTATGTTCCACTCAATACTCGGCAATACTCAGCAATTTCAGATGAGTTTGCTTCAAGTTCTGGGATTTGTTTGACTCCCCAAACTCACAAGGTCTGAGCTCACTATGAAACAAAACTGGAAACAAGATTTGTGTGAAATGCTGCTAATTGAAACTACTGAGTTTTGGGTGAACCTGGACAACAAGAGGAGTGAGAGAAGCTGAAGCATTACTCTCTTCTTGTCTACTAATGGGACCATTAAATTTAAATTCTTCTGATATGGAGCCACTAACCAGCAAATATCCTTTTTTGAAGTCTATGGGAGTTTTGCCTGAGTAATGATGCACAATCATGTCCTACACCGTTGTCAGTGAAGTAAAATGTAGGGCTAAATTATGGCTTTGCCACAAGTCCTCTGTATGGGCAGTACACAGAGACGCAGATTGTGTCTTATAGATTCAATCTGTCTCCTGCATTCCTACTGCTCTGGTTCACATGTACCTGCCCTATACCTGGGGCAGTATATGTGCAGTGGCCAGCACATTGGGGTTAAGGGGAGAAGTCAAGGATGCACCTATTCCCTGCTTATTCTCACCCAGATGCATTAGGGAGACTGCTCTCCTTTCTGCACAGCTACCTACAGTATGATTAGCAGGTACAGAGGAGTAAGGGATCCATTGTTTCATTTTGTCTAGATGAAAAGACAAAAATGTAGAGTTATGACTGGTCCATGTAAAGAATACTGCTTGATCTCTGTCAGTCTAAGGACTAGGGTATGGATTAAATGCCATAGATTGAATAAACATTTTAGAGACAAATTTTACAGTATTTCCTTTTCTTTTTAAGAAAAGCTGAGTAAATTGGCCTACTCAGTCAAATTAAGGAGCTTTTCCTCCTGTAATGCTGAATCTCCTCTAATGATACTGAATTTTTCTAAAGAAAAATAAATAAAAATGTCTTATCATGGATCAATATTTGAAAGTGATGGACTTACAGTACTGAATTTAAATGAGCTTGTGAGTCTAGGATCAAACATTCCCTTCTAGCCTTGGGATTTGCTGGATATTTTTTTTTGTTATCTCTAGTGATTATTTTAAAGTATTACGTTTAAGTTCATTAACCTCCAAAATTTTCTTTAAAGTGAAGGAATAGAAAATGACATGCGCTGAGACATATCAGAATGTAACAGGCAGGTTTAGCTCTGTGTTTTGAGATTGTCTGAGGTATCACTTAGGGGGGAAAATTGTGGAGGGGAATTTTAAGACAAATATAAATGAGTCAGGATTTGTGTGCTCTCCTGATGTTATGTTTTGTTAGTATGAAAAGGGATATGAGATGTACTAAATTCCCGTGAAAATGAATGCAAGTGCTAGAAAAACAATATAAACCCAAGACCATTCCACACTGTCTGCTGCAGCAATTTCACCAGAATTTGTTTCTCTACCATCTGCACCAGAACTATTCTAATGTGGGCTACGAGCTTCGAAAATGCTAAGCATTTTCACAAATACAACTTGGGCAAGGCAGTGTATTAAATCAGTTACTCTGTGTCTGCTACTCCTATAGTGCATTCTTTTAATGGAGGGAAAGACACATGGCTCAGAAGTAACACTAAAAATTCAGTTTGTGGAGAGACCTCCAGTACCTCTTGATTACCCCCACTATCTGCCCCTAGACACTTGACATATGAGCCACTGATGTCTCATTGCAAAAGAAAGAACTGATTGATTGGTGAGTTGATTAGTTCTTGAATTCAATACTCTCTGAAAGGGAAACCAACTTAAAGTAGCAAGAGAACTTCTGGCTAACATTGGCTTAGAAAATTACTCAGATCCTTCTTGTCCCCCTATGATCAACATCAAGAAGCCAAAAAAGACAGGCACCCAGTACACCAAAGAAATACTCTTCCCTTTACTCTTGTTGAATATTAATCTTCTCTAATATTTCAATACTATACAGTACCTTGCTTAATACTACCTTCTGTCTAATCTTTTACATGTGACAGCCCTGCTGCTTAAAGATTAGTTTTAGAGCTATAAGAAAAAAGTTTTCCAGTCAAAATAAAACTGAAATTGGGCAACATTTCACCAATTTAGAAATTACTTAGATTTTCTTTCAAGCATTTTGCAAGCTCTTACGCATCCAACCCATCTTTATTAAATATCTAAATGATGCATGCATATAGTCTGGAATAAAGGCCTTATTAAAGACACTATGTGCCACATTTTATGCTAGCAAGTGTTTATTTGGTGCAATATACTTTGTTGCATTGTGGCAGATCCAAGAGATTCATATCTTGCATTGCATATTCAGGATATATACTATGTAATGATGATATCTATATGATAAATTGCAAAGCTATATAAGTTGCATTTATCATGCACCTCACGTGTACTCTGCCCACTTATCCAAGTCCAGTCAGATTATATCAAACATTTTAAAATTCTGAGCAGCTTTGAATAGTCACTAGCCCTTTTTGTAACCCCAAGCTTCTAGAGAAATATTTCTTTTTTTCATTCTAAATGAGGAACATTCCATTAAATTAGTACAAAGATAAAAAGAGAAAATATCCACTGTGACAAGTATAAGGATGATATTACCTGATCCAGGAGGGGAAGAAATGGCAGTTTTATAACACTAGAAAGAGGAGATCTAAGCTTCCCAATGGGACACTATCATTTGCATCAAACCCTGGTACGTCCAGAGAATCCCATATTCTGAAAAGTGACAAATCAGCCATCAGAAAGAGGGGAAAGATTCATGCCTGCTGATGTTCCTAAGAAAAAGGAGAAAAAGAAAAGGGTTGATAAAGACTCAGAAAGTTAACCAAGAAGGAGACCCACATTGCTTTAGTACTGATAGTGTCCCAGAAACTCAGCAATAGGTAATGGTACCAGATCCAAATACAGATCATGCACAGGGTAAATGACATAAATTCCATTTAGAATTAAAATCTATTGTATTTTGTGTCACTTAAATTAATTTAGTCCTTTATTTCTTAGATGCTATTTTCTCCTGCCTGGCTAACAATGGAATATAATAATCCAATCAGCAGTTAACTCTTTCTTCAGGATAAAAATCTAGTCTAAAATGTTGTGTTTGACAAGAAACCTAAAATATGGACCCGGAATTATTTTTTCACCAAATACTCTGTTTATTCAAGAGCAAATATGATCACAGTAGAGAGCATTTAAAACATTTTTACCAATGGTAACAGAAAAAAAATGCAGTTCCGAGAAACAACAGGGAAGCTATGAATGCTCGGTCAGGTATAGTGTCAATGATTAAAAACCCACACAAAAACACAGACACCGTGCAGCTAGACATCAAGAACATGGCTTTCAATGTCACAAGCTGCCCTTAAAGGAAACATGCTCAATGTATTCAGGAGCTGTGGGAATGAAAAGTAGCATGGACATCAGATTTTCTGAAATGCACATTTAAAGTGTCAGCATTTCTACCCCTGCACTGGATTTTTCAAATGGGTTTTACTCTGTCCTGACTAGAATAATAATAATAATAATAACAATAAAAAGACACTGGTGCAAGAAATGTGCTGAACATTTTCATTGTGGACATCCCAACACTCTGCTAAAGGAGCCTGCAGAAAATTGGTGAAAAAAGCAACATCAGCAATACGAACAGAAATCTAAATATTTTTCCCAAACAAAACTTGATGGAGGTTGTATTTTGTAATCTTCATTTTATTTCTCGCCTCTGAGGCAGATGCTGATACCCTTACTCACCTTGAATAGCATCTTACTCCCCAAAACATCTAATTGATTTCAATAAGAGTACTCCAGTAAGGTACTACTCAATGAAAAGTAATCTGTAAGTTGGCCCACCAGTTGTGGGAAGGGTTAATGAAAGCAGGGAATGGCCATCTAGCTAAGCAGAGAATTCACAGCATAGTTGAGGCATAAATCTTACTCTAGAACCAAGCTATGGATTTTCCCTCATAAGGTCAGCCTGTGACTCCATGACATTCTGGGTAGTACTGTACACCAGGAATACACTCAGTAAAGTCAGTCTGGACTGCTAACCAAATAAGATACTACTCAATATGAGTAAGGACCATAAGGAATTACAAATTATTAAAAAGCATCTTCTTTGCAATGATTTATGCTCTCTTTCCCGCAAGCCAAATTACTAAGGGATGTATTTTTGTTTTTAAAGTGTCTTTTGCATTACAGTTAAAAAGTAAACTGTTGTCAGTTGTTGGCCGTGTGTGCTCCCTATGTATACGTTGTCCCAGCTCTGCGCAGATCACCAAGACACCACTCCACAATCGAATAACTTGACACAATCACAGATGTGCTGAGCAACAAAGGAACCCAGCCATATTTATTGCCAAATGAGCACAGCAGAAAGTGCCTTATGTGGCGACCAGTACACTTAATCGTGTGTGCCCTTGACAATGGTACTGGTTCAATAAACGGCAGGACTTTCTTTTTCCCTATAAGCCAGACAAAGATGTTTCCTTTGAAACACTTTTTTATACATTGAAACAAACAAGTTACATATTACCCCTCTGACATGTGTAGTTGCCACCTCCTGATGTGGTCAGATACCACCCTTTGATGTAGTAAGATACCACCCATTACTTTGTACTGGATGGTTCGATCAAAACATCTGTACTCATCATATTAACAAGATACCTGCATCCATCAGTATCATCCAAGGAGGCCAGTGAGCCCCCGCTATCTCCAGGGTAACAGGATGTCCTAGTACCCCTCCGGAACACACCCGTGCCCAGCCTCACAAGCTCTGGAATGTGTGTTTGCCACACCAGCTCTGCTCTTGCCAGCCACTGCGAGCCCATCAGCCCACATGGCACAACCCCTGCCAACCTTGCCTCACAACAGATCCGGCCACTACCCCAGCCCAGGCCCCACACCCGGCCCATCACACTAGGCCCCATGCTTCAGGCTCTTACTCTATTACATAAACTATAAAAACTGACAACTAGTTATAAATAAAAGGATAGAACAGAAAGGGATAGGCATTGGGGCAGGCAGCAGTAAAAATGAAACTCAGTATAACACAAAATGGAACAGTGCACATGAGACCTGACTAAGAGCCAGATCTGGACAGCCTTATTCATATTGAAGAGATTTACACCACAAGCAGTGCCACTGAAATCAACCAGATTAACTGCCTAACTGTAATTTTGCAATCTGTCCTAAGTGTTGGTCTCAGTCCCAGTTCTGTCCCTCTCCCCTTCCTCCTCCAACAACCTGGTTCCCTCTTGTTCCAGGAAAAGGTTATCTGTTATTCCTCTACACCAGTAGCAAATTAGTTCCACCCTCCGTGCTGACTTGGTTTACTGGCCAGTCATTCTTTGGGAATGGAGTAGAGCTGTACCTATTTCTTGCCTCTAACACTATCTGCTCACCTGCATGAGTAAGAATAGCAGGCCCATTGTAGTTGCTCTATTCTCTGTGCTATGACCAGTGTTGTGATGCTGCTGCACGGTGTCATAAGGGCAGGACAATTCTGTCTGCAGAAAATAAATAACTGTTGGATAGAAAGCCCCTAATTCAATATATAACTCCATGCTAGTTAATATACTGGATGTCCTTCTAGAAGAGATGCTATAGCTCAAACAGAATTTATGGTCTTGATGCAGAAATTACTGGGGAAGGTTCTATGCCAATTGTTATACAGGAGGTCAGAGTAGATGGTCATAATGGTTTCTTCTGACCTTAATACAGATGAATATGAAAGGTTTGTCATACCTAGCTATATAAATCTTAACAGTCATCATATATTACAGAGGTACTGAGTGTGGCTCAATAGTTAAGGTGCATATGTCATGTGAAAAGACATTTCTATACTGGTAATAACAAAGAATGCAGACAGAGGGTTAGGTTTTGAATTATTTCAGCGCAGCGAGCATTTCAGAGTTCTAAGTTTCACAAGTTATCTTTAATATTTGTAGGGATTTATAGGGATTAGCAGAAAACAAATCTTGAGATCTTAAGTTAAATACTCATTTGTTCTCATCATCATTAAAAATAAGTATTCACCTGTTCCTAATTTTCTTCTTGGTTACAAAGGCAATTCTCTGTTTGAACAAGGAGGAAAATGGATCCGTCAGAAGTTGTTTACACACTGAAAAGGAGGATGCCAACAGGAGAAGGCACATTAGTAGGCAAGGGGGTATTGTGCAGTCCCAAATCTTTTTCCTCAATATGGGGGATGTCCAATACACACATCTTTTGGCATTGAATTTGGTACAGTATTGCCAATCCCAAACACTCAAAAATCAAGAGTCAAGACTCTGCAAAAACCATGAGTTTGGCTTTAAAATAATGAGATTTAAATATATGTAAATATTTCTCTTATATGCCTTCTTGTTTCTGAGCCTTTCAAGATCACTTTTTTGAGCTTATTTCTGCAACCATAAGAGCTAGAAACTTTATTTTTTAATGAATAGCTGAGATCCGTGCATAATAACATGACTCCCAGAGCTCATGCTTTAAGGAAAACACCATAACCTGTGAACTGTAAAGAACTGGCAATGCTCGGTGTGTAACTGGGCACCATGAGTCTATTATTTTGACCAGTGTTGCCCCTCAGTGCAGGCTCACTCCTTACTCTGTACTGAGGTTGGTACTGAGCTACTCAGGCTTAGAGAAAGTTTCAAGAGTCATTCTGCCTGACAGAAACAGAGGGCATGATTTCTGTTAATGTAAAGTGGCTGCATTAATCCAGGATGTCTCCTGGAACTCTCCAGCATGCAGGAGGGAATATGTCAATAGCTTACAGAATTGCTCTGTTTGTCCAGGCAGTGCTGCTGGCTGGTGCATGGGGGGAAGGACCATGACTTCAACTACTGATTGCTGTATCCCTGCCTCCTTTGAGATGCTTTACAGCCAGCCCCTTGTGATCTGAGGAGCACCAGGACTGCAGGAGTTCCCAGCTGCCATGTAGAGGCATGGTACAGAAGACGCTCTTTCAGATTTCAGACGTCTCCTCACCCCATGCCATAATGACTTCAATGAGAAGCCCCATTGACTGAGAAAGATTTACCATGCAGTGTATCACCTGGCTGTGTAGGTTGGGAAGTACATGGTTGACAGAACATTTTTATCCTCGATAAACAGGAGTCGAACTGGACATTACCAGTAGCTTATAGGTCTTGATCCCATTCAAGTCAATAGGAGTTCTGCCATCAAATTCCATGGGAGCATGACTGTACTCAAAAATGCTGGGAAAATAAAAACTTCAGCCTAGAAACCTCTGCTCATTTTTACCAACAAACCTACACATATTTACATGCCCTTCTGTCATCGCTTGCAAGCTTCCAACACAAGTCTGTGGCACTCGGTCTGCAAATATCCTGGGAAAAGAGCAGTATCCAAAAGCTGGGTACTAGTGATGGTACGTCCAGCATAATAGTAAATGGAAATTCAGTAGACGCCATTGAAAAATTCATTTAGTTGGGCTGTAAGCAGTCTTCCAGTAGACAGTGCCAGCCCAACATCATACAGAGGATAGAACTTGTGGCCTTTGCAATGCAATCCTTCCAGAAGGCTTGGCACCAGCAAAAACTGTCTGATGGCACCAAAGTCTGGCTTTACCAATCACGCAGCATGCCCATTCTTCTGTATGCTTGTGAAACCTGGACTCTACTTAAAGATGATATCTGGCATCCTGAGGCAATCCACATGCACTCCCAAAGGCAACTATTACACATAAACTGGTTTGATTTGGTCAGAAACAGTGAAGTTGCTTCCAGAACTCAACTCTCCAGCCTCAAAGACATCTGTCATCTTTGGTCCTCACTATTCGGACATGTGGTTTGCAGGGACCACTCTGTCCCTGCCCATAGAGTGAGTTAGTGCATCCTAAACATAAGCTCTGGTCATCAGCCACCCCCAAACTCGAAGAGGCTACCTGGTTGCCCGTGGCTAACCTAGTTGCAACAAATTGGCAACAGCTCACCTGCCAGCATCAGATGTGAATGGAAGAAAGCCATTGGCAGAGGCCAGAGATTGTCATAATGGACCTCTGGTGTCTAGGTGAACTAATGAATGACTCAACATGTCATTCTGTATACATGTTTGAAAACCTATTCTTGAATGATTCTTGGATATCTCTTTTCCATGTGTGATTATGCAGTAGGTCAAATTCTACTCTAATTTATTATTGCTCACATTAAAGGACATTTCACAAGGTACAAATCAGGGCACAATTTGAATCGATACTTTTTATTCACTGTTTATTGCATTCAATCTACAACGATGCTTAATACCTTACATAAGGTATGGTGGTCCATTCTGGCTTTCTGATCTGTGAGGCTGTGAATCTGTGAGTACTCCTGTTTACCCCCTTCCTTCAACAGGCCATGGGGAGAATAGGATTGCCTACACTGCTCTCAACGTGCTCATAAACTCTTTCAGCTCTGCATCAAGATTACTATAATCAAATCTCATGTTTCAGGACTTCATCTGGTTACCTGAAAGGAATTTTTTCCCTGATGAAAAATTGGCTAGATGTATTCTGTTTGTTTTTTTCCCCCCTTGCCTTCCTCTGATGCATCAGAGATTGACCACAGCTGGAGATGGAATATGAGATGGAATAGACCAATGCTCTGTGGTAATACAGAGAATCTTCTTCTAGAAGCCAGGCTGGTATGCCTTGCTCACAGGCTCTGGGTCGTACTGAGTATCAGATTTGGGACTGGAAAGGAATTTTATCCCATATCAGATTTGTTGGGATCCTGGGAGCAGAGGAGAATTCCCTTCCTCTGCAGCATGGGGGTACAGTTCACCTGCTGGGATCATCTGGGTGTATCTCACTTAATCAATACACTGTCATTGGAGAGGTGTGAAGCATTGATGGTACTTTGGTCTCTCTCATTCTCTGCTTGTGACACATCGCTTAGTAGGACTGAAAAGCTTTGGTCTAACTAGTCTTTCAGTTTAATATAGGCATATCCAGATGAAAATTAATGAGCAGAGATAACCAGAAGGTCAGTCTAGATGATCTAATGTTCTCTTTTGGCCTTAGACTCTTTGAAACTCTGACCACCTACTACCTTCCATACTTACATCATACATACATTGAACACTTTATTCCTGTTACTTTGTGTGTATAAAGTGAAATTTCTATAATACTCTTTCAATTAACTCCCTTGAATCATGTAGCACACTGTACTTTCTCTGTTAACCTTTAAAATATTCAAAGAACAACAACTTAAACATATTAGAGAGTTTAATTTATAAGAATTACTTGAAAGAGATTCTATTTTCACAAAAGACACCAGCTTCTAGCCCTTTTTTAATTATTATAATTGAACTTAACCTTTCTCTTCCCTTGAGTGGCCTCTTTACATTTATGGTGCCCGACCTACTTATTAACTGTTTCCCTAAAGGTAAAAAATACCCTCCAGAATTTCCCAAATGATAAAAAACCAATGTTGATAATATTTAATAAATAAACTTTGTTAAAACAGTTTAAATCTATGTATAGAAAGCCCCAGAAGTCCTCTCTCTTCACACAGCTGATTTGCATATTGGGTTATGGAACAGTTTCTAGGATATTTAACTAGAGACTTGACTGAACTATCCTTAATATTGTGCTCCTAGTGACACTTCATGTAGAATGTTACCCAAGAAAGCTCCAGTCTTGCAGTCACTGAACTGCCAACACCCTTTGAAGTCAGTAAGAGTTTTGAGTGTGTAAGAAATATGGATCAGGTCCTAAATGTAATCCTCACTTGGTGCAAGATTCTGACACACTTACTCAATGTTGCATAGCACCTTACTATACAAAGAGCCCCAATGACTTCAACAGAACGATACAGAGTACTACTCATGGGAGTATGTCAATCAGAATCTGGCCCTTGAAGATTAATAAGGCTGCTTCTAATTAAGCATTTGTATCTACACATAGAAAAAGAATACAGGTCTGTGTGGCATGAAGGTTTTATCAATAGGAGTTTGGCATGGCTGCATTACTTACAAGAGGCAAAGCCATGACAGCATTGCACAGACCATCTCCAATTAATGCCAATAACACTTTTTATAGAATATTACTTATTATGCATTATGTACGTGCCACATATAGTTTAGGAAAACTACTGAAGCAATGCATTATAATAATTTGGATATTGCCTATATTTGATGTTACCTATAAATTTGTTATACATCTCTCCACCTTTAAAGCCAAGCTCCCTTAAAGCTATGTTTTCAATCTCCCAGGGATAGGAAAATAATAAATATTATAAACTTGTAAAAAAACTCTAAAATACAATTTTTATACTAATAACTGACTTCAAAAGAAGCAGAATTAGAGAAAGAGTTAGTGCTGTTGAAAATCCCACCCTTACAATGAAAGATGCCAAAACCAATTAAAACTAAAAGAAATTATTTAAAATCTAGGAATATTGATTTATAAAGCAACTATTCTAGTCCTGCTGTTTCATAAATTATTGGGCATTAAATTTGGTTCAGTCCTAAGCCTTGGGCCAAGGCACAGTTTTGAGGGGGAAATTCCATATTTGGGAGAATGAAAGAAAGGTTGTGACTGATGATTTCTTTTTTAATGACAGCTCATTAAAACTGTTTGAAGGACTGTGATGTTAGACATACTACTGATCAAAATGAATCTATAAGAGATTTAGCTGGGAAAATACTACATTTTTTCAATTAAACTGCATTTGAAATTTTAAACTAAGTTATTTCAGCTGGGATCAAACCCTTTTTTGTGTGTGTTCAGTGAAAATATTCTAGCAAGTGAATTTCCTGACAGTAATATTCACTGAAACAGTGAATTCTGAATGTGAATTTATGATTTTATTAATAAATTTCAATTTCAACATGTACATTTAATAGAATGTTTACCCCGGTTCTAAGTTTCTTTGTGAATCTGGCCCCTACATCCCATTCATTTCAATGGGAGTTAAGTGCCTTAATACCTTGGATGAGCTGGTTCAAAAGCCTTCTACTCTCAGAGCAAGGAAAAGGTGGTCTTTGAGGTTTCCTAAGAATATAATGCTCCTTTTTCGATCCCTGGGGAGTTATCAGACCTTAAACCTTTCACTGCTGAAGGACAAAATATCAGAATATTGTCACTTTCAACACAAAGCCATAGGAAACTTGACAGTTTTGCATTGGAGCTCTTGAATTGACTTCAAGCCCAGATTTCAAAGCAAAACTTGGGGAATGTGAAACCCAAATGAAACAAAAATATTCAGATACACCACTGTGAAATGAAACCACAGATGCAGTTTCTGTACTGGGAATTTGCCCCATTTCCAGCAATCAATAGTCAGCCACCTGTGTAGCTGCACGAATGCAAACCTACAACCCTAAACTAAAGAAAGTTATCATTTACCTCTGTTTCAATGATTTACTCTCATCCTATATTTGCTGTATGTCCTGAAAATATTAAGGTCTCTTGCATTGCCTGAAAAAGCACCATCACTGCATAACAGTCAGCAACACCTTTTACTATTTTTCTCCTCATTGATTGATTGGGGCTGTTGTGTCCAGACCAGTCACTGCTAGGCAACATTTAAGCTCACCAATGAGGCAGGTATAAAGACCAGGTGTTCCAAGGCTTTAGCTCCAGCCACAGATTAGAGTCTTGTGGCTACTTTATTAATTGCTTGAGCTCAGCCACTGAGAGTCATGACACAATTCCAATAGAATCAGACAAATCTGAGCACTAGGCAATCCTAGATGATGGTATTCAGCTCTAAATAAGTTTGATGAGTTCTTGACATCAAGTTCTCTTGTTCACCATATTAAATAAGACCATGCCTGACGGTATCCATAAGGAGACCATGGTATCTTTATGCAATTTTTTTTAATATGCAGCATATTTAAAATGTATCAATGCAGAAGAAAATACATATTTTCATATTTTGAAGGTTGAATTTTTAATAACTTAATTACAACTTCACAAAAGAAAGTACCGTTACTTGCTACACATTCTGAATCTTTCCATATCAAACATGTGTCTCTGAAATTGCCCCTTACATGTATATTAATGATACCATCAGATGTTTAAAAGACGTGCTTTGAATAATACATATAATTTAAATTAACTTCCATTCTTACTGATCATAGAGAAAAGTGAAGTCAATCAAATTGTAAGTTAGAATGCCTCACAATTACCATCATTAATATAGTATTATTATTTATTGTTAATATAAAATATAGTGGTCAGGGTATATTTTCTAGTAATCTCAGATTATCTATTCAAGCATTAATCAAACAGTTCAAGGCTCAAAGACTGAAGACAAAATTCCTGGATTTGAACTCTGATAAAAAGCTATGTAGAGAATTTATAAAACGAAAGACCACTTACTCCTCTTTTCTGGTATCACATCTTTCTGAAGATGTGACTGTCAATTAAAGATTGAACTCTGATAAAAAGCTATGTAGAGAATTTATAAAACGAAAGACCACTTACTCCTCTTTTCTGGTATCACATCTTTCTGAAGATGTGACTGTCCTTAAAAATGGCTCAAAAGCATGAGGACTAGCCTCAGGGCAGATTGTTAAGAGGCAGGGCACAAACCCCATATCAGCTGTGAGTTCTATACTTAGATTTCACCTATCAAGTGTAAACTCCTCAGGCACTCTAACAGACTAAGCGTGGAGTCACAGATCAGTGCTTCAATCTATCTTGTCACCTAAGCAAGTTTGCCTTTGTGATAGATGATCCCTTACACAAAAAGTACAAAAGTATTCAAGTTACTCCCAGTCCCAAAGAGCCAGTCACTTACCCCAGGTCAATTGTACCTTAGATCTCATACTAAAGACAAGGCTTGTAATCAATCCTATAATAAACTATTTAAAGATTTAATTAGGAAAAGGAAATAAGAGAGAGTTATTTATAAGGTGAAAGCAGATAGACAAAAAAATACACACACATAAGTTTCAAAACATAATAGAAGCTTCTATAATAAGCAAGTTCTATAGGTCCCTCAGGGCTAATCCAGACTAAACACTGGGGATCTCTTGCTTACACCAAAAAACTTTGCCTTCAAGAGTCCAAGCAGCATAGAGATATGTTTTTTTCTTGTTAGGTGTTTTTTATCCCCTTCCCACCTTGTGCTTCACATCTGATGGAAGGAATTCACTTGCAAGATTTATCTCCCAGTGGGAGCAAAGAGCAAATCAGTAAAGTCTTTTGTCTCCTTTAAGGTTCCACAATAGTTTGTCCAGCACTGATGGCCTTTCTCTGTTGGGCAGGATGTAACACCTTCTGCTGGAAGCCAGCTTTTCACACTAGTGAATGTCTTTCTCCTGTCTGGCAATTTACACAGTTGCAGAGGACTACAATGCAAACACTTCAACATTACCTTAAAACATGGGATACAGATATTATAAATGCGATTAATACATGAAGCAACTTAAAAGCATTTCATAGAGTCTAAACATTAAACACATTCTTATAACTCTAATACCTGTTTTAACAATACTAACACACAGGTGAGCCAGATTGGGTCTAGCTATTAGCTGTCAGTGTTCAGCTGAGACCTAAGGGCATTGGCATGAGCTGGCACCTTTTCTGCCAGTGTCACAGTGACATCCGAGGATGCACCAATGAACCACAAGTAGGGCGCAAGGTAATGATTAGGTTTCAATGGCCCTATGTGACGTTGCAATCTGGAATGGCATGTAGCTGTGTCACCCCAATCCCTCACTCCTGGACCCCAATTTACTCTGCTTTCCTTTGTGAACCACCCACTCCTGGATCGGCCCACATCCTGCCTTCTGCGAGTAATCCATCCCGACCCTACTGAAGGAGCGCTTCTGGCCATCCACTCATGGGATTGATCCCCAGCAAACACCCCCCAGTCCCAGATGCAACCCTGGGAACTGCCATTTTATAGGGGTCAGTGCTGTACCCTGCACCCTGAAAGCTCATTACATTAATCCATCAATGTATGCAAGAAATTGATATGCACCAGCTCCGTCACTCGAAGTGAAGTCTCTACACACAATCCACAGGCACTGCTTTAGATAAAACACAAATAAGTTTATTGATTACAGCAATATTTTAAGTGATTATAAGCCAGAAAAATATGAATCAAGGTTTAATCATAATTAATTAAAAGATAAATCACATTCTAAACTAAATTTAACACTGTAGTAGATTTATAGTCCCAGATAATCCTCACCAGAGGCTGATTGATTCCTTCTCAGACATCCCTACCCCTCATGCATTCAGAGTCCTTGATGTTGCTCTGTAGATGGATTCCAAGGGAGAGCTCCAGAGAAAAAGACACCTCTGCCTTTGCATGTTTCCTTGTCCCCTCCTGGGGTCAGGTGATTGGCCATGTCCAGCAATGGGCATGATTTCCTCCACTTGAGTCAATTGAGCATCACTTTATCAGGTGCTCAGGCCAGCCCATTGTTCCTATAGGAATGCGTCTGCAAAGTGTGAACCTTCACACAGATGTGTGTTTGCCTCGATCTATTCAAGCCATGTGAGACACACATTTGGGAATATTTCATAGTAGAGTTTCATAACTAAGCATACTATCATAGCAATAATGTACAGTATGTTATGAGCATTCCAAAAACACCTTACATGACACACTGTGCATCAAACAATACATAGTTACACTATAAGGGTGAACATGAATGATACACCATCACAACATAAAGGTGTACATGGGGTACAGTGTGTCACACCCTAACTTTGGAAACATCGGAGCATGTGCTCCATAGCTGATCAGCAGATTTTCTGACCTCTTGCCCCTGACATTTGAAGATACAAAACCCAGCCCCCAGACAGCATTAAAGAGTGACAGAACAGCAGCCTCCCAGCTCCATGTAGGGGGATGTATCCAGGTGACAGAAGCTAATGTAGAGGGAGAAAGGCCCATCATCTGAGGAAGCATCTTTGGTCACAGGTGGAGCCACAGAAGAATCTAGATATATAGTTAGAGCTATTTTGATAGGGAAACTTTACAATGATCTTGATCATTCCCTCCCTTTTCACACCCACTTCATCTGCAAAAAGGTCAGATAACTACAAGATTAAGTCCTTTTTTTTTTTTGCTAGGCCCTTTTGTACTGAATAATGCCCTTCACAGGCAGCTGCATCCAGCAAATGGGCCTGATAGCATGTTCCCACCCCTCATCTCCCTATAAAACAACTGGGTAGAACTTTTCAAGGGGAAACTCCCAGAGTTCCTCTCTGATAGAACTTCTTGCAGGATGGGATGATCTAGCCCTGAGTAAAGACTTCAGGATTGGCCCCGTAGCTGATAGTTATCAATTAACTATATGGTAAATACATCACTAAGTGTATCTTCTACATGGTAAGACTCTGATACCCATTATATGGAATCACCAATGTAACAGCAGTAAACTATACTCTTAGAGATATTATAGAACTCTATATTAGTGGCTCCAAATACCACAGTCTGCAATAGTGTCACCACAAGGCTTGGGGCCATTGCTATAGAATTCTATGGTTCTCCAGGATCATTAAAACTAGGTGAAATAGTCTTCTCTTTTCTTTTAGCACTTTGCAGTCTGACTTTAAATTTTGGAATTCAGTCCTTTACCAGATGAAACCAATCAATAATCAGTCATGTTTGTCATACAATTCAGTGAGAGCAGTCCTGGGCCTGCTGCAACTCTCACGGAAGTTAGCCTTTGTTGTTGTCACTGGCATTTGGAAAAGGTCCTTAGTTTGTAGGGATTTTAAAAAACAGATGCCCAGAACAACTCTCTTTTTTTTTGGCATAAAGTTTTTGGCAAAAATGTTGTGCAAAAGAAAAAAAAAGAAGTATCATCAATGTCAAAGATTTTCAGACACCTTGGGATGGAAAAAGTTTTCAGTTTTCAACCAGAAACCCTGCTCTAATCTGTGGCCCTAGAAACCAGAACTGCTTGGACTTTGTTTTATTTTTACTTCCAGTCTTTCAATCAATGAACTGCAAGTGGCAATTCCGAAGACAGCAGGGTTAAGAGAACCATGGTGTTACTGGAGTGTTGGAAGCAGAAGCACACAGGGTCATAGGCTCCATCACAAAACTCATTGATGGGGAGGAAGCATGCCCAGGCTGAGAACAAGGGCGCCAAAGTAACTTTCGGTGTATTATTGAAAGAGGTAGAAAAGGCAGTAAGTTCAATTAACTTTAAACCAGGGCCACAACCTAAACACAACTGCAGCAACTTCATCTCTCATTCTAGCTCCGGCAGGCATAAGGGTAGTTTGCTTGAGTATGTCCCCTGCGATATATCCTGTGAGGATACAGCCATGCTCCTCTACAGAAAATACCTCCCTCGGTGGCGAATTTTCCATCAGAACCGTCAGAGGCAAATCACTGGAGCAGTCACTGTCTCTGACTCTGCAGCACAAAGCAACAGGACTGACACAGATGCAAAACGTGGCTATCTGCACACAACACAGTATTTACAATGTAAATGGGAAGTAGATTACAAATGTGAACCCGGATTAAATAAATAAAAATCTGATCCAAAATAAAAAAGCTGATGAAATGTACCCTTTTAAATTACAGTATCTATCTGATACAGATGTTTATATCAGTAAACTAACTGACCATTCATTTCTATATTGCTCCTGCCAAGCTACAGTTTTGTAGTATGATGACTCATGCATTCTGAGACACTGAGTACAGGAAAAAAATCCCAAATTTGAAATCTGACCTTTCTATCAGAGATCACCCAAAGATCATCTATTTCAATTAGGTTTCTAGTACTCTTGCAGCACATGCAGTAGAGCGTATGAGACTTTTAAAATGATTTCTGATGTCACCAATTGTGTTGACCAATTTTTAGATGCAAAAATTGTCACTCGTGAGTAAATGTGCCTGAAGCATTGTCTTAGTAGCCACATCTGTTCAAACAATGGACGATATCAACTGTCATTACCGTTTACTTGGTTGTAGAACATACCCCACAAACAGCTTGGTAAAACCAAGTCTGATGACCTTCATGGCATGCTGCAAGGTAAATATATTTTCATAGGTTTTTCACTGAAGACATGAGTTGATCAGAATGAGTGCGTTGGAATGTTTTTAATCTTACTGGGTTGGGAAAGACTAAAATTCGAGAATAGGTTGGATTGAATTTTTCTGTGTATATTTTCAAGACCAAAATATGCATACTCCTAGACACTGGGACAGGTACATGTTATACATCAAAGTAGATATACAGAGATACACACAGTGAAAGTATATGTTGTCATAACAGCCTGACTATCATTCATAAACTGCCCACCCTTAGACTATGTGTGGAGCTGGGGTAACAATGCGGTTTCTTTTTCTGCTTTTTCTACTTGTAACAAGAAATCATTCATCTGATTCCAATAAGTTTCCAATAGCTAAATAGACAAATTACTCTAAGGATTTTCTTTAGTGAAATCATATAAGGACAATATGAAGGGGGGGTTCTCTGAAAGCTTTTGTCATACCATCCTGAGAGGGACAAGAAGAGCAGAAGGACATCATCCTCTCCTTTTACGGTTTGCCCAGATGGGAGTGCATCTCATAACTTCCAACACTCAGATGTAGGACACAATGTGGGCCAGCGGGCCAGTGTAAGTTAATAGAGTTATATCCATTTACACACTATCTGCACTTGATTCAAGGACATCAAATGAGGTATATAAAATGAGGTATGCCAAGAACGCCAAATTAATTCCTGCTGTAACTCTTTTGGCACCAGATTGACTTCTACCTCAGAGAAGCTTAGCAGTGTTCCTACTGGACTGGTTATTGTTTGGCTTCCTTTGGAGTAGCTGCTTATGGAGTACAAGGATCCTGGTTTGAGTCTCATTTAGGCTACATCTTCTCTAGAAGATAGGGGTGAAATTCCCGGCTCAAGTCTACATACTTGTGCAAACTCTCATCTGAGCTTGTGTGCTAAAAATAGCAGTGGAGCCACAGTAACATGGTCAGGGACAAGTGCAGTACTGGTTACCACCCACAGTATGTACCCACCGGGTCCAGGTGAGCTTGTATTCAGGGCAACTAGCTCATGCTGCCACTGCCTGTGCTATGAAGGCTACATTACTATTTTTAATGCACTAGCTTGATGAGAGATAGCATGAGTATGTCTACTTGAGTTGGGAATCACATCCAGCTCCAAGAGTAGATGAACCCTTAATTGCATTTGCATCATTAGTGGTGTACAAAGTTAACAAGATTCTGTTTTCACCAAAGAATAGATTAGAGCTACTCTGTTCAAGGCTATGGAGTTACCTGGGTGCTATACCAAAGTTGGGGAAATCAGAATTCAGCTACCAGATGATAGACCCTAAGGACTTATTAAATCTACTCTTTTGTCTACGCCTGTTAGCAGACACAGCATCCGAATTATGAAAAGACGGGGCATGAATTTATTTAGTGTCAACAGAATTTTCTAGCATCTCCGTGCTATGATTCAGCATTAGTCATGTAATTGGTATACAGCTTGTGTGTGAGAGAGGTGAGTTTATGTCTAAAAGGAGGAGGGACATCCTTCATGGAGTAGAAGGGCTGAGTGGAGTAATAATAGTTCCAGTTGGAGCCTGAGCCTGCTCTCATTGACAATAAGGGGACCCGATTCTCCCCTCACTTGCAGCAAGTCTACATCATTCTAACTCTATTGATACAGTTGAAATTACTCCTGATTTACATTAATCTAAGAAGAAAACGAGTGTCCAATTGATTCCCTGGAAGATAGGGTCGGGCCCTCACTGCCAACAGCTAGCAAGTGCAGGTATACTGTTTTCAGTCAAAGGCACATGGCCAAGGTTTTCTTTACCATTCCATCAGTGGCTGGCAATGGCTAATACTGTTTGCAATGACTATCTTTAACACCTGGTTCCACTTTTTGGAGGATGAAGTTGCTTTAGCTTTGGAATGGTTATTTCTTCCTTGCTAAAATATTAAATACTCTGGACAGAGACATTTATTTTCATCTCTTTCCTTTATATGACTGGCATAAACTAGCAAAAATCTTTTCTGGTAGATTTATTTTTTACATATTTTTACTATTAAAAGATTTTTGTTTTTTTCATATTCAAACTAAAAGAATCATACTATGCACCATCTGATCCAGTAACTGCAATTTTGTGTCTCTCTTAGTTTCATTGCAGTTTGTTTAATAAAATACAAATTTCTGCCCCAGCCTTGATAGAAAGTAAAGTTCTGTTTCTAAAGCATTTTTTCTTCTGAAATATGATTTCTCAGAATTTTAAGACTATCAAACACACTTAAGAACTAAATGAAGCCAGTGTGCATGTGACTATTAATTTTAAATACTTCAGTTTTTGGATTGCTGATTTAAGGCACCCTTAAAAGGGTGGGTGCTCAGCATTTTCTAAAAATCAGACCCTTTTAAGGTGTCTCAAGTCGGAATGTCAAATACAGAGACATACAAAATCACTAATCGCTTTTGAAAATCTTAGCCATAATGTGTGAGGGGTTCTGAAAATGATCAGCTAATCACACTGATTTAAGCCAGAAATAGCTTATGCAGGCACTCTGCAAACTTTCCAAAATAGTTCAAATATATTTATGGAAAAGTTGTATAGAATATAATAGAGATGAAACTAAACGGAGTCTATAGAAATTACACTAAAAGCCTTTAACATTTAATGGACATTCAATTCTTTTTATAGGTTTTTTTAACCATCTTATAGAGCACTGTAGAAGACAGATAATTTTCTGTTAAATTCCATAAGATGGTTCATAAAGTATAGAAAACCCCTATTGAATGTTCTTATATATTACCATACTGTAAAACATAATAGAAAAATGTTTCTCTATTGTAGATCTCAGATGGGTAGAACTTTAAAATAACAGTAATTCTGTGATGTGCAATAGATCACCAAGTTCATTTTTACTGGGGACATAGATACGATTTAGACTCAAGCCTTCAGAGGTGAAGAGCTAATGCACAAATCCTATGGTTTTCTCATCCTGAGTGCCCTATCCTGCCATTTTTTTCAACTAGCTCTGTACTGGCATGTGGTTTAAGTCCAATTAAACTATTGCTATATCCTAAAACAGTAGCTTTCCCCCTATAAGTCAATGGAGAATAATTAAAAATGCTCAGAAAAGCATCTCTAAATCCCATATCAGCTAGCTTTGTAAGGTCTTTTTTATGATGTCCCCCTGCCCTGCCTTTTATCTTACTATATCTCTGTTCACTTCCCCTGCAGGAAAGCTGTTACGTTTTTACCACATGCGTTAGTTTATTCCAGGTCAACTTTCACTCCTGGGTGTTGACAAGATGTGTTTGTCTCTGAATTTCTGCCCTTTTCATTCCATCGTGTCAGGATCAGTTACAAGGTCTGCCTTTGCAATGCTGGGTCTAGCGCTTCTCTGTATCCTTGGTGACCCACAGAAGGAGCACACACCCAATGAGGAAGTAAAAACAAGAGGAACAGTCAAATTTATATATTGAAGGAGAACTAATATACACACACAAAAGAGGAGAGAGAAATAAAAACAACTGCTAAGTTACCAAAAGTGTGATAAGGAACAGATATGGTAACACAATCCACTCCCTCTCCTTAACTTCTCTTTCTCTTTCTCTGTTGCCTATTTAAAAGAATCTTTTCTTACAATTTCAAAACCTGGGTTCTGCCCTCCATTGCCCAGGTATTTCAAGCTAGAGATGTGATTTTTCAGTCCCACTATTTGCCCTGCTCAGCCCCAGCAGCAAAAGTCTAGAGCAAAAACATAATTCATGGGGAATATAAAAGGTGGGAAGGAAAAGAAGACAATCTGAACTCCTGTGTAGTCAGAGGGTCTCAATTTTTGTTTTGTGGTGTTGGAGGGAAAGCATAATGAGTTAAGGCATTTGAAGAGGGGTTGTGATTTATCATTTCAGTCATAATATTGTATTTTAAGATAATTACCATCATATTATTCTAAACTTAGCCCCTTAAATGAGATCTAAAGGCACTTGAAAAATATTAGTTATGCTTCACATAAGCCTTAGAAGATATTATCCCCATTTTACAGAAGAGTAATGGAATGACACAGAGAGATTTATACATAGAGAAATACTGTCCAATTATTTCATATATATGGGTAATTCACCAGGTATTTTTAAGGGCTGCTATATGACGGCCAAAGTTTCCTACACATAAAAAATGTGAATCCCCCTTCTTCTGTACGAAGATGGCATACCAGTAAAATACTACTGTGCTGCTCCAGTGATGTGATCCGTGCAGGCAGATTCTTAAATCTATACATAAGTCAATGGAATTCTGCAAAAGGGCATAGATCAAAACACAAGTTTGAGGACTACCTTTCAGCAAATGCCTTGCACGGAAAACATGTGTTTTAAATATTTTGTTGGATTGGGGCCATAGTGTTGTTTCATATCTATTTTAAAAATGCCCATTTCTGGCATTAAGTACATTTATATAGACAGATAGATGTTTCAGTTTTTGACTTGAGGGACTCAGTCTTCATCTGTTAGTTCTTAAAGATTTAGGTGAGTAACCTGAGTGCCATTTTTTATCATCTTGCATTTGTGCTGGAGTACCACACCCTGTCACAACCTACATATGCTTTAATCACTATTGAAATGTTGAAATGTCTCCAATCCACCCATGAGGCAGCTCTGTTGCCCATTTGTTACGTTTCAAACAAGCACCTTAGTGCTTTCTTCCAGGCTGCCCGTCATGTTTGGGTGGAACTCCCCATAAATATCCTCAAAACTAACATGCTATCCACCTTCAACTCCTTCCATAAAGCTCTCCTTTGCTTGAAGACAGTTAGGCTCAGACTACTTCCAGTCATGCTGACCAATATTGTCTCATTATTTCCTCGTACACCCCCATCAAGGCTGTATCCATTTGCTGTCTCTTGTCTTACACATAGGTTGTAAGCTCTTTGCGGCAGGAAGCTGTCTTTTTTTGTCTATGTTTGAAGAGATTCTAGCACAACTGGACCCGTGGCTAGGGCTCTAGACACTATCACAATAGAAATAATTGATAGAATTAATACATGAATTTATCATTATTCTCTTTAAATAAATGGAGTTACCTGATCTGAAAAATCATTGGTAATCTGGTTTTGGTGATTTATACCAGGTAATCTACCAAGTTGTAGTAATTCCAAGATTAGAATGATGGAACCTTGACTCTCACATTGCTGCTGTAAGTGCGTCGCTGATGCCCTTATATTTATGGTCAACAGAAGTTCTTTACGCTAGGTTAAGTTTCAATTTTTTGCTATGTACACTTACTGTAGGCATCAAAACATTATTGTAAATCAAAGGCATGATTCCTCAAACTTTTTACTTAAGTGAATAGTCCCAATGAAGTCAATGATCGACCCTAGCCAAATGAGTGAGGATCTGCAGGTTCAGTCCTCTCTACCTATTGCTAACATCCGCTGTCTGATTTATTCACAGCTGCAGTGAGGTTTTGCACTCTTGCCAGCCCCTCACTTTCAAAAATCATGTGTCAGGCCTCAAAAAAAGATGATTTAAAATCATAAGCTCCTATAAAAATAACAAATTTGAGGTTCTTTTCTTTTCCTTCTGGTATCTTAACCTGTCATATGCAGTCAGGTCATGTTTTCATGCTTTTATCCAAATTTTTCTTTTAAACTTAATGCTAAGATTCTCATGAAAACTACTTGACTCCAGAACCTAGGGATTGAAGAAAAACATCCACTATCACAAGACAGCAATAAAACCACAACCCCGCCTTTTTGCGTTTTCACAAGGCTGATATCATGAGCAATATCTAACTAACTTATTTCCATAAAAGATCCATTACCCATCAGTGCATTAGATTGTTCATTAGTTTTGAGAGAGCTCTTACAATTTAATTCAAAGAAAGATGTATATTAGAACCAATTAGAAGGAAATGTTTTCCAACACTCACAAAACATTGACACACAAAATGCTTTACAGATTTACTTTATATTTTATTTGTTTCAATGAAGATACCAATGCCTGAAATAAGACTCCAGTTTTCTTTCTTTCTAACCCATCCACAACCTCTTCCCTCATATTTTTTCTATTAAATAAGGTGATGAAGTAGCACGTGATTTTGATAAAGACAAACCTAGCGCTCTCTTGCTCTCAAAAAAAAAAAAAAAAACAGGTCCACAGAGCATATTATTATCTTTTCAAATCAAAAGGCTTTAGGGTATTTGGAAATAATTTGACTGTGCAAAGTTTGAATGAGATGCACTGCTGGCAAGTTTTCAAACCTATTTTCAGAAAAGGACCTCTTTTGTAAAAGTCTCGCCAAGAGTAAAGCAGTTAGGCACCTGCCAGTTGCCCGCGGTGGCACCATCCCACTGTGATGTTAATGAGACGAACGAGAGCTCCACTGGGAACTGCAATAATTACAGGGTGAAGAGCTTGTCTTTTCCTGGACCTCCTCTCTGAACTCCTTGTTCTTTAAAGCAGGGTCTTTTGTAATACTAATTACAAAAGTTAATTAAACATTTCTTTGGAATGTTGCCCTCCATTAATAGGTCAGATAAACAGGGAATAGCAATGACAGATGCAAGTCATTACTAGCTGGCTGAGAAAAATATAACTTATTGCTCCCTTTCCCTTGCCCCTCCAAAAATGTACATTTTGTTGCTGCTCTGATTTATTAAACTGATACTCCAAGCACTGAAATATAGCATTTACTTTTCTATACAACAATAAAATACCAATCATTCCAATGTTAATGATAATATACAGGTAGATATTGCCACTTTAATCACACTGAGTAGTGCCTAAAGTAATTAAAGTAATGCCATTAATTTCGGTAGAACTACTTGAATAAGGCCAGATTCTGTCACCCTTAGTCAAGCTGAGTAGTTCTTATTACATAGATCCTTCCACTGATTTTACTGATTTCATTGAAATGTTAGCAGAATCTGCCCCATAGTAAGGTACTATTCAACATGAGGAAGGGTACCAGAACTATGCCCTATCCTTTATTTTGCTATTAATTATACTATTCACAGGTCTAATCTCTTTTTATGCACACCTTACTCTAAACCTTTCATTTCAATGACAGTTTTGTCTGCCTAAAGATTCGCTTCAGGATTTCCCCCATTATTAGTAGTCATGAGCATATCCAATTAGGTCACACTTAAGAGCAGATTCAGATCAATGCATTTACTGGGATGAGTTTAGAACCTTGGTGTACAATCAGAAGATCTTGATTAGGTAACCCTCATCCCAACTCTCTCTTTCTACCTTTGCTTGAGAAGGAAAGTCACATCACATAGTCTCCAGACACTCCTGCCATTTCTGAAACCCTCCAATAAGCCTCACCTACTGCCCAGGACCCTAACACTAAAGGAAAGAGAAAATAACATTTTGACTCATCAACAGATCCCATCACATCTGGCAGCCTCTCTATACTAGCCCCACCTCTGTGGAAATGACTTCTTGTACTTTTTTTGAAGTCAAAGTTTCAATTCAGTAGGACCAGAAAGCAGACTGCTTCCTCCTGGAGTTGCCACCCCAGCTGAGGGGAAGAATAATTTGGCCAATTCCAAGGGTAGAAATGGGGAGAGGTCTACCCAGTCTCACTCTGAAGACTGCCACGGAGGAAGGTGTAAATGGTTACCACGCCTCTGTCCAGAATTCCTGCTGCCTTGCTAAAAGTTTATCCACACTAAATTTACCCTTGACTTGTTTTACAGTTCACCTGGCTCTGATTAGAGGTGCCCACATCTTTCAGGATAGTTACGTAAATTGCTAATTTGCAGTGTAAATGTGAATCTTAAATGAAAGACTCACAGATTTTAAAGCCAGAAGGGATCATTTTGATAATCTAGTCCGATCTCTTACATAGCACAGACCACTGAACTTAATTCAGGAATTCGTGTATCAGGCCATATCTTCTGGTTGAACTAGAGTATATTTTTTAAGACAGACATCCAAACTTGACTTAAAGGCTTCAAATGCACTGCATTTCTTAGTTTTCTTCAATGATTTATTACCCCAGCTGTGGAAATGTGCTATTTATTTCCAGTCTGAATTTTTCTGGCTTCAGCATCCAGCCACCGGATCATGTTATGCCTTTGTCTTCTAGATAAAGAGCTCTTTTTTATCCAAAATCTTTTCCCATTGTAGGTATCTGTAGACCAGGATCAAGTCATCTTTTAACCTTCTCTTTGATAAGCTAAATAGATATTCTTATGTCTCACACAGTGGGAGGACAGTCCTCCTGAGACAGGGCAAGAGTTACTACTGCACTGTGGGTATGTCTACACTGCAAACTGAAGTCGATTTACTTTAAACCAACTTTCACCCACCGAATTTTAAAAGTTGCAGGAGCGTCATCACACCACTGTCCTTGCACCAGGCTCTTGTGTCCCTACTCACCACACTTGGATTGCTATTCAAAGCAGTGCACCGTGGGTAGCTATCCCACAGAGCAACTAGCTGCAGAGGCTTTTGGGAAGCTTGCAGTCCTCCCATGATGCAACTTGTTCTCTCCCTTCTTGTCCCAAATAAACTGCAAAGGCTTTTTCACACCGTTATTCGATGCCGCACACATGCTGTTGCCGGAGAGCTATGGAGCCCATTCAGCTCTGCACTATCATTTTGAGCATCACAAATACCTCACGGCTTATCCTGCAGTATTTTCAAAGGTGAGAGAGGAGCTGCAGCACGGAAAATAGTGATGTTATTGATGCTGCCCTGTACAAGCCATAGAGTGGAACAATTCCCGTTTGCTGCAGGCTGTGATGCATCATTTTCAGTCCAGGGAGTGCCGGTTCTGGTCCTGGGAAACAAGCATGGATTGGTGGGATTGCATTGTTATGAAGGTGTGGGATGATGAACAGTAGCTACAGAACTTTTGTATGCGAAAGGCCACTTTCTCCAAAGCTGTCCCAAGCCCTGAAACACATGAATGCTCACTTGAAACTAGCCCTGACAATGGAGAAGTGAGTGGCCATCGCTCTGTGGAAGCTGGTAACTGCAGACTGCTACCGGTTAGTTCAGAATCAATTCGGAGTTGGTAAATCCACGGTTGGAGCTTCTGTAATGAAAGTGTGCAGCACGATCAATAGGCTTCTGCTCAAAAGAGTAGTGACTTTGGGAAATATGCAGGACATAGTGGATGGGTTTGCCACAGTGAGGCTCTCAAACAGTGTGTGGGGGGTGGGCAAATCCTAGCACCTGCCCACCTTGCCACAGAGTACATAAACTGGAAGGGATACTTCTCAATGGTGTTGCAGGCCCTTGTGGATCACAGGGGACATTTCACTGACATCAGTGTGGGGTGGTCTGAAAAGGTGCATGACGCACGCATCTTTAAGAACGCGGATCTGTTCAATAGGATGCAGGCAGGCACTTTCTTCCCTGACCAGGGGATGGGGAAATGCCAATAGTGATCCTGGAGGATCCTAGCTACCTTTGCTCCCTTGGCTAATGAAGCCGTACACCGGGCACCTGTACAGCGAGAAGGAGCATTTCAGTAACAGGCTCAGCCAGGGCAGAATGGTGGTGGAATGTGCATTTGGTCATTTAAAAGTCAGATGGAGATGTCTGCTTACTAGGCTTGACATCAGCCAAAAGAACACCCCATCACTTATATCTGCGTGTTGTGTGCACCATAATTTGTGTGAAATGAAGGGGGAAAAGTTCACTCAGGTTTGGGCCGTGGAGGCTGATAGACTGGCTGCAAATTTTGAGAAGCCAGATTCCAGTGCTATGCTCAGAGCCAACCATGGAGTGCTTCAGGAAGCATTGAAAAACTGATTTTGCAGAGAACTGCAGTAATGTATGTCTGTGCTTTGCCTTTATTTCCCATCGCCCACCCTTGCTCCAGCAGCCCCCTCCCTTCTCTTCCCACCCAAGCTATGAATGAATAAAGACAGATGTTTTTTAATGCTACAAAGTTTTATTTGTTACCCATTTTAATGCGGGGAAAGGAAGGAACATTTGTAAAGTGTCACTGTGCAAGCAAATGTGGTTGTGTGCACTTCTTAAAGGGGCCGTCACATCCTTAGAATAGAATAGAATCATAGAATATTAGAGTTGGAAGGGACCTCAGGAGGTCATCTAGTCCAACCCCCAGCTCAAAGCAGGACTATCCTTAGCTAAATTACTGGACTATCCCCAGTCACAGTCACATGCACAGTCAGCTGTAACTTGCACCAGTCAAACAAATGGTCTCTCAGATACTCACCCTCGAGCACACAGCACAGCTCCCCTCACATAGCACTCACCTGGGCTCCTCTCGGACAGATCCCAGGCAAACTCTGCCTGTTTGCCTCTCCTCTGTTCTCAGCTCCACCTGTGTGGAGTGCAGCGTGTACTGCACCCTGCTTAGTCTCCTCCTAGACCATTTGGGAGTGGGGGCTGATAACAAAGTGATAGGCGGCGGAGCATTTTGGAGGGGCTGCAGAGGGAGTCTATCCTACCGCTGCTCTTCCTGGAGCACAACCAGATGCCTCAGCATGTCGGACTGATCCCCTCATAATACGCAACATCTCTTGTTGCATATCACACTCCTGCTCCTGTGCAGATCTTCTGTGTTCCATGTCCAAGTCCATGTCTATTTTTTCAGACAAGGACATCCTCCAGGCACTGAGCTCTGTGTCCGCAGCTGTGGAGGCGTTCATTAGTTCACTGAACTTGCCATCCTGTGGGGTTTTTTCCACTTCCTAATCTAGGGAAGTCTTTCAGATGGAGTTCATCAAGGGGGACCGAAGGCCAAGGTGTCTACTGTAAGATAAGAAAAGCACAAAGTTGCCATTTTTAACTGATGCAAAGTGTAAAAGAAATGTTACAATGTAAAAAGTACTCCCCTTCATGTTTACAAGGCTAAGCCAGACCCGCATCCCATTCTGTACATCTCAGAAGGGTTGGACTGGTGTTACAGACATGGAAAGCAAGGGGCCCTTGCAATTGTTATAGAGAGGCTTCATTAGCACTAAAATACACAATCCACACTTGAGCAAGGAGAGAAATCACCGGGCTCCCCCGTAACATTCCAAAGATCGATTTGGGAGGAGGTGGGCAGAACAGATTAGAGGTCACTGTGAGTGAATTGTAGCAGCAGAAAACATAGAGCAACCAGTTTCCCAATCCATTATGCCCATTTCAACAGTACTTGGACTAGGAATAGTCTTGCGGAGGTGCCCAGGAACCCTGTCCATGGCAGAGGAATAAAGAGGAGTGACTATATTGGTTTAAACTTCATCATCTTCCTTAGGTGACCAAGTGTGATATCAGCAGCAGGAGGGTAACGCAGGATGAAAGGGAAGATTTGCTGCAAGCATCGGGGGCACAGGCGTGGCCCTTAGGCTGCTATGCTGTGTTCCGTGATGATGCCTGTTCATTTAATAGCAGAGTGGCGGGGTAAAATATCCTACCATGGCAGAAAGGTTAAGAGATTACCTACATAAAAGTTTCCTTGAAGTATCCACAGAGGATTCTCGGTGCATACCTCTGCACATAAATAGTTTGTTCTGGGAGTAACCCTCCACTGAAGTTTGCCACCACCCAGTAAGACCCTCCCCTCAAAAACACAATGTTTTTTAAGAAGTTGGACTGGAGACATGACCACAAAAAAAAAGATTTGCTACACACACTCACCAGATGTGCCTTCCCCAGCATGTCAATCAATCCTGCTGTCTTGTGTGTGGCTGGACTGCTCTGAGGTAATGAACAGGTCCTGGCTCTCAGAAAGAATGGATACTCCACTCTCCTGCACACTGCTCTCCTCATCCTCCTCATCCAGAGTCCTCCTCGTTAGTTCTGGACTGGGATTCTTTGGAGGTATTGATGCTGTGTGGTGGTGCAGTGGTGTGGTTCCCACCAAGAATTGCATGCAGCTCCTCATAAAAGTGGCATGTTTTGGTGAGGAGCCAGAACAGCTGTTATCTTCCTTATTTTTCTGATAAGCCTGCCTCATCTCTTTGATCTTAATGCAGCACTGCTGTGTGGCCTGTTGTGCCCCTTCTCCAACATGCTGTGAGATAGCTTCTCATATATATCTAAATATATCTTTTGCTCATTCGGAGCTAAGACCCACAGACCGATGAGATCCAAGACCTCTGGTCGACTCCAAGTTGGAGTGTGTTTGGGGCATGCAGGCACCATGAGGAGTTCAACTACAAAGCTCTCTCCACGCAGTCTAATCCGGAAATGGAAATTCAACATTTCCTGGGCTTGCGGCAAGGAGCTATTTCCTGTGTACATGGCCATGTTACAGCAGAGCGTGAATGTCGAGAGTGGTCACAATGGGGCATTATGGGAGACCTGCTGTAGGCCAAAGGGGTCGATTTACATTGCGTTCTGCCTACACTGATGCAAATTCGACCCAGGGGATTTGAATTCAGCACTACGCCACTTGCAGAGGTGGTTTTATTATGTCAACCTTTGCTGCTCTTTAAATCAACAAGACTTACGTGCCAGTGGAGACACATACTTTGGGGGGTTGATGTAAACAGCATTATGTCGACCTCCACTGCCAGTGTAGACCAGGCCTCAGACTCCCCCAACTATGATAGTAAAGTTATATATCATTTAACAGAAAAGCATCCTATACAAATAATAAAGCACTATATTTTAGATACCAAATTCTAGATAGACATTTTTTTTAAAATAAAAAATCAAGCCCAAGCTCAGTGGAGCTCTGTTGTTTTGCACCAGCTGACTTCAGTGGAGCTGTGTCACTTTACACCAAATGAGAATCTGGTTCCACGAGCTTAGGAAAAGATATAAACACACATTTCAGGGCATAACAGCAGGTTATTCTATTATTGCCTACTGTGCATTCCATTCCTCTGCAGCATCTGGCACAGACCAGTTAAAGACGTAACTTTGGGCAAGATGCACCATTAGTCTTATCCGATATGGAAGTTCCCATGTTGCAATCACTAGAAAGGAATTCATTCTTTAAAAAATCCTAAAGGTTTTTAAGAATATTTTATACAGCCCCTATTGGTTTCATCCCATTTAAATTTTACAAGACTTCACTATAAGAGAAGGTTACAGTGGGGAACCTTAGGCATTTTCCTAACTGCTGAATCAACTGAATCAACACATATCCAACTCCTATCACCCCATCCCCTCCTGTGCTGAACCTGCCCGCTTGTGGGAATGTGCCAGGCCCCCAGCAGAGCAGGTTGCAGAAGTCTGTGCCATCACAACCCCTCCTTCTACTAGACAGATTCTCTGCTGCCCAAGAGCAGTGTTATGTTCAATCCAGCCTCCAGTTCTGTCAACATTATTCTAATAAGCATCAATCTTCAAACTGTCTGAATTATCACACCAGGATAGAGCTTTGAATACATTTTGGACCAGGCACAATTTGTCTAGTCCAAGTCTGTTCTCATCATTCTGGCCTTATTAAGTTATTTGAGAGAAAAATACTTTTGTGCTCTCTGTTTCTAAATGCTTTCTCTCCTTCTCTAATTCTAGCACAGGTTTAATTTAAACCAAATGGACGCAGTTTAGATATATGCATGTGTTACTGTGGGCATATAAATCTGAAGGGGCACAGATACACAGGTTTAAGAAGTAGTACTCAGTGCTTTTTCATAGACCTTTTTAGTGCACACACTTGCTGTGAATGCATGGTTTATTGTGTCAATGGTCTGTGATAATACTCCCTTTATACCTATCAGCATGATAAATTATAATGACTTTATATAATAAAGTTAAAACCCTAACACAAATTCACAAAAGCAAGGAAATTTGGATGCAGGGATTACATTTTATCTGTAAGGCATCCCCGTTGTGTCTAAATTGGAGCTGTGTGGAACAAATGAGTACCCATCATTTTTTTTTAAAGTGACATGAATGTAAACATTGTGAACACCTTGTACATTCTGAAAATTTCTCCAGCTTTCAACAGATTTGGCGTATTTTCCATCATTTTGCAATTTCACAATAATTTGGGGGGAATTTTGTCCTTGATCTCATTGATCACTGTCCTGTGTCCCAATGAGTTGAAAAATGTGGCACATGTTGAAAAAATATATAGTTTAACTTCATACACTGTTGAGAAACATGTTAATAAGAGAAGAATATTAGCTCATGTACCACTAGTTAATCCTACATTATGATGCATGTGACATTGACGCCCAGGAAGGGGTTACGTTTCACCTTTTGGAAGCTGCTAGAAATAGTGGCATGCTTTAAAGTATGACTCAGTCAAGAAGATATTTTGTTTTCTGAACAGGAAATGCTTCTAGCTTTGTGTTTCATTGTGAGAAGGGTAGAATCATCTACTGATTCTGATACTGGGAATCAGGAGATAGAACTCCTCCCTAGATTTCTCTTGAGAGCAAGTTACTAGGGCCAATATATTTCAAACTGTTCTTGGATATCTCATTTTGTAGGTGCTTGTCCAAAGACCACTTCAGCCTGACTTTTAGAGGTGCTGAACATAATTCCAACTGAAGACAGCAGAATTACAGGTGCTCAGTGCCTCTGAAAATCAAGTCCCAATGTCTCTTAAATTTAGCTTCTCCTCAATGCATTCAGCATGACTCAGGATATCAGAATCTGGTCCTATTTTGGTATTTTTCAGACTCACCTCTGGAATCTTATAATTATTACTTCAAAAATATTTCATGCCAATCTGTATCTTAAACATTCCTACACAAGAAAATATAAGAGAACATTAGTATTTTATTAACTATATCTGAAGCTGTGGGACAAGATTGTCCTGACTTAAAGGGCAAAATTATCAAACTGTTTCAAAGGAAATCAGCTGAGAGACTCCCACTGGCATTAGCAGGGGTTAAATGACTAAATGATCCGGCAATGCTTTGAAAATTTACCTCAGAATGATTAGAAAGTGATCAGATGGATAAAAGAAAATTTAGTAACATAAACAGATGGGGTTCCCAAACCCACCATCCTGCAGATGGAGCTTCGGAATCACCCATACCTAGTGTCATACTATTTACCGGTTGTGTATAAATGGATCCAGTGCAACTGGTTCTGCAAAATAGAATGTCAGTAATGTAAGAATATATGATGCCAGCATTGGCTTCTTAGAACTGTCATTACTAGACCTGGTTGGGAATTTTTTGAAAAAAATGAATTTTTTAAATCAGAAAATGCCAAGTTGTTAAAACTAAAACTTTTCTGATGAATTTTCAACTTGAACAAATATAAATTTCTTTTAATTGTCAAATTGTTTTATTTCAGCATTTTTAAATGACAAATTTTAGTTTTCTGGTGCAAAATGACTTTTCATTCTGAAACTTAAGATAATTACAGTTTAAAAATTTTAAATATAAAATGGTAGAAATCAAAATATTTCAAAATCATCAAAATGAAATATTTTGATTGACCTGAACTGATTTTTTTTGTATTTTTTATTCACAATTGCTTTTCCAAGATTTTGACTTTTCATCCCACTTCAGAATGCAAATTTTTTTTTCAATATCTCAAAAATTTTCCAAGATAGGAAAACAGTTTCTCACAATGATCCATGTCTATTGAGGAGAATGTTAGTAATGTGCGTTTGTAGGCACTCCTAGTATGGTGCCTGGTATGGATTGGAGAAATTTCTAGAACATCCACACAGGAAGCAATGGGTGTCCTGGGGTTTTGGCATCTGCTTATAACTGCAAATATGAATGTTATAATCTGAACAAATAAAGACCTCTGGCTGCCAGCAGAGAATGATGTTATCCTCCCATCACTGGAATGTAAGATACCACATTGCAAGGGAGAGGGAAATAATCTTCCAGGCCCCACAGGCAGACTTTGATCCTGTCTTCTGCATTGCTGAAGGCCAGGGCTTAGTCCTGGGGCTTTCAACAAAAAGAACAGCCTGTCTTCTTCCTCAGAGGGTTCACA
Source organism: Mesoclemmys tuberculata (assembly GCA_007922155.1). Taxonomy (NCBI): domain Eukaryota; kingdom Metazoa; phylum Chordata; order Testudines; family Chelidae; genus Mesoclemmys; species Mesoclemmys tuberculata. Next base: position 19,030,664 of record ML675601.1, read on the forward strand.
CAGGTGACATTCATAAACTGTACTTCAGACAGGTCACCATTCTGGGAGCTCTGGGCTGTAGCTTTGCTTGCTTCCAAGTGTCATCCTCACTGCACTGAGCTCCTCCTTGTTAAAGGCCTGCCACCAGGCCTGTCACACCTAACAAGGCTGATTGTGGCCGTAGGAATTCCTTAAATCTGCTTTCCTGGTCGGCAGTGGAAGAGGCATTGCTCAAAAGGAGGCATTTCTTTCCACAACTAGAAGAACTAGATGGTAGATGCAGGGGGAGGCAAAGCCATGGCTCCAACTATTTCCAGCTTCTTTATTGGGTGACTAGCAGCACCAACCAGGAACCGATCAGGTAAGTGCAAGGACCACAGCTACATTTAGATCCTCATAGAGGACCCAAGTGGGATCCTTGTGTCATTCCCTCTTCTGCAAATCCACATAGTGGTTGGACAGCTTATCTTCCATAGTTAGGCTGTGGGATATCTTTATAACTTAAGCAGAACAAACTGGGAAGTATAGTGGGCTGCTTTGTGACAGTTGTCAGTAATGGAAATAGAAAAGGAATAAGGTAAATCTCTGTAGTGGAAAAGAATGGGAGAGGGAAACTCCACAATCCTCTAAGAAAATGTAATGCCCTGTTCTTGTTATTCAGTGGTAGCTACATCAACATCAGATATACAAAATCATTTATGAAAAAGAATCTTTCATCATGAAAGTGGAGGTTTACATTTTCATAATTGAATCACATTGTAGAACTTTCATATAAACCATGACATATACTCTCAAGTTACTGCATGGCAAACACAATGTAGTGACCATAAATATTTGATGTCAAAGGCATCAGGTTCAATATACAGAATAAAAAATGATGTATCCTCATGTGAAACAGATGTTGCCAAAGTACGTTCAAAGGATTATCCATATGTGAATATGATCTGCTCCTCCCACAACACACACTCACACACCACCAACAGCTACTTAGGGGGTCTTGTTAATGATACTTATTATTGTAGTTGTATTGGAAGCATGGTGTGAATCATCAACCCCTTTAGGGGTGAGTGAAGACTTCAAGTCACCATCTGAATTCAATCCTTGGCAGCTCTCTGTTGAGATTGTGACTAGAAGAGTAAACTAAGGCAAAATAGCATGGGGAGTTTTGTGTGTGGTACGAACACTTGTGCCCTATGAACTGGACTGAGTTCACCGTGTTATTCTCTGTACATATCTATAGGATCATTTTTCTTCAGTGATTCTATCCATCAATCTCAGAAACCCTTCTCCCTCAGTGACAATATCCACATGCTAAGCCAGGAAGTGAAGCTGCTGTAGCACAGCAGTGCAATGGGTCAAATTTATCCGTGCTCTAATTCCAAAGAAGTTAATAGAGTTACAGTGGGGATATATTTGTCCCAGTGTTCTTTTACATTGTTCCATCTGGTCTTTCTCTTGGGTTTAAAATATATTATGAGCCAGATCTTCAGCTGGTATAAATCAGTCTGCCAATGTGTCAATAGAAATTCATTTCGGCATCCATATTCTAATGATTTTGTGCACCATTATTTTCCACTCCCATATGCAACAACTGTATCTGTTAAAATATTTTTAAGAGAGACAAAGTGGGTGAAGTAATATTTTTTATCAGATTAACTTTTGTTGGTGAGAGAGACAAACTTTTGAGCTACACAGAGCTCTCAGTTCATAGGGCACAGGTATTCACATCACACACAAAATTCCCTGTACTATTTGGCATGAGTTTATTCATCTAGTCACAATCTCAGCAGAGAGACCAAGGACTGAATTTAGATGGTGACTTGAAGTCTTCACTCACCTTTGGAGGCAGCCCTGCAGGTCAGTTTTGAAGCCTTTTTGCCATGCAATGTTTGGAGAAGCTTGCACTGCCTCAGTCCATACTGTACCTGGTCTAGAAATAAGCTGACACTATTTTCCCAATATATGGATTTGATAGTTTTCTCTAGCACTGAATTCATTTTCTAAAACAGTGAAGTAATGGCTCTTTTCAGCTCTAGCGTTTATCAAGTGCACTAAGAGAAGTTGGTTCAATGAAAGATGTTACTTCACCCACCTTGTCTCTCTAATATCCTGGGACCAACGTGACTATAACCACACGGCAAAAAATATTTTAAAGACAAATAGCTCAAAAATATGCACTGTTTAATCTGATCTTCAAATAAGTATGATTGCAAATGATGGAGGAAAATATTTAGTTTCAACAGCCATGGAAGAAAGAAATATCAAAAGAAAACAAACATTAGAAGTTACGTCAACACTAATAGTAAAGGCTGAAAACAACAGAAGACATAGTAAAAGACAGCGACAAATGAGAAGTAACAGCTGACAGAGAAAATGGAATTTGAGAAATTCACAGAGTAAGAGAAATGAGGATTTCCAGAGCGTTTGATATATGTAGTATTATGTCAGTGCTCTAAATATATTTCCTAGGGCTTTAAAGATGCCAGGACATTATTCATTATTTCATCTCAGAAAATGTATAAACCTTAACCCCTTAACCCCACCCTCTGCATCACAACACACTGACTTTGGATTTCCTACAGGTCCTTACCCTATCAAAGAGAAAAGAGTTTCAGTCTCCTTGCCACCAGCTCAAGCAATTCCTGGAGGATAATCAGCAGAGTCCACTAATGTCAAGATATCTTTACACATGGCCTTCGAGGGAGCCATAACATGAACCTCTGTGCAGCTGGCAGAGGGGCTGATTTGGCAGCATTTGATTTCACAGAACTTGAAAGACTGACATCTCAGCCAAGCGGTGCCACTGCTGAGTCACGCAGCCTCCTCCCTCGGCGTCTGCAGAGCAAGGCTCTTAAGACAAACAGTGCAGTTTACAGGCAACTGCAAATCAGCTGTGCTAAAGATTGTGACTACCCATTCCTAATCCAAACACATATGAAGTGTGATATAACTGCAAGCAAAAACTGCGTTGATATGTTTCCATTAAAACAGCTTCAGAGGAAAAAACATACTGAGTTGAGAAACAGGTTAATTCAGGATATGCGAGTTCACAATATGTTTATTGTTAGTTACAGTACCTTTAAACAGCTGGTTAGCAACAGCGGTGGCTATTCAGTGGCATATGTGAAAGGAGTTAGATGGTCTCTGTCATTTCCCAGTGTGCAAAGTAATTTTTTTTTAATTTCATCATGAGCTGGATTGTGTGCAAAAGTGAGAGGGTACTCACATAAAATGCTTCCCTGTATGTGTCCTTCACTTAGGCGCTGCTGAATTGCAGCCCTTGTAGCTATCTGTGCAAGAGCTGGAACCACAAGACACCCTGAAGGAGGGTACAGAGAAGTTGAAGCCATAGCCTTTTCCGTCCACACTGACTGCACACATTTAAGAGGTGGAAAAATAACTACGCTTCCCAGTACTCCTTAGAGTTCAAGCAGACATCCTTGAGACACACTGGCTCTTAGAGCTCCTGCTGGGTATATACAGCTCCTAACCATCCCAACACAGGGCTGTGGCGATACGATACAGAGTCATATTAGCATCATTCAATAATACTATTATCACTGATGCAAAAAGCCACAACCACAACTGGCACTAATTCACACCACTGTTTCTGTCTCGAAAGAGAGTTCCAGGGCATGGAACTATGTTCTTATCCTTCATAGGAATGATCCCTCCAGCTCAAGATTGAGGAACAGTGGCTGGACAGAGTGAGGAAGTTTCCCTGCTACTCTCTGTGCTAGGTGGAAAGAGAGGACTTCACTCTCCAGGGTTATTGATCCAGTACTGTTCAACACCACTAAGTTCTCTCTCTCTCGCTCTCTCTCTCAGACACCCACAGAGCCAACTGCTCTGTAGCGTACATTAGCAGCAGGTGTAATTTTTAATGGTACAGGAAGGGAGGTCAGGACAAATCTTTGTCCTACTGGTCCAATGGCAAGCAGACAAAAGGAGAAGCTGTTCTCTCTTTTTTATGCATTAATTTATTTATTTACTGCTTTCTGTGAACAGCTTGACTGGCAGACTAGAGCATAATCCTGTTCACAGTTAATATGCAGTAACAGGATTGAGAAAAACTGACTTAAGCGGCTTTCATCTGGGTCAGGACACATCGATACCATATTTAAAGATATACTTTCTGTTCTCAAGAGCAAAGATAAATGACTCAACATCAGGCTTTCAAACGAAAACCCCTCAGGGACACAGCGACTTAATTATTAGACTGAGTGACACAGTTTTCTCCCACAGACTATGTTTGCTTTCCTTACAGGTGACAGAGTGGTGTGAGTCTGTCAGTGAAACTGCTTTTCCTCCCTTACAAAATGTGGTATACAACCACATTTGAGCTTGATTTGCAGAGGTGCTGATCATCCAAAACTCCAACCGAAGTCAATGTGAGCTAGTGAGCATGTCAGAAAATGAGGCCACCATACATTTCTATTTCCCAAAGTTTCACTGTCATCTGTTGGCAGAAACTGAACCACACTCATACTATGGGACTTGTGTCCCATTACAGCCACATGCCACAAGAATGGCTATTTCAGCATCTTGGATTTTTATCACTCAGACATGATTCTCTCTGATAATAACATGGAGGTTGTGGGGGGAGTCTTCATTTGTTTTTACTGCAATGACATTAATAAACTCCAGCAAGCTCATGTCTTTCAGTTCCGGACTTCCTGCATGATGATAGAACTGAGGGATTTCTTTCTTTTTTTTCTTTTCGTTTTTATAGATTGATAGATTAGATTGGCATCCTTTCATCTGTGTTTTGCATAATCTTTGGCAGTTATTACAAATACGTGTGTCTTGGTTGGGAGCTGCTTGCTTCCTACAAGTGCTTTTCTCTTCAAGCTGTAGGAGCTAGTTCCTGTCATGGACTTTGATACCTTGATGGAGACGATGGCACCATTTGTTATGATCACTTGCTAAGGTTTTCGGGGATGCAAGCTTGATAAACTAGAATTTTGGTCTTGATAGTAAGTTTTGAGTTGTTCCATGCTCTTTTAGTTAGTCTATTAAAGGTGGGGGCAACCTTTCCATTGTGAACATTTAGTTTTTCATCCAGTGAGAGGTTGGTAGTCACTGTAGAACCTAAACTCCTAAGCTTTTGGAGTACTTGTAGCTGATTTGCATTTAAGTTAATTAAAGGATCTTGTGGAACTCCCTTTCCTAATACAACCTTTTTCTTAATGCTGATGGTGACAGCAAATGCCTGACAAGCCCTTGAAAGGCAGTCCATGAATTCCTGTAGTAGATCTTCATCGTGGGCTATAAAGGCAGCATCATCAGTGAATAGAAGTTCCCTAATTAGCACCTTTTTTACTTAGTCTTTTCCTTAAGTTGTGTGAGATTGAAAAGTTTCCCATCTGATCTTGTGTGGAGATACACTCCTCCATTTTTTACATCCTTAAACGCATAGTTCAGGAATACCAAAAAGATTCCAAAGAGTGTATGGGTAAGTACAAATCCTTGTTGGGGTTGTTGTTGTTTTTTTACCGTTCCAAACATTAATTATTTTAAAAAGAGAATAGTAGAAAAAATAAAGGCTGTAATAAAGTAGATAACTTTACCTGTCCAGTTTAAAGCCTTAACAAGCTTTAAAGAACCCTTAATATCAATATTGCATAGTTTGAATTATAAAACATCCGTATTAGACGTTTGCTTTGACTTTGATCCTAGAGTCTTAGAACCAAATTCAGCCCTGGCAGAAGCATAATGAAGCCCTGGCTTCAGAAGTGCTGAACCTGCTTAAATCAGGGTTGAATTTTGCTCTTAGGCCATTTTCTTCCAGGAGTTACATTGGCACATTATAATGGAGGTCCATTCGTTAGATACAAATACAAGAGCCAGGTAATTTTATGGAGAATTGTCAAGCTTATCAGTATTATTAGAGGATAGACAATAATGATCAGATCTGTCTTCCACTGAAGTCAGTAGGAGGCTTTCCAATGACTTCAGTGGAAATTGGTGATGTGAATAACCACTAGTCACCTGACCAAGATAGCTGCCCACACTCTACCTCTCTCCCCAACTTTGTATTCTGAAATACAGATTTTTTTATATATATATTATTGTAGTGCATGAGGCCAGAACCACTCATGGACCAGACTTCACTCTGCTAGGTGCTGAACAAACACAGAACCAAAATATAGTGCCTGCTCCCAAGAAATTTACAATTTAAGATCATCCCCCTGCAAAAAACCAAAACACTTTAGAAAGGATCAAATCATAAATTTTTAACACTTATCTGTGATTAATTAGGGGAAAACAAACTTTTTTAAAAAATTAGCAAAAATGACATGTACCATTGTCATTATTGGGTGAAATTCTGGCTCCATTGAAGTCATGGCAAAACTCCTATTGACTTTAATGACACCAGGATTTCACACGTAATTTCCTGATAGTATTATAGTTTTCAAAATGTCAATTCCATGTATCCTTATTCCCTTAATTACCTGGAGCCTGTTTCTGACCCCTGCTTCTGTTGCTGAAGTTTCTTATTCACAATGAGTAGTCCCACTGAATTCAATGGGAATTTTTGTATAGAAGATTGTATTCAGCATGAAAAATGGTAGTAAACTGTCCCCATGGAAAATATTTATTTTTCAGAGCTCTGATACATTTGGTATACAAGAATCTCCTCGTACTAGCCTCAGTATGTTATCAATTTGCAATCAGTAAGTTTTGTCCTTGTCACTGGATTTTATTAAACCAAGTCAGATTATTTCTGATAACAACTATTTACTAGAAATATTAATAACACTTCCAAATTAGCTAACATGAAATTTGCCTTTATATTTCCAAATAAATAAAACCTTCAGGCAATGTCCTTCTAAAATAATCTGCATGGACTTTGGCAAGAACTTCTGTCTAGCTGAAAACTTACCATACGGCAGAATACTTTTATAGGATAAGGACTTTCAGTTCTTTCATTTCCCCTTTGCTACAATCTATTGCAAAGGCTGGAGTTTAAAATAATCTCAAATCTGTGTAGTTAAATTAAACAGTCATTTTGTTTTGCAAAGTTCTTTGATGGAATTGTTCAGGTGGAAATGGAGGGTCAGCTGTCAAGAAGAGTCTAAGATTTCTGTGTTGCACTATGTTGCGTACTGAATACTGTGCTGGAATCTCAGGCTATCATTTTAAGGGCATGTCTACGTTTCAGCTGGGAGATGTGATTCCTAGTTCTTATAAATGTATCTGCACTCACTCTCCCTAGCCACACAGGTGGCTGCATGGGCTAGCCATCCTGAGTACAGTCCTGCCTGACTCCTTAGGTATGTACTTAGGTGGCTAGCCCAAGCCATTGCCTGTGCCGGCACAGACACACTGCTATTTTTATGTTCTATCTCGACCAGAGCCAGTGTGGGTGTGCCTTCATGAACTGGGAATCATAGAATCATAGAAGATAAGGGCTCAAAGGGCCTCAAGAGGTCATTTAGACCAACCCTCTGCTCAAAGCTGGACCAACCCCAATTAAATAATCTCAGCTGCACCTTTAAAAGCCCTAAGGATGGAGATTCCACCACTTTCCTAGGTAACCCATTCCAGTTCTTCATCACCCTCCTAGTGAAAAACTTTTTCCTAATGTCCAACCTAGACCTCCCCCACTGCAACTTTAAACCATTGTTCCTAGTTCTGTCATCTACTACCACTGAGACCAGCCTAGCTCCATCCTCCCTGAAACCCCCTTTCAAGTAGTTAAAGGCTGCTATCAAAGCCCCCCTCATTCTTCTCTTCTGCAGACTAAACCAGCCTAGTTCCCTCAGCCGCTCCTCATACATCATGTGCTCCATCCCCAAAATCATTTTTGGTGCCCTTCACTGGACTCTCTTCAATTTGTCCACATCCTTTCTGTAGTGGGTGGCCCAAAACTGGACACAATACTCCAAATGTGGCCTCAACAATGCCAAAAAGAGGGGAATAATCACTTCCGTGATCTGCTGGCAGTGCTCCTGCTAATGAAGCCCAGTATGCTGTTAGCCTTCTTAGCAACAATGGCATGCTGTTGACTCATATCTGGCTTTTTGTCCTCTGTAACCCCTACATCCTTTTCTGCAGAATTGCTACCTAGCCAGTCGGTCCCCAATCTGTAGCAGTGCATAGGATTCTTCCATACTAAGAGCAGGAGTCTTGTTGAAACTATCAGACTTTTTTTTGGCCCAGTCCTCCAATTTGTCTAGATCACCCTGTATTGCTACCTATTTCTACCCTATTTCAACCTTCCAGGGTATCTACAACTCCCCCCAGCTGAGAGTCATCTGCAAACTTGCTAAGGGTGCAATCCACCCCATCCTCCATATCATTAATGAAGATGTTGAACAAAACCAGCCCCAGCACTGACCCGTGGGACACTCTGCTTGTTACTGGCTGTCAACTAGACATCGAGGTGTTGATCACCACCCATTGAGCCCAATGATCTAGCCAGCTTTCTATCTATCTTATCGTCCATTCATCCAACCATACTTCAACTTGCTGATAAGGATACTATGGGAGACCATGGGGGAATCAAGCCTCCCAACTCAAATGTATACTTTGGGGGTGGGTGGGAGGAGAAGAGGTGTGTGAATGTGCCTCTCTGCCTTGGGGAATAACCTGCTTGTGTTTTTCTGTTTTGGGGGATTTGTATGTTATCATTGTGACAGCTAAGAAAATAAATGGTGTTACACTGCCTTCCCTCTAGATTATTTTGTTTTTATCTAACTTCTCTGTGTGTGTGCCGTGAATATAACAAAGTAAGTGTACAAAATAAAAGATTTGAACTGTACTTTCTCAGAGTTTTCTTCTAGCTTCTCAAGCTCACCTCTCTCTTTAAGTGGTCTCCGAGAGCAGAATTCACAGTCCCTCTTAATGATTAGTTGGATGGCCACCAGTTCAGAAATTATTCCATAACCTAAAACATCTTCAGTTTAAATTTTCCTTTTCTTAATTTTATCCCTTTTCTTTCATGCTATACAGTTTACAGATTACTTTAAACCCCAACCTTTTTCACAGTTTGTAGCAAAGGCAAAGGAAAGAATTAAAAGTCTTGATCATTATTAATACTTCTTGAAAGTATCCTGCCATATGTTATGTTTTTGGCTGGACATTACTCTGAATTATACCTACTTTACTATGATTAATATGTCCACTGCCTCATATGTGAATAGAGCTTTCCAACATTTGTAGATTTATAGCCCATCTTACTCATTGCTTAGTCATATATTTGCCTCATCACTGTGTATATATTTGCTTTGTTATACGGTGCATATTTAAGTCTTTTACGCTTTCTTCATAGGTCAGTTCCTCCAGTGTCCAATCATTTTAGGGGGAGTTTTCTGAACCTCCCCCAATTTGTCTTTCTTGTAATGAGGTGCAGAGATCTGAGCTTTTTATTCCAGAACATTGCATCAGACATATACAGAGATAAGTGATTTGCCCTGTTCACTAACAATTTAAAGACAGGTCCACAATATAAAAACATGGCACAGGGGATTCTAAGTCTGTGTGTACTGTTTTTGTCATATAGTATATGTACTGTAGCTTTACTGAACATATTGGAATTTATCATAAGATAACTGTGAGGTAAATTATCACTCTCGAGTGGCATATCTGCTAGTGAATAAGAACATATACTGAATATTAAATTCCATTCCTCAGTCAGTGTTGACACTCCATATTCAGTTTACCTAACTTCCTATCTTTAAATGTGTTCTTTTGTTAAAAACCCTCCAAGAGGTGTAGTTGCTACAATATGTTGAAGAAACTATTCTTTTAGAGGAGGCCCATAAAGGTACATGTAAAAAATAAAGTAGAAAAATAAGCACAGACTCTTTAGGTACTCTTCCTGTTTGCATATTAGAAACTATCATTGTTGCCAACTGTCACGATTTTAGTGCTAGTTCACTATAATTGTTGTCTTTCTTAAAACCCCAGCTCCTGGAGTCAACTGATTGTAGGACAATCTCAGCTCTCTTTCTTTCATTCTTTCTTTTTAAACAAAAATTTCGAGCCCTCATGGTTGTGGAGAAAAGCTTGAAAATGTGCTTCCTAAGAGCACCGTGAAGGCATAGAAAACAGAAAGCAAATAAAAAGAATCTGAAATGAATTTTTAATAATTGCCATGTTTAAGCCAGTTTCATGATTTTTGAGGCCTGACTCATTATTTTTAGAATGCTTGGAGTCGGCAATACTGAGATATAAGCATGTGTTGTTGTAAATGGGTGGTGTCCTCATCCCACTCCAAAGAAAAACACCTATAGATTCAAAACGGTATCTTTCTTGGGGCCTGATTTACTTATAAAAAGGTAATTCTGGAATAACTATATGAAATACAAACCCAAAGGCTTCTCTTTAGGTTTGGATGCTCCTATGATTTTTACTTTCAGGATTTGTCTTTCCCAAATGTTATCTTCCTGTGCTCAAGGCCTATTCCCACTTCCTCTGGATTGGTAATGAACCAGTTGCACACCAAAGTCAGCAAAATCCATTTAAGAGGGCAGGGTGCCAGAGGCAAACATGTCCAGTTTGTTACAATTTCCTACGCATAATAAAATATCATCCTGATACAACTTGTTCTTTAAGGCTGAAAAATAAATTCATCTTACTATCCACAGCCTGCAGTTTATTGTAAACGTATATGCATTGCTGTGGTCCATTTATGCAGCCATTGGTCATAGGCTTAAGCCTGGTCTACACTGGCAATGGAGGTCAACATAACATCGCTTCCGTCAACCCCCTAACATATGTGTCTCCACTGGCACGTAAGTTCCGCCGATCTAAATCACAGTAAAAGTTGATCTAATAAAACCACCTCTGCGTAGCACTGATGTCAAATTTTATGGGTTGCATTGGTGTCAGTGTAGGCAGAGGGCAACATAAATCGATGCCATTGGCCTCCAGGAGGTATCCCATAATGCTCTGTTGTGACCTCTCTGGACATTTGCGCTCTGATGTAGTGTGGCCATGTAAACAGGAAATAGCTTCTCCCATCAAGTCCCTGGAAATTCTGAATTACCATTTCTGGTTTTGACAGCATGGCGAGAGCTTTGTAGCTGAACCGCTCATGGCGACTGCATGGCCCAAATGCGCTCCAGCATAGAGTAAACCAGAGGTCTCGGATCTCATTGGTCTGTGGGGTGAAGAGTCTGTTCTGGTTCAGCTCCGAGCCAGCAAAAGAAATTTAGATATCTACGAGAAGGTATCTTGCAGCATGTTGGAGATGGGGCACAACAGGGATGTGCAGCAGTGCCACATTAAGATAAAAAAGCTGAGAAGGCTTATCAGAAAGCTAGGGAAGCTAACAGCCATTCAGGCTACATGCCCAAAACGTGCTGCTTTTACGAGGTGCTACATGCGATTCTCTGCGGTGACCCCAACACTGTGCCACCATGCAGCATTGAAACCTCTTCAGAATCCCAGTCCAGAACACATTAGGAGAATTCAGTGGACGAGGTGGATAAGGATGAGGAGAGCAGGGTGCAGGAGAGAGGAGTATTCATTCTCCCTGAGACCCAGGATCTGTTGGTTATCCCAGAGCAGCTCTGCCACACACAGGACAGCGGGATGGATTGAGATGCTGGGGAAGGCACATCTGGTGAGTGTGCGTGGCAAATCTTTTTTTTTTGTGCAGTTATGTTCCCATTTTTTCTTAAAAAATATTGTGTTTTTGAAGGGAGGGATTTATTGGATGGTGGCAAACTTCAGTGCAGGGTTACTCCCAGAACAGACTACTTATGTGCAGAGGTATGCTCCAAGAATCCTCAGTGGATATCTCAAGGAAACTTTCGTGTACGTAATCTGTTAACCTTTGCAGGTTGTTTCTGGGGAGGGCAGCCTTATTTCTTCCACCATGGTAGGAGATTTTACCCCGGCACTCTGCTATTAAATGAACAGGCATCATCACAGAATACAGCATAGCAGCATAAGTCCAGGCCTGTACCCTGATACTTGTAGCAAATCTTCCCTTTCCATGTGCATTACACTCAGGAGACTGATAACACACGGTCACCTAGGGAAGATGGGGCAAGTTTAAAGTACCTGACACCTCTGCCATGGCCGGTGTCATTGTGCACCACCCCGAGACAATTCCTAATTCTGGTTTTGTTGCTATGGGTTGGGACAGTGATTACCCTATATTTTCTGCTGTTACACTTCACTTGCAGCATCCTCTGATCTTTGTTTGCCCACGTCCTCCCAACCCAGTCTTTGGGATGTTGCAGGGGAGCTCAGGGATCCCTCTTTTTGCTCAAGTGTGTATTGTGGATTTTAGTGCTAATCATAGGCACGCGCAGCACATTTCATTAGATTGTGCACATTTCTTTTTTTTTTTAAAGGTGAGTGGGACTCACGGTGGAGAAATCCCATGGCAAAATGAAATTCGGTGGCACAGTAGGAGAGTGGGACCCATGGTGGACAGTAACGCCGCGAGATCTCACGTTCCCACGCGCTGATGCGAGATCTCGCAGAATTTTACTCTCCGCTGAGAATCCTACTCTCTGGTGGCAGCACACGAAAGGCTGGAGCAAAAAGATTCATGGGCTGCATCCGGCTCGTGGGCTGCATGTTTGACATCCCTGCATTAGGGCGTGCCTGGGCACACCCCGTGCGCACACCTATGGTGCTAGTTAAGCCTCTCCATGATGGATGTAAGAGCCCCTTGCTCACCATGTCTACTTCGGGTCAGCTAACAATGGCAACTTTGTGCTTTGCTTATCTTACAGTCAACACTTCGGACTTCAGCCCACCTTGCAGAACTGCTTCTGAAAGACTTTCCCAGGTTAAGAAGTGGGGAAAAAAATGTGGGATGACATATTTAGTGAACTAATGAATGCTTCCATGGCTGTTGACACAGAGCTCAGAACCTGGAGTCGATCCTTGTCTGAAAAACTAGCTGTGGGCCTGGAACCCAGAAGATCAGCATAGAAGCAGGAGCGTGATACACAACAAGAGATGTTGCTTATTATGAGAGATCAGTCCAACATGTTGAGACATCTGGTAGAGCGCCAGAAAGAGCAGCAGCTGGACAGACTCCCTCTGCAGCCCCTCCACAATGATCCACCACCTACCACTTTGTCATCAGCCCCCACCCCCAAGTGCTCTAGGAGGAGAATAAGCAGGGTGCAGGATGTGTTGCACTCCACACCGGTGGAGGAGAGCAGAAGGACTTGACAGCCCCTTTAAGAACTGCATGTAACCACAGTTGCTTGCACAGTGACACTTTACAATGTTAACTTATCCTCCTTTCCCCCCACTGAAACGGGTCACAAGTAAAACTTTGCAGATGTTTAAAAAACATCTGTCTTTATTCATTCATATCTTGGGTGGGGAAAGAAGGAGAGAGGGCGGGAATGGAAAATAGAAAGGCACAGCAGAGACATAAATTCCTGTGGTTCATTGCAAAATCGATTTTTCTACACTTCCCGTAGGCGACGCGCTTTGCAGTTGCCTCTGAGCGTAGTGCTGGAATCTGGCTGCTCAATATTTGTGGCCAAACTACCCACCTCCATGGCCCAAACCCAGGGAAACTTTTCTCCCTTTGTTTCACACAAATTATAGAGCATACAGCATGCAGACATAACTGCTGGGATGTTCTCTTCACTGATGTGAAGTGTAGTGAGTAGACATCTCCATCTGGCCTTTAAACACCCAAATGCACATTCCACCATTCTGCACTTGCTGAGCCTGTTACTGAAACACTCCTTCTCACTGTCATGTTCCAGGTATAGGGCTTCATTAGACAAGGGAGAAAGGGGTAGGCAGGATCTCCCAGGCTCACTATTGGCATTTGAACATCTCCTATATTTATCTTTTGGTCAGTGAAGAAAGTGCCTGCCTGCATCTTACTGAACAGACCAGAATTCCATCATGCACCTTTCCAGACCATCCCACACTGATGTCGGTGAAACATCCCTTCTGATCCACAAGGGAATGCAACACCATTGAGAAGTATCCCTTTCAGCTTATGTACTCTGTGGCAAGGTGGTCAGGTGCTAGGATAGAGATATGCATGCCATCTATTGCCCCCACCCCACTGTTTGGGAACCCATTCTGGCAAACCTATCCACTGTGTCCTGCACATTTCCCAAAGTCAGTACCCTGCGTATCAGAGTCTATTAATGGTCCTTCACACTTGAATCACAGCAGCTCTAAAGGTGGATTTTACAACTCTGAATTGACTCCCATTTGACTGGTAGAAGTCTAGGGTTGCCAGCTTCCACAAAACGATTGCCACTGCTTCTCCACTGTCAGAGCTGGTCTCAAGTGAGTAGTCACATGCTTCAGGGCTTGGGACAAAGTTAAAAGAAAGTGGCCTTTCACATACGAAAGTTCTGCAGCCACTGCTCATCATCCCACACCGTCATAACAATGCGATCCCACGAGGTGTTAGTGCCGTTATATACGGCGCTGGTGAGACCCCACCTG
>ML675601.1:19045445-19057711 GCA_007922155.1 Mesoclemmys tuberculata
TAGGGTTTTGTGGCCTGCCTTGTGCGGGAGGTCAGACTAGATGATCTATTGGTCCCTTCTGACCTATGAGTCTATGAGTCTAATTTCCTCTGATTTCCTCTGCAGTGTAGACATACCCTTATTGATTTTATCTCATGGCAGAAAAGAAGTTGGACCCTTTTTACCAGGATGCAGTGACAACAAACGATGTGCTATGGCTGTGCCTTTCTAACAAGTCTTTTTAAGCTGGCAGCCCCAGTGATGTGATACAGTGCAGCTCCGTTGCAAGTTTGGTCTTTTTGCTGGATATCTAGAGACATGCGAGAAGTCAGAATTCTGACTGAGGCCTTTGGGCTTTGCAAGAAGGGCATTAGCATCACTAATATAATGGAAATTACGCTAGTACAATAAGAAGTTTAGCTCTGTGGTGCCTGTTGCCAGATTTACTCGAGGGACCCCTGATGTAAATGAGACCTCTGTTTGCTATTCTCTCTGGACTGCTGTTGAGTAACTGCCTCAAAATCAGTATTATTATCCTCTCTGGTACGACAGCAGGTGAAGAAATCCAGCTTCCACACTGCCGTGAATATTCAGATTCATCTTCATGAATACAAGCTATAGCTGTTCAAGGGGAGGAAAAAATGCTGTTTATTAGAACTTGTTAAAGATTTAACTTTATATGAAAAAAAAGTATTTGCCTCATCATTTTATGCTTCCATGCGAGCTCATCCATCATGCAACTGTTCTGCAGAACCCTGCTTCCTGAGATAGAGAGGGACGGAGAAATAAAACAAATTCTCACACCCGTACAAAAGCATATTTCTGGTCCATATATATTAGCAAGATAACGTCTTGCACTGATTCCTTATTAGGCAGGCTGCAGCACTAAAGTGTTATTCATGAAGCTATGCATAATGATAAAAGCAATCTACCTGACAATATTGTGGGCAAGTAAATGTGGAAACAGAGTGGGGAAAAGTGTTTCATTGCTTTATGATGCAAAAAAAATTGTTTTCAGCCTATTGGTCCTTGAAAGACAGATGGTTCTAATGTGGAAAGTTCCACTATATAAGCACATTCTTTCCAAGCAAAGTGTAGCTTGAACCACCAGAGGTTTTAGGGCCACTCTGGCTCCCATTTCAGCTGGGTTACTACAAATGTTTTGAGTTCTGGCCAACTGCAGCCAAGAAGAATGAAATGTCACATGGGCAAAACATAATCTCTGCATTCGCAGAGATGCCTGATGTGGATGCTATTTTGCTTTCTTCCTCTTAATGTTCAGGGCTAAATTCACAAGCTTCATTCTGAATTATTAAAGAGTTTAAAGACAATATGCCTTGGATAGATTTGGAAGAATGCAAAAAAAAGTCTATCTTCTACTCCTAACTTCTTTGCTGGCTAATGAATGGCTATGAAAATAATAATAAATCAATAAATAAAATTATATATATATATATAATTTATAAATATAATAATAGTAATAATGATAATAATAAAAGAAACGTTAGCGGCTCCTGAAAAAGATTCATTTTTCAGCTAGCTTCCATATTTTTATTGGAATAAACAAGGTCCTAGAAACTGCCAATATGATATTGCTCTTCAGTTATAAAAAGGACATATCTGAGCTTTCTTCTCTTTTTTTTTGAAGGGCTGATATCTGTCTGACTGGCAGACAGAGCTTTACAATTTAGTGTATCTGTGCCATCTCACTCACAACATAAGAAACTCTTTATGTCAATTCAGCCTAAGGCAGGTACTTGCTTCAGCTGGTATAAGTCTAAGGTAACACTCAGTCTTTAAAAAATAATTAGGAGTCATAATTAGCAACAGATCATTTATATTAGTACAAATAATGCTTCACTTCATCTCTCTTGTTTCTCTCCCCAAAATAATGATTAGGTGTGATAAAATATTATAAACGATAGTGGGATTTTGTCAGGAAAATATTTTTGTCTTTGCTTGTTAAGGTTATCACAGGTTTAATCTCAATTGTGAAATTCATAATAGTCATTAAAAACATTCCTAAAATCTTTCCTTAGGGCCAGATCATCCCCTCCTGTGGTAAAAGCTGTGGGAGGCAATCTCTGCAAGTATCTCCTTGTGGTGATCTACACACATTGTCCAATCAAAGGGCAGAGTTTGGCCACCATTCTTGGGGGACAAGGCTGTGGAGCCTTCTTCCAAACCTGGTGGACCCCAGATTTCCAGGAATGGTCGAGGCCATCTCAATAGAAGTTTTGTGCCAGGCTCTGGCTCCCAGCAATCTCCTAGCCATATCCCTCCCTGACAGTGAACCTCCACCAGAAACTACTACTGGCTATTGTTGCCCCTTTGGGGATGGGGCTTCACTGAAAATATAATACAGTCCAGTGCTGTATGATGTTCTCCAGGAATTCTGCATGTTGCCGGAAAGGGGATAACATGCATCTTTCCTAGCCCTACTGCCGTTCTGGCCACTCCTTCTTCTGGCCCATTGAATTTCCTTCCTTCTCTGGCAAAGATCCTATAGACACAAAGAGCCTTCTGGGGTAATAATGGAGTAGGGGATGGCTGTAAGACAGTACTGTAGAGGCAGGTGACCTCTCCTTCCTCACAAGAGCAGGGAGATTGATGTGTGAGAATCCTCTGCACAACACTTATCAGGGGGCTGCTCAGGGCCTCAAATGTACTCATTTGTTTCGCCTTGATTTCAATGAGAGTTTGTCTGAGCAAGATCTGGGTGAGGCCTAAAACCTAGTGGTGTTTTTACCTCATTTTATTTGTTCTGCAATAGAAATGCTGAGGTAGGTGCACTGTACGCACATGCAGTTATTGGTTATTTACCTGCTTATTTAATCATTTTAGTTTATTTCTCATTACAAATTTGAATGGAGCATAATGACTGTGAAAAAAGAATGATCCATTTTTCACTCCCCTTCCAGGTGGGCAGGTCTTAGAATTATTTCTCATCATTAAGTAAAAAACATTTTACATTTGGCTGGCACAACAGTGACACAGGATCTCTCCACAGCTGCTTCAAAGGCAGCTAGAAATTGAAAAGCTTTCAGTGTGGGAAACAAGAGTCAATATCATGACATTAATGGGAGTGAGGTGGGTAAATCCCCAAGGTTCGAGGTAAGAATATGCCTTATTCAGCATCAAATTAATAGCCAGCATTTTGCTTCTTTCCCATGGCAACTATGAAATGGCACAGGAGTGCAGAACAACCTTGTAAGGCAGATTGTGTGCTGGGGACCAGGGGGAGGCGGATGTTAGGGGAAAACAATGGTTTATATTTTAAATTCACTCCATATGCGGAACTCCAATGCAAGATCAGCACAAAGATTGAAGCGAGGTTATAACCTATGTGATAATAATCAGTAGACATTATTGAAATGCATAGAGGCCATTCTTATATATCCCCCATGCACTACTCTTTCCTGCCAGGTGAGACCATGTATAGCAATGGAGAATCCCTCCAGGAATGGGCTGTGCAGTTTATAATGATGGCTATTAACTATAGGTTCTATATTCCCAGGAGAAGGTGCATATCCGAGGCCAGGGAATCAAACTGATTTACTACAAAATTTGCCTCAAAAGATCAAGCAAGACTTTCTATTTAGCATACCTCATAGCGTGTCACCACTAAAAGAATGCATTGTGATATGATCTGCAGAAGGTAGCACAAATCAGAAATAGGGATTGGCTTATGGAAATGTAAACAGTCAGGAAAAAAAAACAATTTAATATGCAAATACTATATAATTTATTATTTATTGATGGCCTAGGAAAAAGGAAATTACTTTTCCAGCTCTATGCTACAGAGTTACAATACGTGCATTTTTACCTTGTGTGCCCTAGTAGATAGATCGCCAGACTGAGGCTCATGACACCTGGGTTCTATTCCTGGCTCTGCCATTGGCCTTCTGGGTGACCTGGGCAAGTCACTTCAATTCCCTGTCTCTCAGTTTCTCCATCTGTAAAATGGGGTGATGATACTGAGCTCCTTTGTACTATGAGATATCTACCAGTGAAAAGTGGTACATAAGAGCCAGGTATTATTGTTGTTATTGATTCCACTGAAGGGAAATAATTATGGAGCTCTGCGTTTGTGTGACATAGTATCATTGATTATTGTAAACAGAATTCCCCATGGAAACAGTGCCCTTGAATTTAGGGTAAAATTCTGGCTCAATTGATGTCAATAGCAAAATTTGCATTGTCTTAAATGGGGCCACGATTTCACCCTGAATATCCAGTACTTCTTCACTCTCAATGCCTTTTTCATTAGACCCAAAATATGTTACAAGCATTATAGCTAAACAGGGTAATTATCAGGAGAAAATAATGTTCATGTATTAACTGTTCATAGGCACAATGCTTATTAAAATGAGTTAGTATAAAATGGGAGCAAATATCTTTCAAATGGTGCTGTGTATAGCTTGCAAACAGGAGAACATCCTGCAGGTTGACGTAAAGATTAAAATTTACTAACCTGGCCAAAAGAAGTCAATTACATTTGTATAATTCATGACCAAAGCAAATCATTCATAAATATATGATTCATAAGAGCCATCCTCATGTTCTTCTAATTAATCTGAATTACACTTACCTGTTATACTATAGCAATGCTCAACAGAAAAAAAGAAAGAAAAATAAAAAACCCAGATAAGAAGACAGATGAGGGGCAGAGGAAAAGATGTGAAAAGAAAAGGATTGAAGATTACAGATAGGGGGAGAAATGTTTCCTCCCCTGTTAACTGGAATGTCCTGGCAATGTCACAACTATGAGATTTTTATCAGTGCATAATCTTGAGAATTTTACTTGCCACTGGCTTTTACCCATCATCTGGAATCCAACATCTTTCCTTAGACATCTAATGATAAATTCCTT
The DNA here is from genome assembly GCA_007922155.1 of Mesoclemmys tuberculata. Classification (NCBI taxonomy): domain Eukaryota; kingdom Metazoa; phylum Chordata; order Testudines; family Chelidae; genus Mesoclemmys; species Mesoclemmys tuberculata. The sequence goes on from ML675601.1 coordinate 19,050,298, forward strand.
TAGTCTCACATACACCATGCCACTGAAATCCGTTTCTTTTCGGTGGTTCTGCAAACAGAACTGGAGGCAGAATTTGACCTCTCATCTCCTCTGATGAGTAATTGTGGGGAATAACACTGGCAGGAGGCCTGGTTTATCCCACAGGTTTTATTCTGGTATAAATATTTGGCTTAGGGAGTGTGTTTTTTTTTTTAATCAACATAGTTATAATGGTAAAACCCAACATTGGGCACACAGTTATATTGATACAAAAGCGCCTTATACTGCAATAGCTTATTTCCCTTCCTGCACCGTTACAACTGAATAAGGGGAATTATACCACTATAACACCACCATTACAATTAAAACAGTACAATCTATGGGTTTAGAACAGCCCTGAATAGCATCTGATAGTTCAGACGCTGTAATGCTGTCACTATTTTTTGATTGAGATGAGTATAAGTGTAAAAACTAAACAACCACCCCAAAATCCATTCTTCTTGTTGATACATAAAAGATGCCCTTGGGTATTCTTAACTCATGCATTCTTGACATTGAATACTGTCTTTGTTCACCAATGTAATGCATTGCAAGAGCATTCCTTTTAAAAACATCTGTGGTTTATACGATTGATATGTAAATTTAAAAATTCACGTTAAAATGCATAATTTTCTTTATCCTGTTTGTTTATTCACAAGTAATTTCTTATTTACCATTTCACAAAGAATATGTATTTTTTTAGAAACAAAAATATAAAATGCCCTGACTTTTATGACACATTTTTGTGTCACCTTCCACTAAGTTCACACACAGCATGATGATAGATTCATATGAAACTTGTGAAATGATTCACTTTGTAAAGGCCTTTGATACACTGTTTTCATATTTAAAGTGCCATAATCTGATATACAATGCAGTTGTAGCCATGTCAGTCCCAGGATATTAAAGAGACAAGGTGGATGAGGTAATGTCTTTTATTGGGCCGACTTCTGTTGTTGAAAGAGACAAACTTTTGAGCTACACCGAGCTTTTAGAAGAAGACCTGAAGATGAGCTCCATCTAGCTCAAAAGCTTGTCTCTTTCACTGAAGCTAATCCAATAAAAGATATTATCTCATCCACCTGGTCTCCCTAATAACCTGGTATAAACAGGTGGTAGATAGGTGCTATTGTCAATCTGGCCATACTAATATCATGCCAAGATTTGGCCCTTTCAAGATGGCTAAACATTTGTACCACGAGAAAATGTTTAAATCATATCTGCCCTACCATGCCTTCAAAATTTTGTCATCCTCTTGTTTCCAGGAACAGTCCTAAGTCTTTCAGACAGATCAAAAAGCAGTTACAGGAGCACAACATGCTTAACAGCTTCCTTTCGCCTGCCTGAATCCTTTTCTGCTCAACCCGCTGCATCCAGGGTCCTTTTGGAATCATAATGACGTTGCTGTAATAATAGCCATTTCCTGTAATATGTTGCAAAATCTGCTATGCTAGTTAGACTATAGATAGTTTTTCCTCCATCTTAAATATAATATATTCTTAATTATTTAATTCTGTAAGCAAACCTATTTGCCTTATCTCTCATTCCTTATGAAGCCCTTAAATGAGCTACGGTAAGGAACCCAGTAGTATTGTGGTTAGCACACAGTGAGGACATGTTTATTCCTCTGCTCATTTAAGCCTATTGAGGCTTCTGTTAAAGAGTTTTTAAAGACAAGTGAGGATCTCATCTTTTTGTTTACTGAAGTTCTTGAAAATCTCACCTTCCTTTGACTTTAATCTGATGTTAGCTGTTAACCTACTTGTGTTTATCAACAGCTCAAAATCCACTTTACTTCAGGGATGCTGTAAGAATCCACTCAGTCTTTCTGGGCTTCTGGGAAAGGAAAAAGAAAAGGTTTATTGAGCCAATTTTCCATAAACACATCCATTACTCTTGAAGTATTTCCTGTTACTGTGGGATATTTGTGCAAGTTACTCCTTGAAACAGTGCGTTATAAACAGAAAGGTGTTTATGGAGTGGGAAATCCTAAAAACAACCATGATGAAAATGTGCAGTTTCAAGGAAAATGGAAGTATGATTTAGCTGTTTCTCTGACTTTTTCCCTTTATAGGCCATCAATTGCTGGGACCATTTTTGTGTCCCTTTATTTTCTGCCATTTGCATTATAGTGATTGTTTTAGCCTCCCTTTGTTTGAACCAGTCTCTGACACCCATACTCACATTGAGCGGCTCCTTAGTTCACTAATAGTTTTGTTGACGTCAGTGGGAGATGTGTAAGTGTAGCAAACTCTGGCTTTTTGTTCTGTGGTGGCTTTTCTTCTCTAGCTGTGTCACAGGAACATAGGATTAGAGGAATTATCTTTGTTCCATCTCGTTTGGAATCTTCTCTGAATCAGAAGCCAGAGTCTGATGCTTCTGAGCAGAGGGAAACTAAATATGGAGATGAATGGGTCTCATAGGACATTTTTTTCTTTTTATGTCTTATCTTCTAAATTGTAAGTTCCCAAAACAGGGACTATCTTGATTCCCTGAGGCACGTTTTCTATATTGTATAAATAACAATAACCCAGCACTGTCTAGTTCAAAGTGAATCATGAGGGCCTGTAGGATCTGGTAGCAGTGTACTATGCCTGACGGTTCCTAACCCCCAGATCTTATTTATGCTATCTTCCGCCTGCCACCAGTCCTATTATCTTTCCTACAATCTCGGTAACCACTTCCAAGGGTCTTTTGGACCATCCCAATTTCCTTCCTGTCCTATGGTCCTTCATGGACATCAGTGGAGTCAGAAAGAAGCCTACCCTTATCCCCAGAAGCAGCAAGACAGGGAAGACCCCTCTTTCCTGATTGCCAGCCACTAAAACGTTAAGGATAATAAGTCTCGCATTCAGTTGCCACGGATTCCTTATAGGGTGTCCATGGCAGGAGGTAGTGAGTGAACTGTACAAACAGCATTGACTCAAGCTTGTGCTGAGGTTTAAAGGCTTGGCCAAAACCACTGTAATTGTTGGTATCTATGGGAAGGTTTATGGATTTAGGTGGGAAGTGTGTGTCTTTCGGGTGATGAAAGAAGGAAAACTACAAAGTCATTCAATGAAATTTGTTCATATATCAGTTAGAAAAATTGATGACATATGACTAAGACCTTGTCTACGCTAATTACAGTCAGAGGAAGGGCACAGCTTCTCTGGTCTCCATATAATCTCTTAGACTTTGCCTACATTAGGAATTTGCCTGGACTCCAGCAATTGTTACCCAGTTACTGACTGTCCTGGTGCAAAGCCCTAATGTAGAAAGGAAGCTTATGCTTGCTTGAACTCACAACTTGCCTTATCTATTGTGGGTTGGGATTGATGAATTGATGTCAGTGACTAGCCATCAAGAGCTTAGGCCACCAAGTGTACAGAGATGTCTATCATGAAAAGTCAGAATGAAATGAATCTTCTTTCTTCTTTGCCATTCATTCATGCACAGTATTTTCTCACTCAATACAAGAGAGAGGCACCCCTCAGAGGAACTCAAATCATTTTACCCCACACAGAGTCAATAGCATGTGTAGAGTTTTATGGTTACCAGGATGTCTGTCCAAAGATCCAAAGAATGGTCTCATAAAGATCCAGGGGAGTGTGAATGAAATGTATTTCTGCCAGGCCACCAGGAAAGGTATATTTCATACAAAAGGCAGGAAAAGATAGTTTGGGTCAAAGGGAAAAGCTAATTGCTGATCTTTTCAAAAGTCCTTCTTAAGGTTCCAGAAAAAGAAGTCGATTCTTTCCCAGAGTTCAAAGCACTCTTGCTGGGCTAGACCAACAGAGGAACATAGTTTGAAGTTGAAAAGAGGGATGGCATGTCTACTGCTCTTTGAAGCACGGAATAAGAAGTAGCAGCATTTAAGGAGCTTGGAAAGGAATATTTTAAAAATATGTACTTTTTGCAGGGAAAAAAAATGGTAGAAGTTGAATGAAAGATTTTGAGTAAAACTTCAGCTCAATGCTACATTTTCTATTAACATTGGCTTCTTCTCCCCTCATTATCCCTCCAACCCCATAAGGAGATTTAAGTGCTGCACTGATTGAGGATTCAAGAAAAATTATTACACTGATGACTGTGTCTTTACCATCTTTTAATGTGTGACAGAGATAAAACATTAATCTTTCCAAAAAAAGTGATTATAAAATATGAGCCTGCTTCTGTCCTCACTTGGGCCTTGATGCAGCAAAACACTTGAACACAATGTTAACTTTAAGCACACAAGTAGTTCCACTGATTTCAAACTGGTTTAAAACTAAGCACATGCTTAAGTGCTTTGCTTGTTCAAAGCTTTATACCAGCTTATACCTGTGTAAGTGTATTGACTTCCTGTTTTACACCAGTGTAAGTGAGATTACAAATGGATCCCATATATTTTTTCCAACTAAATGAATATTTGTTAAAACTCAGATGTGCAGGCAGTAGCAGAAAGCCATTATACCCACAAACCTGAATACACATGAAATTAACAAAACTATAATTAATAAAAATATGCCTAACTCTCACTCATACTGAGGTAAATCAGAAATAATTAGCTTGAAGTCAATGCAAAATGCAGTCATGAAAAACTGGGGGATGAGAGAAGAATTAGGCCCACCAATGACAAAAAATTAGTAAATTAATAGTATGTTCAAAATCCCTCTTCAGCAGTTAACATGGTCTGAATTACTATCTACCATAAAATCTGGGGCCAAATTCCTCCTTCAGATACACTGCGGAAGTTGATGCAGTAGCATGGATGTGCACAAGGGGAGAATTTCCTCCTCTCTCTATAATAAATGTTTCCATTTTCTGTAATAACTGTATAGCTTTCACCCTACAAGACTTTATTCATTGCTGCTGTCTTCATTATTTGTGACTTATTATGAATAAATGGAGGACTTCAGCTTGCAACATTAGCGAGTCTTTAACTTCAGACCCAGCTCCCCCACGGACACAAACAAAACAAGCCACCTTCAGTATTCTCAATATGATCTGCTAATCTGTTCAAGAGTGGGGATGAAGGCCAGAATGGCTTTGCTCTAACAGTTCTCACAAAGAGCTGGATAGGAGAACATCTTTGTCCTTGCCTTTTACACTGAACTCCACTGCATCACACCACAACAGCAAAGGATTTACAGGAAAAGTGTATGACTTCAGTGAGAACAACTGGCCCCAATCCATGTCTAAGAGGAACTCAATGTGAAATTGCCTCTACTAGGATTCAAAAGCCTATTGAAAAAAGAAAAAGAAAATAACCCCACAAATACTGGGCACCAAGGTGTCAATATTTTATTTTAAAACACAGCAATCATTCACTTGCACTGATTTAGTGGTTTTCTGTTTGCTTTGCTGCAGTTCATTGTGTGTTATAATTAGGCTTGGAAGAATAAGAGTTTCTTTATATACAAATATATACATGTAATTTCAACAGATAGTATTGATATTTCTTAAGATTTTTAAAATTTTCATCTATTTAAATTTTCACAGTTGTGTAATTTTATGGGTTTAAGCATTTGTTTAGATTTTATCAATTTAAATTTTCATCGGTGCAGGAAATTATAGGGGGGATATGACAATAGGGGGGGTTGTACAGTAATTATTTACAGTAGATGTTGAGATTCAAAAAGCGAAAGCGTTAAAACACAAATTGTCAACATCTCTTATCAAAATATGCAAAGTAAATATCCTTAAATCAAATTCCAAGAAGTTCTCAAGCAGCATTTTTCTTACTTTGCCTATCTATACATTTCAATTATCATCAATAGAAATATTTTTTGTCCATTTATATGTGGATGGTGAAATCAATGTTTAGAGATAAACATCTAATCCTTCCCAGCGTCGTTACACTGATGTGTATTTCAGGGTTCCTTCCATGCACAGCTCTTGGGGGATGAACTGAACTTTTCTGATTTGATAGCATTTTACACCAGTGTAAGACAGTAGAGAGTCAGGCTCATCACCTTTAATTGGGTGTATAACCCACGTTCAGAGGGGAGGAGGCTGGTTTTAGCCTTTTTAACAGGGAATTCTACTATAGACAAGACTATCATTTGTCATACGCTTCTGCGAAGAAGGGCCAAGAGAGACAAGGCACTAACCACATCATGGGGAACAGAACAGGGAGAAGAGCAGTTTCCATGAGAACTCACAAGCGCCTTGGCAGTGGGAGTGTAGGAATAAGGAATAGGTAGCGCTTTGACTCTGTGCCCCCTACCACCACATGTGCCAGACAGCAGAAGTGACCCAACGTGGCTGGGGAAGTAACCTGCTACTGGTTTGGACCCGTAACTGATTACCTCCCTACAGAAGCAACAGGGAAAGACCAAGGAAGGAATTGTGCCTGCAAGTCACAATTTCCTCTTTCTGGTCTACTCCTGGGACTCCGCAGCTGGGCTCTTCCCCTTAATCAAAATCAAGCTATCCCAGAGTGAGGGAGCATTGAATCTGGATTTTTGCTGATAAGAGTTTTAAAAGCTGTAAATAACAGCTCGCTCTGAATTCCTCAAGAGTCACAGGGCCTGAATTTCTTTTGCATGATTACAGTGGGCTCGCCTACACAGCACTGACAGTTTTTGCTTTGGGGCTTGATCCAAAGCCCATTGAAATGAACAGGAGTTTTTCCACTGACCTCAGCGGATTTGGGATCAGGCCCTCTCATCTGAACTGTGATGGGCTAAATTGCTAAACTCCTACACTAAAATTTGTACTTGAGTTGACACTATGTGAAAATAGTGGCACTGTTTTAATGTCTGTGAGAGCCCACATAGGAATTGCCATACGGGATCAGACCAATGGCCTATACAGGCTAGAATCTCATCTCATCTAGCAGCCAGTGCCAGATGCCTCAGGAGAAGGTGTAAAAAACCTGGGGCAGACAATTATGCACTGACATCCCACTGCGGGACATGTCTTCTAAACCCCAGGCAGTAAATGATTGGCTTATGTCCTTGAAGCATGAGGGCTGATTTCCCTTATGAATCTTTACTCTAGCTAATGGAACTGCAGGTATTTTTATTAGTCACATGTAAGGTCAAATCCCTTTTCAAATGCTACTCAGCTCATTGCCTTTGTTGTAAGCTCTTTTTGAGTGCAAGCTTTTTGGTACAGGGAGTGCACCTTCTTTTATGTTTAGAACGTACCTGGCAGGTGGAGGAATACTGCTGGAAAGATGACAACAACAACAGCGTATCTAGCAGCTGCATGTTACAAAGGTTAATTTTATGTTATGTAAGAAATGTGTTTTTCTTTTTATGAGTATTAAGTGTATTGATTTGTAATCTCTTTGGGTCTCATCTTGTTCTTGGTCATGAAAAAGGGAAAATATCACAGAAGAAAACCTTGGCTTCATGTGGGATTTCCAGCCCCCTTGGGAAACAGAAATCTGAGGACACAGATGGATAATAGACTCATAGACTCATAG
>ML675601.1:19062711-19145312 GCA_007922155.1 Mesoclemmys tuberculata
GCTAGTTTCAACTCCGTTTTTCCCCCTTTGGTCAATTCTTCGGTCCACTAGGATATCCCCTCTCACTTTGTTTGCTTCCCTCTCCAGGTTAAATAATCTAAGAGTCTTGAGAGGCAATGCTGCTGAGAAATCTCTTACCAACTTTCACAAGGGGTTTCCAGAGGGAATATGCTGGAATGGTCCTATTAGGAAGATATTTGAGTTTGCACTAGAAATTGGGTAAGGCAAGCACAGCGAGAACCTTGCACCCTTTGTACTTTGTGAACTCCATTGACTTCAAGCTACAAACAGTAAGATTCTTTTCAGCACATACAGTGACTTTGCACACCCCACAAGTTGATTAACTCATTGATAATGTCCCAGGCTAACTCATTAATGTCATTTATACACATCCTGGTAACTCATTCAAATATCTAGAACTTTCTTACAAAGTCTCGCACTTCATAAAAATGTTGATGAGAGCAGACAAAGTTAGTCTGTAGCAAAGTTAGTCTATTAGACTAACCAAAAGTTAGTCTGTAGCAAATGCATTAAGTACTTTTAACAGATGACAAGTTACAATGCAGTTAGACAATATCTGGAGAATTTTGTTGTAATATATATTTTTTTTATTCTTTTCCAAAAAATCATGGAAATTAGAGATAAAAAGGGAAATTTAGGTCTTCTTCTCCTCAGATTGTGCAGGATTATTCTATATTTTGTGTATAGATAGCATAGAACACACACACACACACACACACACACACACAGAGTTTTAAACAACCCAGGGTATGGATTTCTACAATTTCTCTTTGGAAGTTATTCTACAGCCTAATAGATCCACTGCTTAATTTTTTTTCTTGATATTCGGCCTAAATGTTCCTTTGTTTAATTTTATTCCAGTAGTACTAGTTACATTCTCTTTAGTACCCTAAATAATTCCTCATGCTTCCCGGTGTTTACATTTTTATGTACTTGGTTATCCTAACTCATCTTAGATATAAATCAGCACCCCTGGCACCAATTCCAACAGCATTTCTCTACATACTTCCCCAACTCAGAATATAGTAATTTATATACATACATTGGCCTTTGTGACTGGTGAGTCGTTCAGCCAGTTCTCAGCCTATGCAATAGTATTCAATTCAACTGGAATTACTTTTTAAGTCAGATGCTGTGAGATAATTACAAATGTTTCACAAAAGATCATATATTTTGCACCCACTGCATTCCTTTCACCCACTACTTCTGTAATTCCATCCAAGAAAGAGATCAATTTAGGCTGGCATGATTTATTCCTCATTGTTGCTGTAAGGTCAGAAGCCATATAATGTAAAGCTGGTTTCAGGTTTATGTAGAGAATCCTTTTGTACCATTCAGGTAGGGGTTCTGCTTCTTCACACTTCAGCTCAGTTGCGTTAATTTAAAGAAGAGATTCCTGAGAAAACTAAGCCAACCGTGACTAAATCTTGTCCCTGGTACATCTCAAGCATGGTTAAAAATTAGACTTCCCTTAGTAGTTCCGGAGACAGAGAAAAGTCATGTCATAGCAGGGGGCAGTACATCTCATACTGGTTTTAAATGATTCCTTAATTAAGTTTCTCTTTTGTATTTCACAGCATGTAGTTTGTTTGGAGGGCATGGGGTTGCCTTTTTTTTTTCTTTTTTTTAAGGAGGACTCTCTTAAAGGACCAAATTTTATCCTTCTTCCTCAAGCAAAACTCCCATTGATTTCAATGGGAGTCTAGCTTCGTGATGTTTAAGCACAGATGCCAGGATATGCCCCTAAGTCTACCTTGGCTATTTCACTTAACATGGTAGAGAAAATAGCAAAACCTACGCATCAGAAATTAGAAAGATCTACACCCAGTGTTGGAATTCTGTCGAGGCCCATGAGGGTTGAAACTAAGTCAATCGTGCAGAAGCCTGGATACTTCTAATGATGTTCTGTTGCACTAAACAATAGTGCCCTTTCTTGCCATCCCAATGAAGTTCCAGTGCTGTGAGCATCTAGTATCGCATTGATTAGAGAGCAGTGACAGAATCAAGTTCCAGGGATTAGACAGTCAGATGGCTCAAGAAATGTGCTTTATCAGTCATTAGAAAAACAGCCGCAACTTTGATCCCCTGCTTATATTTTGGAGTCCTGTTTCTTTTGGCATGTGCTTGTGGTATCAGACGTCACAGTACTGATGAATTTTCAAAGGCCATATACTGTCACTTGCACTAAGCAAACCAGGAAAAAAAAAAAAACAAATGTCCTGTGATTTAACTTAGGCTTGATGCACTTGGCTCGATCATACGCTGATTGAGAAAATATATGTTCTTGCACTTTGAAAGACTGCCTCTGCGGTGGCGGGGGAGTGTGCAGGAGGATTCCTTCCCTTTCCCTCCTTCAGTTTAAAAAATGCCTGTAACATAGTAAGCAGGCATTAATAGAGATCACATTTATCTTTAGAAATGAGCAACCGCTGGCTCAGCAAAGCTGATGTTGACGTTTTGCCACCACTTTCCGCAGCCAATAAAATTTGGTGCTTTAATGAAGGGAAGATCTAACAAACATGCAAACCTCAGTGGATTATTCAGCATTGAAGTTTGCGTTACCACACATGAAGAAAGGATTAGAGACGTACCTTTTATAGAGAACCCTGAGCAATGGATTAATGCGCAAAAGAGCTGGCAGGAAGGATTCCGTAGCTATTGAAATTACTGGTAACCTGGCTATAACCAGACCTACAGTTTTAATTCAATACAGCATTTTCTTTTTAATCCCTTGTTTGCTATCGGTGATGATATTGGATTAGAATGGCCACCAGGCTGTGACTATTTACACAGAAATAAGGCAAATGATCTCTTTAATGGGGGGGAAAAATTACATGGCTGCTGGTTATTAGAATGGTTATATCACTTTGAATCCTGCTGCTTCTGTGCATATCTACTAAGTTTAAAAGATCAGGGGAAAGACCTCCCTTTCACTTAAAACCAACTACTGAGAACTACCATCCATTATTTGCCACAGCAAGAGCTTCATGTGGAAAGTGAAAGAAGTTTAATATAGTAAGTATGTCTACACTGGGCTAACATTGCGCTGGTTTGGAAAATGGAGACAAATATTCAACTTGTGTAAATCACCATAACTCTATTTGATTTAAATTAACTACAGAATAAAGGTAACTAATGGAGAAGAAGGGGCTCCTATACCAAAAACATAGCGTGCATCCTTTAGATTTTTCCCTCTCTGCTCCACCTCCCTGTTTTACTAGTATATTTTTAAATATCTCCTTTTCACACACACATTTAGCTAACTCCAAGTAATTGCTGTTTGCTTTCCAATACTTTAGACTTAGATTGGTGGAGACTGGAATAAGATTTCAGTTTATGGACTGGTATCTGGATCTCTTCTCATTTGAAGGAAGGTAGCTCTACTAGAACTTCCTGCTCCTATTTAAATGAAAGAGGGACAGCTAGGGATGGACAATTGAGGAGTGTCTTGAAATGATCTTTCCATTGATGCAGCTGATCCTGTAGACTCTGGTGCTACCATCTTGCTTCTTCCCTGGACAAGCTGCTGCCACCTTCCCCTGCCAAAACAGTGAAGCTAAATAGAGGATGCAGAGATCATACCTGGTGTCAGCCTATTCTAAACTAGCTGAGTGAGTTGACCACCAATATTCCTTCTTTCTTACACAATGACTTGATAATGTTCCAAGGTTGAACCCAGTCAGCCTTTGCTTTTGTGTTCAGCAAATGTGTCTTTAAAGACTAATATTGTAAGCTCGCCTTTTACTTAGGTCCAACTGCTGTAAGCATTTCCTCACTGATCCATGGCTGACTTTGAAGGGCTGAGGACCCACCACTGAGCTGACAGTGGTCAGCACTGATGGCTTGAAATAGCACCATTCCCTTATTAGAGGAAGTTAGACTTCAGTCTGTAATGCTTCAATGGCCTTAAATAGTTCAGAACAGAAAGCTATTGGGTAGCTTGGTTGTAATAGGAGTTTGGTTGAACTGGACTAATTTTAACCCATTAACCAGGTCTCTTCCAAGTCGGAGGTGCATTTTTCTCATCAGAAGCTAATGGTCAGTGTCAAGTTCAGCCCCACTGCTAACTCAAACATCAGAGAGCATTGCCCACCAACCACTATTAATGAGGACATGATCAATAACAGCAGTGACTTCTCATTCCTGTTCTTTTGCCCAGTACCAAATTTCCAGAAAATACTTGCTTAGAAATCTTTTCCTTTCAGTGGCAGACCCAGGGCATGATTTCCTAACTCCACAGGAGTTCAGCAAAGCTGTGTTCTGTCACCACTGTAGTTTAATATTGGCATTGATTGGTTGACTGATGAGCTTGAGGAGGCAGCTGTCAGAGGCATTGAGCAGAACACCATTCTGCTTCAACATCATAAATACACTGATGACACTGTCTTGTTGGCTCAGTTTGGTGAATGGCTACAACTGACAGTCAATCTGGTCAGGCAAGAAGCTGCACACATTGGTCTGGTTATTAATGAAGATAAAATACTCCCTGGCTCTCACCATCAAGCAGCCTCCAGCTCCAGTTTACGAACAGCTGTAATTACAAACTGCTGTATTAGGCTGTCCAGATGATACATTGAGCAGGTGGCAACTGTCAAATATTTGGGCAGTGTCATAGACGGTACTGGAAGTGGCTGGAAAGATATGGACACTCATATAGCAGCAGCTGCTGACATGTTTCAGGCCTTTCAGCGTCCTTTGTGGGGACGTCTTCACATCAAACTTGCAGTGAAGCTGCAGATCTCTAGAACAACAGTTATACCAGCACTATGGTATGGAAGTGAAACAAGGTGCCGAGAAGGCTGAAGAACACTGGATTGATGGCACCACCCCTAGTTTCCCCAGGGAGGGCGGAGTCTCTATCTGCAGGGAGGGGGTGTCGCTTATCTCCCCTGTGTGGGGGGGTCTTTCTGCGGCTCATTGCAGCAGTGGAACCCAGCTCTGGCCAGGCTCCACTGCCCCCCCCCCACACACACACTTACCTGCCACATGGCTTCAGCCTCTCTTGCTCCAGCCCTGTAGATTGGCGATGGCTTGGGCAGAGTGGCCTCACTCCCTGGCCTAGGGCAGGGTGTGCCAGGCCGTCCCTTCACGATGCACAGGGGGCGGGGAACGCAGGAGGCTCTGAGAGGCTGATCCCATCCAACCGCCTCTCAGAGCCTCCTGCATTCCCCACCCCCTGCGCAACATGAAGGGCCAGCCCGGCACCCCCCTGCCCACAGACTGGTGCCCAGGGGCCTGGCCCCACTATTCACCCTTGGTACACCACTGATTGGGACTTTAGTCTTTCCCAAACCATTCTAACCTGCTAATTAGACAGTTAGGTCCTCTCCAGGGGGAATCAGTTGGCGGTTACATGATCAGAATGGTGGTTCAGCCATTGAATCCCAGCATTCTGTAACACAGAATGATAGAAGATTACGGGTGTAAAGGATTTCAGGAGGTCATCTAATTCAACGCCCTACTCAAAGACGGACCATACCCAACTAAATCATCCCAGCCAGGGCTTTATGAAGCTAGGCCTTAAAGACCTCTAAGGATGGAGATTCCACCATCTCGCTAGATAACTCATTCCAGAGATTCACCATCCTCCTAGTGAAAAAGTTTTTCCTAATATCCAACGTAGACCTCCCCCCACTGCAACTTGAGACCACTGCTTCTTGTTCTGTCATCTGCCACCACTGACAACAGCCTAGTTCCATTTTCCATGGAACCCTCCTTCAGGTAGTTGAAGGCCACTATCAACTCCCCCCTCACTCTTCTCTTCTGCAGACTGAACAAGCCTAGTTCCCTCAGCCTCTCCTCATAAGTCATGTGCTCCATCCCCAAAATCATTTTTGTTGTCCTCCACTAGACTCTCTCTAATTTGTCCACATCCTTTTTGTAGTGGGGGGCCCAAAACTGGACACAATACTCCAAATGCAGCCTGACCAATGCTGAATAGAGGGGAATAATCACTTCCCCTGATCTGCTGGTACTGATCCCACTAATGCAGCCCAATGTGCCGTTAGCCTTCTTGGCAATAAGGGCACACTGCTGACTTACATCCAGCTTCTTGTCACTGTAACCCTCAGGTCCTTTTCTGCAGAACTGCTGCCTAGCCAGTTGGCCCCCAGTCTGTAGCAGTGCATGGGATTCTTTCATCCTAAGTGTAGGACTCTGCTCTTGTCCTTGTTGAATCTCTTCAGATTTCTTTTGGCCCAATCCTCCAATTTGTCTAGGGCACTTTGTATCCTATCCCTATCTTCCAACATCTGCCTCCCTTGGGAGCATCTCATTGGAAGGAAACAGAAGGTGCCTGAAATTGTGATTCCGTCCCTCTGCCCCAGCCATTAGAGTTAGTTTTGCTCTCAGATTTTTGTCTGCTTCTCCACTGGTGTCAATAAATTGCAACTGTATTGCATAGAATGATCTGTATGTGTCACAGAGCAACATGTGACCCTAAGATTCCCTTCCAGAATATATGGTTTGATTTAGTATGAGGTGATTTTGCTATTTCAGTTTGTTGCCCCCATCATTTATATTTTACACCTGATTAAACTGAATTTTGATTTACTGATCCCTCACCAAAGACATTCAAATCTCTCTGAATCTAGTTGCATTGTTCCTCATTGTTCGCTAGAGCAGCTATCATCAACAAACTAAAATCTAAACTGAAGAGTTCTCAGCTAAACTTCTCCACAGTCTCGTATTAGGTGCCAGCTATAATATTTACATCTAGCTTTGAACTTGTTCATGGTTGATAGGATCCAGAATTATGAATTTGGTCCATCTTTATAAATATTAATTTAAAAGCTCCAAGGATCCTTTTCATTTTGTTTTTCTCCTCACAATTAACATTAAGCTATACCACATGGTATTTTTTTACTTTTGTATCATAGGGTTCATGTCTGAACTTTGATTCTAAAATGTCATCCTCCTCTGGTCAGAAACTTAATCCATTTATAAAGAACTTTCAAGGAACGGGGCAGGGGGAGGAATCAAAATTGTTAAGACATAAAAAATTCTACTTTTTTTTCTTTCTAAACCTGTAGTGACATGTTAGCTATGCCAGACGGTTTATATTAAAGAACTTACATCATGCACAAGTGGGCAGAGAGCTGAATATAGTTCTCGATTGTAAGCAAATACAGCATAATTCATACCCAATCTATCTAGGTGTCACATTGGCTGGAACTCTCACATATTGTGACTATCTTACAAAGACAGTGACAAATTCAAAAGGTGCAACAACCTGCTTGGAAAACTGGTCAGAATGACATGGGCCCCCAATGCCCAAATGTTACACACATCAGCCTTGTCACTCTGTTATTCAGCAGCAGAGTACTGCACTCCAGCATGGGCTCAGTTGTCTCACACAAAGATCAACATACAATTAAATTCCACCATGTATATTATTTCAGGCACACTTAAATCTACTCCTTTACCACAGTTACTGGTTCTCTGCAACATTCTCAATGTTCACAGAGAGGAAAGTGTAGCAAAACTTATGACGAAACTCCATGATATGCCACTTCAACCATTAATTAAAGGCATGTTTAATCCACCATATAGTTGTGTGCCCTTATGGCACCTGCTGTGGCTAAGTTTAACAGGTGAGAGATTTATGGTAGAGTACAAGTGGTGAGCTTCATGGTCTGCAGAGAAAGTAAGAAATAATTTATCTTGTCTTGGACCCCACTCAATGTCAACCTGGGTTTGATTTACTGCAAAGGCATTGGAGCCTTCTGAACTGGTTTTTATAACGGACATGGAAGTTGTGCTGCAGTGAAATTTTGGGGATGTTTTAGAGACAGTCCACTATGTCAATGTGGGCAGCCACAAAGCATGACACATATTGTTGAAGATCGCAACTTAACTTTCCAGAGGTTTTCGTGCCTTGAACCTCACTGATAAGAGCACTGTGTATTGGCTTGACTGGATTGCATATGCCAAATGAATAAATAAAATTTTAAAGAAAGTAGGTTTTCCATTCTTATCTGCAAATTATCTAACTCCTCCAATTACTTTATGAAACGACAAGATTCTTTACTAACGCTGGTCTTCATCCATCCTCTTCCGAAAAGGCAGAAACAAAATAATTGTTGAATAAAAATGCGTTATCCCTGTTTCCAATTCCCCACTATTATTCTTATTGGACCAAATCTCTCTGGTCCTTCTGTCTACCGTGAACATGTTCAGTGAACCCTTATTTTTGATGTCTATGTCTGGCTCTGGGGACCCTGAGAAAATTGTCAAGGTTCAATTGAGCCTTTACACTCCGCCCACAATAAAGAATTGCACATAATTGCTGTATCCCAGGATAAGCCCTGGATAGGAATTCCTCTCCTGTTTCCCTCTTGCTCCAAAGGAAGTAAATTACTGCTTCTCTTGAAAGGATGATGCTTATTTTGCTCTAGCCAGCCACTCTGACCAGAGCCAGCTACTCTGAAGGCAAATCTAAATCTCTGCCTGCTCCCCAACCCACTGTAATCTCTCTCTACATCCATTTGTTTACTGGAGGGAAGTGTCTGGAAAGCAGTAGCTATATTACATACAAGTTCTGGACTTCCATTCCATGTAGGATGAGCAGGGGGCAAGGTCCCTGTTTAGCTGAGTAAAACATGGGCACATTCTAGCCCTCTGAGTATAATCCAGAATAAAATAAAATAAAAATATTAGTTGAAAATTATTCTTTGCAGTACAAAGGTAAAGCTATCTTTTAACTTACCTCTGCTTATTTAGCGATATAACCCAGTCCTATTCCTTGCTCAGTGGATTATACTGTAATATGAAAAAGCATCTGCTTAATATTTTGTGCCAATTTTGTTCTGACTTTGCCCCCATTGGCTTTTAACCTGTATAGATATATCCAGGATGCATTTTCATTACAGTCTGCCTAAAGGGATCTTAGGTAACTCTCACTTGTACTACAGTAGATTTCTAATACTCAGAAAGAATCTTCATTAGAATTCCTCAAGGCATTGTTCCTCATCATTAGCTTTGCTAACCTCAAATACCTGTGTTTTCTCTTCGAATACTCATCATTTTTTTCCAATATCTTTCTATTCTAATATTAGGGTGATCCCTAGATCCTAGATTCTCTCTATGCTTAGCCTAATTTATCATATTTGGCTCAGTTTCCCAGGGCTAGGTCCAAAATAGCTTGTGACAATGCAAGCTAGCAAACACCATAAAAATGCAATCTTGCTCTATACCTCTAAAGCATATCCCCATGGTTAATTTGTGCACAGTTATTATCCTAATCAATATCTCAGTAATTAAAATCCCCCAAGATCAATTTTCTGGCCTTCCTACAGAACTCTGTAATTTAGAAAAGCATTTCCTGATCTCCTTTCTCTGCCCTGATTTCTGTAGCAACATCCAAGAATCACCTGTTCTATTTTTACTATCCTTGGCTGTGTCAGCTAATATATTTCTATAATTTCTCTCCACAGATTTAATAACATCATTCACCAATATCATCACATCCCTGTTTGATTCTGCTTACTCTTCACTAAATGCAGTATTGTGGTATTAAGTCCCCAGTCATTTTCCCGATTCAGTCATGTCTCTGTTATTCCAATAATACAAACCTTAACTTTGAAACAATGTGGCTCATAGTCAGCAATTTTAGGCCCCAATCCTGTTCCCGTTGAAATCAATGATAAAATATATATTAACTTTACAGATACAAGCCATTACTGTATATATTCTTTGGGCCACGTTTTTCTCTCTGGAGCACCACTATAACTAGAGCTGGGCAATATTTTGTAGGTGAATACTTTATTCATTGAAAAACCACAGTATTGACTGACCCAAAACTATTCATAAATTTGACACAAATTTTCCACATTTTGCAATTGTTTTGAGGTGACGGGGGCTAGATTCATGAGGGGACTGAGGCTAAGTATCTTATATAAAGTGGAACCACTTCAAAAGGAAAAATACCCACTCTAACATACCCTATAGCCTGGTGGCTAGAGCACTTACATGGGAGGTGGGAGACTCAAGTTCCTGTTCTAGAGCAGGACTTTGAACTTGGGTCTCCCACATAGCATGTAAATACCCTACTCACTGGGCTAAAAGTTATAAGGGGGAGCTACTACTACCTGTTCTTAACTAACCCTTTTAAAATGCCAGGAAACTAAATGTTCTGTTTGACCTGAAATTGACTTTTTCAATTCAACCAACATTGCAAACCATTTCAGATTCAGTTGGGGTCAAACCAATTTTTTTCTTCTGATTTTTTAGAACTGCCACCAAACCAAAAAATCAGTTCTTTGCCCAGCTCTAACTGTGACCCCACTGACCTAGTACCCATTAAAGAGAAGATATTTAGACTTTTCTTTTTGAGCTTTCTTTGATTAATTTTCTAGTATTCCTAGCCAGTGTTTATGTTAACTAGGGACCTAATTGCTTAACTAGTAATTTAAACAAAGGCAAAGGAACTTTCTGACTATGGACCACATTCTATTCTCATTCTACATGAATATGAATTGAGGTCAATGGGAATTAGGTTCAAAAATCAAGGGAAGGATGAGGGTTTGTTTTAGCAGTCAGTCTTTGCTACACCACACTCCCCTTTTGAATGGATTACAGTTGTTAAACAAGCCGAACTTTCTGACCATCATCAAGTGTTCTCATAAATTTTCAATAATTTAAAGATTTGAAAATGTCTGCATATAAATATTGAATATATTTTGTCTTCTCCCACCTCACTTGTCTTCTTAGACTGCTTAGAGCTGTTCAGGGCTGGGACTGTGTTTTGGCATGTATATGTACAGTGCCCACTACAATGGGGCCCTAATCCTAACTGGGCCCTCTGGGTGCTGCTCAAATAAAATAAAATAAAATATTAATTCATAATTGCATTATTCACTCATTCACTCCTGCTTCTGAGATCATCACTTCTACCAACAACCGATGCCATACAATGCTAGAAAATATAAATGTATAATTCCCTTTTCTCATTTTCTGGGCAATCTTCCCTTTGAATATCTCTGATCTCCTTTCCGTTAAATTATTTATATCATCATGTACAACTGCAACAGAACTCTCCTTCATTCTCCTGAGAAACATACCAACTGGTTCAGTAAAACAGTGGAAGTTAATTTTTTGGGATACCCTTGTAGCCTCACACTGAGAGTCTTAATCCTCCTCTGATGTAACGGACAAAACTCCCTTTGAATGCAGTGATTCAGGATCGGGCCTTAATCATTCTTCCTGATTACCAGAAGATGACTTTTTTCCCCTCGTTTTTATTGCTGCTGTGGTGGTTTGAAGCTTTGAAGGGAGATCCTCAGCTAGTGTAAATCAGTAGAAATCCACTGAGTTCCATAGAGATATGCTGATTCATATCAGCTGAGGAACTGGCTCTTAAAAAATTCAAGTAATAGACCCCCTCTTTTTTAAACAATGGCAAGTCAGAAGCAGTCACTCACGAAGGAAGTGTCCACATTCTTAATCAGATTTGCCTGTGAAGTCGATTTAATACACCAGTGCGCATTACTGAGGTGAGAATAGCATCTTGAGAACTTATGAGTGGGATTTTCAAAGGGCCCTAAATGAGCTAGGTGCCCATCTTCCCTGGATTTTCAATAGGTGTTTTGCCATTGTCTTCAATGTGTCCAGGATTCACCCCAGGTGTTCTAATTTCAATTAACTTTCTATTTAAAAATTATTTAAAAATTACCCAGACTGCCTAATAACTCTTTAGCTGAAGACTCAGTGAAGCAGAACTGCAACAGAGTTTTGATTAAACACCAGGCTTTGCCATTTTAGATCACTGGACTTTATTTGGGTCCCTGGGAAGTGACTCAGTTAAGCACATTTCCCCATTAACATATCCAGATTAAGTAAAGTGCACTATACATGTAAGAAATTGTGCAGACTTCCAGTTGTGCCCTTGGGCCAGGCTTTCATCAAGAACTAGAGCAATGATTATATGGAACAAAACATCAGGTTTGCTGCACTCTGCCTCAAAGGTGTTTCATGCACTGTCTTGCGTTGTACAATATTTCCTGTTTGCCTGTTACATTCAAGAACTAGAATTTACGGAGCAGTGGGCCTCATTATTGTAGTTGCCCTTTTTGTCACTTTTTTCCACTTTCACGAGGTCTCTTCCCTGTTATTCAGTTCCTTCTCTCCTCCTTTCAGTCATCCCAGTTCTTCTATGCTGTGTTTTCAGTGCAGTGATCTGCCAGTTTACATGGCAGCTCAGGTATTTCCACTGTCCAGAGATTAAAACACAAATCAGGAGTGAAACGCTCGGCTTAACTGATCTTCCTGAGAACACCATACCTACTCAGTTCCTACATCATCATAGAGTACTCTACCTGAAGTAAAAACAGCCACAAACAAGGGTTCGTTTACCTCATCAGCCCCAACGATCACTAAACATTACCTAGCTGTTACACTGATGAGTCCTGTAGAAGTACCTATAAAGAAATAGGCAACCTAGTGTAATGAACCTGTTGGCTCAGTCGACCCTAGCTGATCTGTAGGGAAAGTACTTAGCCAGTGGAGCATGCTGTTACCCAATTCGAAATCTAGCTAGTATATGATCCCATAATGACCAATGAACAGGAAAAGGAGATAATAACTTGAGGTCAGAGAGTGGAAGGCTCAAAAGAAAGCCAAAAGCTGCATGGAAGCAGAAGCAACAGCCTGGAAATTGGCTTTCGAGGGAAAGTTGGGTAGCCAGCAGCATAAGGGGCAGAGTTTATGAACTTTATTATGCCTACACTATTTACACCCTTTATTTCTGGAAGTCCTAGCAAAATAATCCTGCATAATATGTGATTGTTTATTGGGACCCAACAAGGGCTAGGCCCTAAGCCAGTGCCCGCAGCACCTTCAGTACGTATCTCCAATGTTGTGATATATGGAACTCTCTACTAGACATCACCGGGAAGCGGGGTGTCTCTATCTCTCTCCTTCTGGGTATGTCTAAACTACAATTAAAAACCTGCAGCTGGCCCAACCCAGCTGACTCAAGCTCACGGGGCTCGGACTAAGGGCTGTTCAATTGCAGTGTAGACGTTCCAGCTGGAACTGGAACCTGGCTTTAGGACCCTGAAAGGTGGGAGGGTTCCCAGAGCTCAGGTTCCAGCCTAAGCCCAAACATCTACACAGCAATTACGCAGCCCCAGAACCCAAGTTAGCGAACATGGGCCAGCTGCAGGAGTCTAATTGCAGTATAAACATTCTCTCTCTGTCACACACACCCACAAAGGTGAAAACCATGACATTTTTCATGGAAAAAATTAACTTTTTTCCCTGGCCAGTCCTACAAATAACCCACCACTCTTGTCTAGAGCACATACCTCAGGGAGGCATCACTGCCAAGCAGGGACGACAAGCCAGGCCTGGAACTAACTGGTTCAGGTCCTGCCGCTCCTTTGATCTGAGCCTGCTGGGCTCTGAGTGGCTGCTTCTGTGCAACATCTCTAGGCAGACCTGGAGGACCCACCTCCACTGCTCCTCCATGGGGTGGGGTGTGGTAGGACCACAGGGCCTCCATACCCACCTGTTGATTCTCATATTAATCTGCAGCTTCTCCAATTCAACTTACAACTTCCCATATGGAACTGCATCAAATGCTTTCAAACTATCCCCCAAGCTCTCCACATTCAACACCAGAAGCAGGCACCCCCCAGACAAGGACACACCAGCTCAAAGGAGCACCAAACCCTGCTAGAACAACAGATGCAAAACCCGCAGGCATAGCTCTACCGATACAATGATCAATGCCCCGCCCAACACACCTTTCAAGATGCATGGGTCCTACACATGCTTGTTATAATATAGGGTGTACTTCATCCAGTGCACTAAATGCCCCAATAACAACTATGTAGGTCAAACCAGAGAATCGCTATGGTCTTAAATGAATTCATCACAGGAAAGTGATAAAAGGCAAAAACATCATATCACTTGTGAGTGAACACTTTTCTCAAAACGATCACTCTGTATCTGACCTATCAGTCATCATCCTCAAAGGAAAGCTGCGCAATACTTTCAAAGGATGGGCCTGTGAGTTTAAAATCATAACTTTGCTAGACAATAAAAATTATGGTCTTAATAAAGACACTGGATTTATGTCTTATTACAACAATCTGTAACCCTCTAATCCCCCTTTTTGTTCTATGACTTCAGGGGTGTTAACAGGTCACTTTACCTTGAATGGTCCCTTAGAATATGTGCTAACTACTTGAGCCAAACTATCTGTTCAACCTTGTATGTAGCTGTGACATTCTGGATATGTCTACACATCAGTTGGACACCTGCAGCTGGACTCGGGCTTACGGGATTCAGACTGTGGGGCTGTTTCATTGCTAGGCAGACTTCCGGACTTGGGCTGGAGCCCAGGCTCTAGGTCATTGCAAGGATTCTAGACATACCCTCTGAGTACTTTTATCAGACCTGAGGAAGTGATCTGTGTACCTTGAAATCTTGTCTGTCTCACCAACAGAAATCGGTCCAATAAAACGTATTACCTCACCCATCTTGTATTACTGTATTCCAAGGTAGAATAGATCTACTGCATTTCCTTTTCCTAAAAAATCATTTATCCTCTCTAAGAAGAAGATCAGGTTGGTCAGGCACAGTCTACCTTTTGTAAAACTGTGTTGCATTTTATCCGAATTACCGTTTACCTCAACATCCTTAACTACTCTCTGTATTTGTTCCAAGACCTTGCATACAATTGAGGTTAAAGTAGTGGGCCTGTAGTTTCCCAGATCACTTTTGTTTTTCCTTTCTTAAATATAAGTGTTATGCTTGCAATTCTCCAGTCAGAGGCAATGATCCCCTGATTTTACAGATTCATTAAATATTCCTGCTAATGGGTTTGCAATTTCACATGTCAGTTCCTTTAACGTTCTTGGATTTAGATTATTTGGGTTCCCCAATTTGGTCCTATTAAACTGTTTAATATTGGCTTCCATCTGAGATATGGCAATTTCTACTTCCATATTCTTCTTCCCATTAGCCATCCTGCCTCTGTCCCCAAGCTCCTCATTATCCTTAATAAAAAGTGAAGCCAAGTATTCATTTAAGTGATGGGCCATACCTAGATTATCTTTATTCTTTACTCATCCTCAGTGCTTACTGGTCCCATTTTTTTTCCTGAGTTTTCTTTTTATTTATATGACTAAATAACCTTTTATTACTGGTTTTAATTTCTTTGCAAGGTCCAGCTCTGCTTGGATTTTGTCAGTTCTCACTTTTCCCCAACACTTTCGGACCTCCACGTGGTAGATTTACTTGCTGATGCATCCTTTCATCCATTCCTTGTGCACTTTCTGTTTTCTCTTAAGAACTTGTTTAAGATGTTTCTTCATCGTTTGGTCTGCAACATTTCCCTACAAATTTTTTCACCTTGCTTGATATGCAGGGTTCAGATGGTTTCTGCAACTTTGACTTAAAGCAATTCCAAGCCTCCTACACATTCAGATTTTGAGTTCTTCGGTCCAGTCCACTTCCCCAACTAATTCCCTGAAGTTTTTAAAGTTTATCTTTTTGAAATAAAGGATCCTCTGTTTCCCCTAAAATGAAATGACAAGGAGTGGCCTCATTCCCTCCCTTAACTCTTCCATTCAAGGACTCTCTAACCAAGAGGGGGAGGAGGGGTCACACTGCCTAAGAGTCTCTGGTGCCTGGGTATACCAAGCCCCATCTAGAAGCTGGGATAGGAAGACAGTCTGGAAAACCACGTTACAGATATTTTCAAAATAAAATTACAAAAGCTATAGCTACCTTTGAAACAGTGAAAATGAACAGAGATTTGTACCTTACCTTAGTATATATCTATATTAAATACATTATTTTTTTTTAAATAGGGATTGGCGTGGAAAACCTTCCATTAAATAGGTTGGGGATGAACCTTTCCTGAATTACTTCTGTGAGGCTGACAAAAGGTCTTTCCTATTTCTGCAAAGCACCATGGGAAAACAAATAATTCAATATGTGCTATGCTAATTTCCAAATTGAAAATTCCTTTGATTCACCCTCTGAAATGATTTGTGGCAGCAATTCATTCCATTAAGATACCACAGTCCTCCTAGCTCTTTGCATCTGGCATTAGGGGTATGTTTGCTTGAACAAATGCCTCAGGTGGAATTTTACTTGGGCCAGCTCATTTCTATGGTGATTAGAGATAGCTGGTGCCATCGTACTCTGTTGCATTATTAACGCATCAGCAGCACTTCTGTTGAAAAGAAAAGGAGAGTTTATAAGATTGTCATAGTATTACAGAAGGGAGAGAAGGACCATGTTTTAATGCCCATAACCTTTTGTTTCTCTGATCTCTTTCTTCTTTTGATGGCAGTAACTCTTTGCAATCAGGTTCAGAGAGATTATATTTTTATCTCAGTTCAAAAATAAAATAGAATAGCTGAGCTATCAGAGGAGTTTCAGGGCAGAGAAACACCTTGCAATTACTTTGGTATGGAGGCATTAGATCTGCTGACATGGTGTTTCCCAACATCTTTGTCTTTCAATCATGAAAGTCGTTCTCGGGTTTCAGACATTTTCAGCTTTAAGTGGAAAGACTCAGCTACATGAAAACAAATGTGCATTCACAGATACAGCAGAAGCCTCTTTTCATGAGCTTGGAGTTTTATATGGGAGTTTTACCTGCCAGAGACTACAGAATTGGGCTCTTGAAGGCTAAATATTACAGGAAAAAACATAAATATTAAGTTCACAAAACCAGTATTGCAGTTTGCATATTCTCATCTCTTTAAACAATAAGGGATTTCCATTCTACTTTACTATAAATGGCATTTCACTATGAGTGAAACTCACAACCTACCTACCTCTTGCTCAGAGTGCAAATAGATGAGCATTTTATGGGGGACCAAGGGCCTGATCCTGCAAAACTGTAGAGCTTTCTGAGAGGTGCTGAGTGCCCTCAGTCCTTGGGACTTCAGTGTGAGCTGAGAATGCTCAGTAGCAGCCCACTGTTGCTCAGCACTTTACAGGATTAGGGCCTTAATAGAGGTGAGAAAATTGAATCCATCCCTCCAGCTCAGAGGGAGACTTTAACACAACCACGCCACACCAGCACATCAAAAGTTCATGAATCTCATCTCTACAGCTGCTCTGCCCATGCCCCTGATCCAGCAAACACACACACAGAGCCAAATCATGCATTAAAGCAATGGGAGTCTTGAGCAAGGTCATCGGAATTTGCCTCAGATTTGCTGTGATGCAAAAAGATTGTCAGTAGTTAGGCCACTGGTGCACTGAGACCACTGCTGCTCATGCTGACCAATATCATCTCATTATTTCCTTTTACTCCCCCATTGGTTTGTATCCATCTGTTGTCTTTTCTGTTATATTTAGATTGTAGGGGCAGGGACCATCTTTTTTGGTGTTTTTACGATGCCTAGAACAATGGGATCCTGGTCCATGACCAGCGCTTCTAGGTGCCATAATAATAAAATTAAACAGTAATATATAGGTCAAACTTCATTATGTATCAGTGTCGCACATTTTAATTTTATTTTTTCACTTGTAAGATAAATAACAATTCAGCTATATGGGCACACACATATATATATATTTCCCCTAGACTTTTCCACTGTTTTAAAAGTAATAGCAAAGTAACCACACAAAAAATAATGTAATCTTTTTCACAATAGAAACTTGGCATATGAATAGTGTAAAAGGAATATGCCACAGTATAGTTTGCTAGGCCCATGCCAGTTGTCCAGGGAATGCATAAAATGCAGATTCTGTAAGATTTTCTGGAGTATGGGTGAGGTTTGGAAAAAAGTCATTTGGGAAGTTTGAGTAAACCCTTTTAGTCAAGTGGAAGCAAAATCTGGTGAGTGGACTAAAGATCTGAGTCTTTGAAGACTCCGTCATTTCTCCCAGGGAGTAATTGGCAGATTAAATTTTGAGTTTGACACTGAGGCTACCAATTCTCAACAGAGAAATTGTGAGTTTGAGAAACTCATTTTACGAAGTTAGATAACCGTGTTCCAATCATGTATCATTTAACATTGTTTCTGTTTGGTATTCCTGTTCTTCAGTGTTGATTCTTTTAGTGATGTATTAAAATATTCTCTCCAAAATGAATTGATTCTTCATTTCTGACTTTTGTATGCAGCCTTTTATCGCTGTTAGACTATGTAAATAATTTTTATAGAAATTTTCCCTTAACTGATAGAAGCTGTTTTATTTGATCTAAATTATGATTAGTAATACAAAAAAAGGTGAGCGAGGAGTCTAAGATGAGTCACCTTCCCCTCCGAATTTCCCCAATGATCAACGAGGTAACGTTCGCACTGTTGCCAATTTGGTTATTTTCCAACCCACCCCTGTAAATTTGAACACCCCCTCTAATTTCAATTCCTGGGAAAAGCACTGAAGATGACCATCTCTGAATCATCTTACTCAATAGCTAAAGAGGGATCTGGGGAGACAACCTTATTCACAACTACTCTTAATCACTTAAAATAAGAGTTTATCTGGTGGCAGCAAACGCCTCAGTTATTTTCTCTCTTTAAACAGATCCACCAAGTTGCGTTGTGTGACTGGATGCTCAGAGCGAGAGCAGAGTTCATCACAGCAGAATATAAAATTCAATAAATTCTAAATATTTATCAATAATCCCAAGATCACACCAAAGAGACATTACTGCAGGCTAAAATTTGACTTAACTGAAGTCATAATAACTGGATGGAGCAAATGTGGATTCCAGAGGCCAAATTCATAGGTGAATCTGAAATCTTGGAATTCAATGAAATCTTAAAGAGTCTAACTGATCAAATCTGCAAAAATGTTGAAGTGACCTAGGCTTCTAAATCACATTTTCAAAAATGGCTTATATTCCACTGATTTTCAGTTTGGTTGTCCCTAAGGGCCAGCTTTTTAAAGTTATTTAGCCATCTAAGGATGTAGATAACTGCATCTGCAGGCAGCTAAATATCTTTAAAACACTGGGCCTAGCTCTCTCTTGCAAATGGGATTTAGTCCCTAAATCACATAGGCATTTTAGAGTAATTTTCAAAGTGAATAGCAATGAGTCTGAGTTACAGCCTTAAATATCACCTTTGAATGTGGAAACAAATATCTAGTTTGTTTAAAGTGTTATTCTACTATGAAAAAGGACTATAGAAACATTTTTTCCCTTGCCGATCAGTGCTGCTCCCTGCATGGATTCCATTCTGTTCTATATGGGTTCTAATAAATGCTCATCACCATAGTATCGGGGCCCTTCCGGAAGGGGATTAAGCAATGTGACTAACATATGTCATATGCGTGTTCTCTCATACTTTCCCTACAAGGAGAAGTGTGTGCAGTTTTGGAATTTCATGTCATATATGCATACACACAGAGAGCGGTGTGTTCAAGAAGGCAAGGTCAAAGAAACGCACCTCACACTCACAGTTGAAGGTGGATTCTAAATCATATCTGCTCATTTTAGTGCCATAAATAAGTTTCACTATTTTTAACTCCCATTAGCCCTGCAAAGCCAACATAGCTAAGAATGGGATGGCTTATATTTAATCCTGTGCACCAACGGAAATTGTGTGCTAAATTTTAGTCAGTCAGTTATACCTGTAGATAACTGTAGATAACTCAGGTGTCTCTGAGGGCATAGAATACAGAATCTTAATTATTGTTGCTGATGCCTAAGAAGGAAAAAATTGATATATAAATAATTGTGAAACAACAACAAACATAGAACCTCATGATAAATGCCTACAGTCACTTTTTAAGAGGGAAGCAGCACTTTAAAATCTATCACTCAATCAGAGAAACTCAACAAACAAAAACAAATAAATGAGTCCCAGAATAAATCAAAGTTTTGAAGAATCAGTTAGCATAGCACCAATGGACAGGAAAAAGACAAGACAGTAAACTGAAGATATGGCAATTGTTAAATAAGCACACAGAGCATTGTTCATTTCAAAACATAGAAAAAAACCACCAGTATTTACTTCCTTATTTTTTTTCCTTATTATTATAATTGTT
The DNA here is from genome assembly GCA_007922155.1 of Mesoclemmys tuberculata. Lineage (NCBI taxonomy): Eukaryota > Metazoa > Chordata > Testudines > Chelidae > Mesoclemmys > Mesoclemmys tuberculata. The sequence continues at coordinate 19,082,698 of ML675601.1, forward strand.
GACTTTCTGACAGCATGGAAAGAACAGAAAGTAAATAATGCTATAAAATATTACTTGACATTATTCTCCTAAGACTTATCCACTCTATAGAAAAATAACTTCCAGAAGTGTTAATGCATTGTGTAACTTCTGAGCCTGGATGTCGACTGTTAATCAGAATGAGACACACAAGGAAATAGTGTATTCAAACTCAGAGCTATTCTAATTTGTTCCTGTTCTCAAAGTTCCTTAGGGGAGCATGTAATTTAGTAATGTTACTTGGGGAACTTTGGGTACTGGACAAGGGTAGATGACAAATATACTGTTAATCCAACTTGTTCTAATTTTTTAAGACATCTAATAGGAAAGATAACTGAAGCTTACATCTTTTATTGTTTTACGGCAATTTTGACAGGCCTATTTTCATACTACTCACCAGTTTAATCTTCAAGAATGTATATACCTTTGTTTGGGAGGTTTTACTTCCTGTGTAGAAACTTGTTCTGTGGTGGAAAATTGTATTAGGACTTCAGATCTGCTGTATTTTAAGGAAACAATACTTATGCAATGTAAGCAGAAGGCCATCAGTAGGACTACTTACCATATAGAAGTGGCATGCTGGGTGTGTGGAAAAGAAGTGGTTAGGTTACAAACCCAGAACTCAATAAACCCAGGTTCGGTTCCCTGTTCTGCTACAGATTTCCCAAATGACCTTGTGCAAGGCATTTAGGGCTCAATTCTAAGGGGAGTTATGTGCCTCAGTCTAAACTGTATATCCTCAAAACTACTTCTCAGCTCTCACCTATGTAGATGCCTTGATTTCTGCTGGAAAAGTTCCTTTAAATTTCTGTTTGTGTGCACCCCCATCAGCTAAGTCTTTGGGCCCAATACCAAAATTCCAGCAGGATACAAAAAAATAGATATTTCCCCACCTATCTCATCTGCAGGGCCCAATCCAGCAGATGCATTCGGAGCCCCCTTCATTCGCTGGAGTTGGGAGATTGGCACCTGAGTCTCCCACCTCGCCGATGAGTTCCCTAACTACCTGACTACAAAGAAATGCTCACTCTGCCTGGCCAAATGTCCATTCAAGTATTTTATTTGAAGTAAAACCATTTCAATAAGAGAGAGAAACCCCAAACTACTGTATAGCCTGGTTGGGACACTCAGCTGGGAGGTGGAAAACTTGGGTTCCTGGATTCCAGGGCCCTGAGAGACCATGGTGATCATCTAGTCTGACCTCCTGTAAACATAGAATCATAGAAGATTAGAGTTGGAAGGGACCTCAAGAGGTCATCTAGTCCAGCCTTCTGCTCAAAGCAGGACCAACACCAAATAACTCATCCCAGCCAAGGCTTTGTCAGGCTGGGCCTTAAAAACCCCTACGAATAGGGATTCTACCACGGCCCTAGGTAACCCATTCCAGGGCTTCACCGCCCTCTTAGAGAAAACATTTTTCCTAATGTCCAACCTAAATCTCCCCCACTGCAACTTGAGACCATTGCTTCCAGTGCTGTCATCTGCCACCACAGAGAACAGCCTAGCTTCATCCTCCCTGGAACCCTCCTTCAGGTTGTTGAAAGCCACTATCAAATCCCCCCTCACAGGCCATAGAACTTCCCCAAAATAATTGCTAGAGCAGATCTTTTAGAAAGACAGCTAGTCTTAAGTTACATATTTTCAGTGATGGAGACTTCACCGTCACCCTTGGTAAATTGTTCCAGTGGTTTATTAATCTCACTGTTCAAAATGTACATCTTGTGGATGTCATTGGAAGAGAGGGGTGCCTAAAATTAAGATTTGCAATGCTGAATCTGAGTCCTCATAGTGGGGCTAGCATTTAGGGGGTCTGTGCCTTAATTCCTTCTGTAAAACAGGGATAACAACACTTCTCTACCTCACAGGGTTGTTGGGAGGGTAAACACATTAATGATTGTCAGGTACTTAGTTACTACACTGAGGGAAGGCTGGGAGCATATATAAATACCTAAGATACTAGCAGTCTGTACAGGGGGGAATTTTGCCCATAGAGGTTTTACCTGATACAAAAGTCTAGTTGTTCTTGGGTATAAGCTGACTCAAGCATACTTTGACCAGCACTTTAAGATACATCTTTATTAAGTCATGAAAACTTTAGATATTATTTCAATTTGACTGTTTTAAAAATATTTGTAAGTGAACTAAAATTCACATCAGCAATCAGCCTTCTTTGTCATGTGGCTTTTTTATTTTTGCCTTATAAAAATAAGTGACTAGTGTATTCAGGCATTTATTTATAAAGGAGGAAACTGGTGATGTTTTCTCCTAAGGTAAGTGAATGTTTCTCTTTTTCTCTCTAACACACAGAGAAGGAAAAATCCCAAACCTTAGCCCATATCCCTGTCTGCTGCAGCTCAAGGGGAAGGTGGGGCAAAGGTAACTTGAAACCACCTTCAGGGATCATCAGCAAATGGAATCACCTTGACCATAGTTTTTTCCTTGTCACATTGGTCCTTTGGCCCCAAAGGATTTACTCAGGCCATGTCTACACTAGAGAGCTTGCAGTGGCACAGCTATATCAATGCAGTTGCATTGCTGTAAGATCTTCCATGTAGCCACTCTATGTTGATGGAAGAGAGCAATCCCGTCAACATAATTAATCACCTCCAATGACCAGTGGAAGCTGTGTCATTGAGGGGACATCTCCGGACACATAGCACAATCCATACCAATGCTTCTGTCGGTGTAACTTTTTTTGCTCAGGGGGTGTCACACCCCTGAGCGACAAGAGTTATATGAATACAAGTGCTAGTGTAGACATAGCCTGATGCAAAGAGAATCCTCCACTGGCAATTTAAGATGGTTTAAGGCTGCTCTGCATTGTCAGAGCAGCATAAAGCTGCCTTACAAGACGTTAAGATGTAGCCCCTTACCCTTGCATCCTCCCATAACTTCTCTTTCAGGGAATGTATTTTTCCCTTCTCTATATATTTTGCATTATCATTTGCTAGATTTATTATGACATACCATTTACCTGGGTCTTGAGCTTCCCTCACCCTAGGAATTTCATGTGTAAATTAATGACGGCATGGCAGGGAATAAGGCAGCATGAGTATCATGAGTAGGGTTGGCAGCACTGAAGTTTGGATCCAAACCCGCATTCCTCATGTACCCAAATTATCAATCTTTTGCATTTTTTGTGCTCCCAAAACACTCGCTCATATCAATGGGAATTCTGAGTGTGCAATGAAAGTGAAATTCACCCTTATGCAAAAGGTCTAGCATGCACCACTTACATTCCACATAAATCCTGTTTCCACATGCTAGGCCTCTGCACTGGGAGAATTTCTAGAAGAATGCATTTATATGGTTCTGTAGGGAACTAGAAAATATAGTCTAAAGAAAACTAAGTTTGCCCAGAATTAAACTATTTCTGCTACTTTCACTAATCCAAACTTCCATCCGTGATAGCTTGACTGAATCATTGATCAGAAGGGGATACTCCGGCATGTGCATCTGGTTTTTGTTTGTTCCTTTTAACCTTGTAATTGAGTTAAGGTGAGTAGACTGTTTTTACTGTGTCTTTATCCTGGGCAGGATTTATTTCCTTTGTTTTCCCACATCTTTCTCTTCCTATAGCTGTGTGCCTTATTTAAACCTCCCCAACTTTCATTTTAAACTCAAAGACTTGCTTTTGTTTTGTGACACTGAACTTTTTGGGTCAGATCTTCACCTGGTAGAAATCAACACAACTCTATTGATTTCACCAGTTTATACCAGGGACCTGTCCCCCTCAGTGGGTGAACATGCAAAGCAAAATAAATGAACACCATAGGTTTGCATTATCAGGCAGATAAATAGTCAATGCTGCGCTTTACTCTGAGTGGCAAATATGAAGTTTTCCTTCAAATGAGAGGGTTAAAAATGACCTAATACACTGCAGCAAAATAGGGAAGGTAATCAGTAAGACTGTTATTATTTCCTAAGATGGATGCAATCTGCTGTTTTCTGGCTTTCCTTCCAATATCCCAAAAAATAATGATGCGATTTAAGACCATAAAGCTTGCAGCTCAATTGTGGCAATTTATGTTCCTGTAAACCTGATATAAGCCTGAGTTACCCAATTTTTTTTGCTGCATGTTGTAAAGGATTGTACCTCAAAGGTCAGAGCAATTTCCACAATTTTACTTGCAATTTTTTTTTTAAGTGAAAAACCTTTGTTTCACAGGAAGATGTTGAGATTTGCCTCCATCACAACCTGCTTTTCTCATAACTTGAATTCATATTATGTATATATATCTTGTGTGTGTTTAATGCATGGATTTCTTTCAGGATAACACAACTGAAAGACAAGTCATAAGGCATAATACATATGATAAGAAGCTATAATGCATCCATAAATGTGTTTCAGTTGCCAAGTGAGACTGGTAAGCAACCTCTTGCTCTAACCTTATCTCCTTCTTCACTAAATGTAATGTTTTCAGATTCTGTTAGGAGCGTGTCTAATTCATTTTTCCATCCTGGTAAGACTCGCCCCCAAGCCATTTCCTATTTGCCGTCTTGCTGTGCGTGGAGTCACATTCTCTGTGAGAAGTCAGTTTGGTTCTAGTGATTATCTCTGCTGAATGAGCATGCTCAGACCTGATCTTGTAGTCAATGGATTGAAAGGATGCCTGCTCATGCTGGGAATATATCTTAACCGTATGTTAATAAACACACAGGGAATGTGTCATGCAAACAAAGGCGCAAGGCCTTGAGGCTAAAAAACACAGATTCAAAGGCAGTAATAAACTTTGAAAAAATCTACAGTGTTATAATTTAAGGAACAGCTTTGTTATAAATGTGCCCAGGGTTTTAGTAGGAAGAGTTAACTTCAAGATGCTCTGTCTATCATTTTCCTTTGCACTTGCTTTGAAGATCTTTAGGATTAGGAGTTAGATGGATTAAAGGAAACTAGATCCTTTCTTACTTCTTGGTGAAACTGTTTATAACATAAGGTGTATGTCCTACCAGGCTATTAATTACATTCCATTAATATGAGCGATTTAATGCAAACCTTCTCTGTTTGCCGGCAAGAGACCTTCCATTTATAGGCTTGCTACTGAAGCTAATGCTAAAATTGAACCTAGTCTCTCACCTATAGTACTTCAAAACCTATTGTACAAACACATTTGTTCTAACTTGCACTCCAGTGCAGTATCAACATCCTGTTACACCCCCACAAATAAAACAAAAGTAGAAGCAGGTACTGATCTTACCAAAGGATAATAGGTTACCCTTCCACCTACAAAACACATATACACGTATACATACACACACACCCATGATCCACTCCCAGACACTCAGGGAGAAATATAAAATTTCTCATTTTGATACATCACAATAATGCAGGAGAAAGTTAATTTTAAAAGAACTAAACACAAAAATGATGCTGGAAAAATAAGAAATATCCACTGACTAATTGGAGACTGTTCTGAAATCAGGAAGAAAACGCACAGCAAGATGCAATATTTACACAAGCACCCCTCCCTCTTTTAATTTTCATTATTTGTATAATTAATTAGGATCATTGGGGTGGGGAGAGAGGAAAAATAAAGCAACACATTTTACACATTTCTTTAGTTCTGAAAAGCAATCAAGATCTATACTAGCCTCTTGGTTCTGAAGTTTAACATAAGCTTGTGTGAGTGAAGGAGCAATTGTTTCTGCTCTTCAGAAAAAAATGGAATTTAGAACAAAATAATCTATGGCTTTGAGACTAACAGCATTTTTAGAAGCCAGCTCACTGTCCCAATAGCAAATAATAGACTTGAGAGCTTAGTGGCAATTAAATATTAAATAACTTGTATTTTTCAGTGTAGAAATGTGTTACTTACCAAATAGTATCAGATACAATAAAAGTCAGCCAACATTAACACACGCATTAAGACTCTGATTCAAAACACAGTAAAGTCGATGGGAATCTTTCCCACTGACTTCTCTGGACTTTGGATCAAGCCCCAAAGACAATGGTCCTGTACACCTGGAGTGGGAAGTGCTACACGCCTCCTGAAGGAGCTCTGTTCCATGCACCTATGGACATGTTTTACTGCAAGGTGTTTTACAGTAAGCATGCTATACTCAACGCAGTGATGCAGACACCTCTGCATCTCTGAGGACGAGGACTTTTCTCAGCCGCAAAGCAAGGCAAAAAGGTCTGCTCCTGGACCAAGAGTTAACATGTCCCTATCCTGGCCCCCTTCCTCTTTCTTCACTACTACCCAGCAGCTGATGTGCACAATGGGGTAGAGGTGCCAAACTGGAGAGTTATTCCTGTTGAGAAGTTAGAATAATAGGCTCTGTGCAGCTCTGAGTTCATTCAGGAGACCCAATGGAAATTGCTGGACACCGCAGCAGCATCTCAGCCAATTATCAAATCCCTATTCCCTCAGCATGCCTGCTCCACCAACAGCCAGGCATTATGGGAAGGAATGTGTTCCCTAAAACCGTCATACTGAAAAGCAACGCAACAGATCATTAAATCTGGACACTTGGGCACAGAGTGTGTATGTTTCCTGCAGGGCACAGTAACAAAGAGAAAACTGTAACGTGCTGGGAGTTGTTGGGACACAAAGCCAGTTGATTTTACACACTCATATTCCAAAGTGTTCTGCTTGGGTGAGGCGCACTGAATCACTGATACCAACTTACATACCTTTTTGCGTATAGGAACCATGCATTGGGTGATACAATCAAACCTAGTGAGCCCTGCCTGCTGTGTTTCCTACAGGGCACTTCACCGCTAGACCAGCAGTGTCATAGCACAGTAAACGACTTACCACAGCTGTAAAGCAGGTCTGTGATAATTCCTCTCAGTTCATTGATATGCTGCAGTTTGCAACAGAGAGCCATAACTGCTATTGCATAGTATTGCGCTGCAAAAGGTCAGGCATATTGTGTTTCTGGGCTATCTATAATTCAGTGTTTGGAAATGTCCCAATAATCTGAGGCAGAAAGCAGGAATGGGGCATGAGGCTGCTGTGTGTGGGCAAAGGCTGAGATGCTGTGTTTTTCTTCTGGAAGGTGCAGCTCAGAACTCATGGGCCAGGGATAGTAAGGGAAAAGTGATTGTAACCCCCCTTTGTACCCTCCTAATTCCAGGCTGCTCCAGTAGCAAGTGTAGCCCCCAGCATAATTTAGGCAGCCGGATGGGGAGATGGCAGCCCTGCAGACAGCTGCACCACTAGACATGCCTACAGTATTATTGCTACAAGCCCACTCCCTCCAATCCCTACGCTAAGGCTTATGGTGAGAAGAGAGAGTTCATAAGCCCTGTAGGCAGAATTCTTCCCTAGCTGGCTCTGGGGCTGTTCCAGCCCTTTATAAGGTCCTGCTGCAGTATTTAAGAGGCAAAGAGGTAGCATCTCTCTCTAAGTCCTTAAAAAGCCTTTTATAGCCTCAGGCAGAGCACACTATACACGTAACATATGCCTGGCCCATATTCTGGCTGTGTGACATGTGTCGCAAGCACTGTCTAGGGTAATGCATTGTGGAAGAATCTTTCAGGTTATCCTTGGGCACAGCTGCCAAGTTCTCTACAGCTCCTTGGGTGACATTTTCCAAGGATGCTAGAAAGGGAAATGAACAAGCTTTTAAGTCAGCCTGTCTACTCTTCTAATTGTAATGTACCACTGATAATGCATGAGACACATATAACACCTTCCATCCAAGGTGCCCTGTCAGAGAGTGAAGAACTATCCCTATTGTATAGATGGAGAAAGAGAGGCACGGAAAGGGTGCAAGCCACTTCTCACTGCCAGGAAGCTGAGGGTTGAAAAATCAGGCTATGTACTAAGGAGTACTTACCCTAAAAATGGATTAAGATGCTAAACATAGGCATCCAAGTTCGAAAACGACAGCTTTTCTTAGTGCAATGTCAGGTAATAAAATTAGCAATGGGCAAATTACATATTTTAAAGCTAAAATAATGCCCATTCCATGAAAGAGATCCCCTTAAACACAGCTCCAAATATTGTTTGAACACAGGCAAAGCAGCTCTGCTAACAACACCTTTTCCACAGCCCTCTGCCTCTCCTCAGTATAAACCCCACACTGAGTTATACATTAGTCAAAAGGTCTACTGCACTTAGAGCAGCACGCATCACCCCGTGTTGTCAGTTAAACCGTTATTTATTTATTTTTATTTATAAAGAGCAGCATCTGGTCCTTAATCTCCGGAGTAGAGGGGACCATTCACACAGATCGTAGTGATGGGATGCCAAGGAGATATTTCCAGAGCTCTCTGAGCTGACCATATGCTACATCTTTCACCAGCTGCAGTACACCAACTCAGCCACCACTTAGTTCTTAACCAGTATGGGTAAAAAGAATTCAAGATGAAAGGGAAATCACTATGTGTGTGTCAGCCTGGGGCGGGGGGCGGAGGAATCAACATGCACGTTTGTCCATGCGATATGAGAGAGAGAGAGGGTTCCAAAGGTAAGACTATTCCAAAAATAAGGGGTCTTTGTTTTTGTTTCCACTGAACCTATAACCACCTTGAATCAAGTTGGGGTCTAGTTCGACAATGCTTGAATTGAATGGGTACACACCAGCTCAACTCCTTCCAAAGCACTGAGGTTCTATTACTTAAGCAAAACTCAGGCCACATTTATAGAGAAGGTTCCCAAATACATGTGATCAAATGATGGGGACGGAAGGCAAAACAGAGAATAATTTATTGAACGACCGATGGGAAAAAAATCAAGAATAAACTGGCAAATATTATTCATTCCACTTTAGAGCTGTTTGAACAATGAACAAAATATTCTTGGATAATTTATCATTTGGTGCGGGAGAGAAATCCATCAAACAAATTAGTCACAAATATTATTTGACCAATTTATTTCCCATTGGTGGGCAGCTGTGAGGGTCTGGCTAATGGGAGCATTCCTGTGGGGAGGATGACGAGTAGGGTTATGCAGACACCAAGCCAAGGAATTCCCCTCACCATCAACTACACCAAAGAGATTATTAGAAGAGATGGTCTCAGGTGCAAAATTTGAATCTGGATACAAATCTTAACCTTCCCTGCGTTACGAGATATCTGGCTACAGGGTTTGAGCTGAGCCATCTCTAGTCTTGATAAGGGAGAAACAATGCTGCCCTCCGCTGTGCCCCTATGCTGTCCTCCTGAGTCTGGCGGCCCCCTCTAGCATCCCTGGAGTCTAAAGAGGGTGCTGGTTGGCCAGTGGCCTCAACACATTCTTTAGGGGTGGATGTAGCCACCCAATTAAAAGGGTGTGCTTGACTACATTCTTGTTGTGGTCAAGGGGGATATCGACCATCCAGAGTAGCACATTCTGCCCCGGCACCCAGCCCAGTGTAGAGGGCAAGCTTTGGGCAGATGTGGGAGAAGGTGCAGAGCAAGTCTGCCCGGGTCGCACCCTGCAGCCGCAGCTCCTGTCCCACAGGGCTGGGCCCAACTTCCTGTTGTAGGCATTCAATCCATTATGACAGAGGGGCACTCGGGCCAAATTTCAGAGAGTGGCATTGTGACCAAGCACAAGGGCTTGCAGTCCCACTCAGTTTGCAGCGTTCATGAGCACTGAGGATTTCTGTGGCGGCAACTGAACCCATGAACCCCCTGCCCCGCCCAAACCACCACTGCTAGCACAGAAGTAGGATCAGCTTCAAATGCCAAAGACTCCTGCAGTAAATTAGAAAAATATTCATTCTTTGGATTGGGGCAGATTGATTATGATGGCGGGGGGAGGGGTAAAGGAACGATTTGCACTCTCCAAGTAAACCTTCAGGAGTTGTCCAGAGCCATTCTCTGCAAAAGACATAGCAGGATCTGGTTTGTGTGGCCCACCTGAGCCAAACAACTGCAGGGTTCTGCTACCCCTTCTGGCTAGCCATTTGTCTTGGGCGTGTTTGAGAGTAAGGTGTGCACTCCTAGGGAAGTGATGTTAGAACCTAAAGAGAGTTGCTGTCCTTGTACTGAAGCAGATAGTTAATATAATGGCGAAGCAGTGTGACCGTGGCGATACTCACTAGAGAGCAGACAACTTCCCAGGACTCAAATTATCAGCACAATTTCATTGCTAGAAAAAGATAAGTAATGCTGGCAGATGCTATTGCATTAGGAATTTTAAAATCAGATTGAAGGGTGTGAATTTTATATATAAATGCACACCCTTCGATCTGTATACACACACACTCTCACACAAAAACAATCCCTTTATGGAATACAAGTGCTGGAATCCATTGCTTAGATGCCGCAGTTGAAATGTTATAGGTGGATGGTAAACCATCCAATATGCAATTCTCCCCTCCCGAATGTGGTTGGTCATATATGAATTTTGCATGCAACTAAAACTGCCCGTACTTTAGATCACCACCATGACTAAAGCATGCATAGTCCAAGCAGAATGACCCTGATTCAGCCCGTTGTTTGCAAAGCAACATGATTTTAATGAAATAAAAGGCACGTCATGCCAATCCCGGTTTGAGAACACCACCTACCCTGTCTCCATTACTGATAGAGTGACAGAAATATATCAAAGCCACCTAGGCACTTAAAAGGGAATAGGAAATAAAAGGGACGTGTCCAAGCAGTGCTGGTGGCAGGTGTCGGAAAGCGAACATCAGCAGGATCAAATAGAAGAGCTTTTCTCTGTTGCTTCTTGAAAGGAAATAAAAAATCCAATACCCTTACATTTTGATTAAATACAAAAGTCAGTTAGATTAAGGGAACACTGAGGCCTGGTCCCAATACATGGGGGTTCAGAGTTCAGATGACCTCCTAGTATACAATAGAAAGGTGGAATGTTCAACTTCAGACATCTCTCCTGGTGTGCTTTAGTGATTCCCTTGGAACTGCTGAACAAGCTTCATGAGTGGACTGGGGAAAATGGCAAACTGCTTTAAGGTTCTTGGGATGTATCCTTGAAAGCATCTTGCATGGTAAATGGCCTTTATTTTCACCCGTCTCAGTACAATCTTTTATGGTGCCCCAACCAGCAAAAGCAGAGGTTATATGCCATACAGATAAAATCCACTGGAGGCTAGGATGGAGGAGATGGGGGGTTGAATCTGTTCTAGGAAGGAAACTAATCCTCTAGCACAGCATCTTTACGAGTCTGTCTCTGCTCTCAAAGAACTGTTTTAGTCCCCTTTGGTTAATGAACTGGATGAGGGCTCAGGAGATCTTGGTTCATTTCTCTGTTCTGCCACATACTTCCTAGGTGACCTTAGGGAAGCGTCTCTCTCTGCACTATAGGCAGGGCTGATAGTTACTAACTTGTGAGTGCTTGAATTTGAAGTCTTAATCATGTCCTTTTATCATAGTTTTGTGTATGCAATTTCCTAGGTTTTAAAAAAAGCAAATAGAAATATAGAGAAGTTCCATCCCATGGCCTCACGTTTACACCTGCACGGGTCAGCAATAGGATTGGAATTTTTCAATCAAACCCACAGACCTCCCCGCTCAAGTATGACCTCTTCTACCCTCTCCTCACCCCATTCCTGTCTCTTCCCCACCCCTGGCTCCTCATCCTAGTCCCATCTCCATTTCTCAGGTTTCTCAGAACAGCCCCAGTCTCCGTGCCCAACAGTCCTAGGCTCACCCTTCTGGACTCGCTGTCCTGGTCTATCCACTCCCAACCCTAATCTCTTAACCCAGCCAATCTCTTAAACCCTGTTCTCCAAACACCATTGCCCTTGTCTCCTTCACCCAGCCCTTCCTAGATCCTTGCTCCTCAACTCATCAGCTGATCTATCTCTCTTCCCCACCCTGGCCTCTAGTTGTATTCCCAGTTCCATGTCTGTGCTCCCCGTGCCCAATGGCTCCCGATCATTATCTCCCTTTCCAGAATCCTCATCCAATCTCAGTGCCCCACCCACCTTCTTATCAAATCTGTCTCCCATCTCCCAACCCCACTCATTATCAGTCCTAGGATTGCACCTGCCCATCCCCCTTGTCTGGTCTCAGTCACCCCCAACATACTGGCTCCCAGTCATCTCCTCCCCTCCTCCTCAGCTCATCGTCCCAGTCTTTTTTACCCAGCTAATCCCAATCTCCCCTCCACATCCCAACTCCCAGGTACAGTTTTCCTTTCTCCCCACCAGAAGCTTTCAGTCCTAGTTTCTCTACCACTATCCCAAGGCTCCCTGTCCGAATCTATCCCTCCCCTGTCCCTCAGGTCTGGCTTCCATCCCTTCCTTGTCATTCAAATATGGCATCTTCCTCTTCTATGTTGCCTGGGATCATCAGGGGAATCCTTTAGAGAATCTAAACTTAAAGCATGATTTAAGGACTTCAATAACATAGATTAGGGGGTATTACATATTACAGGAGTGGGTGGGTGAGGTTCTGGGGCCTGCGATGTGCAGGAGGTCAGACTAGATGATCATGATGGTCCCTTCTGACATTAAAGTCTATGAGTACAGAAGAGACCATCTCCCTGCTCTCATTTCAAGTGCCCGTGCACAGACACAGCGTACCCTTCAGCAGCCCAGTGCTGCAATTGCAGAGAAAGTCCAGCTCAGCCTTCGGCTATAATATGCTCAGTACAGACATGTTTTGTGAGGAGTTTAGCTGCTAAAATGTAAGACATCTGTATGGAGAACATGCCCATTCATTTTTCAAAAGCGTATAAATTGGCCAACTTTGGTGGATTTTCTCATGAAAACTTCCCCCGCCACACTTCAAGCCCCTGCACCAAACCCTGGGGGTGCTAGAGCTTTTCCAAGCAAAAGTTGCCTGATTTTTATTAACACCGCAAAATAAAGTACTTTTCCTTGCCCTGTTCTTGGAAATGGTTGAAGCATTTTGGCTAAATTTTTCCAAAAATATTCAGCCTGTCAGCAGACATCTGGCATTTAGAATTTCAGCCTAAATTGTTAAACTTTGGCAAAGTTATAAGCAACTGAAAACAGGATGTTATAATTAGAAGCATCAAGCAATCTTAATAATAGGCGATGCTACCAGATTCATCAATAACACACACTCACAAAAGGAACTGTATTACGGTGCTTGGGGTCTGACCCAAAGCCTATTGACGTCAAGGGGAAAAAAAACTCCTCTTGATTTAAATGGGCTCTGGATAAGGCCCATTGCATGCTGGTTGAAGGAAATACAAGGGGGAGTGACATGTGGAAGGATCCCTTTAAAATAATTTATTGTTAGTGGCCTAATTGTGCTTTGTTTTACTGAGCTCAGCTGTGCAAATAAGATCAGAATTTGACCCTGTGGATTTGAACATAAGGAAGTTTAGAGGTAAGGTCTCCCATATAGGCTATTATAATACTTGGGTTAATGTTCCATGGACATCTGTGTGATTGAATTTATTGGCCTGATTGTTTGATGGATGGGAATTTGAAAAGGGCATGCACAATATTTTAAATGTGTAGGTGCAGGTATTAATGTACAGTTCATTCAGTCAGGAAAGAGGAACAGCACCATGTGATTTTAACTGACCATTCAGACCTAGATTCCACAGCTGAAACAGCAAATAAAATATCAAATATTCAGATAGAAGTATTCCCGATCAAATCCTACATTTAAAATTACTACAAAATAGCAACTAACAATTTAAACCATTTCACAAGCAAGAAAAAGAATGTAAACTCATTAGATATATTATTAGTTTCATATTATTCACTTTGATCTACTATTAATGACATCACTTTGCCTGCTTTTCTTTGTTTGTGGCTTTACATAGTTTATTTTATGTTTTTTTTAATTATTGTTGGTTATTTATTTTAGTAATTGCATTTTAATTGCCTTTAGAGCACCCTGATTGCCTTGCCAGGGAGGCACTAAATAAATAAAATCATTATTACTATAATAAACATAATTGATGATAATGGTTCTTTCACTGTGTATGATTAGTAGGGGAAAAAACCCAATATTTCCTGGAGGCTAGAGTGGAACAGGTAGGAACCAAGACACCAAGAGTCTAATTCCACCTCTGCCACTGAGTACATCTGTGACCTTGAAGAAGTCATTTATAGTCTCTCTGTGACTCAGTTTATTCATCTGTAAAAGGATTATCATAACATTTACCTACATCACAAGAGTAGCAGGAGAACTGGCTAATATTCATAAATCATTCTGATGTCCTCAGATGAATGATGCTATATATATGCAAAAATAAAATCCTTAATCTTTTAGATTATTAATGATATAACAGAGGGTCTATTAAAATCTCCCATGCTAGTGGGATCTACTGTAAGTTTTGTTTGGTTGATTTAGAATCTAAAATTGGGGCCTTTTACACCACTTCCACAGCAAGTTGGCTAGTCTTTCCAATGCATGTTTATCACCATAAACAGGAGACATGCATATTCACCAGAAGGAAAACAGATTCCCATGTTTTCATGCTAAATGTAGTTACAGAAAAGGTTTCTTCCAGTCCATATAGTATGTAGCCCTCACTGATTTGTAACACTCTGCTTTTCAAAATACTTCCCCCCTTCCCACCTCAAGATTCCTAAAAGCATAAATTGTTGCTGTGAGGTAATGACGTAAAAAATCAAAGAAGTGCTGTGCACCAAAACTAGAATAATAGTTCTAAGTTTTTAAATCAAAGCCACTTTGGAAGTTATAGAAGCCAAAATAAACTTGAAACCACCCATTCTCTTTTGTTGTTGTTGTTGCTACCGGAACTTTTGTAATTTAAAAAGAACCTGACCCAATTTAAACCAATTTAAAAGCTCAGTGGAAATGTCTAAAAACTGGAGATTATTTTAATACTAGCTCCTTAACTCTTGTGGCATTAACAGGCTCTACTAGCCAGGCATTTTACAGTCCTTGTTCCATCTGCTGTTGCAAATAGACTGCCCCAAGGTTGTGTGACTGGGGCAGCACTCCTCTTTATGCTCACTGTCTGTATGCTGGTACAGTGCTTTTATCTAAGGCTTTGTACACACGTACCGGGAAACTCGGCAGCAGTCAATGCGAGTTATGCAAGCCCCGTAGAGTAGCTTGTGTAATTCACGTTGACTTACTAAATTCACTCCACTGTGCTGCACCAATGGGAAATGCGTTTCCGTTGACTCAGTGCTACACCTTTTGAGGAGTTGGTTTAATTTAATTGACTTCTGGATCGATTGAGCGGGTCTTCACTGCTGCTCAATTGGTCCGGATAGTTCGATCTGATGGTGTCGAATTTGTTGCTATCAGTGTGTACATACCCTAAGCAACTAGATGCTGGTGCAAGGTTGTACTGCCTGAAAATGGTCAGTACCAGCCAAATTCTAAACTCTTCCTATTGCAGCATGGTTGGACCCCTGTGAATGAAGTAGTCCATCTCTCTCATGCCAGAACAAGTTTGGGCAATTATAAGAACATAAGACTGTCTATACTTGGTTAGACTAATGATCCATTTAGCTCAGTATCCTGACTTCCAACAGTGACCAGTGCCGGATGCTTCAGCAGGAATAAACAGAATAGGGCAATTTATTGAGTGATTCATCTCCATTGGTCAATCCCAGATTCTGGCAGTCAAAACATTAGGGACACCTAGAGCATGGGCTTGCAACCTAGCCATTGCTGGACTGTTAAACCATAGAACACCAATTTAGCTGTATTATCAATATTTTGGATGTTTTTCTACATTTTAAAATACATTGATTTCAATTACAACAGAGAATACAAAGAGTACAGTGCTCCCTTTATATTATCATTGATTACAAATATTTGCACTGTAAAAAGATAAACAAATGAAATAGGATTTTTCAATTCACTTCATCCAAATACTGTAGTGCAACCTCTATCATGACAGTGCAATTTACAAATATAAAACTATTATTAATAGTATTTTACATATTTTCACTCAAAAACAAAACAATGAAAAACTTTAGAGCCTACAAGTCCATTCAGTCCTATTTCTTGTACAGCGAATCGCTGAGACAAACAAGTATGTTTTATGTTAATCGCTTCCATTAACTGCGATTAATTGATAATCCTATTTTATAGATCTCTATCATATCCCCCTTAGTCATCTCTTTTTAAGATGAACAGTCCCAGTCTTTTTAATCTCTCCTATATGGAAGCCGTTCTACATTCATAGTCATTTTTTGTTGCCCTTCTCTGTATTTTTTCCAAAACCAATATAGCTTTTTTTGAGATGGCGTGACTAGAACTTCACATCTTGTTCAAGGTATGAGGGTACCATGGATTTATATAGTGGCAATATGATATTTTCTGTTTTATTATCTACACCTTTCCTTATGGTTCCTAACATGCTGTTAGCTTTCTTGACTGTTACTGCATAGTGAGTGGACATTTTCAAAGTACTATCCACAATGACTCCTAAATCTCTTTCTTGAATAGTAACAACTAATTTAGAATCCATATTTTGTATATATAGTTGGGATTATGTTTTCCAGTGTGCATTAGTTTGCACTTATCAGTATTTCATCTGCCATTTTCTTGACCAGTCACCCAATTTTGTGAGATCTCTTTGTAAGTCTTTGCAATCAGCGTTGGACTTAACTATGTTCAGTAATTTTGTATTGTCTTCAAACTTTGCCATCTCGCTGTTTACCCCCTTTTGCCAATCATTCCTATTTCTGATGTACTTAAAAACTAAATGCAAATATTTTGTGTGTTTTTTGCTAGTTGCTCTTCAAATTCTCTTTTTGGCTTGCCTAATTACACTTCTCTATTTGACTTACCAGAGTTGACCTCTTTTCTCTTTTCCTCAGTTAGTTTTGACTTCCAATTTTTAAAGGACCCCCTTTTGCCTCTAACCATCTCTGTTGCTCTGCTATTTCACCACTGTGGATAGGAAGCCAGTGGAGGGGCTAGACAGCTGTCCTTCCTGAGCCAGAGACCTAAGGCCAGAGAAGGATGGACAGGGCTGAAGGAGAAGAATAACGGAAGGATATGCCTGCTGGCTCTCAGAGCTAGAGAGCCAGGATGCAACAATGGGTGCTGTGGTTGCACTGGAGAGCAGGGACATGGTTAGGATTGCCCTGGCTGCTCATGATGTATTGCCTGAAATATGGTGTTAAACGAAGAACGTGAGGAGTTGGAAGCAACTCAGCCACACGGCAGAGCAGTGCACATGGTTCAATAAAGTTCCACGTAGTTGACATAACCTGCTTTCAGCCTCTCTCTTTGTGAATAGAACCTGGTGGCGGCGTCTGAGTGGTGAGTTCTCTGCAATGCATCAGCTGGCAGCATGAGCCATGGTCTAAAGCCCACCAGATCCCTGGATTTTAAAGACACAAATCTAGCCCAGGAATGGACCTAGTGGAATGAGAAGTTCGAGTTGTACACAGAGCTGGCCATGCAAAGGAGCAGTATGACAACAGCACGAGACTAAAACTGTTATTTTACCTTATTTGGGAACAAGGAAGAGAGATCTGCACTGCTCTGAAGCTCCCCACTGCCTCAAACCTAACAGCAAACCTAGGAGCCCTGGTGTCACCTGTTGCTCACAAAAGCAGAATGGAATTGTAGAGTGACAACGTTTTTCACCAAAGACCAATCCAAAGGGGAGGGCACAGACCTCTGTGTTACTGCCTTATACACATCGGTTGCTACGTGCAATTTTGGGGATTTAACAGACTCCCTGGTGTGGTACAGGATAGTCTGGGGCACTTGGGATCAAGATCTCACATTAAACAGATGCTTAAACATGGGGCGTGAAGAGGAAGCCTCTAGAGAAAGAATGAAAGCCCTCAGAGGCACAATACCCACAGAACTACACGTAGTGAGACAACAGCAAAGGAGAACAGGTGGACAGGGTTTGCCTACCCATAGTGTTTCTATGGGAAACAAGATAAGCCCCACACTAGGACAGCATTGCAAGGAATGTAGCAAGCTAATCAATTTTAAAAATGTGTGCAAGATCAGAAGTAGTTCTCAGAAAGATCCAGTTAGTTTTGCACAAAAGGGGGATGGCACATCAGACAGTGGCGATGATCATGACTTTATCCTTGAGTCTGTGAGCATACAACAGGTTCATGCTGTTGGGACAAGAAAGCAATACAGGACAATATCAATCCCCATGCACGTACAAATGTTAATAGGGAAACACAACGTACGATTTCAGCTGGATACTCTTCTGCAATGTGATTCTTAGGGATGAGTAGGAGTCAAACACACCCATTATAAAGAGCACGTGCAATCTAATGAGAGCATAATGTAGCCTCTAGAAAAATGTCACCTCACAGTAACTAACTCGAAAAGTAATAAATGGATCCAAATGAAGTTTGTGGTGCTAGATGTTAAGTATCACAGACCCCTCAGAGTGAATACAGCCATACGAGCCCTGGATCTGATCAGGGTGCCACATCAGAATTTTATAGCTGCAGGGTAAAAAGCAAAAGAAGGAATCCTGTGGACAAGGGAGACAATTTTAAAAGCATATAAGGATGTTTTCAAAGGTGACAGGTGCCTTGAATGAAAGCTGTGACTGGAAGTAGACACAACAGTGGAATCTGTGTGCTTGCCATGAAGGAAAATTCAGTGACACTACATATTCCATCGTGCAAGGATCTCAAAAATCTGCAGACAAGAGGTGTTTTAGCACCAGCAGAGGTCATTACCACCAGGGTGAGCAACAGGGTGATGATAAAGAAGGCATCAGGCAAATTACAGACTTGCATAAACCAAAACCTACTGAACCAGGATTTGAAAAGATCCCACTATGCCCTGCCTACAATTGATGCCATCTTGCCAGAACTCTCCAAAACCAGAATCTTTACAGTCTTTGACATAATGAATGGGTTTTGGCACATAAGCCTGGATAAAAAGTCCAGACGGCTTTGCAGCACCATTTGGTTGCAACAGATGGCTGTGTATGCTCATGGGCATAAGGCCAGCACCAGAAGTGTTCCAAAGAAGACTCACCCAAGTGCTGGATGGCCTGGCTTAGATGAAAATGACTGCAAATGATAGCCTCATTGTAAGAGAAGAGAGTAAAGATACGGGAGCGGAACAAGACCATGACAGCCAACGACAAACATTTTACAGCAATGCAGGAACAAGAACATAAAGCAACATAGAAAAAAATGCAACCCCAACAGCATGAGCAAACATATATTGGACATCTGCTCACAGTAGAGGGATTGAAAGCAAATCCCAACACGATCAAGGCAGTCAGAGACATGCCAGCTCCCGTGGATGTGAAAGGGGTACAGAATTTCATAGGAGTGATACATTTTCTGTCCAAGTTCTGTCCACACTTGGCTGCTGTAGAGAACCCATATGTCAGCTTACAAAGCCAGCATGTTGAGTGGGACTGGGTGGGTTCCCAATAGCAAGCATTTCACATACTGAAACAAATGATAATGTATGCCTGCCTGGTCCTGGAGTACTATCCACCAGGATAGCCACTGACACGCCTGTGTGATGCTCTGGAGGAAGCACTGGCTGTAGATCTTTTGCAGCAGCAGCTGCTCACTTATGCCAGAAGAACCATGTCAGAGACTGAACAGGGGAACACCCAAATAGAGAAGGGCCTTGTGTCTGTGGTATTTGGAGTGGAGCTAGGGTTGCCACCCATCCGGTTTTCACCCGGACAATCCACGTTTCAGCTTGTGTGTCCAGGTACCACTTGACAAGCTCTGGTGTCTGAGTTTTTTATGTGGGGGGTGAGAAGAGGCATAACAAGGCAGAAACGTAGGGAAAGAGGCAGAGAAGAGTGGTGCTTGAGGAAAGAGGCAGAGCGGGGCCTGGGGACTCAGTGTTCTGGTTACCAGACATTGGAAAGGTGGCAACCCAAGCGATTCCATCAGTACACCCATGGCCACCTAATAACAGTGCAGGACACTGAATTCACCAACCTGCCGCACTATCTCCCAGTTTCAACAGTGAAGCTGGTGTCATTCAAAGAGGCTATTGAAAAGGACATCCAACTACAGGCAGTCAAGAGAACGATACTAACTGGCTGGCCAGAAGACAAAATCCAAGATAGGAGCAGACCAATATTTTCAAATTAAAGATGAGCTGGAATCAGATTCCAAGGACAGAGGGCTGTCGTCCCTGTCTCATTACATAAGGATGCCATGCGAAAAATACGTGCTTCACACCTGAACATTAACAGGTGTCTTAAATGGGCTCGGGAGAATGTTTACTGGCCAGGAATGAGTTCACAACTGTGCTTTTTGGTAGAAGACATATGTGAGACCTGCGATAAAATTGCCAGCAGAGACTGTTACCACATGAGCTGCTCTCCCATACCCCCAAACCAGGGAAAAATATGGGAATGGATTTATTTACCTCCAAGGAAAACCAGTACTAGATTATCTGAGTATTATTCAAATCTTTGTGAGGTTGATACCTTGCCTGATACAAGAAGCAAGTTAGTGATTAGCAAACTGAAAGACCACGTTGCAAGATACGGCATTCCGAACACTGCATTTACTGACAATAGATCCCAATTTGCCTTGAAAGTATTCAAAGAATTTTTATGAAAATGGGATTTTGACCATCAGGAGGGTGCAGTGTCACCCAGAACATAAAAGGGAATCACACAAGAGGGACACGTGATCCAAAGAAACAAGAAGCCAGCAGACACAATATCTATATTGTCACTGAATGGAAAGACGGAGAACCATCTGGAGGCCAACACCACATAGAGGATGGAGATTCCACAGAGAGAGAGTTTGCTAGACTTGGAGACAGGTAGTCGGATATTTCTAAGCTGAGGTAAAAGGCCCATGGCACGGCCCAAAGCTGAGCTGGGTCAGCTGATTCCAGCTCACGGGGCTCAGGCTGTGGGGTTATAAAATTGAAGTATAGACATTTGGGGGCAGGTTGGAGCTTGGGGTCTGAGACCCATCCCTCTTGTGTGGTCTCAGAGCATGGGTTCTTGTCCGAACCCAAAATTCTACATTGCCATTTCATAGTTCTGCTGCCCTTGCCCATGAGCCTGAGTCAGCTGACATGGGCTCTGAGATTTGGCGTCACGCATTTTTTATTCTGGCATAGACATACCCAGGGAGACAGAGATAGGTCACTCCTTTTGTGGTTGCCTGTTGAGGAGACCAAATTATCTGAAAGACTATGTAACCAGCTGAGTCTGTAGAAAGACAAGCATGATGCTGACAGACCAGATGCAAGTTCTTGGCAAGTCTTTATGCCTCAGCAGAGCATGGACAAATTCATGGTTGGAAACCAGTCAAGATCACCTGTGTGCTAGTATGATTAAGGCCTGGTCTACACTTACCTTCTGGATTTGATGGCAGTCGACAGGAGATACGCAAGTGACATAAAAAACTTGCGTATCTCCCATCGACTTCGCTGCGTCTGTTCCGCACGCTGTCCACACTGCACTGCGCCACGTACAGAGGTGGTTTTCCTGTGTCAATTTCTGGATCGACTGAGTGGGTCTACACAGACCGCTCAGTTGATCCAGAGACATCGATCTGACGGTGGCAAATTTGCCGCTGTCAGTATAGACATAGCCTAAGATGGGAATTGGAATTACAATAATGTGTTTAGTGTTTAGACTTTATGAAAATTCTTGCAAGTTGCTACATGTATGAATCCTACTTAAAATGTCTGTATCCCTTGCTGTTAAGTAATATGTTTTTGCTATATAGTTTTTTCTGAACTATTTAACTCATAAAACAAGAACAAAATTCACCTAGTGCAAAATACTAAATCCCTGGGAAAGGTATTATCTCTTGCCCATAAGGAAGGTCTATCAAAACTAAATGGGCCATTGTGAGACATTGCAATACAAAGACTTTGCTAATTGCCTCTGCACATCCATGGAGACGCTATGTGCCAAAGAGCTCATCCCATTAGCTTGAATTCTGGAAGAAGAAAATAAAGATAGTGGACAAGAACATTTTTCATCTCTTTTGCTATTTGGACTCTGACAGCAACCTGGGTCAGCCCTAAAAGACATTCACAGCTAACAAATTACCCCAACTCTGTCACCTTTTAAAACCTTAGGCTATAACTCATTTGTGTATATAAGTTTGCTTCCTTTAACCTTGTCGTAACTCTCTCATGCCTTTTCTTAGTTAATAAATCCTTGCTTAGTTTACTATATGATTGGCTACAACCGTTGTCTTTCGTGTAAGATCTGAGGTACAAATTGACCTAGGGTAAGTTCCTGTTCTCTTTGGACTGGAAGCAACATGAATCTTTTGTGAACTTTGGTATATAGCAACCTACTGTCACTAAATTAGAGGGCCCAGTATTCCCTGGAGGAACTGATACTGAGAGGATACTAGAAACAAGGAATGCAAGGAGTTGGGCTGGAAGCAACAGCCACATGGGCAGAGTAGTGTACTGGGTTTCATTAAGTTCCACTTAGCCAGCTTACCCGCATTCAGTGTCACTCTTTGCTCATGAAACACTCACAAAGGCCATTTACACTAAGAAAAACTGTTTAGATGGTTTCTGGTGACTCTGAAGGAGGGAAACTGAGGCAGGCGTGTCCTTCATGCTGTAGAGGGGCACTCCAAGTGGGGCTGCTCTATAACAATTCCTTCTTCTGGGTTGAGTAAGCAAATCCACCAGCTGTCTCTGTTCTGAGATACCCAATTTTTCTACTGTTCTTTTCATCCCTGATGGGTGTGTGTTTCTCTTATACCTTTCCTACTGATGCCCTTGATGACCAACTAAATTCTAGTGTCAGAAAATCCCCCACTATCCAATACAAAGTTTATTTCTTTGTTGTATAAAAGATTCTCTTAACTTCACCAAGGTTCATACTTCTCATTTCAGTAGCCTAGATCCAAAGACATGCTGCTCTCAAAAGTTTGGTCAGAAAATGATGACTCGCCATCCACAGCTGCTTGTCATGTTCCAGTTATTCTGCACCTTTGATCTCCTCTGTCTTGTGCGATTTCACTCACAGACATCAATACTGATGCCCGTTGACAGCCAAACTGCTGTTCATACTTCTATTAATTAAAAATTTATGCAGATGATAATTTGTTAACACTAAGAATATCGTAGTTATTATTAATGACATTTGGCTTCCAATATTTTTTCTCCTACTGCCATCTGCAATCTTATTAATATCACCAACAGGTCACTGCCAGGACACTTCTACAAATGCAAATTTATGTTTTGAGTGGGTTATCTGTCTAACGAAAATAAAGAAAGAAAACAAACATTGTAAACCATGTAATACTTTGTACTTATAGATCACCTTCCATTCAAGGATCTCATGTTACTTGGCTTAGTGTCAGGACACCCCAGTTAGATAGGTATTAATATGCCATCATTTTAGAGTGGGAACAGAGATGACAAAAGGCGAGGCGACATTTTTTAAAAGGAACCTCTGATTTGGGGGGACTACCTTCCTGGGTGTCTAACATAAAACGCCTGATTTTCAAGAGTGCTGAGCACCCAGCTGAAGGGTGTGCAGCACCCAACTGAAGCTAGTGGGAGCTGCAAGCACTCAGCACCTCAGAAAATCAAGCCCAAAGTTACCTTAAGTTGGGCAACTGAAAACCGAGGAACACACAATCCATGGCCCCTTTTGAAAGCATTCAATGATGCAGCTTGCCCAAGGTCGCAGAGCAAGTCATTAGCACAGCGGGGGACATAGTCTAGGCCTCCTGACTCGCAGTCCCATGCTATAGCCACTAGGCAATATTACCTCTTTAAAAGAATCATGCTTAACTCTGGCAGTGTATATTGTGCAGATTTACTTCTGAACACTTTTCGCTCAAAGACACAGGGATCTTTTCACCCTCTTGAGCCAAACCCTTGACTCAAATCAACTTCCAGCAAGAGCTGAGCATGATGGCATTTAAGGCCAGCCTTAGGCATGTACAAAGTGTGAGGCTGTGCGGGGGTCCAGCTTGAGGCAGATTCACTCTGTCAGCATCCTGCCTAGCAGGCATCTACACAACCCAATTACCTCCCCAGAATCCAATATGAAAATTTTACATCAAGTTCTTCCTCCATCGAAGCTATACTTCCTGAATGAGAAGTGCTACAACCAAGTTCCTTTATATTTCAGTAAATCTAAAGGGCCAGATTCTCTCCATTTACACCCATTTGCAACTCTAAGAATTCATGAGTTTATGAGTGTCACTAAGAACTGAAGGACATCTTTACTGGAGTAAGTGGGTACCACACCACTGACTCAATGAAGTTTCTCTCCAAGGCTGGCATGTTTCCTTGCACAAGTGCTTTTTGTAGCTAATTTTATCTGCCAAATGAAGGTTTCACCTTTGATTATATGACTGACAGGCCTTGAGTCCATTAGCATTTTCCTGAAAATTTACCAATGCTAGCATGAGCGTAGACTGGCTGCCGGAGGAATGCTTACGATGGCATCAGCAAAGCTAGTTGATATAGTGGTTAAAATGCTTGCAGCTGGTATATTAGTCCTTTTACTATCGCTACCATAAGGAGAGTGGAATCAGAGGTGGTGCAATGGTAGGTAATCTGAATAAAAATGTTAGTGTAGACACATCTACTCCAACTGAATGGACTTTGCTAACACCACCCTCCCCATTGCTGTTCCTTACCCTTGGATGTATATATATACCTCTTATCTGATTTCCATTTCTTGCGTCTGATGAAGTGGGTTACAGCACACCAAAGCTTATGCCTGCAGAAATGTGTTAATCTTTAAAGTGCTACAGGACTCTCGTTGTTTTTTTTTTTTTTTTTTTTTTTTGTGGCTTAACTAAAGTGCTGATAGGGAATACTTTGGACAACAAGAACTTATATCCCCCCTAGACAGAAAAAAAATCTTTGTGTGCCTGCTTTTATTCTTCAAAAGCATGCATGAAAGTTTTCATTAGCCTCTGATTTAAATTACAGTTTTGAATTTTTTTAAGGTTTGTGGTTCTTTCTAGTCTATGAGCTAGTATCACTGGTGTGACCACAATTTACAATTGATATCAAAGGCAACATATAATGATTTCTTCTTTCTTCTTCATATTCACGCTAAAGAAAGAGATCTTCAAGGGCCAGTGCAGATTTTTTTTAAATGGGGCCAATGCCCTTAGCTATATGTTGTCATCTATCAAATGTAGAACTGTGGGGAAACAGTCACAATCTATTCTGATTTAGCCTAAGTTTAAGGTTTGTGACACTCCCAGCCCAAAGACTGAGAGATGGCAGTGATAGATCAGAAAAGGAAGGTCAAAGATAGCTTGTTGAGATGAAAAAAATAAATAAAAATTTTGCAGTGGGAGGTGAAGTTCCCCTCCTCAATCCCCCATTTTAGAATTTGGAGGTTACTGAAGTCCAACATCCAAGTGCATCTGCAGGATTCGGTTCTCTTCCAATGGGAAAACAAAATGGCAAAGCTTATTTTGTGAAACCAGTTGCAAACCACACCCTGTAGGCTTCTCACAACTCTAGTCAGATTGCTTAGCTAATGAAAAGACATCCGATTACATGAGGTTCCAGAGGGGTGATAGTGTCAGAGAGGTATCTTGGGCCAAATTCACTTCAACTTTTGTCCTTTGGAAGAGGTAGTAAAGAGGACCTTTCTGCCTACCAGTTATAGCTATAGAGGTAATCTCATGGCATAATACTACATCCCTCAATTAGACAGGTGTTCATGTTGAAAGCTAGGCATGAGCACTGCTGTGCTGAGAATGTAACGGAAGCTCAATTTGGCTATATAGTCTCCTTACTACCATACTTTACAACATTGCAAAGCACTTTGAGATATACCTTATGTATGAAAAGCACTATATAACAAACACGTTATATTTTCTTCTCCTGATTATATTTGGTGAGCCCAGAGAAGATCTGTTTCAGGGCACCACGGTCAGCCAACCTGGGAGAAGGGTGATACAGATGAGACCCCCATCCATACTACAGCTGGAAGTGTGATTTGTAATCGGTGAAGGACACAATCAGCTTACACAAGTTTTGCAGCCACAACTGCATTCTAGTGCTTTGCCTAATTTTATTTCTTAGCAGTGCCTCCCTGGAACTTGTCCCATAAACTCTCAGCAGAAGCAGTTGCACGTACAAAGATCATGCTTTAGAGTGCCTCCTCTTCCACCTACGATTTCCAACTCAAACCACATAATCCCTTGCCTCACAGGTCACAGTGGCCATTGCACATCATAGAGATCCCACTGACACTGCAGATTTTTCCAGTGTCTGGATTACACCAGGGCAGAAATGGCATATCAATCTAAGGGAGAGGAGAATCAGGCCTTGTGTTTTTAGCTATCCATAGCCCTAACCAGTAAGTGGCACAAGAAAAAGGTGCTGTGTGGAAAGGGCCTTAATTAGACCCAGAACGGACTGCTAACATTAGCTGTCAATTACTTTGAAATAGATGATAGATAGATCGTCTAGTTCCTCTGTTTTAAAATCATTATTGAAAATACATTTTAAATGAATTCATCAATCTGTATATCTTCACCTCTGT
This sequence comes from Mesoclemmys tuberculata, assembly GCA_007922155.1. Taxonomy (NCBI): domain Eukaryota; kingdom Metazoa; phylum Chordata; order Testudines; family Chelidae; genus Mesoclemmys; species Mesoclemmys tuberculata. The sequence continues at coordinate 19,108,977 of ML675601.1, forward strand.
TAAAACAAAAGCACACATTCTAGAAGTTTAATTTATCTTCACTATCTTTTTTTTTAAAAACTAACATATACTAAGATCAACAATTGAAAGGTAGTGAAAATCTAGTCCAGAATGAATTTGTTGTGCCGAAACATTTGTAATTAAGCATGGTAACCAATTACAGAAATACCTAGAGTAACTCAATGATTCGCTCTCACACATCAGAGACTTCCTAATCAATTTGAAATAACCAGACCCTGCTATAGCAAATAAGCAAGATCACAGCATTTGCTAATGAGTCGCAAAAAATGGATTTCACTGCATGAAAATGTTCATTGTCAAGAGAAAGACTGTGTGTGCCCAGAATCTTTAGGGTCATTTTCATTTGCATTTGATTGGAGAAAAGTCCCCTTTGTTCTTCTCCCATCTCACATCCTCTGCAACACTGCCTTTCTCTCCCCGTCTGTGATTTAGTATTATTGTATCAATGTGGTACACCAACTGCTAAAAATATATCCAAATAAGACCTTTTATGCTGAAGCTGCTAGTATCTACTTCAATTATTACTTAATTTCACTATTTTACAGTGGTTTCCTTGAATATAAATTTGCAGATGCAGGACTTTTTGAAATTGTTTGACAGAAGATACAGTGGCAGAGCTATAAGCACACACCAGAGTAGCGTATTAGGCCATGAATAATACCACTTAAACTTTTGAACAATTGAAAGCTGCTGAGTTCTTCCCCCTTAGGGACTTGAACTCCTAGAGAACAAGCTGTTCACCAGTCTGTTTTAAACCTCCCCCAATAACATACTGTTTAAAAACCATAAGGTCTGCAGGTCACTTGTTCTTCACGCTATAACAAGTATGGTATCCACCTCCCCACTCACCTTCCCCAAACCAGCAGTGATCAGAACAAGGTAAATTCATTCTCGTATTTCATTTTAAACAGGAACTGCAACTGTGGCCCAGACCCTGCGATCACCTGTGCATGCGAGTAACTCTGAACTCAGTGGGTTAACTCACAGGAGTGTTGTTGGCAGGGTCAGCCACAGCTCAGAAAAATGAAGACACACACAGCACAACCCATGAACCTTCTCCAAGGCTGGTTACTTTTTTTTCTTTTTAAATCGTCCTTGCCCTAATTATTGTTCATTTTCTTTTGCTAGCAGGTTTCCTAGCTTCAACGTGGACAGGAAGTGGAGATGACAAAATACAAAGAGAGAAACTTTTCTTGTGCTCAGCTGGAAGAGAAAATACCAGAAATCTCACTAGAAAGACAGACATTTCTAGACCAGTTTTCCATACCTCAAAGGCCCTGATAGTTCAGAGAAACTTCAGGTAATTAGTGAGGGAAAGAAGGGGGAAATGGTGAGTTGCTGGTGTACTGAAATTGGTTTGCCTAGCATTCTTGTCCCTAATGACTAATATCTCTCTCATCTCTGTTCTCTAAAGCATCAATGAGCTTTAAACCAGAAGGAGGCTTTATCTTGGCTGAAGGTTGAACTGGCGTATGAATCACTATAAACTGTCAAACTACCTGTAGCTTGCATGCCACCATGAACGTCAGGTGAAAAATCTCTTCCCATCACCAAATTCACAAACCCATCTTTTTTCTGTGTTTTGTATTTTACTGTAGGTGTCTTCCATATTATGTCATAGGCTTTTTAGTTCAGAGCAAAATTCATTCTAGATACAGACATAATGAAAAAAGGGGACGGGCAATGAATACAGTCCATGTTCTGTGAACTCTAAAACATCAATCAACAATTAATCATAGCAGCATGATGTAGCTCATACTTTCTGAGATTCTGTTCTATTTAACGTTAATATTTTTCTGCACTCAGAAAGCACCTCCCAGGGAACAACACTGAGATCTGAGAGCTATTCAGATTTGTGTAATGGGATGGAATGGAGTCAACGGATGCGTATGTGCAGTGGATCTGTTGTGAAACAAAATTTAAAATATTATTGGTGTTGGGATTTTTTTTTTTTACTGTTAACCAACCTTACCCCAACTTCCCTTCCTCCTCCCCCCAAAAATCTGGCTACAGCATAGTTAAATTCTAAATACTGGAGCAACTCCCATAGATGACAAAATTTACATTGACTTCAATGGGAGCACAATTGGCCACCTACTGTGCTCAATACTGTTCCCTCTGCAGCACACAACACATTTCTCCCTCCCCCCCCTGCCACCCCGCCCATTAGGAAGCTGCTAAAAATAGAGAAAGTCCACAACATATAAGGTGCTCAGATACTCTGGTGATGTGGGCCATATAAGTAATTCACTGGATAGATAAGACTTTTTTTGGTGGGGAAGGAGGGGCATACTGTGGTCACATTCCCTTAATTTGATCACTGCTAAAGTCACTGCTTTTATTTGACTCAACACCTTTGGAACCAAGTCACATTTAGGGATTAAATATCATCACATTTTTTTCCATTTAATTAATTGTTTTAAAAATAAAACAGAAAATATATAGTATATAAAAAAAAAGGCATTTAGCCATAGAAAATCATTCAAGATTCATTAAGAACTAAAACTTAATCACATAGTAGGGCTCTCCCGGGTCTATTTCATGCATAAGATGTTGACTGAGAAGTGAAACAAAAGGTTGCCTTTGAAAGAGAAGACAAAAGTATTCCTTTGGTTCTTTCTCACTCAATATTCTGGAAGATCTTTAGCTCAGTGCAAATTGGCAGTGCACTACAAATTAGACCACTCTATTGTTAGTGTCTCATGAAAGAACAGAAACACGATTCTTCAGGGCTACTCTAGCAGAGTTACCAATGCAAACCACAAACATTAGCAAAACGTGTTGATGTAAGATACTGTCTCTCTTCATGTGTGGCAGTGCCAAGGGGGCTGGGGCAATTTCCCATGAGATTCTCAAAGGAAAGGATCACAACATTTCTGGGAAACTGGGCTATATTGGTTTTGGGTCTAATTGAAGCTGGTTGTAATCTTTCAAATCACAACACAAGCATGGGCCTGGGTAAGGTAACCCTGTTGACAAAGTTGATATTGATTCTCAACTGGGCTGCTGGCATATTTTTGCTTTGGGGACATCTACACAATAATGATGAGCTGGAGTGGATTTTTGTTGGTTTGTTTTTAGAAAAGATTCAGGTGGCTCTTTTTGCTTCAGAGTAATCTATAGTCACAAGAAATAAAATGGACTCTAGTGCTTTTCTCCACAAACATGGCAGAGACTTACAGTTTAAGCCCTTCCTGTGATTAGAAAACTAGCCACACCCGTGGTGTTTAGAGGTCAGAAACATCTTCAGGTTGACCATGGGGATAAGTCAACAGCATGGATGACTAGCACTCTACTTATAACTTAAGTGGAAGCCCGGGTCAAGACATTGAGGGGGGAACAAAGAAACATTTTTGACCCACTAGGCAGCCTGACAACCCACTAGGAAACATCACAGTAATATTTTTCAGTTTGTGCCTGCCAACAGCACATCTCTGATTCAGCCTCTTAGCTAATTCAGTGTCTGAAGACAAAATACAAAAAGTTGGTTTGCTGACATATGATTATTCAAATAATAAAAGACAACAAGCTGAATGCCAAAAAGAAAAAATTGTGCAGAGCTGCTGCCACGATGCCGGTCGTAAGATTACAACATAATCCGACAATATTTAAGAAGATGTTGAGGAAGGGAACAGGGCACTCTCTGGACTGTCTCATGAGCAGTTTGAGACTTTTATTAACATTCGGGGTGCTGGAACTAGGGTGCTGGGGGTGGTTTCCATCATGTACAAGGTTTAGAGTTTTGGTCAATGGCTTTCAGCACCCCCTTCTATAAAAATTGCTCCTATGCCACTGGAAGGACCTCTGTATGGAATCTGAAGAGATAACAGACAGGGATAGCATCAAGTTTGTGGTCACCAGGTCATCCACATCCACTGCTGGGAAGAGTGATACAGAAAAGGAAGAGCTAGCATCTCTCCTTTGTCCTTCGGCTCATCAGCTGCATAAAGTGCTAGCAAGACTGGACAGAGTCAAAGTGATTCTAATGAGGGATATTTTTTAAATGACAGCAAAGTGAGAGACACAAAAAATAACAATTTTTCACCCATTAGATGAACTTCTACTAAATATTAATGTGGTGTAGTGAATTTTCAGTAATGCTACAAAATGTTAGCAAATCAGAACCTGTTTATTATTTCAGACAATTTCTATTTCTTTTTTCGTTGATACTAATTTGAGCCCTGGTAGGAAAAATGGAATAAGCAATTCTCTTGTTCAAAAGATGATCAGCTGAAGTGGTGCAGAGTTGATTAAAATAAGCAAAAACCACGGTACTGTATTCTTACATTTTGGCTCATTCCTTAGGACACGGAACACCCATTTCAGAATCCTTTTAGCCCCAAACAGAAGGCATGAGAGAGAAAATCCACAATGGGGGGGATGTAATGTGATCCTCATTATATAGGGAAGACATGGAAGTTTCTGATCATGACACAGTCCCAACTATTGCAATGCCAACTACATAGCTGGGGTCTGCTAACATTTTTGCACATGTGTGTATTGCTATGGGATTGTCAAAGACATTAGCATTTTCAGATTACACTGAGTGAAATATTTCTGTATCCCGCCAGTATAAAAACTGTGCACTCCTCAAAATACAATTACTGAATCAAGGAAGAGATTTTCAAAGCACAGAGAGCAGTTAGGCACCCCTCTACCATTGGAAGTTGGGTACTTCACTTCAATTAGATGTAAGTATTTATATTCATTTACATCTACTTAGTATTTCTATTTATTGCAGGAAAACAGATGAAGTCCCTTAAGAGCATAAGAATGACCAATGGTCCATCTAGAGAAGTATCCTTTCTTCCGACAGTGCTAGATGCTTCAAAGGGAATGAACAGAAAAGGGCAATTATTGAAAGATTCCTCTCCTGTTGTCCAGTCCCAGTTTCTGGCAGTCAGAGGTTTGATGAAACCCAGAGAAACGGCTTACATCCCTGACTATCTTAGTGAATAACCATTCTTAGACCTATCCTCTGTGAACTTATCTAATTCTCATTTGAGCCCAGTTATACTTTTGGCAGTCACAACAATCCTTGGCCATAAGTTCCACAGGTTAACTGTGTGCTGGGTGAAGAAGTGTTGCCTAATGTTTGTTTTAAACCTGCTGTGTATTAATTTCATTGAGTGACCCCTGGCTCATGCATTACGTAAAGGTTAAATAACACTTCCTTATTCACTTTCTCCACACCTTTCATGATTTTAGAGATCTATCATATCCCCCCTTAGTCATCTCTTTTCTAAAATGAACAGTCTCAGTCTTTTTAATCTCTCCTCATTTGGAAGCTGTTCCATACCCCTAATCATTTTTGTTGCCCTTCTCTGTACTTGTTCCAATTCTAATATATCTTTTTTTGAGATAGCACATCCAGAACTGTACACGGTATTCCAGATGTGGGAGTACTATGGATTTATATAGTGGCATTATGGTATTTTCTGTCTTATTATCTATCCCTTTCCCAATAATTCCTAGCATTCTGTTAGTTTTTTTTGACTGCCACTGCACATTGAGATGTTTTCAGAGAACAATCCACGATGACTCCAAGATCTCTTTTTTGAGTGGTAACAGCTAATTTAGAACCCATCATTTTGTATGTATAGTGGGACTATGTTTTCCAGTGTGCATTAATTTGCAATTATCAATATTGAATTTTATCTGCCATTTTCTTGACCAATCACCCAATTTTGTGAGATCTCTTTGTAACTCTTCCCATTCAGCTTTGAACTTAACTATCTTGATTAATTTTGAATCATCTGCAAAAATTGCTACTTCACACTTTACCCCCTTTTTCAGATAATTTACTAATATGTCGTTAGCAAAGCTTCTGATACGGTCTCCCACAATATTCTTATCAGCAAGTTAAAGAAGTATGGGTTGGATGCATGGATGATAAGATGGATAGAAAGCTGTCTAGATCATTGGGCTCAACAGGTAGTGATCAATAGCTCAATGTCTATTTGGCAGCTGGTAACAAGCGGAGTGTCCCAGGAGTTGGTGCTAGGGCTGGTTTCATTCAACATCTTTATTAATGATCTGGAGGATGAGGTGGATTGCACCCTCAGCAGGTTTGCAGATGACACTAAACCAGTGGGGTGGTAGATACATTGGAGGGCAAGGATGGGATACAGAGTGACCTAGACAAATTGGAGAATTAAGCCAAAAAAAATCTGATGAGATTCAACAAGGACAAGTGCAGAGTCCTGCACTTAGAACAGAAGACTCCCATGCACTGCTACAGACTGAGGACCGACTGGCTAGACAGCAGTTCTGCAGAAAAAGACTTAGGGGTTACAGTGGACAAGAAGCTGGATATGAGTCAACAGTGTGTCCTTACTGCCAAGAAGGCTAACAGCACATTGGGTTGCATTAGTGCAGGCATTGCCAGCAGATCGAGGGAAGTGATTATTCCCCTCAATTTGGCACTGATGAGGCCACATTTGGAGTATTGTGTCCAGTTTTGGGCCACCCACTACAGAAAGGATGTGGACAAATTGGAGAGAGTCCAAATTGGAGGGCAACAAAAATGATTAGGGGTCTGGAGGACATGACTTATGAGGAGAGGCTGAGGGAACTAGGTTTGTTTAGTCTGCAGAAGAGAAGAATGAGGGGGGATTTGATAGCAGCCTTTAACTACCTGAAAGGGAGTTCCAGGGAGGATGGAACTAGGCTTCTCTCAGGGGTAGTACATGACAGAACCAGGAGCAATGCTCTGATGTTGCACTGGGATGGTGTATGTTTGGATTTTTTTCTGTCAGCATTAGATCACAGATGGATCCAAGTTTTAGCCATTACCAGGATGAACCAGGTTGAAACCACTAGCCTAGAAGTGAAAAGAGTGAATAGCTCAGTCTATACCTGCAATCTTTAGAGAGATTACTTTGTACATTTTAAAGAATAAAACAGATAAAACAGTAACCACCCTATTGGCTGGTTTGGACCTTTGTTATATATGTTTTTCAATGTGAAGTTTTTGGAATCTGGGGAGACAGAGAAAGAAAGAACATCTGACTCCCTTCTCCCCTCCCCATACACACACCAGAAATCTTCCTCATCCTCTATTTTTCACTGGTTTATGCCTCCATTCCTCTCAGATTTTCAAGAGTGAAATGTGTGGCCTCTTTTTCTCGTGCAAAGTCCCCAAGAAAAGAGAAAAAGTCCTATAAATGCTTTAAAAAAATCAAGGCAGCATAAGCCAGAAGCCATACAAGAAGTAAAGGAATTGGAACATTCTGCACATAAAATGCAAAGGTGGGAAATAATTCTTGTGTGAGTCCTTTTTTTCCAAAGCAGGTAAAGATTCATTGCAATGATTAATTGCTAGTGGGAATGAAAGAAATAGAAGGGTTGAAGAAGTGGACCAGAAGGAAACAATAATAGAAACTTGACCAGTAAGAGTGGATCACTGCTGTATGTTTTAAATTCAAACTGTGAACTGAAGAAATAAGTCTTGTCTGGGATGCATTTTTCTGGGATATCCCTAAGGAATATCCATCAGTGATTCAACTAAGCAGCCACTGGATATCATTATTGCTCTACCAAAAATGAAGATAAAACAGCAACCCAGAAGAAATAAGAGAAACAAGTGCCCCAGATTTTTTTCTCAAACAATTTCTGGAGATCATAGGAATGGTGAAGAAGGGAGAGGAAATGAAGAGAGGTTTGAGCTTTTCAGCTGCAAGTCCTCAATTTGCCTTTAAGCTGTGCACATCTAGTTTACTCTCGTCAGAAGCTACAACTATACTTTGCAGCCCTTAAAGAATGAGATAATTGCTTTTTTGAGTTGCATGCTTACTAATACAAAACTTTAGTTTTTTCTTCCACAGTTCTACACAGTAGGACCGCTATCACTCAGAATAACATACGCTGTGTTAGAGATGCTAATGCGCCACCCAAAGCAAATATAATGCAGCAGCTCTGACAGGTTCACATTTTGAAGTCCTCTTTGAACTCAGAATCTCCCTCTTTCTTGCATCATAAACAGTGGTCGATCATAAAATATGGGCAGGGAGAAGCTGCTGTTCTCTCCACAGCCCCCGCCTTGGAGTGAAGTTCAGTTTTGTGGAGTGCTGTCTCTTGATAGTTGGTGGATTATTTCCTCTTGCGTGTTGTTTATATAAGGCAGAAGTAGTGTCGGAACACACAGAAGGGGGAGTATTTAGGGTGGCAAAGAACCAAAGATATACCAACCAACTGCTTTTGGATCTATTAATATAGGGTCAGATGCTCATATGGACTTAATGGCAATTCACTGATTTACAGCAGCTGAGGTTCTGGTCCGCAGGGCATATTTGATTTGCATTTCTAAATAATAAATTGTCAACTGCATCTGTATGCCTGTATGTAAATAAAATACATAGATAATACAAGAAGCCTCTATAGTAAACTATATCCAGTCAGGATCCCCTGCACCTTTCGATTACTGATTTCTTTAAAAGAGTTGTGATATGAAAGAACAGCACTATACAGAAAGGACATATAATTAATATTTAAAATGTAATACAAAACCTGTATTTCCAGAAATGATTTCTTTACCTAATTAAAGAGAGAGCTTGCAAATAGGATTTTCTCACTCTTTATCTATCTTGGGATTTACTGCGTCACCCATTACCATAATATCTAAAGCCCTGAGTCAGCAAGGAATATAGAGCACATAGCTAATTTTAAGCACGTGTGACGTCCCATTGACTTCACTCAGACCCACTCATGTCAGAGTTGCCACCTTTCTAATGGCTGGCAATCGAACCTCCGAGACCCCACCTCCTGCTCCGCCTCTTCCCCCCAGATCAAAAAAAAAACCAGACATCAGGGCTTGTCAATGGTGCCCAGACACCCAAGATGAAACCCGGACTGTCTGGGTGAAAACTGGAATGGTCACAACAAAGCATAACTCGTGCTCGAAGTCCAGCATGTGCTTGCTGAATTGTGGCCTAAGTTCTTTGGCCAATATTTCAGAGGGAGCTGATGAGTGGTTTTCTCAGCACTTTTGAAAAATATCCAATAAATATAAATTATATCCAATAAATATCCAATAAATATAAAATTATATTACCCTAATGGGGCTTTAACCCTCACTGCTGAGACTGTGAACAATTGATCCGTGCAATAAGCCATAAGGCTCACTTTTTTAGCGTCAACCTAGTGTTTCTTTTTGGTGGAATACTTTGCCGTTTTAGATCTTGCCAGTCAAATTCAAGATGGTCTTTTTTTTGTAAGGCCTGAGACCACCACTCTATTCACAATGTGGCTTACTCTGTAAATAAGCTCATTGAATAAGGAGGGAGGGGGGCGGGGCTGAGAATGTTTTTGCTCTTTGATTTCAAGACAGTACCTTCTAATGGGAACTAGGTATATTTCACAAGGTTGCAGTTCTTAAAATAAGCGTAGGGAAAGGAGACAGTGAAATGGCAGAGAACAAAGTGTTAGTAATTTTCAAGAAGAAGTAATTATCACAGTTTACTACTAATTGTGAAAGTAAATAAATGGGGTCCTGATAACATGTTTTCTATTGTAGGCCATTCTCATTAAAAGCAAAGTAGGTGGAAGGGGTTGGTTTTTTCCCCACATCACAAGTACATGCCCTAACCATCAGGCTATTCTTGAAGGAAGGAGTATCTCTCTCTTTTCACAAAACAATTCAAAAGCTCTTGGCCTCACTCTGATGCAGAACAAAAACATGCTGAATCCTCAATTTTTTGCAAAATAAAATTCTTGTTTTCTGGCCAGCCTACGAGCACACACCTCTTTGAGTGGCTGTTTCAGGCTGCCTACAGACTCAGACTAAGGTACACTGTCACATTTTCAAGCTTTTTCTTTTGGCCTTGACTACACATAAAGTTGTACCTATTAAGTAAGTAATCTTAGAAACCAGTTAAATGGGTGCAACCCCCTTAGATAGACACTTACTTCATTTTTAGAGTGCCTTATATTGATTTAGCTTGCCCTATTTTGATTTAGTTTAAGTCAATAATAAGATCATAGAACTGTAGAACTGGAAGGGACCTCAAGAGGTCTTCTAGTCTAGTCCTCTGCACTCAAGGCAGGACCAGGCATTATCTAGACCATCCCTGACAGATAATCTTAAAGCTAATAAGAGTGCCCACTCAAGGGCTTTGCACCATTTAACTAAACCAACTTAAATTAGCACATCTTTCCCATTGAAATTGGGCCTTTGCATTCATGAGGGCTAGGTTTCATTGCGTTTTTTTTTAATTAAAGGAAAACTGAGATTCTGGTCTCATCATGTGTCTCCAGGACCTGGGATCCCATGCACTGGCCCATAGCTAATATGTTTTAAGCCAGCCCTGAATTTTAGGCAAAGTTAGTTGCGATCTCAGTGCTGCTGATGGATGATGCCATCAATAAGGTAATGAAAAGGATCGAAGAAGAAAAATCACCTGGTTAGAAAGGAGGAAAGGTAAGTCTGGAGTAAACAAAATGCCCCACATAAACTCTCATTTTTATATTAAGGAAGAGTTTTCAAGCCCTTGTATTAGATCATAGTAACAACAAAAAATAATCAACCATAGCATGTCTAGCATATGACTTACCATATGATCAAGTCTTCCATTTGATTTTTTATAATGTATTCCAGATTAGCTCATGAACTACCTTGGATTTTCCAGACTGCATTCAGTTCATAGACAGATACACATTCAAAATGCATGCACTGGGCATGTCCATCTATAGATGATGTGGACAGACTCTGCATATAAACATACCACATAGGTGCCAGAGATATCCAGATGACAAACTGTAGAACCAGGTTATATGTTGCCTTTACCATGAAACTTTGACCATTTCACTTGCATGCTAACATTCCAAATCTCTGAGCAGTTTCACATAGTCACTAGTTTTATAACAGCACAATCTGCCTGTCTCTCCTTCTTCACAAAAAATAGAATTTTCCTCAAAAAGTTACACAAAGGAGCATACAAATCCAGATATATTTATATTATAATATATATACAGCATAACTAAAAATAAAACAGATTACACAAACACCTGCATATATAGAATGCCTAATGATGCGATGTAAAGATTATGTTGGCATGGATTTTCAAGGGTTGCATTTCTCGCAACTGGCACAAGCATGGGTGAATTTTGCAGATCGTCTCACGTGACTGCAAATAAAAATCTACTTCCCCTCCATCTGATCTGTATATAGCTACATATTTTACAGAAAAACCTTTCAGGAATATCTTAAGAGACTTTCTAAAATTTGTTATGGTACTAATTTATGTATCTCACCACCTGCACGGGCAGGTTTTCTTCGTTATCATGGGATAAATTCAGCAGAATTCAATGGAGTTACCCTTTTTTTTCCTTCTTGGATTTGGATTCATAACCCAAAGTCCATCCCTCATGGAAGTATAACTTGTTAGAAACACTCAAAATGACACAAAATAGCTTATCTATACGCACCAGTCTCTCTTTCTCTCTCATACACACAGACGTTAGTAGTATTTCCCATTTGGAATAGGTTATAACCCTGAGATGGAAGGATCTAATGAGGATTCGATTTTTCAGCAATATCATCTGAGAAGTGAAAGACTTGCTCATGCAAAAAACCAAAACACAAAACCCAGAACTTTGGGAAGGATTAAAGCAGGGCGGCAAAAAGCTCTCGTGAATAGACGCTGCCGGCATTCACCTGATTTGTTAGCTTGGGTAAGTCACTTCCCTTCTCTGATTCCACTCCCAATCATTTTCTGTCTTGTCTATTTAGATTGCAAGCTTTTGGGGGCAGGGACTCTCCCTTTCGATGTATTTGTACAATGTGACTAGCACAATGGACCTCTGATCTCAGCTGGGACCTCTAGACACTACTGTAACACAAATAAATAATGATAATCATAAAATGCACTGCAAAAGCAAAGCAGTCATGTTTTTGCTTTTTTGCCAGCTTCAGGGATTCAGGGAATAAGAGGATCACTTCCTCCTCCTCTGTCCCCCCCACCCAAAAAAACGGCCCTGCAGTACTATTTTGAGAGTTTTACAATAAATGAACATTTTGGAAAATGAAGCATTTCATGAAAATAAATGAAAAGTTAATGAAATGTTCCCAAATGGTCAAGGTTGACAAAACTAGCAAAATGTCACCGTACTTTAACTTCATTGCAATAAGTTTGGCAGGATAAAACAAAGTTTTACCTGGGGAAAGAATGGCATCTCCAGCTCTTCCTGTCGGTGCTTATGCCCATAACTAACAGCTACTATAACATCAGAATCCGAGGATCACTGACAAACGTGTGCTATCAGTGACAGGAAAACCATTAAGATTCTAAGTGTAGCCAAAAGACTTACTGTGAAATTTGGTCATAAACTGATTTTGACTTGTAATCATTATTTAGCTATAGGAATTTAATTTGACATTCAACCAGGTACTATCCCATTAGTGCAGATGTAGCTGCCCCTTGCTTCTCTACATCAGTTGATGCTTTTGGTTTTAAAGATCAAACTTGAAAGGATTTATTTGATTTCATGGTGTTTTAAAAGGCAAGCAAATTGTTTGCATTCTAAGAGCCATTCTACTGAAAGTGAAAATGCCAACAGGCTGTTTGAATGCTGATGAGAGCCGTTATAACTTCATTGACCTGCCTTGGCACTAAAACACCCAATGTATTTGTTCCATTGTATTTGTGATGTGCACACTCTCTTGGGTCTGACGGAGCAACCAATCAGATGTAAGAATATGGAGGTAAATGTGATAAACAGAAATTTAAAATTGGTGAGGGATGAACCTCAAATGTTAGTTCAGATAAACAACCCAAAAATGTGGGTGTTTATGGGAAGCTTAGCTGACTCTCTTTAGCTGGGACTCTCCTGAGATATCCTGCATTAATGGAATCAAACACCACAAGAACAACTTTTATCATGATATTTCAATACTCCTGGAACCGGGACAAACTGGAAATTCAGACAGGTGTGACATTTTTTGGAAAATGCCCAATTCAGTGTGAGTTTCATGAAAAGGTTGGGGTTGATTTTCCCATTCCTACACAAATGTCATGAGAAGGCAGAGGAAGAATTAGTGAGGGAGTGGGGGAGGGATGTTTGGATGAGGATTATTCCATTTCTAAAGTGGTAGTCATTTAATAAATGAATTAATAAATACATTTCATGATGTCTTGCACACTTCAGACATATACAAAACAGCATAGAAATATCTACAGTTGAAATCAGATAACAGACATGACCAGGCCTGTCAAGTAAAACTTGGGGCTCCGATATATCATGTTTGCTGGCACCACACCCCCTCTCATTTCACTCTGTTTACATACAGACGTTACAGATGTTTTGGGGGTCCCCCCTGAGCTTGAGGCTCTGGTGCAATTGTCCCCCAACCCATCCTCTTGCCAGCCCTGGAGATAACCAGAAAACAGAACTTCGCTCCCATGAAAAATTTTGTTAACACCTGAAATCAGGATGAAAAGCCGACCATTTGAAATTTGCAAGCACTAAATTCATTTTGGGAGAAACAAAATGGATTTTTTCTACTTGCTCTCAGCCTGGTTCCTTGGGGATCTGGCTGCCTGAGACTTGCCAGTAGGGTGAAGAATGTGTAGAATGTGTGAAGAATTGGGATAGGGGGTGGTGGATAATAGGCACCTATATGAGAAAAAGCTCTTAATATAGGGACCGTCCCTATAAAATCAGGACATATGGTCACCCTACTTGCCAGCTGCTATGGAGACGAAGAGCCTGAGGAGCCATGAAACTTGGGAACCCAAGCTCCTCACTAGGCAGGCTGCTGCAGGTTTCCATCTGAAGTTTTGATGGAATTAACATGATCCCATGGAACATTTCAACTCCATCAAGTTTCTGACAAAAAACTGTTCCGTCAGCAAATTTCTGTCCGGTCTACCACATAGTCATATCTACAATGGGAATGCTGTAAGCACTACTAGAGAGGGCTTGTGAAGCTTTGGTCAGAGGCAAGGTAAGCCACAATTTTGATTCTTACTTTGCATGTTTCTCTTCTAAAAGGACAACCATACCAAAGATGTCAAAATAGAGTTATGCATTACAATTCACAGGAATAATTTTGGTGTCCAACTTTGGTTGCATTTTTTAGAGAAAGATATACCAGAAAGGGCAAATGTCAAGAAAAGTGTAATAAAAATGCAGAGTGGGTTTACATGCAAATACTGCACTCAGTCATGCAATTTGTTATTCCCATATATAGTCCAATGGGACTTCATATGACAGTAACTATATGCACATGAGTAATTGTTCGCAGAATTGGGTGTAAAGATTTGAAAGACTGGGGTTAATTAGTTTAGGAAGGAGAAAAAACTAAGAACATGATTAAGATATCTAGGATGATGAAAGATGAAAACTAGCCAGCCGCTTCCTTTCACCTGCTCCCACAATACAAGCACAAGGAAGCACTCTTTCAAATTAAAGGACAATAAATGTAATGCAAACCAAAAGTAAATATTTATGCAATGTATAGCTCACCTGTGGAACACATTACACCAGGATGTCAATGGGTCAAACAGCATGCCTGGATTTTTAAGGATCTGGGTAACTTTGTGACCATCAATAACACTAGCAGGTATGTTGCACAAAAGTAATAATATTCTAGCCTCATAATTCCTGGCATCAGCTGATTGCTTGCAGGGTTAAGACAGAAATCCCTGCACTGGAAGAAACTGGAGCTGTTCAGTATAGAAGGTTTCTCTGACTTCCTCTGGAGGATCACAGAAAATAGTGATTGGAAAGGCATATTAGATCTTCCAGACCATCCCCTTACCAATTCATGATGCAGTCCCAGGATAGTGAATGTATTAGATATTAAACTGCTTATCAGGTAGAACAATGAGAACTCTGCAGCATTCAGTTCAGATAAGGACTTGCAACTGAAGATCTGCAGATTGTTTTCACAGGGGTAGGAACTTACAGAGAATCAGAGCTGGCCTCTGTCTACCCTGAGACATTCCTTCACCCCCAAATAAGTATTAGATCCTACCTTCTTAGATTCCTTTTGGATTGGCATGCCAGGATTTCTTGGGGCATGGCAGGTACACTCAATATGGAAGAAGTTGGGTGGAGAAAAATTCACAGGACAGCTAACCCAGGTTTAACAATTCGAAAGATAACGACTGAGATTCACAGACAAATCAAATTCAAGCCAGAGGAAAAATACCATGCTGGATCAGACCCATGGTCTCTCCATTCCAGTATCCTGTCTCTGACAGTGCCTGACACAAGATGCTTTAGGATGATATAAGAACCCTGCAGTAGGCAGATGCAGAATCACATGCCCTCTCATGATGGTCTCATCCTGATCCTCAATAGCTGGAGATTGGTTTAAGAGGTGAAAAATGAGCTTTTCACCTCCCTTCCACTACTCTTTTAGTTAGCATTAACTGTAACAACTCTGGCTATCCTTGTTAGCCACTTAAACATCCAGTCCTTCTTTGAATCTTGCTAAATTCTTGGCCTCAATGACAGTGCTGTCAATTTCAGACAATGCTGACTTCAGAGTAATTTTTATGAGGCTAGCTGAGCATTTCGCTCAGCTCAGGTGTCAGGTACAGGACACATCATGGAATAATGACCTGATCCAATGTGGGAATTCTCATCTCATTATGGTATTTAAAAGATGAATGGTGAGGAGGAAGAACATGACCTTGACAATGTCCCTTTGAAAGCAAAAAAACCCTCTTCATATATCCATGAGCGTACAATTATCAGTTGCTATTCCATATCCAAATCTACGTGCAGATCTTTTTGAGCACACATTTGTAGAGACAGAGGAGAAATCGCTCACTTTTCACCACAGTGCAGAAATCCATCTTGGGAAAATGAACAGCGATCTGGGGGAAACAACTCTATTCAGCACGAGAGAAGGGCTAATGCCAAAAAGAGACCTTACAGTCACTGTGGGCAGCAAATTAGGCAATGTGATATGGAGCAAAAGACCAAGCCTGCATATGCATTGTGTTACAAAGCAGGGAGGAAGTATTGTCTCCTTAGAAGGCTCTGGTATGACTGAACCTGGAAGACTGCATTTCGGTCTGGGCTTTTCATTAACAAAAAGATATTGGGAAACTGGAGGACGTTCAAAGAAGAATGAGCAAAAGGATCCACATACCGAGAGGAATAATCTACGAGAAAATTTAAAAGGCCTAAATAGGTAGAGCTTGGCTAAGTGGTGACTGCTACTGCTTCTTTGTGTAAAGATGATCTGCAAATATTTGAAAGGTCGACCCTAAAGGTGAGATGCTCAGTCCCACTCTGGCCTCTTTATGCTCTTCTCATCTTTTTACCAAGCTATAGGGACCGTAAGAGCCCTGTGTCTGGCTGAGGGAGGACACCTTCAGCAAAGAGATTGAGAAGGATAGCCTTAAGGCTATCTTCAAGGAGCCCTTCACAATGCCTGGCATAGGGGGGTTGGGAGTCGAGGCAGGAGGGGCATGTTTGGGGAAGACCACAGCACTGCAGAGATTCCAGGCTGTGGAAAGCAGCCCTGAGAAGACTGCTGAAACTTGAGCCCACAACAGTGTCTACATTATTCCAGAGTCCCTGAAACAGGGCACATGGTGGCTTAAAGCCACTTCAGCAGCACCTACCCTGGACTGCACCTCTAAGAAGCACACAGTTTTTCCCAAGGATAACTCGGGATTGTATTGGGGGGTGTAACTAGGAGTTGAAATTGTGAAAGGCAAAACTTTAAGCTGAATAATCACGGAAAAGATTCCTAATGATCCTGCATTAAGCTGTGGAATCCTCTCCAAGGCGAAGTTAGCAGCTGCTCAGCTTGCAACATTAACAATAAAATTGTACAAAGCAGGAGAAAAACACTAATATAGGGAACAGTGCTATACATGGAGAGGAGGATGCACTAGGCTCCTGACAGATACAATGTAACTGACAAGTAATTTCTTTTTTCTTATGTAATATTTACATGTATCACCTAAAGCCTCCTTTCAGAGCCCCATTGTGCTAGGTGCTGTACAAGCACGCCTGCCTCGCACCCCAAAGAGCAGACTGGTTTAATGATTCTATGAGCTCTCAATGTAACCTAGCCAGGAGCTGCATGCATGTATTCACATGCCACCACATCTACGGACTGTCATGCAAGGTAGTACTTAACTGGGAATTCTTGAGGTGAATGTCCAAGAAGTTGGGGGGCAAGGGGCGGAACAATGCACAGTCATTTTCGGTGACAAAAGGCCAGAACTATCATTTCAGGATTAAAACACCCCCCCTCTCCAACAGAGACACACAAATATAAATGATGAGCGTGTCTTAACCTCCTTTTCATTTTCTGCTTTTACTATCGCTACCAGCAGATTAGACGGAGCTGATTGCTTTAGGCTTCAAACACAGAGTCACTCTATCACGGGGGGTCTTTAACAAAGCCCTCCCCCCTCTGTACCCTCCCACCGCATTCACTTGCAAATCACTGTGTGCCTGGAAGTGCCTGCTTTCCCCCCAGCCCAGTTAACCTTCCCATACACTGCTGCAGCAGCAGCAGAGCCGTGTGTGTGTGAGAGAGAGGGAGGTTTCTTTCTCTTCTTCTTCTTTCTTTTTCTTTTTTTTTTTTTTATTAATCAGGAGCCCTGAATGGAAACCAATCAGATAGAGAGCCCCCTCGGCTTCGGCTCCCTGCCTGCCAGAGTTAAAAGTGATGCTGGGAGAGAGCGAGCCCCAGTGAGCTGCGAGTAGATCCAGCCGTGGAGGGAGCGGGGGGGCGGCAGGCGGAGACGCACTGGCCGCGCTGTTGGCACGCTCGCCCACCGTTTCTTTTTGCTGCCGGAGGCTGGGCGCTGGAACTCTTCCTTCTCTTCTTTCCCGGTAAGGAGAGCAGGCTTTGCACTTGCTTAGGGCAAGTTTCCCGGGGAGCCGGCGGCCCGCGGCTGCCTCCCTTCCCTCCGGGGCGGAACGCCCGGGAAAGCCACTTCTTTGCACCGCACACTGGCCCGCTCCGGCCCGGGGGACGCTGCGCGCCCAGCCGCTGGACTGTGCGCGCTGGAGGGAGGCACTGGCCGGGCAGGGCGCGCACTGGGTGTCATTTGAAGCCGGGGGGGGGCAAAGAGACGCGGCCCGATCGCCGGCCCGGGCAAGGCACTTGAGCCGGAGGAAGGCTGGGGCTGGGGGGGGAGCAGCGGCTTGTTAAGGAAGTGCCTGAAATGAGCCAACCTACGCTGGCTACGCGAGCGCCGGGCAAGAGCGCCAGGAACAGCCGGGGCTCTGCAGCGCCGAGCACAGTCGAAATTAGGGGCGTCCCGGCAGGGTAAATGGGGCAGGAGGGACGGGATCGGGTTGGAGCCGTCCAGAAATGGCCAGTTCTCTCTTTGAGAATGGGGCGGGGGGCGTTGCACAGCGGGGCACTTGGGTGAAAGACACTGCATCCAAACCTAGGAGGGAATGCGCCTACGGAACGGGTGCCGCACGCTGGGTGCGTGTTACACGTTGAAGTAGTGGCCTGATAGAGAGAATTTTTCTCCCCCGCGTGCTGGAGAGGGAGATGGGAGTCTTGTGCGAAGAGCTGAGGCAGAAGGGAAAGCGATCCCTGCGGAGGGCAGTGGCTATGGACAGAAATCTGGTCACTGCTGCAATAAAATCCATATTTTATGGAGCGTTAAATGCAGGGCTTTGTACGTGCAAGTGGAGGGTCACCTAAGAAACTCCCGCTAACATTCAAGGATCAAGAAGTTGAATGACCAAAATTGCGCCTCGCCTGATACCCCAGCCGTTACTTTTAGCCAAAAAGAGAGCGAGAGGAGGAGGCGGCACCTTGTTCTAGGATTAAAGCTCGAAAAGGAAGATCGTGTAGCCCAATGGCTTACGGAGTGTAAAGGAAGCCCTTTGTTTAATTTACAGTTTTTCTGAAGAAAACTGGAAAGGAAAAGATGCCCAATGCAAGAATAGTTAATGACAACACACATACACATGTATTGTGTGTGTGCTCAAATACATATATAGCATTATTTGTGTTCATCCTTTCCTATTTAATAGCACCTTGGAAATATCTTAATTCAGGGTAGAGTTTGGCTAGAGTCCTTAGTTTTAATCAAAATAAACATAACTCTCTCAAGCAAGATAAAGGCTTATTCCATGCATTTTCTGAAGTGAAATGTGTGTTGTGCAGTCAGTTCCACGTGAAAGTGCATGCATATGACTTTAAGTATTCCATAAATTTGATTAACATCTGTCCTTGAGCAGTATAATGCTATGGGTAATGGTGCATCCCTATTTTTTAGGGTTCCTTTTAAATGCAATTGAGGCAATAAGTTGCATGTGTGGAAGAGGCTGGAGATCAAAATCAAGTAGATTCTGTCTTCACTCATATGAAAACAATTTTTTTTAATAGGCCTGGCAGCAGAGATCTAATTGGATAGTTTCCTTAAACAGCCCAAATGTGCTAATAAATATTTCAGGGAATCCCTTCCCCCTCCTGTCTCAAATGTTATGTGACAGGGCAACTGTAAAAATACAATCTCATCTGCTTCTGACTTTAAACTGCATTGCAATCTTTCTGGACATATTTCTATTGGCTTGTGATTGACTTTGGAGGGGGGACACAAAAACAATCAGAAGCAGCAATTCATTTTCAAGGGAAATGGCACGGATTCAGTCTAGCTGTAATTCTTTGCAATTATCCTGTGCAGTCATTTCAGGATCTGGCAACCTGAGGTCCCTGTAGGGGATTTATTAGCCTCTCTAGCTCAGTGTTTCTCAACCTTTTTGAGACCAGGCTTGCTGCTTTCTTAAACTGTGTCAGGGAAATCTCAGGAACTGGAGCTGGTGCCTGGACTGGTCATTGAGAAATGCTGCTCTAGGATTTTAGCTTTCATACCAGTTTATGGCTCTCAAATAGGTCAGTGCTAGCACTCCAAAGGCTGCATTTATAGGCACCCTCATCATTTTCTACCAAGTTTTGTTCACCCTTAGAAATATGTATCTAACTTCTGCCTCCCCTCCCAGCACAGTTCCCCCATGCAAGTAACTGGCTGCCAAAGCCAGTCTTCCCTTCTGAAAAGTAATGTTTGCGTTTTGTACTCTGCTGTTCAGGACAGATTTAGTTGGGAGACTTTCTCGAAAGCAAAAACCCACGTTAAAACGTTTTTCTCTGCTGCAAGTGTTTCAGCTAATGGAGACTTTACAGAACTTCTGAATGGTTAGAAGGACATGCACAGGCCGTAGCTCCTTCATGCAAAGAAGTTAATGTGTGATTCAAGGACATGATGCCTCCCCCATCCCCCTTTCCCTCAGTCTATTGAATTTGTTTTCATCTAGTGCGTGAGGATGTCAAGATGTCGATTTTCTCCCAGTTACAGACTTGAGAAATGGTTGGATTTGGATGTGATCTGCATTAGGTCACTTAATCCAGGCCTGCCTACACTGTAGTAGTAGGGCTGATTTAATAATCCATGCTTAGTAGAGCATTGGTTTTCTATCCATGGTTAAGTGACATCGTGTTGTCCAGCTCTTGCCTGACTTGGCGGCGTGCTCCCCGTGTTGACTACTTTCGACAAACATTTGGTTTCTATTGCAATTTCCAAGTGTAAAGACTCCAGCTGGTCAGAAAACAGCTTATGAATCTGACCAGAAATGATGGGTAATTACTAAAGTGAAAAGCAACTGAAATCTATAAAACATAAGTTGGCAAAATGCTTTGGTAGAAGCTTGCTGTGTTGGTACAGCATGTTGCAAAATGATGGTAATTCCTCCAGTGAGTCTGCGGCAATGATGCAAAAAAAAAAGCAGAAATGGTAAGGTGGCTTTTGATTACCATTGTTGTGCGAGAGAGGGAGCATGCAGGGGCTACCTTGCTGAAGCAATTGTGGTGGACACACTTCTTAAATTAACCCCCTGAGGACTAGGAGAGCTGCTGTAGCTGTGCTGCTTTGCTCAAGGGCTTTTCATTTGTGCAATCACTTGGTCCCTCAACTCTCAAAAACTAGCCAGTTAGCTGCAGCTGTGATTATCTTCCCTGCTGTGCAGTGCCCGCTGCACTGTTCCTGTGTGATATAACTTGCCATTTTTAGGCTAAGTCCCTGAAACTATGAATTACAATAGAGGAACTGTTCTGCATGGTGGTGAATCAATCTTTCTGCAGGATTCGACTTGCAGTTTAAACATTTGGTCCTAAAGTTTGAAATGTGTTACAATCTGGCAGAAGCTGGTTTGCTTAGTCATGGCAGCCCATTCCGAGGCTCTGGTGCAATCAGGATCTTGGGTTTATAAAGACAGAGAAGAAGTGACTCAATCTGAAATGTAGGGTTTTCTTTTTTTAATAGTATTTCTACTCAGCTGCTGTCTGCCTTATTTGCCTAACAAAAAGGTACAAAAGCAGATTATCAGTCCCTATTTCAGTTAAATAACCCCCCCCCCGTTGAATAATGCATAATAAATGCAAAGCATCAGGAGCATTATGCTAACAAGGGAACTGCAGAAGTAGTTATCTGTCAGTTGTATTGTTTGCGACATTGCATTAGAACTTGATTAGAAACCACTGGCTGAAAACAATACAAAAAGTTTTGTTTCGGGGTTGCTCCCCCATCCTGTTTTGCTTTCCACATTATAAATCTCATTTTAAACTTCAGTCTTCTCCTTCCTTAGGGCCCATCCTACATCTCTTAGTGTCAATGGGAGCACGCTCATTGTCTACAGTGGTAGTAAGAAGCAGCTCCTCTAATGCATGGACTTTCCTCCTGTTTCGGCCTCTGTAGCCCAATATTCATCCTAATTCTGATCACACCCGTACCAGCATAGCTCCATGACTTTCAGTGGAGTTACTCCCAGTTCACACTGGATTAATTGACAGCAGAACTGAGCCATTGTCTTTACACTGGGTGCTGCCAATTTTCAGTATTATCTTTTTTCTTCAGTTGCTTGGCATAGCATTGGCTCTTTTGTAAATCTTGCCCAGCACTGGGTGTTGAAGGCCATTTATGAACAGAACTATGACTTTTTTACAGAGAGGGTCCCATAATGAGTGTCACAAATGATACAGATAATTTTAATGAACAAACCCCCACCTTATGCAGGTTACTGGAGGTCTCTTACAACTCCAAGGTTCTTCCCATGCCCCCTGCCATTTTTCTCTCTCCAGAGCCTACGTCTCAGCAGTCATCCCTTCTATTAAAAAAAGGAGTGAGCAGCTCCTTCTGAAAGCATCTGCAAGGGGTAATGCCAAGCAACATGAAATATTCTATCCTTCTTGTGGGGTTCTTCTAGCTGCTAGGGTAGCCCTCCCAGCCCGGAGAGTCTGCACCTATGTCTCCTTGCTGAATTATTGCAAGGCAACTGCTCTGGATCACACAAAGGTGTTCTGGCAAAGAAGTGATGATTTAGCTGTGACGGTGCCAGAACACTTGACAGCACTCAGGTGACCAATCCAGGATTGCGCGGATCCTGTATTCTCTTGCCCCACACCCAGTCCTGACACACATGCCAGCCCACCCCATCCGCCAGCTCCCTCTCTTCCATCTGCCTCTATTCAGGAGCTGCTCACCTCGCTGTGTTTTAAGTAATCTGTTTAATAATGGCTTTGCTTTGGCAGTATAGGCAGCTATTTTATGGATTAATTAGGTTGTCTTGCCAGTTTATATATACACACAAAGTGTTTAATTGCAGCTGGAACGTGACTTAGATTTAATCTGCAGTATAAATATCCACCATCACCTCCCAGCCCTTCCCTAGTGACACACCGCAACACATACAAGAGTTTATGAATGAGAAAAGGCACCCAGCTAGGTGCTGTACTAATTCCTCTCAGCTAAACTAATTCTATTGTTTTAGAATTCTACCTTACATTACATTCTACAGTAATGTTTACAACTGATTGAGAGATAATAGGCGAGTCTTTCCAGCATTTCCACTTAATGAATGAATCTGAGCAGGAGTACTAGAAGGGTCAGTGCAGGATTGAAAATTAGCACAGAAATTAAACATTAGGACTAGCTGAGCTGCCACAGATGTTGCCGGCGTGGAAGAGAGAGAGACACCCACTCCACAAATGTTTCACTTCAACCATCAGCCGCCGTTCAGTCAACATGTTCATTAGCAAGAAGCTCTGCCCCAGTGCGCGGGGAAAGACCGGACATAAAGCAAAGTAAAATTGGGATGCAAATATCTGTCTATAAAGGAGCCTCCACTTCGCATTCCATAAGGAGATGGGAACAAAAAATCTGTTCTGCATTGAAGTTCGTTGGGCTACATGCATTGTGCTGTGATCAAGAGGATCTGAATCAGGATTCTAAAGGCTAACGGAGGCTGAGCCCAAGGTACATACACAGAAGTTATAGCCTAAGGGAGAATGTTCTTACTTACATCTTGAAAGGCATCGAGGTGTTTTTCCATCATATTTAAAAATGCACACTGCTGCCTTTCATTTCTTCCTGAAGCTTGCAAGTGAAATCTGTTTCCTTACTGCATTTTTTTTTTGTTGTGTGCGCACAGTGGTTTGTGATGGTAGGGCTTCTGATAAGTACCGTCTTGCTGGTACTAATGATTAAAAATGAGTGATTTCTTCATAAATATAAAAAAATGAGTATGATCACCTAGCAAATTGATTGCTTGATCTTTTCAAGATGCTGTACGGATGCTAAGGAGTCAGTTTTGGCTTTGCCCTTTATAAAGGATAGTGCATAGCTCTATCTAGAGATTGCCCTCATTACAATAGTATCTAATCAACCCACAATCTTTCAACGTATTTGTCCTCCTAACATCCCTGTGAGATAGCAGCTATGTGCCTAAGTGCTACCCTAAGGGACTTGCCCGAAGTCAGAGGAAGTCTGTGGCAGAGCTTGGGTTTGAACCTGGGCCAGCAGGATCCCATGCCAGCACCCTAATCAACAGATCATCCTTTTTCTTTTCTGCTCATTTGTGTTGCTCCAGGAGGAAATTGAAGCTGGTCGAAATATTTCAAAATTTAAGACTAAAAAAAAAAAAAAGGAGGGTGGGTAATTTTTCACAAAACCCTTGCCTTTTTTTGGGACAAGCTCAGACACGAGGTGAAAAATATGAAAGCTTTGTGACGGATGTGTCCAAGGAAGTGCTTCCTGTTTTTGACCAGCTGTAGAGCAGACCATGAACTAGAGTGAGCCACAATCTACGCCCCCTTTGCTTTTGGGGATAGTGATCTGAACCAGTCCTGTTCATGGCACTGACGACTTCCTTGTCTGCACTGGCCAGCAAGTTGAGCGGCTGAGCTAAGGCTTTGCCTACTCATTCCTGCGTATGGTTGGAGGGGTGTGGAAGACTCAGTCCCACAGAGGCTGCTCTTTTCCCCCCTCCTGCTACCCACATTATGGGAAGCCAGTGCAGGACAGCAAGAGTCACCTTATTCCCCTGCACGTCAACACAACCTCACTTTAAGAAGTCATCCCTGTAATGTGGTGTTAGTTCCATTGGAGACACAAGCCGGGTGAGGTAACAGCTTTTATTGGACCAACTTCTGAAGTTTTTCCAATATAAGCTATTACCTCACCCACCTTGCCTCTCTAGTATCTTTGGATCAACATTGCTACAGCCACACTACATGCAACATTGGAAGGTATCAAATTTAGCTGTCGGAAATGGAAACGCCACAACGCAAAGAAAAAGGAAGCAAAATTTAACAGTGACATCTACTTCCGAAGCAAATGCAAACAACAAAACATCATCCCCAGAGGTCTCACCATCTAAAACCCTCTGATACAGAAGTAGCCCAATAAGAGATATTACCTCACCCACCTAGTCTCTCTCTAATATCCTGGGACCTACACAGCTACAACAAAAATGTCATAATTATTTCCATTGCACAGGAAGGGAAGCTGAGGCCCCAGGAGGTTACTTATCCAGGACCACACAGTGCATCATTAGCACTCAGGTACTGTGGCACTGATGGTAGCGTAAATGCAGAGAGATTAAATGTGATAGAGGTAGGCTGGACTAGACCTAAGAAGTACCTGTCTCTCAACTGTGTGCTCAACCTATTAGGTGAGCAGATTTACAGTAATGAGAGCTAGAAAAAGCCCATTTCCCCCTTACAGACAACATTCGGTGAGACCACCGAGAAGGAATACACACATTTAGAATCCTTTCGTGAAATGATTGTTCACTTTAGCTGTCACTGCTGCGGGGGAAAAGATGTGGAAGAAAGATTTAAGTCCACCAATCTTGCTCTTTTAGACAATGCTGTATCAAATAATTTTTCAAAATTGTATATTTTGTCAAAACTCCTTTTAAGTGTAAGCAACTGTTACTGGGTTTCCTTTCCCCATCATTGCTGGTTATTAAGCTATTTCTGTGTAAACACAGCAACTTTTTCCTCATGTTTCCTCATGGCCTCTTTCTGCCTTTACTCAGCAAGGCCCAGATCTCGAACGACACTAAGCACATGCTTAACTTTAAGCACATCAGTAGTTGTACTGAAGTTGACAGGGCTACTCATTTGCTGCGTTTTACTGAAGGAACGCAATGTGAGGGACACCACAAATTGCTGCTATGGTGACAAACTCTGACCTCCAAAACACTAAGCGTGGTATCACTGAATAGTAACTCAGGAAAGAGGAAGAAATTAATTAGAAATTAAAATGAATAACTGGGAGCTGAATCAACACATTGGGGCTTATTGAAAACCTTGGTTAATCTAATACCTGCCAAGAACCCTTAGAACAACTTGCACAGCATGGGGTCAGATTCCTCACCACAAATTGCAAGGCTGATTTGGCCCCTGCTAATTAGCACTGATGGGGCAGGAAAGAGAAATATAGAAGTCGTACAGAATATTTGGATGGGAGTAGAGCAATATAATATAAAGGTTTGCCTGACACTAGCAGAGGTTCCTTTCTTGAATATAGCCATATTGAGGAGCTAGAGATTTAGACGTGTATGGAGCCTTCAAGTGGGCCAGATTCAATCTTCAAATGCCCATGTCTGCAACTAGACATTAATGGAAGTTGTGTGCACACATCGAAGGACAAAATTGAGTCCTGTGTATATTATTTAATATTTACAACCAAAGGCTCTATTTCACAGGCAACTGTAATCTCAGGTTTCTTTGAAAATGTGTACTGCTTTAAAGGCAATTCTTCCTTGTCAGAAATAAAAGGTGTCATTTGCTTTCTAGAAAGGGTTCTCTTTTCCCTTACTGAAAATAAAAATTTCAAGCTTCCACATGTCTCTGTACATAATTTATTCTGTTATGAAATGAAATTGTATTATCATATTTTAACACTTTTAGGATGTCTTTCTAAAATGGTGCCTCATTAATTTACTGTAATCCATTTGTCAGATATGCTTCAAGCTGCCTGATATCTCATTCACTTTAAGGTATCAGAGTTTTCCTTAGCAACAGGTTGTAATCTCAACCAGGTTGTTAAATGAGAGGTCAGAAGCTGATTGTCACAAGTCCAGGAGGTTAAAGTACAGAGCACATCCTCATTTTCAGGGGAAATATTACACTGAACCCTAACAGAGCAAATTTACACAGCAGGGTTTCTCAGAAGTTGCTTATCTGGTTATGACTGCTCATTTAATGTTAAATGGGCAAGTATGTTGTGCATGTTTACTGATGTATTCAAATTTAACAAGACATATTAAAAATAACTTTGTCAGAGAGCAACATTTCAGCTGTAGATGTGTTTCCTGCCATCACGACACTAATTGTCTGCTGTTTTACAAAGGCCTGGGACAGTCCCTGATGGTCAGAACACCAGTGTGTTAGTTGATCTGTGGTGCCATCTAGGAGGAAGACTTCAGTAAGAGACTTCAGGATGCACTCAGGGTTCTCAGCAGCACAAGACAATGAACCCCTCCCTAGAGTTTGAGCCCATGAATATACAGCATGTTCTGAGATTGCTTTCAGAGACCACAGCTTCAAACACTGTGTTTGACTGGAGCCAGGTCAGTATGGTCCAAAAAGACTAGATGACCTAACAGTTCTTTTCCATCTCTGACTTCTATGAAGGGAACATAATATACCTCTGGGGGAAAAAAAAAAGATAGAAAAAGGAATGAAGTGCATTTAAGGTGTATGTTTTCAGTCACTGTCCTGCTTCATCTTTTCTCCTTTACTTACTAGTTGCTATTCTTCCCCTAATGCTTTCTGTGTGCTTATTTTTTTCTTTTTTAAATGACCTCGTAATGAGCCCCCTATTTGCTGCCACAGTCAGGCCGCCAAAAAGCAAAGGGATGACAAACTTCAGAGGACAGCAGTGTGGCAGATCTGAAAATTCATTAGACCTCTGCTTGTTGAGAACTAAACTGCTTGTCCTTAAATGGAACATCACGGGCCATATGCTGCGTGCCTCACGTATGCTTGTGGTCCATTGACTCAAGTAGGATGAGTCACAAAAGCAGAACAAACAGGATTCAGCCACAAGCTGGGATAAAATGAATTACTGTAAATAACAGAGTTGGGCCATCAGAAGTAACTTTTTAATGCAAGCAAGATTAACTTGATGTGCTGTCTGCAATGAGATATTAGAGATGATAGGAAGAGAGATAGAAAACTTTCATTGAGATGGAAACATGACTGATTAATTAAGCAGTAGTAATGAACAAGGAGCCTTGCCTTGCATGGATATGAGACTCACGCTGCTAATTTAGCACAAGTACAGCTCCCAATTTATTAAATTAAAATGGCTTTTTAAATTGTTTACATTTTTTTCTTATCTGCTTCTGTGTGGCAAAATGTGCTGGTTATGGAAACCAGTCAAAACCAAAGACTGTATGTAACAGTTGCGGGGAGGAAGGGAGATTGTCCTGTTTGGTAATTAAGAAATACACACTGATATCTGTGACATCATGAAGAAGCACTTCAAAGCAACGAATGTGCTTTGTGTTGCACATTAAACCAAACAATCAGCATGCTAACAAGAAGCTCTGGACGTAGAGCAAAAATGCATTGTACTTAAAGACATGTTTTTAAAATCCAAAAATCTGTTCACCTTATTGACAAGTAATAAAAGGGAGACTTTTTGGTCAATATTCAGAAGAGCTTCTCTTTAATAGGCATCACGATTATGTCACATGGTGGAAAGTTTTTCCACCCCATTAGTGTATGATGTTAGTGAGAGATATTTTTCATGGGAAGCAACTCCTATGGAACAATAAGGGGATAACCACCTTGTAGTGACATTGCTTTAAGTCACAATGAAATTTTACTATGACAGTACTGATTCTATGTAACTTATGGCAGGATAGCTCAACAATAGCAATTTGTCATACATTGTGATATAATTTGATGGGTTCATTTATTAAATGAATTACTTCTGTATATCAGAGCTATATTTTTATATAAGTAATCCCTCAACTTTTTTTTCCCCTTTTCCAACCCATCTTCCTTCATACAGAAATGACTCTCCCCCCCACCCCCCGCCATCTAATCTTCCTACTAATAAGGTGTTTAATAATTTAGAAGCCTAAAAAATGAGCATATTTCAAAGGGGTTGGTATCAATGTTAGTCTGGGCGCCTCAGGCTACAAAAACGTGGATGAGGCTACCCAACTTTTAGAGTCAGAATCCCAACTGTCTTTCAGCTCCAGGCAGCTTTTTTATTAAAGTTGGTATTAAACAACACTGCCTAGAGTCTGATTAACAATTTATGACTTCCTAAGAAGGATTAGCAGAAGCCTATCATTTTGATATTTAAATCTTAATTTGCATCTAGGAAAGAGAGAGACCTTATGCAGGGTTACAGTTCTGTTTTTTCTTTATTTTCTGCGGCAGCGGAAACAAATACTCAACCGTGCATTTCAAGTGCAGTTTGTGGTGCTGCTTTTTCAGGACCTGCTCGCAATCTGAATTTGAAGGAAATGAGAGATCCTCTCCAGGCTTGGATGGGAGAAGAATTGGCCCCTGCCATCCTGTGAGGGGCCCAATTCCACAAAATGAGCATTGCCTCCTTTTAGGTGCCAACCACTGAAATTAATAAGAATTAAAAAAGTGTCCAGTGCCTAGCAGAATAGGGCCCTAGTTTTGCATGCCTAAGAACTGACAGTGTCCAGCAAGTGGTATTCTAGAGCGTGGAATCCAGATAGACATGATTAAGGTGAACTTGACAGATAAACCTACGAGCAATTCTCTTCTCCTTTTGTCATCAGCTATATAGGGCAATTAGTTAATCTGCATCAGCCACTGGACTGCTACGGGCCAGTCTCTGCTTGGGGAAATACTGTGGTCAGGACCAGGAAGGAGATGGAATAGGGAGGATGTGAGCTGGATCATGCCCTGGCAGAGAAGGCAGCACAGGAAGGGGCACACCGCTGGGAGGAGATGGAAGGGAGCAGAAGTGAACCACCATACAGCTAATACATGAAATACTGCTCATTTGCACTGGTAGAAAACCAAAGTAATTCCATTGATCTTTGTAAAGGACCTGTTTCACAGAATAGAATCGGGCCCATTTGCGTCAGGGCTGTTTTTTTGTTTGTTTGTTTTGGGTTTTTTTAAATATATACAAAAAGTAGATTTCCAGTTCTACAGACCTTTATATTAATGTACCCACATTCCAGACCCCCTCCCGTCCAGGTCTGCACAAAAAGATTTATTGCCACTTCTGATCTATTCTTCAATGGACTTAATAGTCATGTTTATCTTAGGAGTTAGAGTGGTCATACGCTGCAGTGCTAAAGGAAAAAAATAATTGTTAACTAGAGACTGGTAGCTCAACTAGTTTCCATTTAAATATATATATATTTTGTTCACTTGAGTCTCACTCAGTGAAATACTAAAAAAAGAGTCAAAGGAGTTGCTGTTATTTAAGTAGCAGCAATGCTTTCTATGGCCCTGATTGAACTCTTAACCTTGACTCTGCAGCTTCTCTTTTAATCAACAGCTTAGTTTTGTCTTGAGCTCAAGGGCTTTAAATTTTAAACACTAGACCCATGGTCTGTAAGTGGCTAGTTCTTCTTCAAAGAAGAAATGAATATTCAACACATTACAAGGGACATTGCTTGTATTATTTCTGGCTTTCCAGAAAAGTGATCAATTGACTGCTTATATTTTTGTTGTCATCTTTGGGCTACAACATTCTCCTTTCAAAGAGTTGAGTATCTCCTTGCATTGCAATCAGAATAGTCTCCTCTGTGGCACGCATTTAACAAAGCGTTTGTGTGCGCGCTTATGTCCCACTGACTTCAATGGGACTTAAACATGCTCTTAAGTCTTTTGCTGACTCAGGAACTTCAAGCATATCTGTGAAGAGCAAGTCCTTTAGATTCAGAATTAGCAACGCTCAAGAGTTTGTTCCCCTTGTGTTGAATAAACTTTTATCAAATTATAGAGTCAGAGCCCCAGCTGTAAATCAGTACAGTTCAACTGACCCCAAGAGCACTAGGCTGATTAAACCAGCTGAGAATCTAGCCCTTAAAGTAAATCAGCGTAAGGAAATGCCTACATAAACGTTATCTACTGTTGCAGTCCCCAACCATTTTCATAACCTGGACCAGATCTTAATAGAGATTGTCTCATAGGCAGTTCTCTCCCCTCCCACCACCCCACTAATTTTGCCTCAGACCAGTTTGCCTCCCATTCACGATTCTGGGGACAAGTTCCCCTTCCATTCACACTCCCATAACATCTCAGTATTCATAGCATTTTTACTTTAGTGTGTTAAGTGTTTTCTTTTTCAAAAAGGACAAAAGTCACATGGTTTATTTTTGCTCTACCTTCTTCAGTTTAAAAATTCTCAGCAGTTGAGCAGAGGCAATATCATAAAACTTCATTGACCAATCACAACATGAACAATCAGCTAGCCCAGGCAAACACTTCATGATCAGCTTGGAGAATGAGTTATTCATCCAAACTATTCTACAAATAATTACTATTTATATTACGTTAGTGCCCATAGGTCCCGCTCATGATTATGCATGGCATTGGTCTAGCAAAATAGAGTCCCTGGCCCAAAGAGCTGGCAAATATGTTCACGAAAATTGCGTTTGGTTCATGGATTATTTGCGGAACAAAAAACGTTATTAGAAAAAGACTGGTTAAATTAAACTAACTGTCGTATAATTATAGCTTGTAAGAAACATATATTGTACGTGCCGTGGTCAATTTGAAATGCACACATTTGTAAAAATACATTAATATGTTAGGGGTCATGTACTTTAGTTAAATTCCCTCTTCATGGGCCTGATCCAGCAAATCTCTGCTGTGAGAAACTCCCCTTGACTTCCAAGGGGATTTTCATACAGAGAGATTGTAGGCTCTCTTTAATAAGGCATGACCCACAGTACATAACACGCTTGTAGCATTGTATGCGACTGCCTCATGAGAAGGGCTGCAGGATCAACCCCTGTGTCAGGACATCCATCATGCTTAAACTGATAAAAGCAGAAAACAAAAATTGGAAGACGTATACTATAAAATGAGAAGCAAGACGCACATAAAAAGAGCCTTTGGTGAATTGTACTGAGATCAAGAAACGTGTGTTTAGAGCTCTTCAGGTTAAATTCTACCCTTAGTTACACCTTACATCTTCATTGTCTTCATGGGTAAAATTGAAGTCAGAAAAAATCCTGTATTTTGTGTTGAAAACTGTGCTGCATTCCTGGTTAACTGATATACATTCTGCATCAGATGATAGGCTTCTCAAACCCAGGTCCCTTGGTATTTTTAGCTCTCTTGTTGACTTCTACAACAAGGATAACAGAATTCTGTGGCAAATTTTGACTTCATTGCACAGCAGGCTATGACAACATGTCACATTTTGCAATCAGACAACCCCTTCATGCAGTAGTCGTTCTGCTGGGAGAGAAAGAATTCTGGATACGCAGGTCCAAGCCCAAGCTTTTGGATACTGGTCATGGGCTTATTTCTATTGTACACCAGAGCACTTAAGTGTCCAATATGGGCCACATTTTCAAAGGAGTACATCGGATATCATGTGCCTTTATTTTCAGCTCAGATAGGCTTGAATCAAAGCCCTAAATTCAAATACCATTAAGTTTTGAGGGTGTTCCAAAGCTGAACCTGGGTCTAAATTATGCCAATAGTCCCATCACAGCTTTATAATGAGCAGAAAGGAAGCCCCAGATCCAAACAACCCCAGATTTTTCCAGAGGGGAGGGATATTTGAAATCAAAACTGAATTTTCACCTTGAGCATCAATCCAGCTTTAAAAATTAGTGCCTACAGTTTAGCATGCATAGGCATAAACCCACAAATTAGCACAGACAAGCAGCCATTGCCCATTAAAAAAAAAAGTGGTTGATCTTTGCACATTATGAATGTGCAGATAATTATGTGAAGAAAATTACGGGCCACATCCTAGCTGGTGTAACTCAGACTATACTTCTATTGACTTCAGTGGAAGAATACACTGAGTTATACCAGCTAAGGATCTGGCCCTAAAGTTGCAAGCTAGAGGATGCTTTGGAAAACTTGACCCACCGGTTGCTTCTTCCTGATTGAAAAAATACACAGAAAAAAGTTATGGAATACATTTTTCAAAGAGGCAGGCTTCCTTTTGGGGGCTCAGTTTGGATTAATAAAGTTTACATCGGGAATTCTCAGCCCCTGCACTTCTAGTGACCCAAGTGTGGGTGCAAACCCAGTGCGCAAAGGGGCAAGTACTCAACCTTGCACTCTTTTTTGGTAGAGTCAAAAGTGTGACCACCTGATGTGGCCCTCAGTCAAATTAAAAATACAGCTGAGTGTTGTCATAACTAAACGGGGGGAGGTGAGAACCTCACACTGAAAGGGTGACCTTTGAATGTGTGTGTTTTTTCCTTGGAAACCCTAAAAGAGTTAAAGACAGCATCACCAGCCCTATTGGAGGCAGGAGCTGACTACTTCGACCTGACTGCCACTCCATGCAAGGGCTGTGTGACACCAACCTGTCTCACACCACTGTGTCACCGTTCAGTCTGCCAGCATAGACAGAAAATACAAGATTCTCAGGGATGGACTAAGGAGTAAACTGCTGTTTAAATAGCTTTATAAGGAATGTAATTATATTTATTTTTAATAACTTTTTTTAAAGAAAAGTCTTTTTAAAAGGGCTTTTAGAGAACAGTTACTACTTTCCCACAGTGCTGTCAACAGGCAGAAGGCTCTGGCTAGGGGGAGGGGTAGGAGACACCACACTTTAAAAGGCTCCTAAATAAAGGTTGTTACACATTGTTTTAAAAGCTATTTCAGGAGCAATTTCTCGTCCATACCCCACAGCCTGCTTTCACCTGCCAATCTTTCATTTTAATAGGCTATTATTCTGCCAGCTTCATTGGTGACATGGCAGCACCTGGCATGCTGGCTGGCATCTTGCATTATTCAATATACTGATACCAACATGGTTTGCATACCTCAGGGGAGTAGGAAAAGGATACACAAAGCATTTTACCACCAAGTCCCCTGCTCACGAGCAGCCCAGTTCAGGTGCAATGACCAAAAGCTGTTACCAGCTGATGGCTGTTCAGGGGATGATGTGAAAGCAATTAGTGGTTTCAATCTATTTCTTAATACAAAAATGTCCATATCACAAAGCCTTTAATTGGCACCTTTTGGTGGCAGTCTCAGAGAGGATAACAACTGAAAGGCCTGAAGTGTAGAGCTACCATTTTGCCCCAGACGTGCTCCCTGCAGAACAGAGTCGTGACACCTTGGCAAGCTAATGTCAGGAAACCATAAAGAGAGGTCTTCAATCTCCAGGGCTGTCAGTCTGCTACACTGCACAATCATTACGGAAAAAAAACAAAACAAAGTTCCGGTGCCAGACCAGATTCTGACTTCCAAGGATGCAAGAGAGGGAGGGATTCCTGAATATCTGGGGTTCTGTTCAGAACACACATTTAAAGAGGCCATTTATTCATTTCATCTCAGAAGAGAGGAACACCTCCAATAACTGCTCTGTAAATAGTACATCCATGTTTAAAGAAGAAACATGCTTGGTTGCCTACTATCACAGGAGTAAGTTTACTTCTGCTATTCTCCAGCCATGTAGATGAAAGACCTGCGCTAAATATACCCAAGAATACTGAATTACATTTTTTCCCACATGTTCCCTTTAAACCTGTGTTTGCAAGTTTCTTGGGGAAACAGTACAGTAGGTCATGATTTTGTAAGCACAGGCGTAGAGGTCCATTTTGAAAGTGTGACCTAATAACGTATGGCTCAATCATGCACGTGCTTACTCCCCTGAATAAACCTTATTCAAGTTCAGTTCAAACAAAAGAAATTTTTTCCACTTTAATAAGTTCTTGTTGAATTACATGAAGCAGCTGGAGTTTCCTTTCCTACTGAATCCAGCAGGAACTACTCATAGGAGGAAAGCTTTGTGAGCTCAAATCATAATGTCTTCAGATACATTTATCTTAAATTCTGGGATTGTATAGGAGCTTGTCTGGGGGGGGGGGAGGGCACAAAATCACATGTGCATGCATACATTATAGAATAGAATTCTCTCTCGACTGAACATCTTTACATTGAGCTAAATTCCACCCTTAGGGCCACGTCATCTGGTGCAACTCAGTATAGATCCAAAAGAAGACTATAAAGCTGTGATCTGACCCTTAGTCACACCTGATTCTGATCTCATTGCTAGTTTTACACTATTGTAACTCCATGGAGTAAAATCCTGGCCCAACTGAAGTCAATGGCAAAAATTCCTGCTGACTTCAACAGAGCCAGGTTTTCACCCATTGACTTGACTAGAACTATACCTGTTTTTTAGTGACCTCTTTTGTAAATACTTTAATGGATGAAAAGCACCGTGTAAGAGGTAGGTGTTACTTATTATTAACAGTGGTGGGAGGGGATTTTGACTTTTGCTTTTTGAAAGCATTCATTTAATGTTGTTTTCTTATTCATTTTACACTCCATCACACACATTTCATTCAGTATTTCCAGCTTTCACAACTTCAGCAAGTTTCATAACATTTGTTTTTCTTAAAGCCCCCACCAGCTCCTGTGATGGGATTTCTATTTCATTTTAAGAAATAAGTTTCTAGCCCTAATGGTTGAAGAAAAACTTGCAAATGTGAGTATCACATGACATCAAATAAAAAGAACCCAATATTTAATATTTTAAACAACCTAATGGTGGATTGATTAATTGTTTTGATTTGTTGGAGTGTTTTGTTAAGGCCCGCCTCCTCATTTTTGAGCACATGGGCTGGCAATCCTATTAATTTATTTTGATCACTGAGGAATTCCTGCCTCAGTCATATATCCTTTGGACTGACTAGTTGCATACAAGAATTTGTAACCTTGCAGTCTCTATTTTGATTTCCTCTCATGTTTGTTCATGTAGATTTACACTTGTGTTCCAAACACCTGGAATGCATGGGCACAAGTTGTTAACAAGGAGGAAAGAACATCAAAGAAAGATGAATGCTAATAACCATAACATTTAGTTCTTACATCGCTCCATGCAGTCCAAGTGCTTTTCAAACAGTGGTTAATTAAGATTATTATTTTTATAGAAGATATGTTCAGTGTCTAAAGAGTGATGGTTAATTAGGAGGAAAGAACATTAAAGGTGACTATTGACATTTTTAATGTACTGTAACAGTGGTAACAGTGTTGATCTCTCGTAGACAAGTTAAGGACTTGTGGGTTTTTTAAATCAATAATTACTACAATGATGATGTGTTCATACTTGGGAGAAGTTGCATATTTCAAAAACATAATCCTACATCCATTCTTTTGAAAGGAAAGTATTTGGCCTATATGTATAGGGAAATGCTGAGGTACAAATGTGGGGAATTTGGCTCTGTATCTGTTCTTGAACCCTGTAACAATAAATGTGATGTGGAATTTGCATGGAGAAAAAAAGTTTATCCCTGGATAGTAAGTTTGTTCATAAAAGTAAAATTGGGTTTCATATATTCATGATCTTGCATTTCAGTAGGAAAGCATGAAATCCAATCCTTTTCTTTTAACTGTATTATTCTTATTTGTAGTTGTAAGATACATATAGAAGTAGAGTGAGTAAAAACAAAAAAAGTCAGACCTGAGACCATCTTATAAAACACAGGCTCCAATTGTAAATCATATGCTGTTTAGATTCTTCTTGCTGTAGAAACAGGCTGTATTTCATGTTTCAGGAGGTTTGGGGCATTGCTTGAAAGATTCCTCTCTTCAGAAACAACATCCTGGTAGTGTACATTAACCCACCGTGTAGACAAGCTCTTAAACGCACACCTTTAGGCCAGATTCATCCTTGCTCTGGTTGAGGAAAGCCCTGTATTGTGTTCTCACTTCAGTGGATTGCAGGGGCACAGAATCAGTGAAAGCACAGGGCCACCTTGACCACACCTCCTTCTGATGTGCCCATGCACTATATTTGGCTATCCATAAAATGCTTCCTGTATCCATGACTAATCTGGAAGTGACATACATACAGATTGCCTGCCTGCCTGCCT
>ML675601.1:19145412-19280942 GCA_007922155.1 Mesoclemmys tuberculata
GGGGTGGTGAGGAGAAAAGAACTAATTTGAAGAAACTTGACTGGCAGTGGTGTGGAATTAGTATAAATATAAAACCTTGGATTGCAGAGGAGAAGAGAAACAGCTTCATAACATTAGCCTGGTTACAAATTACTGGTAGGAGATAAGCTCCTGCTCCCCATGGGCCACCATTTAATTTTAGGCTTCTTTGGTAAAATATAAACAATTTTAAAATCTTACTATAAAATGGGGTAGTGATATTTGGATTCAGATTACAGCGCTTGCAATAATTCTCATCTAATGGTTTACTGGATGGATAGCAGACCTGCTGAAATTCTTATGACTTTGTAATGGTCTCCTCCACTAGTGGAGGGAGGACTAGAAACAAAAAGCCTGTGACTTACCACTGTATCTGCATGTTGGATGCAAGAGCCCCAGGCCCTCTGCGTGTCCTGAAGCAGTGTTTAGTAGATGTATGCACTAATGCACATGAAGGAGCTAGGAGGGTGAGCATCTCCTTTAGAAACTTCACTTGATGCAACTGCTGTAGATCTCCTTTGTGTTGACTTGTTTTGTTCAGGCTTGGTTAGGTCAGCACAGAGCTCCTTTACAGGAGAAAGTAGTATAGGGCACTCGACCCCCTATGTAAAAGAGGGCCCCAAGTGTGGTGTCATGGACCACAAGGGAAAAAGATAGGAGCTCAGTGGCTAGCTAGGCATTAAAGGGACTTTGGAAATAGGTAGATCTTTCTGTTCAATAGGCCAGCTCCAAAAAATTAAAAATATACAATGCTTTTGTATTTGCATAGCCCATGTGACTGAAGAGGTTGTGACTGCAATGAACTTAACTTGCGTCACTTTTCTTGGTCAGGATTGCACACAGGTGAGCACTCACCCCCCAGCGTGGCAGATAATTAAATTACTTTTTAAATAAGTGCTAGGGAGAAACCCAAGTTACTTGGTACAAGTTTCCAAGTACTCAGTGGTATGGAATGACCTCCCACCCAAAGCTTATTTTCTTGTTGAACCAAAACCGCAGTTCTAATACGATTATTTTACCAGGTTTTGTTTTATTGCCGAGAAAAAGGGGCTTCTGACCCTCTTCTGTATTTTTCATTCAGACAATATAGACAAGTTGCTGATATGTTTGAGATGGGCAATGTAGTTGGCCATCCATTCAGCTGGCCATTGTTTAAAAGGGATTTGACACAGAGGCCTAGTCTACACTGCCAGCAAAATTTGACGGCAGTCAATGGGAGTGATGCAGAGTAGCTTGTGCAACTCCCAACGACTGAGTAACTTCGGTTTAGCACACCGGCTCCACTGTGCCAAGAAATGCATACCCGTTGATGCAGTGCTATGCTTTTTTGGGGGAGGTAGTTTTATTAGATTGACTTCCAGATCGAGTGGGTCTTCACTGCCGCTCAATCAAAATTTGCTGCCGTCAGTGTAGGCATAGCCTGAGTTATGCAGAGCCCTGTCCTGCAAGACACTGAATATCCTTTGCTCCCATCAGCACCAATAAGAATTAACGGTACTCAGACCCTTGTAAGATTGGACTTATGTGATGATGTATCTGGAATGCTGACTTGAATAGACTGAAAAATGGAATGAAAGTTCTTTTCTGCAATAAATTTGTCCCCTTCTTCCATAGAGAAAGTTGAACATTTTCAACCAGATCTAACATTGACATTCCAAGTCCTGTCAGTGCTATAATTTACGAGAACTCTACAAGTGATTTGCATTTGGTGAAGTTTACCACACTATATATTGTTCAGTAGCGAATGCTGCAATTGAGGTTGCAAACCTATTGTTTTACTAACCCCCCGTTTTTACTCACAGCTTTATGAAACAATAACTTTTCCAATGTAATTTTTCTATACGGTCCTAAAACCATGGAAACTATCATACAAATAGACACCACACGAGATGTAGGTAGGTTGGTGGATAGATAGGGCCTGTATTATGCAAACTGGAAAAAAAAAAAAAACAGTTAAACTTTCTAAAACACAATCGGTAAACAGAGGGTGTTTACATCCAGGAGGCTAAAGTAATACATTTATCAAGAAAGAAAACTGAAAGAAAAGGTAAAAGACAGACAAATATGCTGTGCAAAATGGGTATGATTTAAAAACAAAAATCTATGATCAAAACACATCTGCACACTGATCCTAATGTTTTCAAATGGAAAACAGTACAGAGAGGAAAAAAACCCTGTCTTTTAAAAGAAGCGTGCAGCGAACAGAAATAGTTATGAATGGAAAGATCAAGAAATAAGCAGCAGATTGAATCTGCAACAGTGGAGCGTTTGCCAGTGAAGAGGTACATTCAGCGATGTGACTATTATAATTAAAGAATATGTCAGTCTAGGTAAGATGTTTAAAGCCATCTTGTTAAACAGATATCTGTTAAAATACTTACTAGAAAGTACAGTTCTCTCTTCAACTTCCTTTGAACGGTGTAATATATTTACTAGCACGTGTCTCTTCCGAAGAACATTGGCTAGTGGCGCTATTGACGTAGATGCCAAGGTAATAGGTGCCTTAGAAACGTTAGACACAGAGTTTGAGCCTATATAATTGAAGCCAATGGATGTTTTGTGTTGGTTTGAATGGCAGTCAGACTAGATCTGAAGTGAGAGAGATGAATAGCTCTCTAGCTTGCCATGAAATACAAATAGTACTTCAAGGCAAAGCTTTCACTTCTCTAAATTTTGGAAATCATTGAAGATTGAATTATGGTTACAAAAACACAACATTACTGCATAATAGCAAGGACAAAGATATGTTGTTGTAGATTCATTTGATAGCAAGCAGTTACAGCTGCTAAACAGTTATAATTTAACTTCTTAAAATAAACTTTTTTTTTAAAGTCTGTTGGTCCAAAATTGTCCATGATCTTAGGTCTGCATCCAAATATATTTCTGCGCAAGTGGTCCCAATGCAACTACTTATATCCATAAGTGTTCGTAGGACTTGGGTCTAACAAGTGAATTATCAAAGGTTTGAGGACAATGTGTTGGCTCATTTTCAAATTATTCAAAGCTTAAACAAAAAAAACCATGCTTTTCTTTCCCTGCAGATAACTCAAGCATGGCTGAACTTTGAAACGTTGCAGTTAAACATTGAGGTGTATGTCCACAATAAAATCTAAAAAGAATTTGCTAGTTAGTAATAAATTTATAAGCAATTGTGCAATTCACTTCTAGGCTTGCTCTGTATGACTTGTTAAGATCAGCAGCTAAAAATCTTATCTTACTTTTCTTTCCTGCTCCACTCTTTGTTAGATCGCAGTGCAGCTGCTGTTGCCCATCATCACTGCCTTATGTTTATTGTCCCATCAGTAACAGACAAGATAATATCAGGAAGTGAAAAAAAATCACGACCCTAGAAAAATGCAGCTCTTTGGATTGTATGATCTTTCCATGGCTTTCATTGTATTATGCAATATTCTGTAATTTTTGTTTCTTGTCTCAGGTGAGAGAGTGCAGTCACCACATATACAAAGATGTGCCTCTGCCCTGTACTATGTGTGTATGTTTCCGGCACAGTCACCCACCATAGTAGTTAGTCTGTTAACCCCAACCTTGTAGAGTTTATTGAGCCAAAACAGTTACATAAGCAACAGTATGAATTAGTGTCCTGCGTGCCTCATTCATTTTAGTGAAATGGAAACTCTTTACCACCCCCATCATACTGTTGGTCACAGTGAGGGTCAACTTCCAAGCCTACTTTAGATCACATAAATGCTCACAATAGTAGCCACACTTCTCTCCTTTTCCGTAAGATCAATAAAAACACAACTTAAAATCCAAAGAACTATGTCAGTCAGTGTTAAGGATGTACAATGTACTTTAAAAAGAAATAAGGAAATGCAAAACTTGAATATACAATGGCCCCAGTGCATAAGTGATTTGAGTTATGCAATGTTAAAAAAAAATAAATAAGCTTGACAATGGGGAAAATAAACGTAACATCTTTATTCCTTGATAGGTAACTCAAAAAAATGGCTGAACTTTGGAACATGCTGTGTAAAGAGGAAGGTGCTCATTTCACATGCATTAAACAAGAAAGTGTAGCAGAAATATATTAAGATGCACATAATAGAAAAGTACCTCAAGTAATGCTAAAATTAATTTTTATACATATAAGATCTCCTCTTAATTCCCTTGTAGAATATATTCCTTTTCATCTATAGTAAATTTGTTTCCGGCCTCTTAAAAATTATTGACCTTTACACCAAATTTTTTTTTTTGGGCATGCTTTTTGGAGTCCAGTCATTACCATTTATCAGTTATTTCTGGCTGCTTGCTTTTGTTTTAGGACACTTAATTGGAAATAGTTAATTGGCCTTGGTGTCTTACGGCAGGAAATATAATGAGTCTTAAGCAGTGCTAAGCTCCCATAAATATTTCACTTCATGCTAATTTCTGTGCTTCCAGCAGAGTTGTTTCAAGTGCTCAAAAAGCTTTTTTGTTCACAGTTAAATACATAACTAAAAAAAGTGAAACGTGTGGTCACATTTAAGTGTGTAGATTATATATAATATATATACACACACACACACACACACACACACACACACACACACACCAGAGAAGGATCCAATTATTTATTTGAGTCTGACAGACAATCATTTCACATCCATCATCAATTTGTGTAACTGTGTGTCCTGCTAAAGCTCCAATTCTTGAAATGCCAGTGGACAGGCTCAGAACATAGCTTTCTGGAAAAGCTGGAGCTCCCTCAAGTGGAGACACATGTTGGTGATTGTGCCTTAATGAACCGAAGCATCTATCTATCCCCTTACTCAGTGGGAAAGTGCTTCTAGCTACATGGCTAAAGCTTTACACAATGAAATTAAACATTGTGCAAGAGAGAAAAAGAAGAACCTCTCAAACTAAAGAGATGCTGTGATTGTTTTTATTAACAGTGAAGAAGTAAAGGGGGGTGGGGGCACATTTTATAATAAGTACAAATTGATTTCTTTGCTAGTTTATTTCCATACTTTAAGTATATTTTCCTCCACCCCATCATGCATGCTCTGTATATTTGGATGAAGAAGTACAAGAGAAGAGGGGGGTTTAGAGATATCCAGATTCTAGTAGTGCATCCACGACAGGCAATACACACAGAGTACTAAAGGCTGTTGGGTTGTCAATCCGGACACAGCGAAAACTGCAGCACAGTTCAACTTAGTAGCCAGCATGAGACAGGAAGGAGGAGGAATGCAGATTCCTGAATTTCTCCCAACAAGCTATTAACAGCTTCCATAGGACTTAAAAGTTTAGTTCCTAGTTACTCATCACCAGTGGGGGCAAGAAGATTCGGACCCCTGGGCTCTCTCCTATGTGCATCTAAAGAGCAAGGCCTGGGAGGGAGAACGATGAATGCACTATAGGTGAGGAAGTGTAGGGCATCCCCAACCAGGAACGGCCCAAATCAAGTGAACAGACAAGGACATAAAAACCCCACAGGTGACTGTGGGATCTTGGCAGATGACAAGCCCACAGGATATGGTAAGTCATGGGGGAGAAGATTCTGGTGTGTTAAACTGGTAGCCCGCTACCGAGGTATGAAAACCACCACCACAGCCGCCTGGGCAGGACACTGGCCAGTCAGCAACAACACTTCTAATGTTAGTGTACAAAACAGCAGCTGTGGTGAAACGAAACCAGCTTCCCCCTTGTATCAGACGCCTTATCACCCTGGCTGAAGGCCCCTGACCACAGCACACAAACGTTAGTACCATGCATAAGACACAAGGGAAAACCAGTAGGTAAAGGCTTGGGCTAGATGATCTCCTGAAGCCCCTTCCAAGCCAAATCTTCTAAGGGCTCTATGGTGCCTCTACACAGGCAGCAAGCACAAGGAGTCACAAGGACAAACATCGATCGCTCCGACTCTTGCTTCAAGCATTCCAGCATCCCTCTTTCAACACATACAAACAAAGTGGTGCTCTCTCTTATCTAGGCACACTGTAGTTGCCTCTGGCTGCTTCAGTTAATGCTCTGTTAGCTTCGTTACAGAGCATTCTGTGCTTCAATGCATGTTTCAGAACAGAGCATAGCTAGTTTTCCTCTAGCTCCTCCTTTTTCCTTGGGCCTACCTGCTTTCTTAGCACTGCGTATGGCCAGAATGCTGCCGAGATCCTGCACTGTTCTGTTCTCGTTACCGTGTGCCCAACGGCCAGGTGACAGTGCTGCTATTGTGGCTAGTTTTGCCCCTCTTCCCACCAAGCAGTGCACGTCACATGTCATTCACCGGCTTGGTACACAATGAATTAAAGAATTTGGGCCATATAATTTTATGGCTCAAATGACCACAAATGGTCCTAAATAAGTAGCAGATCATTTTAAGTGAGTGAAGGAGCATCTATCAAACCACCAGTCAGATAGATAACCTATCACACCTCAGCCTTATTAAAGCTAATTTTGTTATTGTTATTCTGCTTACAGGGACAAGTCCCCCCACCACCGTGTTAGGTTATCACGATGCCATTTCAAAATCAACCCCCAACTACACACACACACACACCCACCCACCCCATTACCCAGCCTTCAGGCTCTTCCCTCTGTAGGTAAATTGTCACGTGGCATAGAGCCATCATAGAAGTTCTTACAGCACCCTCCTTCTCGGCAGCCAGTGCACAGAGATGAAGATATGGTGTAAGCATCCTTTTACCGTTATGTACCACAGCTGCCTTTGGCAGCTGGCACAAATTTAAGACAGCTTTAAGCTACTCTAAGGTTTGAGCTGGCTGTCAGAGATTGACCCATGAACAGAGGTCCATTAAAA
Source organism: Mesoclemmys tuberculata (assembly GCA_007922155.1). NCBI lineage: Eukaryota > Metazoa > Chordata > Testudines > Chelidae > Mesoclemmys > Mesoclemmys tuberculata. Next base: position 19,152,188 of record ML675601.1, read on the forward strand.
TGAGTCATAGTGCCCTTCCTCTCCCTACTGTGCCTAGTGCCCTTCAGCCACTGCTCTGAATATATCAGACTCCTTTGTATTTATCTCAGGATATCATTCTTACCTTGTTAACATAAAATGGTCATTGAAATCCTTGGGAATTTTGTACAATTAGAATAAGCATGAATAGTATATTCCCTCGGGGAGGGGTGTCTATGTTGTATATTGACTCCATTCCACAAAATGGATAGATAGCTGGCATCTTTTACTACATAAAAATAATTACCTTAAAATGTTTTAAATTGGGCCTGTTATTTCTGTTCTTCTATTATATTTTCACTAAAATCACCATTCAGTAATTTAATTTAATACCTTGATTGGCTTTACAGGCCCATGGGAAACATGTTGCATTTCTCTCAGTCTCTGCAATGTCTTTTGATGACTATGTAAAACTGTGAATGAAGTACTCTCAGAAACACTTTCCATTTGTTCAAATTTTACTGCTCCCTTTCTGCCCCATCTTTTCCTAGTTATCTAGAATGACAGTGGCAAGTTATTGATCAACCTGTTAATCTCCCATGCAGATGATCGTCTGGGTGACAGGGTATCAGGTTTTCCGAGTGGATGAGTGATTGGATCTTTCCCTCGTGAAGAAATGAGCCCGAAAAGATACACAATTCACTGTTTTCAAAGTTGCTGGGAAAGTATAAATAAGCTCTCGTTTTCCATTATATTTAGCTTCTATTTGTAGAGTGAGCTGAAAGAAAGACATATTGAAATACGTGTTTCTGAACATCAATAAAGATATGCAAAAAGAAATGTGTGGATGACTGCTTGTGGCAGTCAGAACACCTGAGAGTGATCTTGATGTATCTTTTATGTACAGAATATAAATGATCACAAGGGTTTAGTGAAATCTTCAAGAAAACTAGTGTAATATCTCTTGACGTGCAGCTCGCGCTCACGCACATGCACACACTAATGCAGCCCTACAACAATATTTTACGTGCCATTCCTTCCGGGGTGCATAATTATGTTCAATGGCTGAGAAATATATTTCTCCCTCCCTCCTCCTCACTCCAGTCGTCACTGAATGGGCAGGCAAGGAGTTATTGGACGTGGGATGGTACAAGTTAAATAATAATCTTGTAAAGATGACTGAAATGTGGAAAGACAGGTTAAATAAATAGATAGTAGAACCCCTTCTCTTGCAAATACCCCATTATCCCAATTTAGTTTGTCCTTGAATATTTATCAGCTACAAGAAAAACCTTTTTATCCACATCCTGATGAATCTAAACTACCACCTTCCCCATTATTCATATAAACGGAGTCCTATAATAAATACACAATACTAGACACTACAGATTTACTGAATTTCATAGTAAGCAGTAAGGGTTTTTAGGAAGAGCTCTATTGATTGTATTAGACAGTCTGACCACTGTCTAATTTTTCACATTTTATATACTTGACATATATAGTGCAACACCTTAGAACCAGTTATTCCTTTTAACTGAATGAAAAGGCATGTACAAAACCACCTGCCAGATGTGATCTGTCCATACTCTGCCTTACTGAGGGTGCTCCGCAGCACAAAGATGCGCTATCCTGTCTTTGAAGGTGTATCAAGAGTGATAGAGGATGTAGTTTTTCCCCATGAAACATGCAGTTAGACTGTGGAACCCATTGCCACAGGACATTGCTGAGGCCAAGAACATAGCAACATTCAGAGAGGGATTAGACACATGCATGGATAGCGAACAGAATCAGAGGTAATAGTGAATATTAGAAAAAAGGATTGGAAAGAATATCATAACTCATGCATCAAGCCAGTTTCTGTTATGGTTAGAATGAGGCCTCCGTCGACAGAGAAGAGGGGTTTCTTGCTTCTTCTTCTAAATCATAGGTGCTGGCCACTGTCACAGATAGAATCCCGGGCTAGATGGATAAACTTGTGGTCCATTTCTATGTTCTTTATGTATGGTGCCCAGCACAATGAGGCCAAACTCCTGTCTCAGGCTCATCACTGGTGTAATAGAACTAAGCAGTAGTGGTCAAAGTGTGGTGGTGTGGAACCATGGCAGAGCCTCCCACACACCAGGGAGAACAGAGGACAGCACTAGGGGACAGCTCACTGCAGCAAGCCCAGACGCAGCAAGTTCCACTGCACAGCATGCTCCCTCTAGTTCTCCTGAGGGCGTCTTGTCTTACAAAAGCATTTGGACCCCAAGCACTTGGGCAGAGCAGCTCCGCCCCATCCGAGGAGCAGCTCTGCCTCATAAAGGCATAATTGACCCCTTTCCTTTTTCCTCTAGCTGGTTTTTTGTCTTTTGCAAGTCAAATAAATAGGAAAATTAATGACAGAACATGTGTGCCACAAAATAATGCTACTCAACGACTGCTGTGCCTTTGGCTCCAATTAACCTCAGTGCTCTTTATAGGTTGCAGCCAGCTGCAATCAATCATGGTTTCTTCAGCTGAAGGAAAAAAAAATCCTTCATTACTGCAGCCACACACAGATATGTACATTATTCCCCTAAAGTATCATAATCCTCCACTTACCAAAAAGGAGTTTGATAGCTGGGAGGAGATGAAGCTCAATTTTCCTTCACATCTGTTCGATTCTTTGGTATAATCAGCACTGCATGTGCCAAGCAAGGTCACGAACTGTGGCAATGTTCATCACAACATGCAATCTCCCAGTTCTAGTGCCATTAAATACTCAGCAACTGCTCCCTCTCCATCCCACTGTTTTTAATCTGCTAGAGCCTTTCAGAACAGGAACAGGAGAGATCTGTTCACAGACCGGTTTCCAAGATTACTGTCATACACCACACTTCAAGAGGGAGTCAGCTGTGAGCTGCCATTCCATTTGTTTCAGTGGAAACAGAAAAAAAACACAGTGGGATTTAATTTCAGGTTTGCTGCCCAACACCTGCATCTAGTTTAGGAAGAGGTCCTGATGCAACGCATATTACAGTCTAGCAACACTGCCCTCCATAACATCCTTTGCCTTGCTCCAGGTGGTTTCTAGAAGTGTGGAGTTAGTATGGAATCAGTGTTGTAAACAGCATAGTTTATTTCTCTTATCTTTTCTGGGTGGGCAGGGTTAAAAATACCCTATCAAAGCTGTGCTTTTGGTGCCCTCAGTTCTGAAATACTTGATTTGCACATATTTGTGAACAATTAACTCTGGCTGTGTGAAAGACAGCTTGCTGACACTGGGTAGTGTCAAAGTTTTTGACTGGTTTCAAACCAGACAGTCAAGGCAGAACCCATGTAACTCAGACAGGAAGGGAAAATTCCCACAAAATCCTTTGAATCAATCTGTCCAAGTTTCACACTACTAGTTGTGATGGGGTTGCTTCTTTTTTGAAACCTATGGTAGCACAATTGGATTTTTTTTTTTGGTGGGGTCGGGAGGGGTGTTCCTTTAAGAAGGAGTAGCGTTTGCTGCCTACATATTTTCTCCAAGCACTACAAATGTAGATGATCCGAGATACATCTGAACAACTGGTATTTCTACTGTAAAATCTTTTACTGGAGTGATTATTTGGGAACCACTGTCCCAAACACACAACACACACACACACCAAAAAACACACACAAACCCAGGACCATCCTGTAATTTTCAGAGCAAAATCAGCCATCCTCACTCACTCAAAATCAAAATCTGAGTAAAATGCAGAATAGGTATTTAGCCATAAATAAAATATAAATATTTTGAGAAGCGTAGCCATTTATTTGAAGCAGCAAGAGAAGATTGCCAGTCACTTGCAATCCCCACTACTTGTATGTGCATTGAAACAAAAATCTTTCCACCAGTGTCACATCATTGCCTCACTCATTGGACTATGAGTAGATTGACGAGCATAACCGAGGACAGGAGAGATTTGTATCAGAGACCTCAGTTCAGCAAAGTACTCAACCACATGCTTAATGAGACTACTCATGTGCCTAAAGTTGACTCCCAACAGGACTACTCATGTATTTAAGGTTAAGTAGATGCTTGAGTGCTGTTCTAAATCAGGGCCTTAAACACCTCCGAAAATCCTAGAAGAGTGTGCACATAGTTACAAACCAGCACCACTTTCCTCACCATCGTGTATGTTTTGTTCTATTGCTCTTGCTGTGTACAGCTAGGGATTGCTGGCAATCCATTTGGATCTAGTTTGGAGGATTTGCCGGTTCAAAAGATAAATTGTGCCTTGTTTTTTTTTTAACCATACTTCTGTAAAAATCAGGAAAAGGCACCTGTGTAAACCAAGTGGGTAATGTAGGTATACACACACTTACATGAGATCTTGTGTCAGCCAACACTCTAGCATGTTTTATCTCTCACTTCTTACCTGTCTGGGATGACTTTCAGAGCCATTGACTATACTATTGGATTTCTCTTTGCTTCAGTTATAGAAATACCCAGGCTACTGCGCAGCTTTATTCTCAAAGTATGCTGTAAGCATCCGCGAAGGTCTCAAAGGCTCTCAAATATCTTCTATTTAGTGGACTAATATAGTGGTTGTGCATTGGGCTGCAACAGAAGTGGCCAAGGCCGATGACAGAAGGCTCCTTAGAAGAAATTACTTTTACATTGTCTGTGAGGTGCCATAGTTCTCAGGTTTCCAAACACCTTTATGTTACATGGTTTGAAAAGAAATGACAGGCTGGTTTGAAAGATGGGCTCTTTTAAAGGAGCCCATAGACGAGCATACAAAAAAGACAAGGCAAGCAGCCCCAATTCTGTCGTCTCTGAAGCGATGGTAATGCTTTCATTACTTCAATTGGGGCAGGATAGAGTCCTTGGACTTTTCCCCTGCCTCCCTTTCATTGCCTACATGCCAGAAGCTAAACAGGGATGAAGCCTGGTCAGAGCTCCACAGCAGGTCGATTAGATGACCTGGGCTTTATTGCCAGCTCTGCAGAGGGCTAGTTGCTTTGGGGCCTTCTCTTGAGCAGTGCTGCAAAGCCCCACATACATCCCATTTACTTTGGAGAGAGAGGAGGGTGCTCAGCATTACTCAAGTTCAGTCCATAAATTCTCACAACCAGATGGACAAAGGTATGTAGGTTTCTAAAGAGTGGAAGGTTGGGAGCTGAGTAGGGAAGATGTCTAGCTCCCAGGCACCTCTGTTTCCCCATCTTTAAAATGGGGAGAATACCTCACTGAAAGAGGGGTTGAGGCCTCACTCAGGTCTCTTAACACCACAGGTGAAAGATGATAGACAAGTGTATTCACATAGAAAGTAACTGTGACATGTTAATGACAATCAGGCTGAGAGCTGTGTACTATCAAACATCCATTTTCAAGTCTTCCTAGTGTACATGTTTTAGACAGAGAGGGAGTGAAATCCCCAGGGCTCCACAGATCTTCTGCCTGGGAATTAACTCCCCCAAGTTTAATTCCTATTCCCCTGGTTTCTGTGCAACTGAAGCAAGAGACATGGTTTCAGGGGTAAGACAACAGGAGGTCTTTTAGTTAAACTAACAGGGCTAATTCGTTCCTTACTTATGTTTTGTTATCACCAAAGAGACAGCAGATTGCATGTACTCACTACAGATAAGAGATTATACAGAGGAATTGGGAAAGTGCACACGTCTGACAAATTTGCCACTTTGTCTATGGTAACACGGAATGCAGCATTTTGTTTATCAGACTGCTCCATTAACCTCTAATGGGACACATCATCTAGCAGTAATTGGACTTTCTATTGTATTATGAGATATTAAGGACGAGATCAGCATTGTACAATCCATGCCTGGTAACTGTGAGCAGAGCAGAAGCTCTCAGGGAGTTTGATCTTCATGTCACACGAGGGATGTAAGCTGCACCAGCCCCTTTCCCTAGAACAGCTCACTTCTTCCTCTGGGCTGGTTCAGCTCTACTGGATAGTGCTGTTGTGAGTGGAAAGGGGGAGCAGGGGAAGCCAAGTCTCTACCCGCTCCCCATCAAGCAGCCGCCAGGAGGGAAAACAGCAGGCTAGAGCCATGGCAGGAAAAGGCTCCAGCGGCAGCAAAAGACACCAGCAGCTCCCAGCTGCTGGCCGTGCAGCTTGTTGCAGCGGGAGTCTCTCTCTATGGCAGGAAAAGGCTATTTTGCACTGCGGTACGTAGCTACACGTACTCTCTGTGCTTCTACAAGAGGCATGCAGTGTAGCTGTGCCTTTAAATGGAACTAATCCACTGGATAAGCAAAGCCAATTAGGAAAGGAGCATTTATTAGAGATGAAAACATTAATTTGCTGTCTAGCAACCAAGATGCAACAAGGTCCTTCAGGTTTTTGTTGTGTATTTGTGCAGCTCCGAGCACAATAGGGTCCTGTTCCATGACTGGAGCTACTGCAGTACAAATAATAAATAGTGATAACAGTGAAGGAAAGACAACATCTTAGTCACATACTTCCTCTCAGGGGAAATAAGTGACTCCTTCAGTGGCTAAAGCAGAGCAAGAGAGGAGAAATCTCCCCCTCATCTCCCAGGAAGCAAATTGTCTGGGAAGCAGTGGTCTTGCTCCCTCCCTTACACTCCCTCAGCTGAGGAGATGCAGAAAAGCAAAACAGGGAGCAGAGATGCAGAAAATGTTATTCTCTGCAAGGGGGGGGGGGAAAGAGGAGGGAGGGAGGCTAAAAGCGTGAAGGAACTTCCAGTGGCAAATTTCAATGCTATTTGGTGAGTTCAATGGGGTCTGTGCTGGCTATGGTTCAAAATCAGCAAGTTCAAGCCCCGAATTGGCCCCGTCTTAAGATTCTTTCAGCAGGTGAAACAGGTCTTCCACAGCCTGAGCATCTCTTATCAATTATACCCCCCCCCGTTCTCTGCTGCTAGCCTGGGCCGCCTTGAGCCAGCCACTTCATTCCACATGCCTCAGTTTCCCCACTGTAAAATAATAATTGTACAAACTTCCTTTGAGATTAATGGATTAAAAGCATTATACCAGAGCTACATATTACCACCTTCAGTCATCAATATATTAAGAAGCCAAAACAATAACCATCCCTAATGCAATACTTTTTTTTCTTGCTGTACTCATCCTATTAAGAGAGAACTGAAAACTAAATAAAACTTTTTTCCAGAACTCTGATATTATCAATTATGTTTGGGAGAAACAAGGAGCTAGATTTACCTATATAGTGCCAGCAGATGCAAATCCACTGATTTAAGTGATGATACATCCATTTAAGCTAGTGACTAGAACATGTTGCCACCCAGTAACAGGCTGGTGTGTGCACCAGAAGAAATAAAAGGTGGGGGCAAACATTAGGCAGGGGAAAATGAATGGAAATTGATCAAGGGCCCAATCATGCTCCTGATGAAGTCAATGGTGAAAAATTCCTTTTATTTCAGTATTTGCAGGACCAGGGCCAAAAGAGAGGAGATGAAATATTTATATTTAAGCTTCTGAAAGGCTTTTATTAAAATTATATGATGTGACAAACATGAAAGCTATAGAAAAGCACTTGATATGAATGTCCCTTTAAAAACAAACATTGTTTAATTATCCTTAATCCAAAGTGTAATGTTTAATATTGCAAGAGACATTCCATTCCATTTGTTCTCAGTATGGTTGGCCTGGAGCTAACATACCATTCCATTAAAGGCATATTCTACTATGACTTTTGAGTGTGTTTTAAAATCCATTTCTTTTTGCATCAATTTAAGACTGATCTTGCCCAGGTGATTTTTTTTAAAGGGCATCAAAACTTCACCAGGGTACTTATCTAAAAGACAAATTCCGTGCAGTGATCTGATTTGCCAGAACTTTGTGCAGGTCCCTGCATGCCACAGAATTGGCATTTTCAGAGAAATGAAGAGGTCTGGAATGGATCCTCAGATTCTGCCCAGCTCCTAATCATTTGAACCATGGCCAGTTCCTCTGCAGTAAAGGATTTCCCTGGATGTATTATAAGTTTAGGAGCAGTCGAAGAGATGGTTGGTGAAAGCGTAGGCAAAGGAAGGTTGTCAAATTTAAAAAACAAAAAATCTGCAGTGTTGGTAATTCACTCTAACCTTTTCATCTGAGCAGTTTTAGAATGACATAAAGTGGACTCTTGGATCCAAAATGTTAAGCAAACCAATCTCTATAGGAAACTATTTTCACAGCTCAGAAGGAATTATAGAAACTCTTTTCAGTCATGAGTTCCCCTGTAGTTGCATTTGTTTCTTTTGGGTAGGTAGTGCATATGTATTCTTTTCTATTACTCTTCTAGGGGTCAGTTGAATTTTCTTAACTTTTTCACCCATATTGAGGTCCATCACACAGCTCCTGCCTTCTACTCTTCCATTCTTATCAGTTCCTCTGAGGTCCTGCACATAAAGTCAGGCCCCAAGAATCATGAGAATATATATATATTTATTTATATCTTCATGACTTTTAAAGCCATGTTGGATTCTTTAATTGCCTTCTGATGTTCGAGTCTTTAGACTGTAATCAGGTCACATTTCAAGCTTTTTCCTGCAATCAGTGGGCTAGAAACTTGCTTTTTTATTTCTTAAATGAAAGCTGAGATTGTCACATAATCACTTGTCTTCAGGATCTGTGACATTTAAAAAAATTAATCTGAAATCAATTCTTGACATTATTTTGAGTCTCATAACATGCACAAACACAAAAGAGGCAGAGCCCTTTACACCTAAGCTAACTACATTTTTAAGATATTTGTACAGTAGAAGTCTATAATCTTGAAGCAGGATTGTCTCCCTAATCTGTATTCATTCACAACCAGCAGACAAAATAAAAACTGTGGCAGTGAAGCAAATGTTTCAGGAGACATTCTCTGGCACTCTGCTGCTTAGCAAAGGTTATTTTGTAGTTACATCCCTTCCTTTACTGAGCATATCTATAGCTGTTATTGAATCTGAATGTTTCTTTTATACCCCCTTGATGGCTAGCACATTTACTGCATATATTGTTACGTGTGAGAAATCTGCATATAGCCCATGTCTAATTATGTGAACACAAAGCCAGACAACTCTGATCAAATCAATCTTCAGCTATAAAGTCACTAACAAAGAAAGAGAAACAACAGCAAAGAGTAATGTGTCTGCAGCTATTTATTTGTTACAATCTTATTCTAAAAGATTTTTGCATTAAGATTTAATGCAGCGTGGTGGGGGTGGGAAGGGAGATCAATCCTATAAATAAGATGTTTACAGCCAGTGTAAGGCTTCAAGCTAGCAGTTGAGCTTTTTTCATTCAAAATAAATAAATCTGAAAAGACATTTATCCTACCACCATGGGATTCGTTCTTCCCTAGGAGAGTGAAGCAGAAAATGGATACAGTGGCTTCAAGTGCAGCTACAAGTCTTCCAGAGGAGTGGGGGGGAGGGGATGAGGGGAAATCACACTGGTCCAAATTATGCTTAACATTATACATGTTCATGAAGCATAGGAAAAAGGCACCAGGAGACTCAAGATGCCCCTTGTTAGATACTGGAAGCACAAACTCGGCTCCTTACTAGCACTGCTGTCAATGCCACCCACTAGGAAGGAGCAGGGATGAGGCTGTATCCCAGCTGGCAAGCTGACCTGGTCTGAGGAGTTCACACTGCACCCATGACAACGGGTGATGGAGCTGCTTCTGGAGCATTCACTTTCAGCTAGCTCTGGGAGAAATTGTAGCTGACTGAGTGATAAGAATGGCCATACTGGGTCAGACCAATGGTCCATCAAGCCCAGTATCCCGTCTTCTGACTGTGGCCAATATCAGATGCTTCAGAGGGAATGAACAGAACAGGTAATTGTCAAGTGATCCATAATTCCCACTGGGTATTGTGTTGAAAGTCATCACAGTTCTCCCCCCACCTCCAAGTTGTCTACATTATCCCATCCCCATAAAAGTATTTCACTGAAATTTTGCCTATATATATATATATACACATATACATACACACACACACACAAAATATGTTGGCCAGCTGTCCTCCAGGGTTTGCTTCTGCAATGCAGGTGCCTTGGACTACAAAAACCAGAATTTAAGTCACAGCTTTGCATAGAAATAGGCAGAAAATAAATTAATCTGGTCACAGTGTCTCAAAGAACAAGTTAAGAAATTTGGAAGTTGATTTGTCAGTCTGTTTATTGTTCTAGACTCCCCCTTCCAACATCTCACTATTTTAGAAAGAGTGCATGTCAGTTAGCTGTCTCATTTTCATCCCACTCACCAAGCTACCTTAATAAAAGATTTCCCTGATAAATTGCTCATTGAGCACAAAGGGAAATCTTTTCCTTGTATAACATTCTGTACCTTTAAGTGGAGCAATTTTTGTTGTGCTTCATGCTACACCTTACCCTCTAGGACTCTTCCCACCCCAACTTATTCAAAATATATGCAGTAAAAGATTAGCAAATTGACAAGGCTTACATATTTTCTTTAGGAAATATTTGTATTAACTGACCTACCCCTATGAATACAGGAAAAAATTAAATTCCTATACTAAGAAAAGAACTGAAACTACTAGAAAGAGCAATATTTAATAAAGTTACTAGTGGTGAAATCTGGGCTCCAGGAAAGTTAATGACAAAACTTATTGACTTCAGTGGCTAGGATTTTAACCAAACTCTAATGCAAGTGAACAGCATTAGCGAGAAACTAAAAAAAAAAAACTCATGAAGTTTGGGTTTGGCTCAAACATATTCTGAATTTTTTAAAGACAGACTTCATGGTTAGTCTTTGTCACAATTGGAAAAAAAGAATGACAAACCAGCCTTTTCCTCTTTATGGGGGGAAGAAAGCAGCTGCATGGAATTCTATTAAGCACACCTTTGTAGGTCAAACTATATTGCTTTATGGAATTACTGGTCTAGAGAGCTAGCTGCACTGGTTATTCAAATGGCAATTATTTGTAGGATTAAGTGATATGATGAGTTAGTTTTCCCTTTGATTAAGGATTTGGTTTGTAAGTGACAACTTTATAAACTGGTTCATTATAGCAGAACACCCTTTATACTAAAGAGTTTCTTAAACTGGAAAGAGTCTTCCTCATCCAGATTAATGTTGTTCTTTAAGAAGTGAAAGCTCTGTTACTGGAGTGAAGCTATAAGTTATACAGAAATAGAATTTCTTTTATTCTGGTCCTCCAAACTGCTTCAGCAATTTCTTTGATCTTGCTTGGCTGCCCTGTCTACTTGACTGAATTAATTTCAGAATCAAAAACATCCCTCCCTTGAGCTAAGAAGGGCAATTTCCCAGTCTTTGGTGGTTTACATGGACTAATGTTTCTCTAAGTCCTGAGCAGAAAGCAACCACTCGCATCACGTACTTTGAGGACTTAGGATAAGCTTCTTCAGATGTCTGAAACATAAGAGTAGAGCTTGTCTTGGAAGTGCCTAATCCCCCGTTTGCCACATGTGATGTGCACGTAGTTATTTAGCATTAACAAAGTTGCCATATTACTCAATTTTTTCTATCAAGAACATTCAGCAGGGAGTCTGGTGTATCAGAGTTAAAAAGGCAGGGCCAGCTTCTGGTCTCAATTACACAGGGGAAACCAAATTACACAAATTACACAAACCAAACACATTGCACAGGGTACTGAAAACAAAGAATATTCTGAATATAACTCAGTAAAACTGAGATCAGAATCTATCACAATGTATGTAATATTAGAGGAATCAAAATGTTAATGATGTCCTGGATCACAAAAGGAAATAGCAGCTTTCCCATGGGCTTCAAACATGCAGAATTTGTTACCTTAGGCAAGTCACTTTTTCTGCAGGTGTATAAATACATATATCTACACACAAAGAGAAGCCACACACTGTATTTGAGTTTCAGTATTTCTAATATATTATCATTTAATGATGCTGCTTATTTCACCTCAAAAAAGGTTATTTACCAATGAATAATGTTCTTTTTATAGATTTCCAACTCTTAACAACTGTGCAATAACAAATCCCTATGAAGGCTTTTTTAAAAAGCAATAAGTACTTGGAAAAGCAAATATACTAGTATTACATTAAATATTACTTTACACTTACCTTTGAAGAGCTTCAGAAACATTGGTCATTTGCTTGTCACCACACCACCCTTCAGTAGCTAAGTTTTTATCAACTCATTAAACACTGATACAGCAGGATTAAGTAACTTAGCTAAACTGTTAAAAAGAGCTACGGTATAAACTTATATTAGAACTTAATAGATCCTGGCTTTAGTTGCTGTGTTTATACTGCTAGAGCCCAGCTATCTGAACAGGCCTGTATGTAATCACACTTCATGAGCAACACGTGTGGCTCATCCCTATTTGCTACTTAGAGCTGTCTGCACAGAGGTTATTAGGAAACTTTCTCACCATCTGTAGTGTGACTGCAGGTTCATTTGCGCTAGCCATGGTGGGGGCACCAGTGAAGATTACCCACAGGTGTTTTTACTCCCATGTGGTCTAGCTCTACTTTGAGCTGGGTGATAGAACATGGTGGTTAAAAAGGGTAAACAGAGGAAGCTGGTCTACAGTGGGGTCCTTCCACAGAAGCAGACCACTGTTAGAGCAACGTTAGGAGCCGAGCCCCAAAACCACAGCTTTCTAGAACAACCAGTTAGTGTTGGTATCAGGGAAATAAGGTGCTGATCTTATAAAGAGTGTTTGAACTGATAAATGAAGTACTGCTAATATAGGTCTTATTATTTTTAATAGTATATTTGCAGTGAAGCTGAATTTTCAACGGGCCTTCCTATTTTTTCCTTCTGTGCTGTTGTTCGGTCATTTAAACCTGAGCAAAGTGGGTGCAAAATGCTACTCCTCGTGTAGGTGGAGTAATTTGATGTGGTAGCTTTCTAAATCCATTTTCACTGATGTAAGTGACTCCACAAAGTACAAAGCATGTCAGGCACAGAGCCAACATGAAGAACTATCCTTGTTCTTCTTTGACTGGGTGACTCATGCTCCCTCTGCTATTGTACTCAATAAACATTACTTAGGCTATGTCTACGCTGCAGCACTAATTCGAATTAGCTTAATTCAACTTTCAGCAGCCGATTTATAAAAATCGCAGCAGAGTGTACACGCTGCGTCGATTGAGCTGGTCTCTTGCGTTCACGCTGGCCAGCCTTCATTCAAATTAGAAAGCAGTGTAATGTGGGTAGCTATCCCACAGTGCAACTAGCCACAGAGACTGTTGGGACAAGTGTCATTATCCCATGATGCAACACTACTTCCCCCTTCCTTCCCCCCCCCCAATAGGGAAAGTATTTTCAAGCTGTTTTTCTTACAGTGATGCCACCGAGGCTGCCCTGCTACAAGCCACTGAGCAGAACAATTCCTGATTGCTGCAGGCTGTAACAAATCACCTGCAGTCCATGATTCAATAGACTTCTGCTGCAAAGGACAGAGACTTTCAGAAATCTGCAGGACACAGTGGACGGCTTTGCCATGATGGGGTTCCCAAACTGCAGTGGGGGGGGGCGGGTGCATTGCTGGGATGCACATCTCTATCTTAGTTCCTGGCCACTTACCAACTGAGTACATAAACCACCAGGGGTAATTTTCCATGGTCCTGCAGGGGCTTGTTCATCACGGGGTCATTTCACTGACATCTGTGTGGGGTGCTCTGGGAAGGTGCATGACGCGTGCATATTTTGTAATTAGAGCTGCTCTCTAATATGCAGGCGGGCATCTTTTTCCCAGACCAAAAAATTCAGCTTGGGGGTGTGGAAATGCCCCTAGTGATGCTGGGGGATTCTGCTAACCCCTTGCTCCCTTGGCCAATGAAGCCGTACACCAGGCACCTTGACAGCGACAAGGAGTGTTTTAATAGCAGGTTAAGCAGTTGCAGAATGGTTGTAGAATGTGCCTTTGGGCGTTTAAAGGGTAGATGGAGGAGTCTCCTCATTAGACTGGACATGACTGAGAAGAACCTCCCTTCTGTGATATCTGGGTACTGTGTTCTTCATAATGTGTGTGACGTGAAGGATGAAAAGTTCCCCCAATTATGAGCTGCCAGATGCCAGGAACATGCCACAAGCTAACCACGGAGCGCTTGGCATTAGGGAAGTTTTGAAAACTAGGTTTTGCTATGAGATGAAGGACTGATTTCTGTTCCTGTTTCTTGTGTGCCTTTGATTACCCCCAAAACTCAACCCCCTTTGATATATGTGCTCAACCAATCCCTGCTGGACAACATATGATTTCATAAAGAAACGTTTTGTGCTATGAGATGCAGGACTCATTTCTGTTCCTGTTTGTTGTGTGCCTTTGATTTCCTCCCCCACCCCCAACTCACCACCCTTCTATATATGTGCCCCACAAAGCCATGCTGGATAACGTATGATTAAATAAAGAAGCGTTTTGGAACGATGCAAAACTTTATTTCTTAACATTCACGTCATGGGGTAAGGGTGAGGGGTGGTCATTCAGTGTCTAAAGGGGTCTGTGTGTCCACCGCTGCTTTCTGCTCACCTCCACCGGGTACTGCGATCATGCTCTGTTCTTTCTCGGCTACTCTCCCTGTCCATGGCCATGTTCTGTGTCAAGGTTAGCCGCCGCGCTCTTCACTAGTCTCCACAGCTGCTGAGGCGTTCATGAGCTCTGCAAACATGTCATTCTGCTTTTTTTCCTTTTCTTCCTAATCAGCGAAAGTCTGTCGGCAGCATTTTTAAGTGTCAGTCCACTGCTGGTGTGACTACAGAAAAAAACAACAAAAAGTTTGCCACTGTTAGCATACTGAACATAATGATATAAGTGTATCTCTTTAGAGAATGCTCTAATGAAACAGTGTAGCTGGAAGAACCAAATGAAAAAAATATAACTGTATGGAGAATGATCTCAAGATACAATGCTGCAAAAGACTTTCTGTCTCTGCTTATAAACTTTAACCCTTATAGAAATCCAATAGGGGTGGCATACTGGGGGGTGGGAGGGGCTCGTCTTTTACATTGAGATCAGTGCAGAGAGCCATTTCAGGCAGCTTCGGGGGAGGGGGGAGGATCCGTTTTGGTTTTTAAAAGAGAGCAGATAGCCAGCACGGCCAGCGTGGTGCTGTGGGGTTTGAAATCTCCACTTTTACATTGAGATCAGTGCAGAGAGCCATTTTGGGCAGCTTGGTGGCATTGGGAGGGGGGAAATCTATGCTATGCTTAAAACAAAGATTTTCTGCGTGCAAGGCAGCCCTCCCCAGAACAGCTTTTCCTAAGGATACCTAATTACATACATTATATTTCCCTTAAGATATCCAATGATGAGAAACATAGGATTTGTCATCACATACAGCAACTGTTCCTTGGTTAAACACACAGCAGTCACCCAAATGCCTCAAATCCAGTCACAGCCCCCCACACCCAGTGTAAAAGGACATAAATGATAATAAAGAAAAATACTCGCTGGATTTGCCTTCCCTGGGATCATCGTCCTGTCTTGTGTACTGCTGGACTGTTCGAGGGTCAGGAATAAGATATCTTCCCATAAATGTCCAGATTCCTTTTGTGGGCTCTGAGCTGAGCCAGAACTGACTCCTCGCCCCACAGCCCGATGAGGTCCAAGACCTCTGGTCTACTCCATGCTGGAGCGCGTTTGGGCTTTGCAGTAGCCATGTTGAGAACTATGGGAAAGCTCTCTCCACACTGGCAGCAAACACAGGAAATGAATGAAGATTCAGGTCTTCCCAGGGTTGCTTTGGGGGAGGGTACTTTAAAATGGGGCATCATGGTGTACATTCCAGAGGCCAATTAACTTGAATTAAGTCCCATTGCGTCTACACTGACACTCATTCAAATTAACAAATTCGAATTAGGCACTACGCCACTTGCAGAGGTGGTTTTATTAATTCGATTTCACAGGCAGCTTAATTCGAATTAACGGTGTGCCAGGGTAGACGCAGGAGTAATTAATTCGAATTAAGTCACTTTAATTCGATTTACGTCCCCAGTGTAGACCAGGCCTAAGAAGGTTCTTTTAAATATATTTTTGTCTGTATGTTAGTGAACCAACAATCTAGTGGTGTCAGCGTAGTTAGGCTTTGCTAGGAAAATCTCTTGTTCCCATGGAAAAAAGAACCTCCGTCTTCTGTCCTTGTGATCTATCGGTCATATTGGGGGTGCTTCAGATGGAACTACAATGTAGTTGAAACAACTGTAAATCCATTTTATACATGGAGGAGCTGATAGATCTCCTTGGTCCTATAGGTCTCCTGCTGCCTATAGATTTCCTTGGTCCTGCTGGAAATGCTCATCAGATATCTGCAAAAGGTTCCTTGCCAACATTTTCAGAAGTGACTAGTGATTTGGGGTGTTTCAGTTATTGGATCCCCAGTTTAAAGGACCTTCAAGGGGCCTGATTTTCAGAAGATGGGAGCGGAGAACTATCTAAAAATCAAGTCACTTTATAGTGGCTCAGGTTCATCATCTAAAAATGGAGGCACCCAAAATTACTAGTCATGTTTGGAAATCTTAGCCAGGGTCTGTTCCTATGGGGTTGTAGGACACCAGAGCTTGCGCGGTATTGCAAGTGGTCTACAGGGCTTGTAGGGGTGAAGAGGTCGGCCTCCTGCTTCTTTAACACTAATTCCCCGATTTCCCACTGTATTGTCAAAGAAATGAGAGAGATAGAGAGAGAGAGAGAAAGCCAAGAATTTTAAAAAGATATGTAAGTCCTGCGGTTGTTTATTGCAGGTCTGAAATGATGGTAACATTCAGACAGCAATGACAAAGTTGCAAACATTCATGAAATGCAGCATGGAGGGTTTCTTTCTGCGGCATTCATATCACTTCAAGGATCTTTTTTCATCCTGCTCCAAACCTTTTGCAAATTGAAAGCCAGACCTTATTTCATTCACATCTGCTGCTGTCTGACTGGTAGTATTGATTGAAGATAAAAGACCCGTGCACCAGATATATCCAGTTCTAGAAGTACTACTGATTTGTTTTTCTATTAAACATAGTTGATTCCTGTACTCTTTTAGCCTACTGTCTGTCAAAGGACAGGCTGATGTTCTTATTTAAAGGGTTCCTCTGAACTACATGTTAGTTATATACCAGTTCCTTTTTTAGTTTATAGAAACACTGCATCAGACAACACTGCTACCATAGTTGCAGATCCTGGTAGTTTCTGGTGCAAGGGACAGTGGCATAAAATGGAGTAAACAAGAGACTGGCTCTGCTGCACAGGGTTTGGTAAATCCAGTTCCTGTTTCCTGCTAGAGCTATCCAGAGCTAGCTCTCCATCAGGAAGCAGGATGGGATTAGGTGATGGGAAGTGCCATAATCTGTACCCCTCATTCCCCCTCTACTTTAGTGACCAGTATACAGAATGAATAGCACACTGTACCCTGCCCCTCCATACAGATGATGGAGCTACTGCTTTGGTCTGCATTTCCAAACATGCCAAGAACTCCTCCTGAGGACCCTTCAACACTGGGCTCCAGAATATGGACAGAATCTTGCCTAGTACATGCAGTCAAGAAGAATTGCATTGACTAAACACAAAGATTGCATCTTGGTTGTCACACTGTTTCTTAGGAAGGAAAAATTGCTTTATGATTAAGGCAGTGGACTTCTTACTTAGGAGATCTGGGTTGAAGTCCCTGTTATTCCACTTGCCCGTGTGATCATGGGAAATCAGTTAAAAGTTCTGTATTTCAGTTCCATTTCTGTACAATGGGAATAATACTTTCTTTTTTCCCATCCTTTGTCTATCTTGTCTACTTAGATTGTAGGCTTCTCAGGGCAGAGGCCAGATATCGTGATGTGTATGTATAGTGCCTCACACAACTGGACATTTAGGCACAAAATAAAAATATTAATAATTATGACTAATAATGTTATTTAAAAGCCAGCTGGCACATTGAAAATATCTTAAGAGCACCACCACCATTTACCAATTTACCAACCACTGTATGCTCTCAGAACCAAAGATTTCCTGGTCCAACCCCCACCCCAATCACCAAGGAAACATGTTTTCTTCTCACTATTCTTCTTTTATGTGTGTACTCAACAACACTCACACATTTGGACCAGAGGATTTCTAGTCCATGTTTAGGTTCACTGCTGTTAAGCCAATTGGACTTCTCATGGGCTCAAGGAGTCCGTGCTCTTACGTCCTGTAGTAGGATTGTAGTTGTCTTGATGTTTCTGGTGCATTGCTTTATTTTCACAGCAGTTCTGGGCTCTTCTTCCTGCTGAGTAAACAGAGTAAAAAAATTACTTTGAAAAACAACCGTTGATGGCTGCAATGACATTGTGTGCTCAAGGTCTTGACAATGCACCTATCATTTAAAAACACACATCTTCTGGTTTTCATTCTCTCTCAGCCCTGTCTGGTGTCATGATTTCAGCGTGTGTCTGGAAAAAAAAACTGACACTACAGCAGAAGGATTGTATTACCAAGATCTCATAACACAGGTGAACATTGCAAAGATTAAACTTTCAACAAGATATCTGTTCTCTCAAAGAAAACGATGCTTTCCTTACTTGTGGTTGTTATTTACAAAGGGTAGAGAATGAAATGAAAAGGCATTTGGATTTCAGAGCTGTAAAAGCTAATTCACACAAGAAAATTATTAGATGGAGCCTTTCAGATCTAACTGCTCATAAGTTCTAAAGTGGGCTAAAACTCAACCACCACCATTTAAATCCAAGTCCATTATGGAGAAGTCTGTAATGCCAGAGCAGCTGAACAACTGAAACTTAGCCATTACCCAAACTAGCTCTCAAAGAATTCTTTAATACACATGAAAATGATATATTTGGAGACCTTCATTTTCTCAGGAGAGCTGCAATACCTCCCTTTTGCTTCAGTGATTGCCACTTCAGCCCTGTCTCTCTCATGAAAACATAGTTCTGTTGAGGCCTTTTCTTTGTATCTCAAGCTTGCTTTAATAGAAAAAGGTAATTTTGTGAGTGTACAACTTCTAAGTGGTTTTCTATATACATGTGTGATCTGAACAGTATGGATGGTTATGGCTCTGATCATTTAAGGGCACTGTCCCTCCCTTATGGACATAAGAACTCAACTTATACAGCTGAGCACATATAGAGCCAAATCCTCAACTGGCATAAATCATCCCATATCAGTTCATGCCATTTTAAGAACTGCCCCATAGGATTTATCAAGATTTATAGACAGCAGAGGTTCTATTCAAACTCTGATCACGCTACCTTCTGCCAGTGAATGCTAGGAATTGGGTAGATTTTCCACATCCAAGTCACCCAGTTTTGCTAAATGCCCAGAACCTCTGCTCTGTACATTGGTGTTGGCTGGCAAGGGGGTTTGGCTAGGGCATCTAGTAGATCTGCTAATTTATACCCAGTGCACTATCTCATTGTGCATCTTCTATGAAGTCCCAGGTATAAATTAAAGCTGCCCTAGTAGAACCCAGTGGGAGGGCAGGGAAAGGCTGCTTGCTGTCTCATCCAGGTCATTGATGCAGGGGGGCAATTTGCCTCATTCTTGCAACAATGATGGTAAATCAAGCCTGATGGTTGGCACACGGGCACACATGCAGAGCATTTACTTCTCAAATTAAACAGCAGTAGCAGAGCACCAACATTTTTGCCTAACCAAGGCAGAGCACTGGCACTGCTGACTGAAGTAATGGGGAAACATTTTTTCCATTTGTTTCACATAAATTAAAAAACAAAATCTAAAAAAGAAAAACTATTAATTCAAGGGTGGATTCTAACACACTCTACATTACTCTGACAGCACATTAATATCAACTCCTTGTGCTCTGCTCCCCAGCTTAGATCCATGTGGCAGCATGCCAGGCATTGTACCCATTTTCTTTTCTACTGTGAGAACAATTGGGGTTCACCAGTCATTGGGAATATGAATAACATTAATCCTTAATAGGAACAAATTATTTTTATCATAGAGTAAAGTGTATGGCCTTAGACCCAGTTTTGGGACAGTGAAGATGTAGTTAGAGGGGCATAAGCAGTCCTGTGAAATGGGGAAGGGAAACTGCTGCAAGAGTCTGCTAAAGTTGCTTAGGTACTCATTATGGATATATGTGCTCTGTTGGACAGTGAGCAAACAGCCTATTTGAATATGTGGCAATATGAGGAATGCCTCTTTAGATACTTGCTGATCTTGGCATTCCTTGGCATGTTAGCTAGCTCCAGACATTTTAGAAATGCTGATGGTTGGTTTAGAAGTGACCTGTCCTGCTAATCTGGGAGAGTCTATGATTTTCAGGAAAATGATCAGATCTAGACTCCCATTGTCCTATATCAAATGGCTGCACACTGGGCCCAATGTCAATTTGTCAAGGGACCATGAAGAAGATGCCAACAGGAGAAGCATCAGAGAATCTCATGAAGAAACTCTAAAATATTGGTTCCCAGACCAAAATATCAGGGCATTGCTTCCTGAGTTTCAAAGCCAAATCATCATCAAGCGAAAACATGAGAGAGAGAGAGAGAGAGAGAGAGAGAGAGAGAGAGAGAGAGAGAGAGAGAGAGAGAGAGAGAGAGAGAGAGATGGGATCTGGAAGGATTAATGGCCAAGCTAAAAGGACCTGGGATGTGGAAACACTGATTATAACTCAGAAGAACATAAAATCATAACAATGGTCCCAGTATCCTGCCTTCCGACAGTGGCTGGTGCCAGATGAGTCAAAGGAATGAACAAAACAGGCCATTTATAGAGTGATCCATCCCCTGTTTTCCAGTCTAGTCATTACAGCAGTTGTAAGTTTAGGGACACACAGAGCATGGGCTTAGATCCCTTACCATTTTACCTAATAGCCATTGATGCCTCTATACTCCATGAACTCACCTAGTTCTTTATTGAACTGCTCTAATTTTGGCCTTCATAATATGCCTCACAACAAGTTCCACAGGTTGACTGTGCATTGTGTGAAGAAGAACTTCCTTATGTGTGGTTTAAACCTGCTGCCTGTTAATTTCATTGGTGACTCCTGGTTCTTGTGTTATGTGAGGGGGTAAATAACACTTCCTTATTCACTTTCTCCAGGCTATTCATGATTTTTATAGACCTCTGAATGGTGTGGAGAAAATGAATAAGGAAAAAAAGGTCACTCCTCCAAATTCCTGTTTAAGGGGGACCACCCAGTGAGCTGTGGTTAAAGCAAAGGGCTGATAGGAGGAGTCCAGGACCCACTCTTTGCTGACTGGTCTGGTGAGAATTCTCTTCCCTTTTTCAATCTTCTGCTTTAGCACTGTCTGGAAACAACCAAACAACAACAGAGCTGTAAATACCCCCAGGATGAAACCTGAACTGAACTTGTTATCTCAAGAACCAGCCACTGTCAGTCTCAGCCAAGGAATCCATCTCATGCCAGTTATCCATGATTAACACCAGTGACTCCGGTGCACATACTTTCCTTTGTTACGTGAGGGCTCTGTTAATTAAATACTTCCCAGGGAAGTAGGTAAACACGTGCACACCTATAGCATAGATGGCTTTAAGGCATTATCTATATATTTAAGATTTCACATTTGAAGTGTGGGTATGTGTAGATGAAAAGATTGGTTATGAATATCTTTGCCTGGGACAGGTCATTTTGAATTAAGTTGACATTTTCAGCAATTAAGTAACGTCTAAGGTTTCAATCCTGCATCTTCTGCATATGCTTAAATTTAAGAGTGTGAGGAGTCTTGCTGAAAACTATACTTCATGTGCAGTGACACTGCATTCATCAGAATGCTCCCACCAAGTTTTAGATTTTTAGATTCTCAGGGTTTAGGCACTGAACTCCCTTAGGGTCCTATGATGATCCCAGCGTCACTTACTATACATTTGGTCTGACAGAACCAGTCCTGTTGTTTGAGATAATCTTAGGAGATACAGTACAAAAGTTCTGCACTGAAGTTTTAACTAATGAATACACTGAATGCCCCCAAACACCTGATCAGCTGGAGGTTGAGAAAAAGTCACTTTAAATAGTTAACTTATAGTTTTGTTGATTGATTTTTGCAGTATTTTGGAAAAAAAATAAGGAAAACACTTTTTTGTAATGAGGAAGATCGTGTGGCTTACATTTTCTTGCACATTAGAATGCAAAATATGAATTCCTCTGCCTGAATGACTGATTTTCGGATTAAAGAAATAATAAACAAAAGAAAGATTAGCTGTAAAGTCTCATGAGGGCGAGAAAGTGAGAATACAGTGACTGGAACATTCCGCATCGGAACTGAAAGAAAATGGCAGCTGCCTCAGAACCACCAGCATGGCGCCTCATCTACAAATAAAGGTGCAGCAAAGAGAACAGAGAATGATCACATCTTACTGCAGTTACTTGGCTAGGCGCATCACTATGACTGGTCTGTAAGAGAGCACTAAAACTGCACAAGTGTGAAACTACAGCATCTCTAGGGCAAAAAGGGCCTGGATTTAAGAGCCTTAAATGCATTTCACATTTGAGGCCTGAGTTTAAAGGGGGTTGCTGAGTACTTGCCATCCATACAGAAGTCAATAGGGGTCAGCTATACAAAAGTATAGCTAGCTAGATAGATTCTTTCAGGATCCGACTCTTACTGCAGCATTTCTGGCACGTCTCAGCCAGGAAAAATAAAAAGCTGTATTTCACAGCTGTGATATCATTCTCACTAGCTATATTTCAACAAGAGCTGCTATAAAACCTCTCTCGTGACATCACAGTGTGTGAAATATAACTGACTTCAAGTGCAGAAAATCCCCCCACAGGAATAATTGTTCCCTGGCATTTGACAGTTAGAGGACTGTTCCTTTAAATGGCCGGTGTGAGTCCTGTCCATGTTGGTCATGCCAGCACTGCTGAGGAAGTGTTATGTACAGGAGCATAGATTTAATGCCCCTCTGCAGGATTTGTCCACAGGGGTAATGAAAAGAATGATGGGGATGCCTGGCAAAAGATGATTTCCACTATTCTATGCCCTGGTGGCACATCCAGACTGCACTAACGACTAAATAATAGGTTTACTCATATGCTGTGCTCCATACCGGAGACCCTTTCTCCCCAATAAAGGGACCCATGTGCACACAGCCAGAACTAACTTATCATCAGTCATTTCACATCTGCACTCAGAGCAAATATCAGGACAAGACTGCTGTCAAATGGCAGCTTGCCAGAGCTGCAAATAGCCACAGTACTAATCCACTCACCTGTGGAATTCGCAAGCACTCTCTAAAGCTTGCTGCCAGGAAGACACCAAACAATAAAAGGAGCATTGCAAACAGTGTGGGAGATGGTATATTCTACTTCATACCACACTGGAGAGAGAACTCCCCCATTTGAACGCCCCAAACTCAGAGGTGTTGCGTGAGTAGGAGTGTATGTTGGTAGAGTGACCAGTAGGGGGAGTCTGTGGGTCTGTGCTGCCATTGAAGGGGTGATTATAGCTCAGGTAGGCGCACACACACACGAGCTTTAATATACCTATGGCACCTAAAAGGAGCAGTCACTCCATGGTGGGGCAGGCTTAGCACGGGCTGTACGGGGCCACCCAGAATGCTGGGTACATACCTGCATTCTTAGTCTGCACTGACGCCCGTGCTGCCATGTCTTCCCTGCTAATTTTAGCCATGGTTGGCAGATGAAAGCTAACTGAGCCGCAATTACACCTTGAGCTGCTGAGTAGACATACCCATAAGGAATCTAGAGGGCATCTAAAGTGGTGTAACATACATTGTGGGGACTGGAAGAAAGTGTAAGTTATGCCAGTTTCAGTCTCTGTCTGTCTGCCTAGCTAACTGCCTAGGCATTTATATTAGTATTGCACTTCCCATGATCTATTCAAGGCAGTCCAAGACGTAGACACATGATCATTTCTCTTTATCGCCGTCCATTCCTCCAATCAGTGGGATTTCTTTCTTTGCAATTGTAGAGAGGGTACATATGTTCAGTGGGCATATTCTCTGATTGCTATATCTGTGATTGCTGGGGCAAATTCATCCCAGCCTAAGTGGACACAATTCCCATGGACAGCAGAGCTGAAGTGTTCCTATTTGTGGAGGTCTAATGAACGTTAATAAGAGTTAAGTGCAAAAATCCCCTATGCATCAAGAGGGGACTAAGCACTGTGTCTCAGTATTAAGTATGCCCTTTCCATTCCTCCTGTTAGAAATGTCTTTGCACAACACAGGCTTTCTACAGGTTAACTGTTTATTGAATTTTACCTGGCAGAAGAGTAAAAGAGTATTATTTTAAATAGGCTTGTTCCATTACCAGGTATTCCTCTAAAAGAGCGAAATGGTATTTTTAATAGAAAATGATTTCGTCAAAAAGAAATGTAAGAGATTTGGGGTTATTTTGTGAAGCTTACAGAATAGTGACAGACTGAAACCAGTGGCTAACACCAGACATAGTGCATGGTTTCCCACCCAACTCAGGCACTGCATCTCAAGGACCAAATTCTGCCCGACTTACATCTTTGGAAGCAAAGAGATTTCAATTCAGATCAGAATTTGACCCTTGGTATAGGTAATTACCTGAATAGAGTTTTGTACAATATTTACAACAAAACCAAAAACCATATTCTCTCCTTGTTTTGGATTTTGATACAATGTTGGACCATCAGCATAAAAATCTTCTTTTGCAAGCATTTTGAGAGATACTACACTGAATTTTAAGCAAACTCAGGATGATTTATGGTTTTGAATTGAGACTGAGTGAAATAAATTGTTGCAGTTTCTTTGCATGAACCAGGTGAAACTCAGCCATTTCATTCAAGTTTTGCTCTGTATTTGTTTGGGCTGGAACTGAACAAACTAATCAGTAGAAAAATATTTCATAGAAAAGTAATATCCATCTCATTTGTGTTCAGTATTCCCAAATGTTCACTGTTCGTTATTCATCTTGCAAGGTTGGTCACCTTGGTCACCAAGGTTGGTCACATGACATCATTTCTGCTCCCAGATTGGCTGTCTGAAACTTTTTTTAAAAACAGGAAAATTGCAAATACCACACTTATAGAACATATTTTGGGTGGACAAATTATTCATGCTAAAATTCATGAAATGTTTAAGGTTTGTGACAATTTTCACAAATTCTCAGTGGGTGGCCAACTAATGAGTAACAAGGATAGTACCAAATAATGGCTATTAAGACCCCACAAATCATAGTGAACCATTTCTATGCTTTTGATTATTAAAATAGTCACCTATATACATTTATTTATTTAATGATTGAATCTTCTTTAGTTTGGATCTGAAACGCAAAATGAAACCGAGGTGATAAAATACTTGGAAAATAAAAATATTTGGCAAACCCCCTGAAAAAGCAAAATCACTGAGTTTCACCCATCTCTAGTGTTCGGAAAAGATTGACAACTGTACCAGTTTATCCAGTTATTTCACTAACCCTTTCATGTGGACAGATGACCTGCGGTGAAATGCTGGCACAACTGAAGTCAATATCAAAGCTTCCATTGGCTTTAATGTGACCAGGATTTCACCTCTGATTTAGTAATTCTGTCTTAATCAGGTTCTTCAACCATAGCCATCACTATGGTTTCTTTACCCCTTCCAGTAGTGTATTTTGTGATGTGGCCAGTACCTCTCACATGCAGTAGTGTGACATGACCAAGACCACCAGACTCATTTAAATTAATCAGTTGAATCCTGAAATCCAGACTTGAAAGAGACAGTGAAATAACCCATTTCGGCTCATCAAGACAATAACCCAAACTAGTATTTTTATGTATTGGAAGGAAACAGAGAAAGTAAGTAGAGGAGCTGCTCCTTCCTACTCAGCACAGATATTATATTCGGTTTATTTGAAGGACCACTTGCAGCATTTTAGAACTGAAAGCAGCTTAGAGCTTTTCAGCTATTACAATTACTGATCTACCTTTTTGGCTTATTTGCTGTAGCTCTGAATGTTAAGTACCTCTGCAAATGCTTGATATGTTGTCATTTTTCCTTCCAGAGATCCTTGGAGACTGCAAAAGAACATTAAAGAAGGAAGAAAGAATGAACCTGGATTCAGTGCAGTAAAGTAGATTGCTTTGAGGCCAAGAAAGAAATCACTGCTTAGACCTGTTTGTGCTGTCATGATGATAATTTACCATTGCCTCTGGCTGCTTTTTTGGATTGGTCAGCCTCACCAAAGTTTTTCAACTCCGTTATCCAAAAGGACTAGGGGTTTTCCGGAGAAGGAAAAGGTTTTGGAACTGTCTGGAAATAACAGGAAGGAGTTTAATCGTTCCAAAAGGAGCTGGATGTGGAATCAGTTCTTTCTCTTGGAGGAATACACAGGGTCTGACTATCAGTATGTTGGAAAGGTAGGAGTCTTTTAGGCAAAGTTATGTCCTGATTTTGAAAGCTTTTGGAAGCCAGTTGTAATGAAGGGGCAGGAATGATGTACTGTATATTTCTGTATGCTGCTTCCTTATCTGATCACTTTGTTATGATGAGCAGTTTGAGTGAAATGATTGCAAAGGGAAGCTGAGCTGCACTGAAAACAACACAGAGAAACTAAAATGCTCCGATTTCACAAGTGAAGCCCACAGCCATTTACATATATTTATTCTAAGACTTTTGATTTGTTTTTGTCTGAAAATAAGGGATGCAAACCATTTATGTTAGGAAATTCTGGGCCAGATTCTCATCTGATGTAATCTGGCATCTCCCCCTCGGCTTTAACAGAGTTATACCAATGTATACCAAATGAGTACCTGGTCTAGGATGTTTTAACTAAACATATAGTGACTGTATGTGTGGTTTCTGTGACATGCGCCAACACCGTGTCGAGATTATAAACAAATAGGCTCAAACTAGAGATCACTGTGTGCTTGAAGTGCACTTACTTTTACAAGAGTTCTTTCCACTTGTCAAAAAGTAACCATCACTTCTCATTCTGCACTTCAGCTTCTCTGCTGCTTCCATTTGCTAATGGTGGTGGAAGGCTCCTCTAAAATCTCTATGACATGCTGTGTCACACACCGTATGTAGGGCACTACTGGAAGAGCATTTGAAGCAACAAGCTCAGCATGTTAGGAAGCAACAAAAGAATTTAAATAATTTCTGTGATCAAAGTCTGGTAATAGTTAGAAAAGTGTCTGTAAAAATAGCCCCTTCTTCCTGACCATATCTGCTCTCCTTGTGCTGTAGAGTCACATCTATTCTCTTCACTGTGACTATAAAGCTAACCCAACTATGGAAGAGCAAGATTGATGGTGCCTACAGCAATATGGAATCTATACAATTGCCAGCTAAGTCCTGAATGCAGAATCTGATGATATACAAGGCAGAAAGAATACAGCGTAGTTCTCTGATCCAAGGTGGGGCTGTGCCTGACCGCTCAGGAATCCTAGACAAGTCAGAAGATCTTGGGGACTTGTAGCTTGATCTCCCTCCGCAGAGCTCAGATCATTCCCATCAGAGCTGCTCCTCATGCTTGCTTATGAGTTGTTCAGCTACAGGTAGTTGACATCCCACAACCAGCTGAAAGTCATGAGTCTAGTAAAGGAAAAGCTATTCACTTGCTGCACTAGTGCTCCAGCCAGGATAATCAGCATTCATGAAATGTCCCCTCCAGCAGGCTATCCAGGAGTCAGCGAAATGGAGTGAGTGGTTAGAGGAGAGAGAGAGAGAAAGGATCAAGAAGAAGCCAAGAGAAGGGAGAAGTAGGAAGAAATTAGGATGAGGAAAAAGCTTGGGGGAAGAAGGAATCAAGAGGAGAGAGAATGAGAATGAAGTTAGAGATGAAGAAAGGTGGAGCAAATGAATGAGGCAAAAATGTAGAGTTGGGAAAGAGAAGTTCCCCATAGAGACAAGAAAACCTGAAAAAACTAAAGAGGAGACAGTGAGAAAGGGGAAAAGAACAAAAATCCAAGGGAAATAGGAAGGTTTTTTTGTTAATAGATAAGTATCTTCCACACCATGTTATGACTCTATCTAGATAAATATACATTTATATATAAATATATATTTTTTTCCCAGTAGCCCAATTGTCTCCAGTGTAGAATTCAGATAATGTAATTGACTTCCAGGGGAACGACTCCCATCCTGTGTGGGGAGAGAATAGGCCTGCAGGATGAGTTTACAGAGTGGCAGTTTCAAAAAAGCCTCTTAGGACCCATAAACCAAGCAAGTCTGATGTGGAGTCACTGAGAGAGAATAAATGTGGAGGGCCTGAATGTTATTTTTAGAGTTACTCTTCTGTCTGGAACTGGCGCTTTACTAATACTTACTACTGCAAAGCCTGGAAATGACACATGATATATAAATGTCATTGATTCCGTGTCTCTGGGCTGTTCACAAGTGGCCTTTCACACGTCCTTTGAGTGCCAGAGCTGCTCACGTCCGTGTCATTGAACAATTAGCCAAGAGGCATGAAGAGCAGCCATTTGTTATCAGACATAGTTGTGTGTTTGAGTAAGGGTAAAGTATAGAAATAGTTGAATGGCTACAGACAAGGTAACGAGGCAGTTTTACTGAATAATTTAAATTTGTCAGGTGCGGACAAATAGAAGATAAACTTACTTCTATTAGCATGTTTTATCTCATGAGCCTTAACTGTGATCTGCAAAGGTGAAAAAAGGTGTTCTTAAAACAAAAATTTGCTTCTTTATGCTGTATAAAGACAATAGCAGCAAAGTGTGTGTATAGGGGAGAATTCTGCTTGTATTTTATGTCAGAAATTCAATTCTGTCAGCTCTGTTTTTCTGGGAGATTTTATGGATGGCTGGGGAACTGGTTGGGCTTTGATACTGGAGACATCATGCACAAGAAACTTGATTTAACTGAGAGGAAAAAATGATTTTACTCAAACTATTTGAAAACCTCTTTTTGTTTATTAACATCTATTTAACTTAAAGATCTGAATAAAAAGCTAGGAGAGCCACAGTCTATATTAAAGATTCCACACCCATGCCCCTTCACTTATTTATATACATTACAAGATCATCTTTATGGGATGAGTGGTTTTGTGGGAAAGTAAGAGAACCACTTGGGGTTGAGGTTGGAAAGGGGAAAGGAATCTTGAGATACAAGAGAAAAGCTGATGAAGGAATTAGAAAGGAAAAAAAAATATTCACAGTGAGGCTGGGTAGCTGAAAGGGGCAAGATGAAGGACACTGAATCACCAATGGCAACACAGTAAACATGGGAAAAATATATCCAGAACCCAAGTTTCAGAGTTGAGTGAATGATTCTATCAGGAGGCTGTGAAGCCTCTTCCTAGCTACTGTTGCTATTGAGCTCTCTACCTCAAGTAGGTCCAGCTGGGTCCATTGGAAGGGAGGTCAAGGGAAACTGGAAGACCTTGATCTACCTCTAACTGTTAACTGGCCCTGGCTGCTTTGGGAGAGGAACACAGAAGTAGTTCTTCTAAGAACATGTTGAGACATATGAGGGATGGGAGAAAGTATGTACTGCCTCAAACCATGCACTGCCTATTCCATGAATCAATAAAATACTTAGGTGAAACCCTGCCCTGGGAATTTTGCCACTGACTTTCATGAGTCAGGAGTGGATTCCCCCTTATTCTGTGGGTCTGTCAATACACCATCACCAACCAACAGTAAATTTACTTTTGAGATAAAGTGTGAGAGAGAGAGGGACGATGGGGCTGGGGAGCGGGAAAGACTTTTTAGGCTTGTTTTGGTTCAGATTTTCACATGAGTTCAGCATCCATAATTGGACGCAGATTTATAAAAGTGCTTAACTCCCACCTAGTCACCAAAACAAGTTGCCTGGTGGGTGCTGAACTCTTGGAATCTGCCTGTTAGTATCATAATTTGAGCTGCCTGGTGCTGGTTATTATTATTAAATTGTTACAGTTCATATTGTGAAGCCATAGGCATGCGCTAGGACCTCATTGTGCTAGGCATTGTACAAACACAGAACGAAACACAATGTTCCTGCCCCAAAGAGCTCACAATCAAAATACTTGTGAAGATTTGGCCCATATTTAGGTACCTAAAAGAGGACTGAGCTCTTTTCAAAATTAGGCCCCAGTTTTGCATGCTGAGCACTTGACAATGAGTTCCCAAAAACTCTCATATCACATATCATGTGCTAGTGCTAAGTACACACAACTCCCGTTGACATCAGTAGACGTTGCTTGTCTGTAGTGACTGCATGATCAGATCCTCAGTTCTTATTAGCCAGTTACTGCACTTCTGTGTTTCATTCCTGTTTAGTCAAGAAATGAAGACTTAAAAAGAATAAAAGTCTCTATTTTAGGTTAGTCCCAGACACAATCATAGATGGAACTTTTAGAAAAGTTCTAGGCTGGAATTATTCATTGTGCTGCTGACTAACTTGCAAACTGTGGCTATTTGCTGGCGTATGATTGATGGATAGGGTGACACTTTAACCTGAAGATGTCTTTTCTTCTGGTTCAGGAATGATGACACTTGGCAGGGGCTCATTCCCAATATCAAATAAAAGGAATATGTGATCATAAAATACAGAAGTGCCCAGTGCCACTTACAGCCTAAGGCATAAATCAGCATAAATCTGGGTTAGGTTTAAAAAGGAAACTGACCATACAGGTGACTCCTGAATGAGATTTAACAGGATTAGGGGAAACGCTCCTTTAAATCCCAGGGGGAAGTTGGAGTGTGGGTGTAGTCATGGAAATATACATTATGTTCAGACCGAACTAGAGGATGAGTGGAGATAATATATGCATACTGTGTCACTGAATTTGTACATGATTTATGCCTTTAACAAGTCAGTGTCATTGGCTACATGATGTTCACCCAAAATAATATCTGAAACATACATCCATTCATTGGCAGGATAAGTAGGTTTGGCAGAGCATACACTTGCAAGTCTTTCTCTAATAAGGAAATAGACGCCTCTTCTTTTTGACTGAAGAAAGATCTGAACAAATCTTAAGCCCGTTTTATCTCCCCAAAGAATAGCTTCTGGCAGTCTTCAGGGGAAAAAATCTTGTTGGGTTTTATGATAACATGGAGGACAATTGTAGAACTGCTTTGTCCCATTCTGGCAGTCTGGCACCCAAAAGAACTTCTAGCCTGGCTTTTCATCATTGCTCTCTCTTATTGACATTCATCTAATTCAAGCAGCATGTTTGCCTGTGAGTTATCAGGTGTTACTACCCGTAAACCCCATCATAAACAATCATCTTCTATTGACAACTCTCTTTTTCTAGGAAAATAAAGTCAAAATCTTTCATCTACTATGTGGTTTGACAATGCAGACAGAGTATATTGCATTACTTTGGCCAAAACAAGAATCTTTTTTTGTTTAGACTCAATTTCTACCTCTTTGATTGTAATAGAAAGGATCTCTAGGAAAGGGATACTACAATGAGTTTACTTTTGGTTATGTCTCTTTCAGAGACAATTGGACTATCATGTTCCCCTGAAGACTTGTACCCACCCTGTATGTTTTGCAGTAATCCATAGAAAGGAAGTTAGAATTTCAAAAGCTGGGAATTTCACCCTTACACACATAAACGTGCTGCCCCAACAGGGTGTTTCCAAAAAGTGTGAGATTTTCTAGGACTTTGTAGCAGTCAACACAAACTCCTGATTGGAGATGGACCAGGATCCAGTTCCAAAAGCTCAGGACTGATTTGCTGAACTGGAAGGAGAGGCAAAGCTTACGACAATTGATTTATCCAAACCATATCACAGGTAGCATTTAAGCTGTATTTAAAAAAAAATTATATATATATATATATATATATATGTATATATGTATTACTGTGAGCACACATAGAGGGCTCTAAGACGTGCACAAGAAATCACAACCCAGGCAGAGAGAACTGTTCCGGGAGCTGGAGAGCCCCGCAGTGTAACTTGGACAGCACTGGGAGCCCGTCTATGCTACGATAGCCTCCCTGAGGCTGCCTTATGAGCCAGAGAGCTACCTGGAATCCGCACAGTGCTGTGGCTCCACCCATAACACAACCCTTCCCATTATCAGCCCCTGCACACCACCTATGCCAGGGCATGCTAGGAAGGATGGAGGGGAAATTCTTGGAATGCAGTCTTATGACTGTCTACCCCAGTGCCTCCATTGAGGGAATCCTCCCATGTCTGGAAACAGGGTTTTTAGGGCCCCTGTACACCTCTTCAACCCTTTTACCTGGTGAGGATCTCATCCATAGTGTTTTATGTGCTTTCCAAGCAGTGTACAAACGATAGTTTATTACAATAGTATGTTCGATGCCTTTGTGAAATAAATATTGCCCTCAGCCTTTCTGATTCACAGAGAGGTTAACTGACTTGCCTACTGCCATGGTGCAAATGAGCAGCAGCGCAGGGATTAGAAATTAGGAGTTTCTAGCTGCTGATGCTTTATTCTGGCTAGGCTGCCTGTGTTTTGCTTCAACTGGCTGAGCCAAGGTAAAACAAATGCCATGGGCGATTCGGCACTTCCTTTATTCTTCATCTCCATCATTCATATTTTATGTTCCACTTGACTTTCCCAACTGCCCTTCATTCCCATATTGCATCGCACATATACACACATATGCACCTTTGACGTATATTCCTCTTTGAAAGATTTACTAGCGCGGATGGAAGCTCTCTGCACTGTCAGCTTCTGTGGAATAGAGATAACTTTTGAAATGAGGGACAACGGAGAGGTCAGAGGCCCAGGCAGAGAATCTAGAAACAGTTTGCAAATTTCAGACTGTCCCAGTTGTGCTAAGAAAGTGAATAATGAGACAAAGAGTGGGGCAGGTGGAAAAAGGGTTCAGAAAATGAAAGGGGAGGAAATGATGCTCCTTCACTATATATGATCCTCTTTGTTATTGATCTAGCTATGTCAATTTGTATACTGCATCCATCCTAGACTGCATTACATCATTTTATAAAAGCAATTTCAATACATTATTAGGGCCCCCAGCCATATCCACCAAACCATATCTCCTCTGACTCCAAACAGCATTTCCCAACACTACTGCCTTATTCTCCTCAATAGCTTTTCCAACCTAGAAAAGCTGAGACAAGCAGATCTTAGAGCGATTTAATATTTTCTCTTTGTTAACTATGTGGCCTAATGACATTATTGACTTCGTTCCTTGCTTTTTATCTTTGATTGTCTGAACTAAATTATTTCCACCTGTCTCGTGCTAACGAGCCACCCATTACATTATTCACATTTCGTGCCACCTCTTAATCAACAGAAGAGGTCCCTAAAAATCTCCTTCTGGGCCTTGCTTCCTGCAAAAGTGCTTTGGGTTGCCATGAATCACATGTAGCAAAGGTGTTTAAACTGTTGTTCACAGGCTACTGGTAGTAGGCAGGGTGCCTCTATCTAGCTATTTATTTTAGGTACTTAAGTGGCCCTATTACTGTAGCATCTGAGCAGCTCACACTCTTCGATATACTTATCCTCACAACACAATTGTTAGATAGGGAAGTAGATGGGGAATGGAAGCTCAGAGAACCTAGGCTGAGGGTATGTCTACACTGTCGGCGGCAAAGTCGCCGCCGTCAGATCGACTTATCTGGATCGACTGAGCGGTCAGTGTAGACCCGCTCAATCGATCGGAAGTCGACGTATTAAAACCACCTCCTCAAGTGGCGTAGCGCTGTGTCGACAGGAACTGTGTTGCAGCGAGGACACCACGCAGAACAGAAGTACAGCGGTCAACGGGAGTTATGCAAGCTCCTGCCGCCATATTGCCAGGTAAGCATAGACTAAGTCTGAGATTCACAAAGGTATTTAGGTGTCTAACTCCCGTTGATTTGAATAGGAGTTAGGTGCCCAAGTACCTTTGTGAAACTTACCTTAGGTGATTTTCCCAGGGACACATAGGAGGTCTGTGGCAGAACAGCAAATTAAAGAGGGCTTTCCTAAATCCCAGGTTAGTACCCTAACCACTGGAAAATGCTGCTTCTCTCTGGCTGGTGTTTTGCACTGAGTAGGCTTATCATATGGTACTGACTTTCCTTTACAATCCCAGCTACTAAAATGCCTTAAAAGACAGCTACAAATGCATTAAATATTTTCCCCTAGTACACAGTATCCTACAGTGCATGAAAAAACTGCATGACTGCAGGTGAAATCAATGTCTTAGATTGCTTAGTTTGTAATCTCTTTGGGGCAGGAACCTCCTTTTTGTTCTGTGTTTGTACAGCACCAACCACGTGGGTGTCTTGCTCCGTGATTAGGGTTCCTGGGCGCTACCACAATAAAATAATAAATTATTAAATAATATAATAATGTCATAAATGCAGTACATGCAGAAAGTATGGTTACTAACCTGTAAATAGTTCCTTATTTCAGGCTTAAAATTCCTTCCATTGGCAAAGCTCAACTGATATTCCACTGTTAGCAGCTGTAATTTACTCTCCAGAAATATTGAACCATGAGGTTCAGGGGAAACTTTGTTTAAAAAATAAACTCCCAGTATTTCCAGCTACCTCCTTGACTTGTGTTGTTGCTGTTTTCCTCCTTTGGGGACCTTGGGTCACATTGGGGCAACGGCAGATTGAGAGCTATGGCCAGTCAGCAAATCATTTCAAAACATAAACTTGAAAATGTGTCGTAATGTGAATAGCTGCTGTCAATCTCAATGCACTAATACAGACTGCAGCTTGCTGGCTCCCTTTTGCTTTCATGTGGTGAAACAAAGTTCAGTGGATCTTGTATTTTTAGTGAGAATCTGAGCTGGCAGCTGAGAGAAAGTGAACAATATTCCTCAGGATAGCAGTAAAGGGAGCAGCACCAGTCCCCTCTTTCTTATTTTTTAATTTCATGGAAAAACATGAGCAACAAAGAAATAAAGTGCTAGTGCGGTTGGAGGGGGTAAAAATGTAATTTGGGGGAACAATGGCTGCTGGAACCAACATTCACATTGCTTTGGTTTCTCTGTTCATGGAACAAGTGCATTCTTGGGTTAGATCATCCAAAAGATAACCACAACCCTTCAACCCCCAGACTTGCTTGTGAAATACAGGGATCAAAGTTTTTCATGGTGTCTTACTGAGGAGTATGACCCAGAGAACTCTACAAACCCAGCTGGTTTAGTTACTGCACATGAGAATGATCTCTACCTATCTGATACTTTAGAGCAGGGGTGTCAAACTCACTTCGTCTGGCGGGCCACATTTTAATTAAATTAAGTTCAAGGGGACCACGCATTCCATAAAACCTAAGCACCTAAACACCTAAAACAGTACACTAAAACACATACACTCTATTTCATGCTCTATTCCACTTCACATACTCTACTCTCCTACTCTCCGCCGTAAAATCTCCATGCGGGCTTAAATTTGGCGGCAGGGTAGGAGACTCAGACGTCCTTTTCCTTTGTGTCACGCGAGATCTCACACACTTTTACTGCTGGCGTGGATACCACAAGCCGGTGGGTCAGATTCGGACCGTGGGCCTTGAGTTTCACACCTGTGCTTTAGAGCACTCAGCCCGATAGGATGTGAGCCCTACCCTCCCCCTTCACTGAACCATAGGTGTTGTCATTCACCAGAAGATGTCTGTTGGAAGGAAGAGGCTATTTACTGCTACCATTAGCCAACTCACTCAGGTTCACATAATCCACCCAGAGCCTCTTTTGGGAGGTTCTTCCAGGCTGGCCCATTTTATCTATTCATGCTGGAGGGCAAAAGGAAGTCAAGCAAAGTAACTTGTAATATCCTTTGCGTGTGGTTAAATAGAATGGAGCAGATTTATTAATAATAAAAAAATTAAATGTAATTAAATTAAATTAAATTAAATTAACAACATTAAGTTCTCCCCTCCTCTTCCAGAAGAGCTAAATAGCTAGAACCTTTGTCCCCCTACCATATTTTCTCCTACATGCGACCCCTTGGAAGCTAATCCATCAGCATGCTATGGAGCTGGGCTTCCATGGATCTCCGTGACATGAAACAGGACAGATTGTAGTGGGGAGCAGGCACAGCTACTTTCCACAGCCTGCTCCCTTGAGGATTTCAGGTCATATTTCAGCTGGGGAAGTTGATGCCGTTTAAAGCAGCAATAACTCCCCCAGAATGCCTTCTTGCCGGTGGAAGTCAGTAACTCTCAAGAGGTATAAAGGCAGGAAGAACGGCGATAAATACAAGACAACGTTGTCTGCAGAACAGTTTTTTGTCAGCATGAGTTTTTGCCTCGCTGCATTACTCATGGGTAATGAAGCCCCTAATGAGTTATGCAGGTAATTCCAAATGAGCGCTGATAAGACCTTTCTCTCACCTCACGCCGTCATGTAGTATTCTTCCCCTGGAAAATATTTTACAGAAGACTACTTTCTTAAAGAATGATTTAGGATGCTTTATTGGTGCTTGGTTTTTGTGTTGGTCCAACATACAGACTTCAGAGGGAGAGAAAAAGAATAGCGCATGAGCATGAGGGACTTTCAAAAATGTATTATACAGAGTAAGGTAACGAAGCCCAATCCTGGATACTGCAAAATGCAGCAGGGCTAGACACAAATACTCCAATCCCGCTGGGAAAGTGGGGAAAGATTCCCAGGTCCTCAGTGGGAGTAAGCTCATGCAATATTGGATCCTCAGCTGTCAGAAGCCTAGGACTGATTATCTCTCATCCTGCACGCTGATTAATGTAATTTGGAGATATTTGGTAGGTGGGGGAATGAAACCAAGGGCAGCTTTGGCCAATGGGAACCACTTTCCTGGGCAGGTAAATATCAGGGACCAGAGTTTAAGTGGAAGTACCGGGCCTCCTTTGAGGACAGCCCTAGCTTCCCGTGGATCCTGTCCAATTTAGAGATGGACCCCACAGCTTTTTTCCACTAGGGAACAACATTGGGGAATATGACATGCTGGGGGAATTTACACAAGAGATTTCCTCCCCTGCATTCTGATTCCCGAGCTTTTAATGTAGGTTTGCTTATGTAAACAGACACATTAGGGACTGGACTGAACCAAAATGGGGCATCTGAACAGGCGCTCCCTCTTCCGACTCTGGGAAAGTTTGGATTTGAATTAGAATGTGCATCCTCAGTTGTTTGACTCCATCTCTGTGTTTATATATTATATAAAATGCACACACATACAGACGGACATGACTTTCAGCGTCAAGCATTCAGACTGTCAAGGGGTCACCTTTGACAGTAAGCAAAG
The DNA here is from genome assembly GCA_007922155.1 of Mesoclemmys tuberculata. NCBI lineage: Eukaryota > Metazoa > Chordata > Testudines > Chelidae > Mesoclemmys > Mesoclemmys tuberculata. The sequence continues at coordinate 19,189,066 of ML675601.1, forward strand.
GATGAGAGTTTGCTTTCAAGCACATCCATCAGGGAGTAGTAAGAGGCTGTTACCTGCTGAAGAAGCATCATGTTTTATTCAACCACCTCCCAGTAAAAACATTTCTGGATTTTTAGACCAAGGGATTGCTTTTTATTTATAGTTCACCTTTCTGAGTGGGTCTCTCCATGAGGATAGCAGTTCTCAGTGAATAAATTATATATATATCTTTTATCTAACCCCCTGAAGCCATGGTAATCCATAGATAAGTGAGATCATTGTTGATGCAATGGTATTTAAAGTTAGTTTAAAGTTTTTCCCCATTCTTTGGGTGATTGTTGGGACCTTTATGGAGGGTACGGAATTCATAAGCAAAACTATAATTATTTTGGAATTAAATAAATTAAGAAAAAGTTATTTAAAGTGAAAGACTTGAAGAACAATTTTGAGACCTGATAAATACTCCAAAGTTTCCCAGCTAAGTCTGTTAAGACATCAGAACAATCTATTTCCAGTATACAGTGCAAGTTGCTTTTGCCAGCCTTATTTAATTAGCATGTTGAGAGCCAGATCCTGAATGCATTCATTAGCTAGTTGTGTGGATAAGCATTTGCAGGATCGGTGCCTAAAGGAAGATACTCATTTCTTAAAGAAACAATTTCCTCCTCCTACTTCCTGTTTTATGCTACCGCTTGTGTTAATAAGCACCCTTTTGACTAGATAATATAGGGGCTCACATAAAACCCAGTGAGGACAGTGGGAGACATTCCATTTAATTCAGTGAGCTTTGGATCAAACCCACAAAATACTCTGCTGTAAAATACAGGAGTGATGCTTCAGTGTACATTTAAACCCGGTCAATTTGTTTCTGCTTCTGTGGGATTTTAAAAAGGATGGGATATGCTATCTGTGCCTTTTAGCTAATGGGGTATCTAACAGAGAACATAATGGAATGCAGTTAATATATTTATTCATTAATATGTTTATGCAGTAGAGGCATATTAAATATAAAGATAACAATCCAGTTAGCTATTTCTTCTTGTGCATGTCAACCTGCATGCTTGCCTTTGAGTTACATAAAGATGTCAATACATACGGACTATTTGTAACCTGATTTGGAAAAATGGAATATAAAAGCGAGTCATTCTTGAGCTGTATGCACAATGTTAATTGATGCAGTACCTGTGGATTGGAGAGAGAGATTTTCCAAGGCACAAATGGTGATTCGGCACCCTTTGAACTCCCAGTAAAACTCTTTCAGAGTTAGGCAGTTAACTGTCATTTGTGCCTGGGAAAATCTTCCCATTAGAGTACAACATGCCCCAGATGTGCACATTGATTAACTTCTTTCTTTGTAATGATGGGCACACATTTTTTTCTTCTATGTCTTGAGCACTGACTTTAGGCTAATCTCCTAGACAATCACTGTGTTGTCAAAAAAGATCTCACTCGGGGCATTAGCCCGATTCAGTAATGATCCATATTGTCAGAGCTCAAGCCATGCTGGAACACTCCAGAACGCCATTCTGGCACTTTGCTGGGCAACAATGCCATTGCAGTACTTCTGGTATTGTCAATTACCAGAAGTACATCCCAGCACCTCTTCTTTTAGAATAGAAGTGTGGTCCGGCACTTCTCTTTTTAGAACTGGAGTGTTGCATGTTGTCCATGTGTCTCAAAATCCAACAAATGCAAAAATGACCAAATTGCAAACTCTGGAATTTAGACCTGGGAAATATATTGGGTCATAGCTTATCCGTCCTCCAGATCTGTCAGTGTAGCAATTCTTCCTGCAGTAATTTCTCCAGTCTACTTTTAAATTGTGGGGCTTCTGTTCCTAAATGTTGGCAGGAGGATTGTGTAATGCAAATCCAGAGTGGTGCTCATGCCCTGGCAGAGCTTCCTTACTGCCTTGGGCTGGCTGGCAGTATCACAAGCAGGAAGCAGCCTTCCCAGATCTTCAAATGTCCCTCCTGCGCAGGGGAGGAATGGGTGAAGACTAGTCTCCACTTCTCCAATGTGCTGGCCAGCACAGCTTTACTGACATGCCAGGAGGCATAATATAATGTAATAATAATATTACCTAGTTCCTATGTACCGCTTTTCATCAGTAGATCTCAAAGCACTTTCCACAGGAGACCAGTAGCATTATCCCAATTTTACAGAAAGGAAAACAAAGGCACCATGAGCTAAAGCGACTTACCTACAACAACCCAACAGGCCAGTAGCAGAGACAGAAATAGATCCTAGGTCCCTGGTGTCCCAATCTGTTATTCTGTCCACTAGACCACTGTTCTCAATGACTGCTCTGTGGACTGAAGCCAGCCCTGGAGATCTCCCTGACAGTTTAGGAAAGTCCCTGATATCAAAAAGGTTGAGAAACACTGCACTAGACCGCACTGTAGCCCCTGTACTTTGTACATGATATAGGGCTGGTAGAGGATGTGTTCTCCTCAGAACAGGAAGAAAACTGTGAGGCAGATTGTGACTCAGAGTCACAATCTGTTTCCTCATCTGCTCTTGGGCCAGTGAAACTACATGTTGCCCCATGCATGAGGCTATGTCAAAGCCACAGTCCAACCCTTACTAATTGGTCATCCAGTCCTGCAACCTGGTCACGCAAGTAGTCTTTGCACAAACTCAAACAGTGCCCCTTCCAGCCACAGTTTTTATGACTTAAACATTAATACAGCACCTCTGTGAGTTGGGCACTATTAATTACCCTCGTTTTACAGGTACGGAAATGGAAGCACTAAGATGTCAAGGTCACACAGGCGGATTGTGACAGAGTCAGTAATAAAACCCACCAGTCCTCCACTTTAGCTGTACACTTATTCTTCCCCTCACATACTTTGTATTCTGTTACGGAGATGTACATAAAGGTGCTTCATTCTCTATGTGTTTTTGTTGTTAACAGAAAAATAATCAGTGATACTTTGAACTAACTTTCCTTAATCATGCTTGAATGTGCTATCTGACTGTTGGATGGTGATGCTAAATTTGCTTGATGGTAATAATAATAGTTCTATGGCCTGGCATGCAGGAAGTCAGACTACATGACCACAACAATCCCTTCTGATCTTACAATTTATGAAACGCTGGATGGGGTAGGGCTGCTGGCCTAGGAGGCTTGGCTAGGATAACCCTCCTCAGGGCTGTTGGCAACTGGAGCAGATTACAATAGCCTGTGCCAAGGGAGCAAACCAGCACAAAGCAGCCCAAAGATCAGGGCAGCACAAAGGTACCTTTGTGTGTCAGACCCCACCAAACACCTTTGTGTACAGGTGAGGATCTGGCCCAGCAGAGGGCCATGTACATTCTTACATATGTAAGTATGTAAGACCTGTATAGTCACATCAGTTATGGATTACATATGAACACAGGATCAGCATTGTGCTGTGCAGAACAGAAAACTCCTGTGCCACTGTCACTGCTTAACCGTGTTGATTGTGGACACTTTGTGATCAGTGTGGATACCAGTGAGACAGGGTCCGCCCAATTTGCAGATCAATAAGGTTAATGTGCAAGGTTTTGTATAACTATACTAGTTAGATACAAAGCCTAAAAACAACTACAATATATCATACTCACTAAACCTGAAGGTTACCCAGAAGGTCATATACAGGAATGGCTTTCTTCAGGGGCCTCGCCAAGGAGTCAGTGAATCCTCTAGTCCAATCGGCAGCACCCCCTGCAGAGTCAGGTGTTGATGGAGTGTGCCCCTTTAAGTGTTGACTTCTTATACCCTTCCATAAGGAACCTTCACCTAATTATTTCTCTTTCATTATCATATATGCTACCCTTAACTACATTCTACCCTTAACTACATTCCATTCTTTCCATGATAATTGGGGTCATCAAAACAACATCTGGCGATAAGAGGGGCAGAGTAAATGTATGCCCTTGGCAATAAAACAGTGTACCCAGACGTTCAAGGATAACTTGTCGCTCCCATCACCGTTATCTATGTGCAGCTGCAAGCAATACAGTATCTGTATTTTGTCTTATTATGTGCCATGGTATGCAGAAACTGAGACATCTACAAGGTTCCTCAGTAGTCCTATTTAACTCTGCCAACTGAAAGATGTCATGTTACAGGGGTCGGAATAGCCAAGCAAGCAACTGAAGCTATGCTAGGCCTGTAGGACAGTGGTCAAGCAACTCAAAATGTACTGAGACTCCAACAAACAACACAGAGAAGGCAGCTGTGAGTCCATGAGGGAGAAAAGGTAGTAGGCTCTAGGAAGTGTCAAGAGTGCTGAGACCTTCCAATTAGTAAAGCTGATTAGGTACTGAATTTTCTGGGCAGGAATGGGAGCTCAAGAGCACATTAGAAGATAAAAAGACAGGATGGCTTGCCCCAACCTAAGGAATCATGACTAAATTTAAGATTCTGTCCCAGATATTTTTTGTAAAAATCAGGGACAGATCACGGGCAATAAACAAATATTCAAAGAAGCTGCAACTTGTCCCTGACTTTTACTAAAAATAACATGGTGGGGGGAGAAAAAACAGAGCTGCTGGGGCTTCCAGCTGCTCCAGCCCACTGCTCCAGCAGGCTGGCTATCAATCAGCTGTTGATCATCCAAGGCTGGCCTTCAGTCAGCTGCTTGGCAACCCTGGGTTGGCTGTCGGTCAGCTGTTCTGTGGCCCCAGGGCTGGCTGGCTGATCAGCTGTTTGGAGGCCCCAGGCCTGGTTGGCAGATTAGCTGTTTGGTGGCAGTTGATGGCTGACAGCTGCTCCAGCCCTGTCCCAGAGAGCCCAGAAAGACACGGAATTTGTGAGCTCCATAACCAAATCATATCCTTAATCATGACATACCCATTACTGAGGGATAGGGTTAGGAGGCTTGCGTGCAGCACCATGTGGGTCACAAGCTATTCTCTGCATGGGACACCAGGAAGAATTGGGAGGCAAGTAGCTCCTTATTACCTGTGCACAGCCCTTCATCTGAGAAGGGATGAAAACACCTGCAACCACTGATTGGGAGGAGGGATTGAAAGAACAACAATTTCCCATCAAATCAAGAATAGTATCCCCAAGAGAAAAATCATGTCTCTCTAATGGACTTACATGACTCCCCCATACACCATTACCATTGTATTGGAACATCTAGTTTACGTATCCTAACAATACTCCTGTGAAGTTAGGGACATGTGGTACAGAGGGATAAAGTGCCCAAGGTGACACATCAAGTCTGTGATAAAGCAGGGAATTGAACCCTAATACCAGATCACCCTTCCTCTCAATTTAATACCTATCAGGACCTAGCATTCCAGGGTCATAGGATAAACAAAGGAGGCTGCATGATGATAAGAGAGGAAAAATAGTAGGAGAGAGAGAAACGGATGGAATGACTAGGTGAGAAAGAAAGAAGATGAGATGAAGGTAGAGAAACGAATGGAGAGGGATGTGATTTGACAAGGAGAGATTTTGGGTGGCATGGAAAGGGAAGGCAAAAAAAGGAAAGGGAGATGATGCAAGGGGAGTGAGATGTAATGGCAAAGGAAGGAGTGTGATAAAAAAAAGAAGAAAATGGAAGTGATATCCAATATGAAAGAAGAAAATATTGAAAGGAAAGATAGATAGTGGGATACAAGAAACTTGGCAGCTGTGCTGTTAGCTGGACAGAATCATAAAAGAGAAAAAATCATTTGGAGAGAAAGGCAACATGAAGGAAGAATAGTCTTAAGGAGAAAACAAGTTTGTCTAAATAATATCTGCATCCCTTGTATGGGAGATATGAAGATTAGTTAATGATTGCACTGTACTTTGAGGCTGAAGATATAAAGCATTATTTGAGATCTAATTGTTGTTATTGAACCTTGAAAAGGTTATTGACTGAAGAAAAATACACACTGAAAAAACAGGAACAATACCCCAAGATACAAAGCAGAAGGAAGGGGAAATGGAAAGGAAAAGGAACAGCAAACTCAAGGGAAACAAAATTGTGGGGTCTAACATGTGGCTCATCCTGGGTCTAGCTCCATTCATCTCAGTAATGCTAGGATGACTTTGACCAATAAGTTTAAATTTTATGACTTATAGAAATATTAATGGCAAAATTCACAATGAAAAACACATACATGTTTGATTTCATATATCAAGGGACAGAAGGAGGTTTGAGGCCTGTTTTGGGTGTGATTTTGGTGAGAGGGTGTAATAAAGGTGTGACACACCAGAGTACTGATACTTATTGATTCATTCAAATTTTTAAGCAGAACTATAGGCACCCTTCCAGTGCTCTGCGGACCTATCCCATAAATTGACAATCACATCAAAAACAAGACTACTGCCCTTATATGTATCTATCTCAGCCCTCACCCTCCTCAGTGACCTTATAACAGAGGCAAAGATGATAAACTTTGCAGAGGGCCTGGAAGCTATAGCAAATCTGGCCTTTGAGAGACTTATCTTTATTTCCTGGCCCCAATCACATGACAGGACTACTATCCCTGTCACATGTCAGAAGTCATGAGCACTTCTGACTCCAGATGGCTATTATTACAGCTCCCCTTTATTCCCCCTCCACTTTCTTTCTTTTCCTGCTGCTTGTTTCGTTTTGGTTTCTTTTTTTTTTTTTTGGTTGGCTGGTTTTTTTTGCACTGATTTTTCTGTTAACCCACCTGACTCTGCAAAGTCAGAGTTTGAGGTAGTGCACTTCAACAATCAGACTTCCCAAAATGAGCCATTCATAAATTTTGGGTCATTATCTGTTAACGAAATTCACTTGGAATCCACTGGTGAACAACCTTTGACTTACAGTGAGTTGTTATCATTACTACTTGATTTTTGGATAGCAGCTCAGTTTAAATGCAACAAAACAAATATGTCAGAATGTTTCCTGTTAATGTCAAACTTGCACCTGAGGTGCACAGGAATTTTATATGGTCTCATTGTTTCTTTTGCATTCCGTTTCCTGTGTTTATTACAGATTTCACATCCACCAGACTTATCTTCAATAGTAACATTCATACCTGGCCAAAATAGTACATTTTGGACTCATTTATACTTCGCAATATGCAGAGTAGCACTGTCAAATACATTTAGCCTTTCTGACATCAGGCTGTGTGGTATTATGACAGGATAGATTTTGGGGGGGGGCTACAGAATCCAATTGTCATAGAGCAGCCCCCACTTCATGAGCCATCCTGCAGCACAACAGTCTGACTCAGTTTCCCCTTAGTCCCGAAAAAGAGCACTCTCTGTCCAATGCAAAGGTCCACCTCTGGCCATGATTTATTCATGTACAGATGCAGTAATCTACTGAACCCTCGTGATAAAACCGGAGTTTCTATTCCACAGTAAAAACATTTCAAGATACAGAGATTTTCCATTCCCCTTTCCAGTGACATTACTTTCATGGTACCCATTCAGGAATCTATCAGCACTTGGTGCCCAGTTCCTGTCTGCCTTTTTTCCAGGGCCGCACTCTCCAAGCCTTAGAGTGACCAGTTTCATGAGACTCTTCTACACAAGCATATTCCAACAACTCAGCCCTTTTTCAGCCTCCCAGCACTGGCTCTCTAGCTCAGAAAGATCCACCAGCTTCCTGACAATTCCTCCGTATTCCCTGGGAAGGCTTCAGAGCTTTCTTGTCATTGCAGCTTTCCCCTGTGACACACTGAACCCCATGTGCATTCTTATGGTGTGATTGTGTAGCATTCATGTTCACCCTTATAGTGTAATTGTGTACTGTTTAATGCAAGATATGTCATGTAAGATGTTTTTGGAATGCTCATAGCATACCGAACAATTATTGTTATAGTGATATGTTTGTTACAAGGTCATGTGTGTGGTTATGAGGCTTCGCTATGTAATCTTCCCAGATATATGTCTCATGGCTTGAGGCTGTTCTAGGCAAAACTCTACAGAGCTGAGAAGCTAGTCACACCTCACTAAGACTTGTATAGAGCAACCCAGCTCAGCGTTTCAAGAACAAAGGACCAGACCAGACATCAACAAGCAAATCCACAAAGAACCACTGTGTCTCAGGACATGGATAAAACTATGAACATATACTGTTCATTACCTGACCCTGAAAGGGGGTGGGGGCGAGGCCCCAAAAGGGGGTGAAGGCACATGTTGAAAAAGGGGGACATTTTGGCTGTGAACTCTCTCTCTCTCTCTCTCAGAACCCATATCTCTCCCAAACCTGTGGCATGTGTTTCATGGCACAACCCTCCAACCATGCCACAATCTGTGCTCTCCCCCCCTTCCAGGGGATTCTGCAGTCCCAGCCTAGCCACTTCCTTCAGTGTCAGCTGCAGTCCATTGTCCAGCCCTTTCCTCAGGGCTCTCAGCGTCTCCTTCTTCAGAGCTAGCTACTGCTCTGTCCATGGTGCTGACTTTCCACTGTCTGCAGGACCACCAGCCTTTCCTCCCTGAGCACCTGAGAGTGACTACCCCTCCTGCTCTCTGCTAGTTGCCTATATAGGGCCTCCTTGTCCCTGATTGGCTGTTCCTATTGCAGCCTCCCTAGGGCTTTATTAACCCTTTCCAGAATAGGGTGGGGTAAGTGCCCCACCACACTCCAGTAACGTGAGTTGGGTCAGGATTACCCAGAACAGGAGCCTACTGGTTCTATGCTCTAAGAAGGGGACAAGCCCATCTTAGCAAGTATGTGTTTTTGCAGTGGCGATGCAGGATATTTATATAGGTTTTTGCATGTGTTTGGCAGGCAACATAGAAACATATGGGGCTTCATGGATTTAATGGATCCTTTTTCCCCCTATATCTGGCACTGCCAATTGGAGGAAAAGGGTTGATGCTGTTGACAGAGGAGATTCATGGATGAGAGAGGTTAATGTTAGTTGATGTGCCAAGCCTCTGGGGACTGAGGGAATGTTGGAAAGGGTTTATGGTTTTTAAATAGAAAGTAGGTATAACTTTATAGTGCTGGCGCACCTCACTTTGAGTATTTCAAATTTTCTGAATGGTGTGGCAGAGTGATATGTACCCTCAAGTTATACATAGGGTTGAATCAGTTCCTAGCTAGACAGCAGTCAATTGGTCTGTAAACAACCAGTTTTAAATGAAGGTATTAGCTGGAAAAACAAGTGCACAAGTGGCTTCAGGTCCTGCCATGAGTGAACTAATGAGTCTGCCATCCACCTACCTATGGTCTATTTAATATTTCAAATAGTTGGGCACCTCTTCCCTATCAAGTTAGCAGAGAGACAAAAAATGAGATCACAGCAGCACTGCAATAGTAACTATGCTGCATAAATACAAGTAAATAAGACATAACCTGCAATATATTTCTGGATTATCACCAGGAGGTATTATAATGTGTAAGATACAAGGAGAACTGACTTTGACCTTTCAAGAAGTGCAGTAACTGCTCTGAGATTCAATGAATAGAGTGTTCTATTGGCAATATGATATGGACTGTAGACTATAGACTGTACATAAAAGTACATAAAATATAAATGTAAACAAGTACATTTCAATAGTGACAGCAAAACAGGAAGTGGCCTCACAATCTAAAGCCATTTTTAAAATGTGATTAATTACACTATTTAAAATGGAATGTAATAAAAGTTGTTTGCTCCCCATGTCTGCATATGCCACTAGCATGGGATTTATGCTTTTTGGGGCAAGGACTGTCTTTTTGTTTTGTGTTCGTACAGCAGCTAGCACAACAGTGTCTCGGACCATGTCTTGGACTCCTAGGGGCTACCCTAATACAAACACTACTAATAACACTTAACATAAGTTATGTAAATCCTGCACTTTCTAATGACCTACTGCAAATAAATCTTCTCTTTATTACATAGTCCTCTAAAATATATGCCAAAATGTGTAGAGCCTGATCTAATGCCCATCGAAGTAAATGAGAACCTCCTCCTTGAATTCACTGGGGGTTGGATGGCGGTCTCACTTTCATTGAACAGTTTGCTCCTAATTAGAGAGGTTGCCCTTTAAAATCTGCCCATCAGAATGACATTTTTAAGGAAGTGTCGGTGTTTCCATTTCTTACAGTTTCCTGATGCGTTGTTTGATTTTGGCCAGGACTGGAGCCAGTCACATGATGATGCTAGAAGCTCCAGGCCCCTAATGAGGGCGGAGAAATCTCCCCTTTGATTGGCTACTTTCCCCATGTCCCTGCCTCTCAGAAAGAGGAGCCAATCAGAGCTGCTGCAAGAGCCTGGCAGGGCTTCCCCCCCATTACCCTCAAGAGACAGAAGAGTTTTTAAGATGGAGATGGAGGAAGAGGGAGCAGCCAACACCATTCTCATAGGAGGGTGAATGTGGGGGAGGGAGCAGAAAGAACGAGGTAGCTTACGCCAGTCTCATGATTTTGGAGGGATTGTCACATGGGGTTTGAACTTTTAGGGCTGGCAGTACTGAAATGTACATCTACACAGCCACATGAAAAACATTAACACTATTCCAATATGTAATCTTATTCCTGAAAGTACGTGAAAGACCCATTTAAACTCTTTCCTCATATTTTGCTGGCATATTTGCCATTTGTGCTCTGTGTCTTAATTTTTTGTTTTTAAAACCTCAGTTAAATATTTGCCGGCATTTTTATGTTAAGTGAAGTTGTTTATTCAAGATAAATAGAAAAGTTGTAAATATATTCATGCATCAGAAAAAAATAACATAGTACATATTCTTTGGCCAAAACTTTCCCTTATGCCTTTTTCTTTCTTGTGTTCTTTGTATATCTATGCATATGTCATTGTCATTACTTTTGCTTTAGGGCAATATTGCCAGTAATATTTCTAAGGAGGAGGCTATTAATTATCTGAGGTTGCATGCAAATTTGAAGCAATACTACTTTTAAATAGTTATTCATCTCACAAGGGAAAAAAAGTCAAACATAGGTGGTTAAATTTAGGCTTCTAAACCCATATTTAAACAACTATAGAATTCTCTAATTAGGGTGGCTAAATCTGGATCTTGGAGCCTAACATTAAGCACCTGCATTTGAACTTTTTGGCCCTGGACAATTCTGGGGAAGTTGAAATGACTGAATAATTTTTATTTGACAGCAACTCATTAAAAGTGAACCAGATGGTTAAATTTAATAATGGTATTAAAGTGAAATTAGCAAGTGTGCCTAGGGCATCATAAAATCTTTTATTTGTTGTTCATCCTCAATCTTTTCCAGTGACTGTGAATGATAATTTAGTAGAAACATTCCTATTAAATTTTGAGTATTAAGCAAATTATTTTACTGTACTATAAGCATGTTATAATTGCTTTGTCATTTACTTTTCACAGCAATGGCATTGTCAGAGCTTCTCACTCCTCGGCTTACCTTTGTCATATTCAATTATTTTGCCCTGAGAAGTAAACATCATTGAATAACATTGAGTTTCTGTAAAAAAGTTATACTCTTCCTGTAGCGGAAGATGAGTTACAAAGGGCTTGGACTGAAATGGCTTTGCACTAAAGAAACAATAATTAGGTACAGTATAGCTGAGAAAGGCATGGGGGAATAATGAACACTCTCTTCCAATGTGGGACTTAGCTCTTGTAGAGTCATGCATCACATGAACTCATCTGCCATCCCACTCCTAATGTTCACACCCTTCCCCTCTCCAGAGTGCCATCGAGCGAGTCCCCAGAGAGTCAACCACAAAATGCATGGATGTAAAGAATCCCAGAAAGCAGCATAAACCACAGATGAAAAGTTCCAGAGGGGTCGCCATGTAAGTCTGTATACAGCAAAAACAACGAGAGTCCTGTAGCATTTTAAAGGCTAAAAAATTTAATTTCTGCAGGCTTAAGCTTTCGTGGGCTGTAACCCACTTTGTCAGATGCAGGGAATGGAAATGGTTATCAATGGTTATCTCCTTACAAGAAGTAATTGTCACGGTTCACACTTTCTCACCTTCTAATCAATGGTTGTGAAAAGGCCTCAGATACTCTAACTATATGGATTTTGCTATTACCTACCTTCCCCATTGTTGTTCCTTCCCCTTGGCTATATATATATATATCCCCCTTCTGTTTTCCATTCCTTGCATCTGATGAAGTGGGTTACAGCTTATGAAAGCTTATGCCTGCAGAAATTAAATTTGCTAGTCTTTAAAGTGCTACAGGACTCTCGTTGTTTTTGCTATAAACCACAGAGGCTTCAGAACATCCCATGTAGCTCTGTATGTATGACTGTCTGACACAACAGAAATATGCAGTATTATTGTAACCATATTAACAGTATTATTGTTGGACCCAGGCTATTAGAGAGATATTCTAGGTGAGGTAATATCTTTTATGGGACCAACCGAATTTTTCCATTGTATTTGGGCTTATATGGATAGACAAGCCCCCTTAGGAACTGGACCAGTGGACATAAGAGATGACAGATCACTAAGGAATGGGAGGGATAAACCATACAATAAGGTAATGACAAATTCTGAGTTCTTTTCCACTTACCTAGGAAACTTTAGAGTAAGCTAATACAGCATAACCCCTAAAATGAACCTGGATATGGAAAAATAGCATTTATAAGGCACAGCTTAGAGAGGTGCCGAGCATCGTTGACTCCCACTGACTTCATTGAAGGTGCTGAACAGCACCTCCCAGAGGGCACTCAGCATTCACCCAATCCAGTTCAGAGTGAAATAGAATGAAAGTCCCAGATTGTTCTAGTGCACGGTCATGTGAACAACTGCTTATGGTGAACGTTCTCTTCTAGAGATAGATATGCAGCTCGTGTAAATTGAAGTCACCGCATTGAATGGAGCTATCACAATTTAGACCAGCTGAGGATCTGTCTTATTGTGCGGATGCTGTAGTGCACTGTAATGGCCATTCTACTGCCACCCAGCAGCAATGTCTGCCACATGACACATTGCTAGTGCTCAGAGATTTCAATGCCGTGACTGACTATAATTGAACTTGGTATGAAACCATGATAGACCCCTTTGGTTTGGGTTTCCCAAATGACACCACCACTCAGTTTTTGATGTTTTGTGCCATTGAGGTTTTGTCTCTCATAGCCGTTGCTGGATGTGGATTTCAAACAATGGATATGCCATGAAAGAAAATGACTACATCCTCATCAGAAATCATTCCAAAGTGAACTCTCACTGGGTCTTTGGCAGCACAGTATCCCCAGCAAACTAAGACCACAGACTGGTAGCCGCTCAGTTCTCACTGTATCTTCCAATTCCGCGCAAGCCAGATGTCCATCAACAGCACAATGCCCAGCATCTTTCTGTGGATCCTGTTGAAGCTGCAAAATGCACACAGGCCATCAAAGATCTCATATGTAACTTGCAAAATGTGACCATGAGATCTACCTAAACTCTGTGGTCAATGATGCAGATGACAGCCTAAAGCACAACAATCTGTGTCCTGTCTACAAAACTATCATGTGCATGGCTGGGAGCCATAAACAGCCTTCTAATATTCTCTCCCTGCTCATCAATTGATGAGGTCCTGAATAGATGGAAAATATACTATGAAAGTGTGCTGAACCATGCACCTATTAATGGCTGTCCAGAGCACATGACTTGGCAGACCCAGGAATGGACTCCATCACTTGTGGAAGTATAAAAGGTCATCCAAAAGTTATGGAATTGATGTGCTGCTGATCCTGATGGTATTCCGCCTTGGCTACTCGAGGGTGCCTTGGACCTAATGAGCACTGGCCTGCATAAATGGTTCTTAAAAGGGCGGGCATCAGGAAGAGTACCCACAGAATGAGAAGATGGTGTCATATTTTCCCTGTGTGTATGTTGGTTCATGGCTTTTCACACATTTCTACACAACCTCAGGTGTGTGGCAGGGATGCATTCTTGTCCAGGCACTATTCTGTCAAGCTATTGACTGGATTTTAGGACATGCTGTTCAATGTGTCAGATTCAAGGTTGGTCAAGAAGTGTTCACCAAACAACACTATGCTGCTGAAATGGCCTTGCTCATGGAGAAGCCAGAGAATTTCAGCTCTGCCCTTCAAGTTTTCCAAGATGCTGTCCACGCTATGGGGATGAACATCTCCCGACACTAGACCAAGGTCAAGAACCTCAGATCTGGGCCACCAGAACTCCCATACAGGTGGGATTGAGACTGTGCAGATCTTTGACAAGTTCATCTACATAGGCTGCAAGCAGAGTTCAAACAAGCATAGTAAACCAGATGTCCTCTGATGAATAAGTCTTGCTGTCTCCTGATGAAGTCCATATATTTTGCCCATGGCTGCAAAAATGTTTCTGTGCTGAAACAAAGTTTAGGTTCCACCAGAGCTGTGTATTGCTTGCACTGCTGTCTGGGTCAGAAGCCTGGACCCACTTCCAGGCAGATTTGGAGCAGCTAGAGGCATTCCATATGCACTATCAGCACCAAATCCTGAACATAAAATGTTTCAATTTTGTGCAAAATGCCACAACCTCACAGAGATCTGGCCTTCCTCCAATCACTCACTACATGCAAAAGCAGCATTGCATGCTCTTCAGCCATGTTGCCAGGATGAACAAAGACACCCCAGCACATCATGCTCTCAAACTCTGCATTAACACACAAAAGGGTGCACGCTTTGTCCATACCTGGAGTTGTCTCTGGGACCACCCCAGAGATTCATAGATTGTTAGGATTGAGCCAGGTCTTGGAACTTCACTTTATGAATCCTGGTCTGATGCTGGCACAATGGTCCTCAGTAGATGATGTGCTTTTGGTGCTGCTCTGCTGCTGCTGATGGTGAATTGGCACATCTGCTTATAGTGAACTTCTTCCTACAATGAGGCTTCTATATGGGGAGAATGACTTCACATTAAGACGGACAGAATGCAACATCTATTTTTAACTGTGTCTTCAGGCCTAAACCTTTGGTCTTCTTTTAAGTTTTCTTTTTACAACTCTTCTGCATGGTTATAGTAGCAAATTTACTATTCCTATAGCTCACATAAACAGCATATTGCTGCTAGAACATCTTGACAAGTAAGAAAAAAAGAATAAACAGATTATTTTTGCCTGAAAAAAACTTCTCTACCAAACAGTCAAGGACAAATGTAGATAACAGAATCTAGAATAACAAATCAGGTTTTTAGACATTCTCCTCACAGGGGAATGTTACAAATTTATCCTCTGCAGGGATACTTTTCTTTTCTAGAGAGTGGATTTTTAAATTTTTTTCTAATATATAAAAGCATATATTATTAAAGAAAAAGAAACAAAATCAAAATTACACATTTAAAATTCTGATCTGATGCTGTAAGGTTCGTCAGAACTTGAACCCAGGTTTGCAGGGCTACCAGGCAGTCAACAGCCCCACATTGCCACCCATTCACAGCTGTAACCTGGCTGCTCCCTAAAACCCCCCATGCACAGAGGGTGCACGCCACAGAACATTCCTCCTCAAGTAATCTGATTGGCAGTTGTTTTAGCAATCCCTGATTGGCTCCTTGATCCTATATAAGGATGCGCATGGGACCTAGGAAGTGTCCAGGCAACCATGTGGATCCTTAACTAGCTGTCATGACTGCCCTGCTCCTCTGTTTCTAGATCCCCAGTATTGACTGTGGCTCGGACTTGGATTCTGACTCCCGATTGACCTCTGGGATGCCAACATGGAACCTGATAGCTGGTATTGACCCTCGACCTGATTCCTGATTCTGTCTCCTGCTTGGACACTCAGGTTGATCCTCAGCTTGTCTCTTGACCCTGATACTGGCTATGACCATTGGCTTCCATTCCTGGCTCCCAAGATTCTGCCACTAATCCTTCCCTCCTTCACCCATGATGCTGTCAGATGTTAGAAAATTGATGCAAGCCTTATTTTACAGACACATCCCTCAAATTCCTATTATCAAGGTTTAGGGAAATGTCCCAATTTACTGAATTAAACAGATTCCTATAGAACCCTTTTAGAATTATTATGAATCAGATCTATCCTCAGTAGTAACATGCAAGATAAGGATAATAGCCAGACTCAGGTCTATGCAATATGTGTTGTTGCATGGAATGTGATCTGTTGCACTTCTCAGGCTTGTAATAAATAAATAATTTACTTAGTGCTTTGCCAGCAAACTGATGTCACTTAATTTAGTCTCTCCGGTCTTTGGGAAAGTTGTAAGTCTGGATGCAATTATAAATATGGTTTAGCCATAAATGTGTGTTGAAAACAAAAACAAGATTCCTGAAATATTTCATCCTTAACATATGTTGGTCAGGGTGCTTCATACCCCCCTGAAAGGTACTAAAATAACCTGAGTAAAAATAGAATGTCTGTCATTTAAATGATCAAAGATTTTTCTTTTTCATGCTTGTTTTCTTACCTTGGAAGTATCAGGAATGTCACGGATGGTCTTGTCTCCCCTGGCTTTTCTAGAGAATCTGTTGGCAGTTTCAGAACATGTTCATTTTGAGCTTTAGTACATTAGCGGAAATGGTGGAGGTACTGAATCTTTAATGAAAGCATGCAAAAATGCTAATTAGTTATTGAAGTCAAATACGTGTTGTCCTGATGTATCGAATCACAATCCACCTTAAACAGGAGGCATTTATTAAAGAAAATTACACAAATTATTGACAAGAACAAAATAAGGGATTTCATGGTCTCCTTGTGCAGCAGGTACTCTATCTGATCTGGATCTCTTTGTAATAGACAGAGCTATCTAGTGGACGAATTACATACTAAAAATGAGCACAGCGTTATAGGAATTAACAAAACAAAAAGAAATCCACACACAAATAAAAAGGTTAAACTGTGATTAAAAAATCCCTTAACCTTTCCACTTGTTAAATTTTCACTCTCTTCATTCTTGGGAATATCCTACTTCCACTAGTTCTCCAGTCATTATAGACTATATCTATACCAGGGAATGTTAAAAATTCCCTTTGGAATGGTGGGAGCCCAAGTGTAGACAAGCTTTCCATGACTGGACTTATTTTTATCATGACATTGGTTGAAACCAGGCTTAATTAGCCTGATAATAAAACTGAGACTGGCTCAAGGAACGTTGTCCACATTAAGGCTCCTACTAGTGCTATCTATCAATGATTCAGGTGAACTGGTCACAGCGCTTGGCAGGGGGAGTGGGGAATTTTTTTGTGTGTGGTGTTAATCATCTGACTGGAAAGACAGGAGGATCATTTAGGGAAACGAGAGGATGGCAATGGTAGCTCATGCTATCTACACTGACCATCTGCCATCACTCCATGATCCTCCAGGGATCTAGAACTTTATTTCACTTCACATAAAGATATTGGAATCTCCACTGCTGATGTTGGCATCCTCCAATGACCCCAGCTGTCTCAGTGCTTGCTCTGCAATGTGTGCTGACTTCTTGGTATTTGTTGCTTCTCGTGTTTGAATTTAGCATACTACGCTGCTGTTCATTATGTGATGTCTTCGGGCCTGTCTACACTGCCCTGCCCTTTGGACTATCAGAATGTGAATAGCAGTGCACACCAGGGTGCTGTGCTGTAAAACCCCCATGTGGCTGCTGTGGGCATGAACTAAAAGGTTCCTAGTTTGCGTTAACGTAGTCGTCTTCAAACAGATGCTTCAGTTAATCTGTTTTCTGTTTAGTTGGGTTTTTTTAGATTCTAGCGCTACTTACCATCAAGGATACAAATCAGTTTGATCTGTGCTTAGCTTGCCAGTGTTTTGAAAGCCTTTTGGTGATGGAGCTGTGGTTTCAAGTTCTGGGGCCTCCACAGAAAGTTTCCTATAGTGCTGTAGGCAGCACAAGTCTGAAAAAGCTGAAAAATAAGTAGACAGAAATATATGATTGCTCTTCCACTGTTTTATCATCCCACTCCCATGATCCTTCTGATATGATGCAATACCACAGAGCATTCTTTCTTGCCACTAGCAGTGGATAGGAAATCCCCTGTTAATGCTAAGATAGTAAAAGCACTATTAAATTAGATTCTGCACTTGTGCCTCTTTCAGAAAGAGAAGATCTTGCAGTGGCATGGGTTGGTGGGCACATGTCAACATGGCCACAGGAGCAGCAGAGATACCATGATTCCAAAGTGGGAGACAAACAGGGCTGAGAGGCAGAGGGTGGGGAATTTCCTTCCCAGGGGATTTCTTGCCTCTTCCGCAGAACCTCCAACATTCTTTGAGGGGAAGGCTGGAAGGAATCCTTGCAAAGTACAGCAGAGTTCCTTGCCCAGTTGTCACCCTTCCATGGGTATTTCTTTGGGAAAAGTAGAGTTTGGTTCCAAGTACTTAATAGTGTCATTAGATACTGATAACAGTTAAGAAACTGGACCAAATTCACTGCTGGTATAGCTTCTATTCAACCCAGATTATATCAGCAATGTATCTGGCCACTAACTCATGTGAAATGGGAGCCTCCTTGCCCCGTGTAAAGAACTGATGGTGTACTACTACTGCTTACTTGGTCATGCTGTAGGCTGCACAGTGAAAATTCCCTGAATTTGTATCCCTCACCTACAGCTAAAGTAAATCCCAGCAATATGCCTGTTTCTTTCCATGTGACATTTCTGGGAGTTTGCGCCTTTTTTTAGCTGTTATGCATTTCCTTGGAAATCACAGTAGCCACCTTCTTTTTCGAACACTCCCCTTCAAAACCAAGATTACCCTACTGAAATTTGGCTGGTCTGATGCACTGCTTATTGCTTTACAGAGAAAGGACTTGAGGGCATACAAATGAATAATACAATACAAAAGTCATCTAGTGCATGATGACTTGGAATGAATACCAGTAAATCATGCATCATGATGATAGATACAGACTTTAGAAAGTTGTCTCCATTATTTATTTTTCCTTTTTTTTTTTATTATTTCCATTTCACTACCAGCTGCATTCAGACCAGGACAGAGGAGATGGATCGCTTAAGTACATCCTTTCTGGAGATGGAGCAGGAGACCTCTTCATTATCAATGAAAACACAGGAGACATACAGGCCACAAAGAGACTGGACAGGGAGGAGAAGCCTGTTTATATACTTCGTGCCCAGGCTATAAACAGGAGGACTGGACGACCCGTGGAACCTGAGTCTGAGTTCATCATTAAGATCCATGACATCAACGACAACGAGCCGATGTTTACAAAGGATGTTTACAACGCCAGTGTTCCGGAAATGTCAGACGTCGGTAGGTGGCAGATCAGGAAATGTCTAGGCTGGGTTCTTTTGTGGGAGTTGATTCTGCACCAGGTGCTGGGCAGATTTCTGCTCCTGAGTTCATTTTGGAGTTGTGGAGCTTTCAGCATCTCTGAAAATCAGATCACTAGTATATGGGCTGGACGTTGAACAGAAGTCCTAGTGTTATTCAGCTCTGCTTGTTTATGGTTTAGGACAGAAACAACCTGGTAAAAGGTGTGAGGGGGGGCATGCACCACCCACAAGAGACAGTCATTATACCTCTCAGCTTTTGGGATTCACCCTAATTTTGGGATGCATTGTTAAATTCCCTTTGTCCCTTCATAATCTTTTGTTTCATTGCCCACTGAAGTGAATCCAAATCATTCTACTGACTTCACTGGGCTTTGGATAAGGCCTCAGACTCAATAAAAGAACACAAAAATCAGATTTCAAATGAATGGATTAAAAATTCATCTTGGGAGGGCCCCTTTTCAGAGGGTTTCATGGGTCCACATTTTTGGTCCCTAGGTTCTTTTTAGAGAGAGCTGCTGGGTGATTGACTAGCAACACAGAACATTTCTAATCTGAAATAATGTCCAGTGAGAGAAGGATTAATTAAACAGCATCAAGTAAAGGAGTAAAATAAACCTCAAGCAATATGCAAAAAAAAAAAAAAAAACTAAGGCTTCTTCTTCTCAGCTCATCCCTGGGGTTTGTCATGTGAGTTAAACCTCACCCTCATCAAAGTCAGAGCATCCACCTAACATTCTTCATTGAGACATGGAATTATTTAATTTGTGGAGTGGGCGCTTTGTTCAAAAATCTTTTCCTAGTCCCAACACCAAGACTGTTTATAGTACAATATACACTTAATCTAGCACTGACAGCTGTTATTTTTTTGAGAGAAAGATGGATTCAAGATTCCAAATTTGAAAACAGCCATCAAACACCAGGTTTATTCAGATTCAAAGTTTTGATTTGACCCATTACAAAGATGAGACACTGTGCAAAATTCAGTTCTTCACTTGGGTTCAGATTTTAAAAAATACAACAAAAAACCCAGTCTGGACATGTTCAGATGCTTGCATTTTGGTACAACTGTAGATTTTATAGGAAATATGAAACAAAATTTAACCTTCCTGTAGACCATTGAACTTTTTATGGATCCAGCAGCAGCTTGGGTTTGTCTTTCTCTACAGTATTGGGCTGGTATCCTTTAAATAGAGGAATGGGCAAAGCAGCTTGGATAAAATCAGAATCTAGCTTAATCTTTGTCCAAAATTTGAATTTAATCAGAACAGCATTTTTTAAGTCCAAAAAACTTCGTCTGTATTTAAAAATGTACATTTTTCTTTCCTTTTTTTCCATATTCCCACACTCCCAGGTTTCTGTTGGGACTTGAAGGAGAACTGCCAAAGTGTCATAAATAGAGGCTGGTTTTTGATGTATTCTCAGAGCAGTTTTCCAAACCTAAGATACTCAGCTAGTTGTAATAAACAAACAAACTCTGGCCTTTTTGAGATTCCTCCAGGACTAATTTAAGCAGTCTATTCTGGATCACGGATGTGTTGTCAATAGAGAAGGAGCTGTTCAGTGCTTCATGATTAGTTGAAATGCACTGGGACTTGATCTTTTGGCTCCCAATTAAAATACCCGCAAGCAGGTGTTTGAAAGGCCTTATGCAGTTTCCCCAAATTTTTTCACAGTGGACATAGCATTTGTCACCAGCACGCCAGTCCCCAAGTTCTGTAGGCCTCAGGGGATTCCCTTGAGGCACAGGAGTCATTTGTGCAAACCCATCCACATAAGGGCTAGGCATGGCTCCTGGGCAATGTAGCACTAGGGATTTGAGAACCCCATGAGGTAATTTCCCTTGCACTGGGGAAAAAAAAAAAAAAGAAAAAACCCAGCATAAGGCTGAATTTCAGTTCTGGAAGATTAAACACAGAGGTCTCCCCAAACCCACTCCCAAGTCCTCTCCACACAAGGGGGAGCAACAGAAGTGGCTGATTTTTTCAGCCTAGCTAGGGAAGGCAGGATCTATATGTACAGTACCCCGTCTCCAAAAATATCAGCCTCCTTAATGGAAGATACAAATTACACTAACTATCTGTTAAAGCTTGCATGGGAAGAAAGATGGATTTCGGAAAGGCCAATCATCACGGCATCATTCTTGTTTGTGAATTTACATGACAGTAACCATACTATGTTCATACCAATGGCTTTCTGTAAATAAGAATAGTTTTCACCCACATGAAAAGAGCAGGAGAGTTAAAGCACACCCAGCTGCATAAATGAATAGACAACTATTCTATAAATGGTCCTGTCCACTGACAAAACAGTATAGGTTTTTATTTATCATTGCAGGTACATTTGTCGTGCAAGTCACTGCGACCGACGCTGATGATCCTACTTACGGGAACAGTGCGAAAGTTGTGTACAGCATTCTCCAGGGACAACCATATTTCTCAGTGGAGTCTGAATCAGGTCGGGAGACCTTATCTGTCATTGTCTGACAGTGTCTGTAATTTAAAATGACATGTGAAGCCAAGCTAAGACACATTAAGCAAAAACTTCAATGAGATTATGTTTGACTCGGTGTAAAATCTGACAAACCCAATAGAGCGATACATCTGTAAACGTGGTACCTCCATTATTTCAACCTTAACATCAAAGCCTAATACATATAATTAGAACTGGATGGGAACTACTTTTCAATCATTTTCAACAAGCACTGACACTTTGCAGAGCCTTCAATGAAACCCCCATGTGCTCAGCTCAATAGTTTGGCTCCAGTGAGGAAAGGAGAAGGGGGCTGGGGAGGGGAGGAAAGACATCCTTAGTACTCATAGATCATGATGATGATAGCTGCATTAAGCTGCGTGTTCTTCTCTTCTTGTTGGTGTTTATTTAAAACTTGTGCCACTAAAATGATTCAAGTTATTGTATATCTGCAATGTACAGAGATATATTTTTACATTTATCTCCTGGGGGAAATCTTAATTTAGAATGATGATAGAGGAGGTACATTTGGCTCTGCCCCACTCAGTATAATCTCTCTCAGGACCCAGATTTTTTTTTATTTCTGTCTACAGCTGGTTGGGAGATTTTCATCAGAAAATGGTGATTTGTCCAAACTGAAACTTTTTGTGGCAATGAATCTTTTGTTGGGTAGGTTTGTCAGGTCTGAGATGAAATTGCTGGGGGAAAAAGACCCACCTCCCTCCCCAGAATAGCCCAGTGGTTAGTGGGAGACCCAGGTGACTGCCATAACCAATGGGCTATTGGATATTCTGGCAAGGGTCTTTCTCATTTTCTTCATGCAAAATCCTGAAAGGTTTTGGTATCATTCTGATGTCAAACAAAACCAAATTTTGAAACCTCAAAATTGTTCATAAAATAGAATTCTTGTTTTCCCAGAAGGGCATCAAGTCAAATAATTCATGGGCATAAACAATTTAGGGCTTGGGGGAGATTTACCTCCCCCCAAAATTTAGGGGGCACATTAATAAAAAAGGAAACACTGCGTTTGGAACAGAAGTTCATTTATCTCACTTTATTAAAAATGGACAAGTTTAGTCGTGCTATAAAACTACTCATTAAAGTGATATTCAACAGCTATCTTTAACTCAAGCATCCCCCACCCCAATGAAAAAGCCCGTGTAAAATGGCTTATCTTGTGGTTGTTGAGGGCTAGATAATCATATATCCAATAGCTTCTGTGATGATAGGAGGCTGTGGGTTCATTTTCCTTTGAACCATAAGGTACTGGCTACTGAAGGAGGTAGGATTTTCTTTTGATGGTCCAGAGGTTATGGTCTGGCATAGTACATTCTATATTCTTCTATCCAAATGGATAATAAAGCTGAGGGATCATGTGCTATAACTGGTAGTGCAATGTTTTCTTAGCAGAGAGAATGTAGGGGGGAAATATACATCCAGCAATGGTTCAATCCTGCTCCTACTGAAGTCAGCAGCAAAACTTTTAGGGTAAAATTGGCCCCACTAACGTCAATAGCAGTTTTGCTGTTGATTTCAGTGGAACCAGAATTTCATCCCTACCAACTACAGAAAGAGGAACTGATCTGTCCTTAAGAGATGAGATAAATATAGAGAGATAAGGTGGGTAAGATAATATATTTTATTGGACCAACTTCTGTTTGTGAGAGAGACAAGCTTTGGAGTTTACACAGAGCTCTTCTTCAGGTCTGGGAAAGGAACTTCCAGCATCCCAGCTAAATGCAAGATGGAACAGATTGTTTAGTGTAAATAGTTAGCACATATTCGAAGGGACTATTCAGGATAAAGTGGTCCGTTAACATCTCTGCAGTCATAGGACAAAAAGGGGGTTAGTGGGTTACCGATTGTTGTATAAGACATAAATCCAGTGTCTCTGTTCAGTCCATGATTTTTAGGGTTAGTCTACACTGAAAACTTACATCTGTGCCGCTGTAAGAGCGCTTGTGTAGCCAAGTTACGTTGATGGGAAAGAGCTCTCCCTCCGACGTAATAAAACCAACTAAATGAGCAGCGGTAGTAGCTGTGTCAGCAGGAGAGAGCCTCCTGCCAACATAGCACTTTCCACACAAGCACGTATGCCGGCAAAACGTATGTCACTCGGGGGTGTTTTTTTCACACCTTTGAGTGACAAACATTTTGCCGGAGTGAGTGCTACTGCAGGCAAGGCCTTAGTGTCTAGCAGAGTTATGAATTTAAGCTCCCAAGCTCATCTTTTGAAAGTTTTGTGCAGGTTTCCTTTGAGGATGAGGACCGTAAGGTCAGCTAGAGAGTGATCACTTTGGGAAAAGTTTTCACCCACAGATAAGATGTTTTTGTCTTTTCTCGTTATCCTGTGTGAGTTTATCTGACAGCGTAGTGGCTACCTAGTTTCACCCACATAGTTGTTACTGGAGCATTTAGTGCACTGGATGAGGTACATCACATGTTGTGATAGGCATGTGTAGGATCCATGGATCTTGAAATGTGTGTTGAGCAGGGCATTGATCATTGTAGAAGTAGAGATATGTGCAGGTTTTGCATCTGTTGTTCTGGCAGGGTCTGGTGCTGTTGTGTCTGCATACAGATTAATATAAACATTTTGCTCTATTATAAATATAAATTATTGAATTTCAGTGGGAGTTAGGTGCCTAACTGACATTTGTGCCTTTGAATAAGAAAGTGTTTAGGAAGAGAATTTCAATCACTGTATAAATAGAAATAGATATCATATGCTTGGGTGCTTTCTGCTTTCTTAATTAATTTCCCTGCCATTTAATGTTGCTGTACTGCCTCTTAATGATGCCTTGCTGAAATTTGCTTGTTTTTGCCATGTCTGTCAAAATAAAAAGTTGATGGGATGGGGAAAATAACTGAAGTACCTTATAATGAACGACAACCCTTCTTCCAGTTCAACAAGAGACTTTCACACCGAGTTCAAGGGGGGTAAATAGTCACATAAAATAACAATGCGTGCAAATAGCTTTAACATCTTTCTGGGGATGTCGTTAATATTGTGTCTGTCACACAAGCAGCAGCCTGAGATACATTATGATACATCTGTAATTTAATGTGCCATCTTGTAACAATAAATATTTATACTGGGCAAAGTTTAATGATTACACAGAGGCTGTCTTTTTTTTTTTTTTTTTAAATAAGCATTTCTGTCAAAGTCAGTACGCTACCAACTATGTTCCCCTCCTTGATTCTCACCTTCCCAGGTATTATCAAAACCGCTTTGCTCAACATGGACCGAGAAAACAGAGAGCAGTACCAAGTGGTCATCCAGGCCAAGGACATGGGTGGACAGATGGG
Source organism: Mesoclemmys tuberculata (assembly GCA_007922155.1). Classification (NCBI taxonomy): domain Eukaryota; kingdom Metazoa; phylum Chordata; order Testudines; family Chelidae; genus Mesoclemmys; species Mesoclemmys tuberculata. The sequence goes on from ML675601.1 coordinate 19,213,877, forward strand.
TGGACTCTCAGGAACCACCACAGTGAACATCACACTGACTGATGTCAATGACAATCCACCACGATTCCCACAGAGTACGGAACATTTCTGTTTCTTTGAAGTCTAGACAGAAAATGGTATTTTTTCTCTCTAGTTATTTCTGCTGTCATAAACCGTTGAACTGACTGAATATCAGGCTTCAACATAGACAGCAAGCAATGGTTTGATACTAGTACTTAACTCCAGTGCATGGAAAACATTTCTTGTAATGTTTTTACTGCATTGCTAGACTTAGTCCAAGATGAACATTACAGTACAGAAAGCATCCTTATTTTTTCTTCTCATACAACAGTGCTGCTGGAGACTTCTTTGTGGCAGCATGCATCTGCAATTATTTTTAGAGAGATTTCTGCTCTGCTCTAATGTCTGTGTTTTGAAATATACTAATTTAAATGGGTTAAATCTATCCCTGGAGTAATTCCATTAAAATCAAGAGAACTTCCCTGCTAGTGCGCTTTAATGTAGTGCTGTTTGAAATAGCACTTAGTGAAAGTGCACTAGGAAAACTTTAGCATGCACCAGCAGGGTCTACATGAACCAATTAATATGCAACATGTTAGTGCGCTTTAGAAATTACACCACCATAAAGTGCATTACCCCACTGTGTAGACAAACCCTTAGAAGCAAGTCATTTGTATTGTTGACTGATTAGGGGCATAAACTGATTCAAACATTTCCCTTTTTTGGGGGGGGAAGAGAGGGTCGGCACCTAACCCTTGCCAGTTGAGCCAAGATCAGGAGCAGCTGTTTGAGAAATTAATTCCAGATACTATCAAACAAATCTGAAAGCTTTGACTGGTAAGTCATCAAAAATGTTATTGAAAGCAACTTGTCATTTAGATCCAAAGTCTGCCCTTGGCTGTGGGCTAGTAGCTCCCTTTTAGATTAGTGGACTTCAGTTGAAATGTAACTCTCTGCCTATAAAGTCTATTACACACCTTTGCACACACCTTTTACACATCTTTGCCCATTGTCTAAGTCAATGATGCATTAACATAGTGCCAAAATTCCCCAAGTAACATTTCTTAGGGGTATTGGAGTAGTTTGCAGTGCAGCACATTTGCAATAAGGACTGACCTGGTTTTGGTTTTAATGTCACTCTATCACATAGGCTACAGGCAGTTCTCTATATTTTGTGCATATTTGAACATCTGGAGGTTGTTTTTTTCTTTTCCTATTCCCGGTTCATCTGGCCAAAAGGCACCTCAGATATTGTCTGAAAAGGCCATACATTTCTGAAATCACTTACAGGTAGAAAAATAAATGTTCATTGTTATTCTAGGGCAGAGGTCTTCCAAGTGTGGAGCATGCCCAGCTGGGGGGGATAGAGGAACATTGCAAGGGGCACAGGAGCGACCGTCACACCGGAGATCCCAGCAGGGAAGACTCAGGGCTGAGAGAGTAGAAACCCCACTGCAGCCTCCGACCCCATCTGGGGGGGAAGGGAAAGGAGGGCACAGACAGGAATAAGGGGGGTGCAGGATAAAAAGCTTGGGGACCACTGTACTAGGGACTTGCCAGGGACTTGCCATTTCTATTGTTATGACTTTAAAGCATGGGCTGAGGTTTATTTCTCACTTAAGACCCAGAGATCAGCAACTTTTTAAATCTACTGATCAGAATATTGGCGGGTCTATGTCTGGCATTTCCATACAGGCTCCAAAATACCATGCTCCTGGCTGACCAAAGCTGCCCTCTCATTTACTACAGGCACATACCAGTTCAAAACACCCGAGTCTGCTCCACCTGAATCACCGATTGGCAGGATAAAAGCAAATGATGCTGACGTGGGTGAAAATGCCGAGGTCGAATATAGCATCACTGAAGGAGATGGATCAGACATGTTTGGGGTTAGCACCGACAAGGAGACGCAGGAAGGAATTATAATAGTCAAAAAGGTACACATTTTAATAATCTGAATTCCAACTTTTAGAGTCTTTTTAAAGAGCGTTTTATGATGTAGATTTAATTTTCCATTCAGTTGACATTGCTTGATGATTTACAAATTATGTATGAGGAATCTCCTCCAAATCCTCTGTACAAAGTCCCTTCTACCAAATCAGTTAGGATTTCTCCCCCTCCCACTTTCCCCAATCTCATTCCCTCTTAGAACCCCTTCACAAAACCTGCTTGCACAGACTTTGAATGGGAAAGAGCAGCATTTAGCTCATAAAGAGGGACAGGCCTGAGAGAAAGTTCTACTGCATGAGAACGTCCATAGCAAAGGCTGGAGACGTGCCCTTAAGCTTTGTTTTTGTCCCTAATATGGGTTAAAAAAAACCTAAAAAAAGATTTGCTCTACTTATTAGGAAAGTGCTAGGTTAGCCAAGAGAAATAATCAGCAACCCTCTATCCCTTTGCCTAGTTTGTGTCTATCCCAGCTTCTAACACAATGTGCCACAACCTGACTGGGGCTTTTGGGGACTACCACAATACAAATATTGAGGTACAACTATAGAGTACAGTATTACAAAGTGTTGTTAACGTGTTTCTATGGTAGTAGCACTCAAGAGTTCCTAGCCAAGTCTTCTGTTGGGCCTTATTACAAACATACAGGAATGCACAGTCACTGCTTCCCCAAAGACCTTAAATTGGAAAAGGGGAGCACAGGGGTGTGTCAGAGACACACAGAGAGCCCATTTATTGTGGATGAGAGCCAGGGGCATCCCCTTGGGATTGATTTGAAAATACCCGAGAGCTGGCACAAACCTGGTATGATGCCAATGTTTTGTATTGGTCAGCATAAGTTTGTATGTGTCTCCGGCATAGCATTCCTCTCTAGCACATGAGGAGTTTGTAGTATGCTCCAGAAGTAGCAGGGAGAACAAAACAAAACAAAAAAGAAATCTCAAGCCAACCCTTCTGTTTTGTCTAGTAATAGCATAGTAAGAAGTAGCTTCCTGGAGATCTCAGAGCCCCCGTCAGTACATCCTCAGTTCATTGTGTCCAGCTAGATACTGCCGGTATCTAAATGGTCAGTCCCCAGACATAGCTGATTGGTTTTTTGTTTCACGACCCTTATTTATTTTCCAAGGCTTTGGACTTTGAAAAGAAAAGGCTGTATACTCTGAAAGTGGAGGCTACCAACACTCACGTGGCTCCCCGGTTCCTCTACTTGGGGCCATTCAAGGATTCCACTACAGTCAGAATTCTGGTGGAGGATGTGGATGAGCCTCCGGTGTTCAGCAGACCAGCATACGTACTAGAAGTGAAAGAAGATGTACCTATAAACAGTATTATAGGAACTGTAACAGCCCAGGATCCCGATGCTGCGAAAAATCCTGTCAAGTAAGCATAGACTATTTCAGCTCATGTCTATTGTCTTTTTGAGTGATTTATATGTGTTTCTATTTGAACAACTGCATGCAAAACACCATTCCTTTTAACAATGAAGTGTATCTTATATACTGTATATGGTAAACATATACACATGCACACATTGTACATGCATGAGCATGTGTGTGTGCTCATTACTTACAACTTGATTTGCATTTCAATTGCCTTTGTAACTTGTGTTGCAGGGCCTCCAACAACTAATATTATCTCACTACTCCTGAGGCATTAGCTACACTAACAAACAAGAAGGGAAGCTTAAAGAATACCACAATTGCCTTTCTGCAACTAGAAAATGTAAAACTGAATAGTTCTTTACACTCTGTGTACAAACTCATATTCACACGCACCCACACAGAATGGGGTCTCATTTATATTAGTGCAATTCCATTCACTTCAAGAGAAGTTATTCGCTGGTGTAAGCAAGTCTACAATCAGCCTCGCAGACTGTAAATTACGTAAGTCACCAGCCAATTCATTTTGAGAGGAAATTTGAAGTTCAGAATCATTAAAGCTGAGCCCCTTTTTCATGAACTAGCAAGTGATATGAGCAAGAGCACAACTGCTGTGTAGTTAATACTATGACGGTCTCTCTAAGAAAAGTGATCAAACAGGTTTCTAAAATGTATGTCAAATGTATTTTATATGGAGTAGGAGAGGAATCTTACAATATGACTACCTCTTGTTAGTACATTAAAACAGATCAACAATCATGACTGAAAGAAAAATACACTGTGTAGTTACCTGTGATAGCAATGTACATTACCACCAGCATTTAAAATACAGGTGCACCTTGGTTTTAAAGTAGCAGTTTTAAAGCTACTCAAAACTTTCCTAAAAATGGTGGGAAATACAAAAGAGAAAAGGGAATCTGATAAAATCAGGGGTCATAAAATTAAGTTTTACATTTAATTACACCGCACTTCTATAATGTATCATCAATTGACACATCTCAAAATACTTTAAAAACATGAAGTGTCAGCCCACCTTCTGAGATAGGTAAGTATTACCTCCATTTTACTGATGAGGAAATTAATGCAGAAATGATTGTAAGCTCTTTGGAGCATGGACTGTCTTTTTGTTCTGTGTTTGTACAGCACCTACTACAAGGATGTCCTGCTTTGTGTTGGGATTTTTAGGAGCTATTGCAATAAAAATAAATTAATAATAAGGTAAAATAGTAATCTTGTGTCAGAGACTGACACCCACTCTTTTGTTTTAGCGACCCAGACAATCTTTCCTATCACATGACAAATTTTACATAAGAATGGCCATACTGGGTGAGACCAATAGTCCATCTAGCCAAGTATCCTGGCTTAATGCCAGCTGCTTCAGACAGAGTGAAGTGAACAGGGCAATTATCGATTGATCCATCCCCTGTTATCAAGTTCCAGCATCTGGCAGTCAAAGGCTTAGGGACACCTAGAACATGGGGTTGCATTTTTGACCTTCCTGGCTAATAGCCATTGATGGACCTGTCCTCCGTGAACTTATCTGATTTTTTTTTTAACTCACTTATACTTTTGGCCTTCACAACGTTTGGCAATGAGTTCCATAGGTTGACTGAGTGTTGTGTGAAGAAATACATCCTTGTGTTTATTTTAAACCTGCAGCCTATTAATTTCATTGGGTGACCTCCTGGTTCTTGTGTTGTATGAAGAGGTAAATAAAAATTCCTTATTCACTTTCTCCACACAATTCGTGATTTTATAGAACTCTGTCATGTCCCCCACCCTTAGTTCTCTCTTTTCCAAGCTGAACAGTCCCAGTCTTTTTAATCTCCGCTCATATGGAAGTTGTTCCATGTCTCTTATCATTTTTGTTGCCCATCACTGTACCTTTACCAGAATTTTGTTTCAAGGTGAACAAAATGAAAAAGTAAAACTTTACTAGAGAAACATCTCTAATCAGCACAACCTCATGATGAAAGACTGGCACTGAATAGGCCCTTTGTCCTTTATTGTACTAATTGCCATGTTAGTGGATCCAAAAACTTGTAGTACACAAATTTCCAGAAAGCTAGAGTGTGACTACACAACTTGCTTGTTGTAAGGGACAGTGCACTGTTGTTCTAGCCCTGGAGGAGCCCTGGGAGAAAGTAAACTGCATTGGGTTTATACCTGGCACAGTGTATGTTCTCCAGCATGTCGGCATACAGACATATTAGCTCATGGAAGGCCCGACCCAGTACCCATCTCCTCCAACCATCTCCCACAGAGTGGTGCAGGAGTGGAGAGGACTGTAGTGCCTCTGTGGATCCTGCTTCTTGTATGTTAAGAGCTCCACATAAGAAGCCATTTGCAGTATACATCACCTAGTGTTTGTTTGCCCCCAAAAAAAACAAAACCCAGGAACAGTGCTATATAATTTTGGGTCCTATTTCCCTTATCTACAACTAATCTGCATAAAGGGGTATCAGACACCTCCTTACTCCCCTGTACAGTCATGCAAGCCAGGCCATGACTTGCCCCAGAAAAAGCATATGGGACAGAGCCCATACAAGGTGAATTGACTCATACCAGCAGAGGACCTGACCCACTCATACTAGATACAAACATAACAACGGATGGAAAACTTCAAAGTGAAATATTTAGATTTATAATATGGTCCAAGGTGGTTGATGTTATTTAATACAAACAGCATTTAATTTACAAGGTGAGGGTAATGGCTTATTGGAGAGTAGGGCAATAAAAATCAGTTAACATCGTATGGATCTGTCTAAAAGGAAGTGAGAGGAGAACAGGAACAAGTGCAAGGAGGAAGAGGAAACCAAGGGACCACTAACCTATGAGATGTAGACCTGCCAATAATTTCTGATGCTACCAGGGTTTTGGTGGTGCTGATATCTTGTGGGACCTCCCAAGATTTGGGAGGACAGGCTGATGTTCCATGTTCTTGACAGGGTGTGGTTTTTTCCATCACAAGTGTAGATGCTAAATCTGACTTTCACTTTGATCTTGAGAGAGGAGGCAATGAACTTCTACGTGCATGAACTTGTTACTTACGTGTCAATTGCCCTGGACAGTCAGAAATGAAATCTTTATGCACTTGATGTTACAATGAAAACCTTCCATTTTTTCCACCTGAGTGGATATTTTACCTTTTAAAAAGAACTGAGCCCTAACTTGGTTAGCTGAAAGACCCTTTGACCTTCCATTATAGAATGCTTCATAATATCATTATGAAAATGCATTATGAAAAATTCACTTGCATCCTTTCCTGACCCACAAATCTACTTGACTTGTGGTTGTATTAGACAGCAAACTGCTGAGTATCAGAAGACAATGAAGCAAAAGAAGACTAAGAAGTGAACTTTGCAGAAATATCTGCAATAGCCAGAAGTGAACTGATCACCACCTACACGCTATCAGTGGAGCCACATTTCATCAACCTGGACCTCACCAGCAGGTCTCGTAGCTGCAGAACAACATTACAAAAGGACAAAAATACACAGTTAATGTGCTCATGGATATACAAGTACTGAAACACAGACAATATCAGTATAGTGCTAAAAAAACACCCCATCATCCAGTTGTGTTAGTGAAAATGAGTAAACAGAGAAAATATTCTGAATCTCTCAATTCTTCCTGTGTAAAAAAACAAACAAACGTGCTGTCTCTGGCATTAGCAGATCTTTCTTTATGTCTTTAGCTGAGGTTTTTGCTGCTGTAACTCCTCAGAGGTATAATGTAGTTCATCATTTATTGGGACTGCTTCCCTGCTGTGGCTGATTTAGCTGAAGTATCCCAGATCAAAATAATCTGCAAATAAACAAAATTAAGTCTTGCATTTATATATTTTACTGACAACTTACTTGCATGTATTGGCATCTCTCTCTTTCCCTCGATTATATTTCTGTTTAAAGGTACAGAGGAATATACATATATTTATTAACCTTCTAGCTTGTCAATTACCCAGGGTTTGAAGGGTATAAAGTCCTGAAATCTGACATATATGCACGCGTAATTTCATTAAAGACATGTAAAAACGAGTTTGATGTTGTCTGCTTAATTCATAGTAGGCTATGATCCATAAATCGGAATCACCACGAATTCTGCATAATTAGCAGTCCATGATCAAAAGAGACACAGGATTATATAAACTGAGAGACAGAACTGACAGTCCAGCTTATTAAAAGCATCCTTCTAGGTCAGGGTTAATGGTATAATTAGAATACATTTGTAACTGCACTGATCTTGTATGCATTTTCTCTTAGATATGAAGAAATAAAATTAGTATTTCATCAAGACACTGTTCTCTATTATTGCTTTATAGTGTTTAAATTCCTGCTGTACAACTGACCTAATGTGCATAGAGACTTTTGACAGCTCATATTTTAAAATAACAAATATTAATATATTGAAGGAAGCCTCAAAGTTGTGGTTGTGATAGGTTCAGAAAAGCTCAAGAATGGGATACAAAGGGTTTTTCCATTGTTGGGTGGGAATAAATGCACTATATGCTGCTTAAAGCTAGGCACATGGTTAAGAATCTTGGTGAACCAGGACCACGTTACAAGCGCTGGTCAAAAAAAGAAGTTTCCATTCTATGGGAAATCCCAATCTTTTGAAATTTCTTTTCATTCCAAATCAGAATGAAAAGTCAAATTTTTCAGTGGGATGAAAATTCTGAATCTACGGAGGAAGTCAACTTCACCAATCATTTTCCTGGCACAACTTACTTCCCTCAACATGCTGGCTCAATGAAGGCTCTGACCGCGCCCCACTTCTACCCACCCAGCTGCATCGTTGTGACATGCGTTACAAGTAGCCCACACAGGAAAGCAAGGAGGGACACCTTAGACCTCTTCACTCAACTGCAAAGGCCCATAGGTCAACTCATGACTGAGCCCAAAGTAAGAGTAGAGTAATAGTCTAGTTCTGCCCTAGTGATATGAGAGAAATTTTTTTCTGACACATCTTTGTTACATGGCAATTTCATTTTAACAAGAGATGGCCCTGAGCAACAATATTTGGCTCTGGAGATCAAAACTCCCCCACTAAAATCAGGGAAATCCATCCCCAAGATTTAGATTCAGCGCAGTATAAAAAGAGAAAGGGGCTAGATAAGAAATTGAAATATTCAGATTCTGAATGCCCCCAAAGTTCACTGTGTTCAGATCCATCGCTAGATATTCCCAACTAAAAAAATACATTGGATTATTCTTTAACATGCTAGAACATACATATATGTGGCATTTACCATGGAATGAATAATCACCTACACAAATCTCCATGTTCGTTGTTATTTTTTTAAACCAATACCGTTTTTGGAGGGAGTAAAAGGAGAAATGGCACTCCAGCTGACAAACTTTGTATTAAAAAGTGATTTGAAAGAGTTGAGCTATCAGACAATGAAAAGAGAGATTTATAATGGGAAAGCCAATTCAGCCTTAAAATAAATGAATGTCATATCTTTCACGATACAGTCTCCACATTTCTCACTAAAAGGCAAACCTTTGATGCTTCTCAGAAATATGTAAATTCTGCAGTAATTCATTTATTCAGTGACAATGCCCCACCTTCTAAATCAAACCCTCCAATATGTCATTATCCAACAGCTCAGAACAGCCTCTTTGTATGAATATATCAAGATGCTGAAGTCGGCACTGAAAACAAAAAGGCAACTCATTTACTAGGTATTTGATGTCTAGTCTTAGGAAATAGTTTAAAAACAAAAATTAAAGTAAAGGCCTTTTTCTAACCGCGGTCTCTGTATTTTCAGATATTCCGTAGATCGGCACACTGATATGGACAGAGTATTCAACATCAATTCTGGAAACGGTTCAATATTTACTTCAAAACCCCTTGACCGGGAAACATTGCTATGGCACAACATTACAGTAATAGCAGCAGAGATCAGTAAGTCGTACCTAAATATCACTGATGTCTCTGATGTAATGAATTTAGCCTTCTAGCTGAGTGTGTGTAAACCACTGCTGGGAAGATGTCAGGCTGTATGGATGGGCCTGCTCGATACTAATCAAGAAAGGGAAAGGCTGAAAAAGATGCTTTGCACTTCCTTTTTTACTTTTTCCTAGGGGCACAGCTTATGAGGAGACAACTGTTGTATCTGAACAGGAAGAAAGTGAATACTTCCATGTTTCTGATTCAACCTGACTGGAAAAATGCTTTGAGACATTGTTTAATTGGAATAGGATTTGCTGACTTCCAACAAGTTGTATACAGAAAACAAGATAGAAAGAAAATAATACACACAATGTAGCCAAAATCAATTCTGTAGTATGTCGTTTGGGAATTTTAATGGAGCCTAAAGGGAGTTAGATGCCCAAATGCCATTAAAATTAAGTGATAATTAGGCATCTAACTCCCGTAGGCACCTTTGAAATTCCCATCCTTAGATACTAACCCATACCATTATTTTAGACCCAGTTTTAGGGAGTCTCTCTCTGTGGTGGTACCAATAGAATTAATTGTTTTGCGAGTGAGGCTGCCAGAGAGGTAAATCAGGTCTGTGTGAGTCAGGCAGTCTCAATTAAAAAAAAAACACCCTTTATACTAGTATTTTAATTACATATCTCCTTTCTGTCTTGAGGCTTACGCGTCAGCATCATTAAGAGTACAGTGAGCGTTTGCCTGTATGGTGCATTAGACTGCAAAAGAGGAGTGTAAATGCCATCATGCACGAGGGTAGCTCACGCTACCTGGCCCTCATGGTCCCTGTTACCATGCACCTAAAGTTCTTAAGGGCACGTTAAGGTAGTGCCATTTCTAACAGTACTGCATTCACACCCAGTGAGTGTGCAGTCTGCTAGAGCATTGTAGAATAGTCTTCGGGTGCAGACTCGTGCACCAAGAAGACAAGCCCTCACTCTTTGCTAAGTAGAGCAAGCCTCACCTAAGCCAGGCTTTCAGGCTTATCAGTGTCTCTGATAGATGGAATAAACCAGGCTGTTAGCCAAACTCCCAGTCCCTGGTTGACTAAATCTTTTAAAGTTGAAAAAGACCTCTGTCCAAGCCAGGCTCCAAGGCTCAATTAATTCTTTCAAAGCTGAGCAAGCTATATAGCTCCTTAGCCCGACCCCCACTCAAGCTAATCAGCAATTGATGTTAGTGATGGACCTTTCCATCAAATTGCAGATGCATGTCATTGAACTAAACAAAAAGAAAAACTAAGACAAATTAGAGTCAGCAAGTACATTCCAAATGAAGTGTACTCCCTTCACGTTAATTACCAGTACCTTTCTAAAGTCATAAAGAGAAGTGTTTACAATCATGCATATAATTATCTTCATTTTACAGAGGGGAAAAAGGTAGATACAGAATGGTTATGGCCAACATTTCTAAAATATCCGATATGTTAGGGTGCCTCAATTTTGGGGTGTTCACCTGGAGACACTGTAGCCCAGCTCCTCAAAGATATTTAGGCACCTAATTCCAATGGAAATCAATGGAAGTTAGGCACCTCAAAACTTCTGAGGCTCTAGGCCTTTGTGCCTGCTTTTCAAAGATGCACAGCACCTCCAACTCCAAGGGAAGTCAGTGAGAGCTGCAGATGCTTCCAGTTCATAGCTATAGGACCATACTGCTTGCCTAATGAAATTTGGAAGATGGTTTAAACCTTTACACTTAAAGTGGGAAATATCCACTAGGTTTTGCACTTCAAAAGAAACTTGAAAACCACAATCAGGTGAAATTTAGGATTTCATTCTGTGGATTGACAGAAGCTACGTCCGTAACTAAGGAGATGTGTTTATACTATCAATCAAGATGAGGAAGCTGCCTACTCCATACAGCAGCACTTTTTGCTGGACAACCTGATGACAATTAAGTGACAGAAAACAAGGAGAAATGAAACATCTCTTATTAAACAATGTTAAAAGGGTTCAGAGGAAGGAAAGGAAGAGCAGTGAGACTTGAAGTTTGTATAAATACATTGGATCTACATAACTACTATATATCTCTGAAGAAAAAGGTGTGTGAGTGTGACTTTGAATTCCGTATTGTTCATAGAAGTTCTCCTATTTATTACATTGTTATTTTGAAATTTTTTAGACTCACAGCCAGCTTGAAACAAATAAAAATGTGTAGTTGCTTGTACTAAGCAGCATGCAAAGTAAGTATAATTAAGCTTGATGGGAAAACCCTCACACTCATACTATTATATTTGAGTGCATTCCTAGAAAGTACATGTTGTTTTAAAACTTTTGTCACCATGAAAATTAAAATTAGGAGCTTGGATTTTGCCCATTATAAGGATTCCAAATTTTAAACTTTTAATTTTTAAAATTTAAAATTTTAAAAGTTTTAAAACTACATTTTAGCATAGATTTCAGCTTAGTCTATATTATACTTACACTCTGAGTGTTATTTTACCTGTGAGATTAATTTTGTTTAATGGCCCAAATTAAAAAATACTTTATAGCCAATGCAATCAAATTAACTTGAATGGAACTTAAAGGTTTAAAGCACAATATTAGGCCAAAACCACAAAATTCTTTAATAAAGTACCTATTTTGGTGCAGGCACATATATACTTTATATTCAATTTTGTGAATATAAAGTAATAAAATAACAGCTGAGTATTAAAACCAAATTCTACCAAAACCACTCCTGTGAATGCTTTTAGGCATATAAAAGGCTCAAGAGTTGCTGTGTTTTATTCATCTCTTTTATTAGAATATTTTTGAAGATTCATTAATGATCTGTACAATTATTATTAAAAAGTTTATGGTTCTTTGGAGCAATTCAACCAATCCAGGAAATGGAGAAATCCCAATAAAATAACTGGCAACCGGCACTTGCAGATTTTTATTTTGATTGTGATGATGCTCTCAGTAAAACAAAGTCTTTTTTTATTACTTTTAAAACTAGAAGAGCCAAATTCGTTGTTTGCTCTTCTTTTATCATCACTGAAGTTGTTTTGGATTCAGGAGAATTTTCCAAATTGCCTCTTTTTTGTGACATAAACAGTATTTCCATTAATATTTTAAACTCAAGATTTTTTTAAAAAGAAGAATGTATTTTAGTCTATCACTCCTAGTGCCTTATACAGCTCCTATGGGAAAAGTAAGCAATGCGCTACGGAGGGCTTATGTTTCTTAGCTGATGTGTTTTAGTGTCAGCTCTGGAATAGCAGCAACGATCAATCCGAAAAAGGTCAGAAAGCATCAGTCATAATAAAAAGTGGTGTTTATATAGCACTTTATAAGCATTGGACCCATTCCCTCCTCCCTCCACTACTCACAAAAGTAATCTATCCACACATAGGCCTGGATCTTGCACAAATGTACACATACATAATGTCATTCATGTGCATAAAGATATGAAGAATGGCCCCATAATTAGTCCCACTCAATAGATTGCATGAACATGAATAAAATCTCCATGTATGAATAAAAACTTGAAGGAAGGAGCCCCTACTCTATCCTTTTCTTCCCCAGCACTGAGTACTATGCACATTAAATAGCTTTCCCTTTCTTTCTATTTTTATCATTGCAGACAACCCAAAACAAAGCAGCCGTGCCCCTGTGTTCATTAAAGTTCTCGATGTAAATGACAATGCCCCAGAATTTGCTATGTTTTATGAGACCTTCGTCTGTGAAAATGCAAAGGCAGAACAGGTGCGTTGATTGTTTGCACTTCATAATAATTAAAAGAAAACGATTACAAATTAATTCTTGCATCACCTGCTCAGGTGTACTTTGTGTTGCAATGAGCAATCACCGTGCAAAATTAAATTAAACAGTGACTGTGTCATATCTGATTATATTTAGCAGTCTTGTATCTGAAGTAACAGGGTGTTTTACATAGTTAAATGTGGTTGCTTCTTGTAGTGTGTCATGCTATCTACAATTCAGTTCCCTCTCTCTGTCCTTGAATATGGGCTTCTGCATCTGTATGGCTTGGTGCTTCCATTATCTCTCTTGAAGAACGGTTACCGGTCTGAACAAAAGTCCTGCCTTGTAAATTAGCTCCATGCTGTCAGATCGCTCTAGTTCCCATCTGCATGATCTGCTGCTTGATGGTTCAAAAGAGCAGATATTCTAGAGGATTCAGCCACACAGCTCCTGTTTCACATTAATAGGATTTGAGTGGCTAAATAACCTAAATCAGCTTTGCTGTCTCAGCCTTTGTTTCTACAGCTTGTTGCCACTGGGGATTTTCCACCCACTTGGGATGGCACCATACCATGCAGTCCTCTGAACTTCACAGACTTCTCAAGCCAGTTCCCAAAATGATTAAGTTATTGGACTGAGGGGCTGCAGTACGATAGCTTAATGAAGCATGCACAGGACCCAATTTTCATTCACGGTAAGGCCCCTCTGGCAGAAGCAAGGGCCTTAAAGTGGAAGAAAATTATCTCTCTCCCCATTTTAAGACCACTTAAGACTTCTAGAACTGGCAGCCTTAATATAAATGAGAATCAGGCCCACAGATTTCATAGGACAATGTTGTTGTTATCATTTCAGCTGATACAGACCCTCAGTGCGGTTGATAAGGATGATTCTTTCATTGGACACCAGTTTTCATTCTCCTTGGCTCCAGAAGCAATCAGTGGCTCCAACTTTACAGTCCAGGACAACAGAGGTAAATTCGTAGGAAGACTTTATTTTATTATTTATTCTTAGGGTTTTTTCAGCACTCAGTTGAGAACTCCTGTAACATTTGCTTTGTGTTTTCAGACAACACAGCAGGGATCTTCACCAGAAAACACAGATATAACCGACATGAAATGAGTACTTACCTTCTGCCTGTGGTGATATCGGACAGTGACGACCCAGTCCAGAGCAGTACTGAAACGGTGACAATTCGAGTGTGTGCCTGTGACCATCGGGGGAAGATGCAGTCTTGTAATGCAGAAGCCCTGATCCATCCAACTGGCCTTAGCACTGGGGCTTTGATTGCCATTCTCCTCTGCATCATTATATTGCTAGGTAATAGACCTTGACGAGTGTCTTTCCTGGGGGAGCAAAGGGACTGCTGGAAGGAAGATGGGGCATTACACATTAAAGACATATTGGAGAGATCTCTCTTGCATTATTCTGTGCCAAAGGAGAAGTCTATAAAATCAGTGCCCAGTGGGTGGAAGACACTCCCAGATCACAGTTCTCCACTCACACAGGCAGTAGCATTTTACACCCACTTTGGGCAGATGCAAATGACTACACAAGGTGCAAGGCAGTAAATAAAAATCAAAGCCACCAGATGTATCATGCTGCATTTACAGCGCTACATTGTAGCTTATGAGGCATGCTGTAGTAGCCACAATGCCTGCAGGGGTGCTGGAGAAGCATTGTGAGGTGGAACAACTCCAACACCTTTGTAAAGGATGTACCATGCTCTCCTTCCAGCACTCGTTGATGCAAACGAGGTGGGACCCTGGCCAGCTTTCAGAGTGAGCAGCCCTCAGGCCATGCTCCAGTCCCTCTCCCTTCCATTCTGGGTCAACGAGGACTGATATTCTGGCTGCAAAACTGTAGAGCTGGGGGAGGAAAAAAAAATCCCTCCCCTCATACTCTTCCCTTCCTTTATACACCCCATGAAAACCCAGGAGCAGTGTGGCCCTCGTCCTTTTGCTGCACACAATACCCACTTTGGGAAAATAAGCAATTTTGAAAACCGGTGTGATTTTAAAAAGTTGACTCTTAGGGAGACGTTGTCAGTTGCTCTACCTACCTGCCCAAGGAAGTAAGGGGGTATGAAGCCAACTACCCATAACCTGGAAACAGCATGGGAGGAGCGGGGAAGGGGAGAGAGAAACCTCTGCAGTGTTGCTCCTCTTTCTCCCAGGCAGGTGGGCTGAAAATGGGCAGAAGTGGATGGGAAGTAGATGGCGCCAGTGCCCCTTCCCCCAACATGCTGGGCAGCACAGGTTAATCACCGTAGCAAAGGAAGTAATCTGCTACTGGTGCTCACCAGTAGCATTTGCCTCCCTCTGGAACAAGAGGATGGAAGAGAACCCACAGACCACCTGGTGGCTCTCAACATGGTCTTCACAAATATGCACTGCCTTGTATGTTAAATGACAATCTTGCCCTTAATTTGCAATTACGGTTTTTCTTTTAAAACTTGATGTCATTACTTTTAAGGGTGGAGCCCACTTAATGTCAACTCACTGAACAGAAAAAAAAATATCTTGAGTTTAGTACAATTGTGCTCAGTAATATCAATCTGACATTAAACGATTTCCTGTTTAATGTCAATTGAAAATAATTGATTTCCTGCTCTCAGCAGCACTTTATGTCAATTATTGCGCATGTCACCATGCAGCATAAGCAAATTTTCAATTAACTAGACTATATCATTTTCTGTTTTCTGTCTAGTCGCAGGGTTTGTAGGTGCAAACATTACTGCACGTGAAATAATAACGACCTGGGCATATCCAAACCACAATTTCAAGGTTTATAAGTTCCAGAGGGGTAGCTGTGTTAGTCTGTTTTTAGCAAAACGGCAAGAGTCCTGTGGACCCTTAAAGACTAACAGATTTATTGGGGCAGAAGCTTTCATGAGCAGAAACCCACTTCGTTGGATGCCTGAAGTGGAAACTTCAGTTTGGCAGGCATATACACACATGCAAGGATGGGTGAATTACATCAGTGTGAGGAGGGCAAGCTCCTGAGAGTGAGGCTGATGTGGTTAGGACCTGTGATGGTGTCACTTGAGTAGTTATGGGGCAGCGCTGGCAACGGGATTTGTTGCAAGGATACGTTCCGGGTTTAGTGTTTCTGTTGTATGGTGTGCAGTCGCCGGTGAGTATTTGCTTCAGGTTGGGGGGGCTGTCTGTAAGTGAGCTGCCCCCAGATTGGTGATTTTATTTGCAGGTTCAGAAAGTCCAGACTGATTTCTAGAAAATCCCAGCTAACGTTAAAACTTAATTTTGATATCAAGCTAGCTTGATTGTACTTTGATTTTAGCATCTAACTGGTACTGAGATTTTATTTACAATTTCAGCAGAGAGGTCAATTCTTGGCATATCAGGTACATGGCATTAGTTCTTGTTAATGAATGTATCATTCTACTATCTGTATACTAAAATTTTTGTTAGCAGGATGCCCCAATAATAACAACATTCATAAAATGCAAAGAAGCAAGCTCACATTATCCCTACCCTCAGAAGTTCCACTGGCTCTCATTTCAGAATCCCATTCAAACACTGATCTCCTTGTTTTTCAAATCTTTCATGGTTTTTTCTAGACTACCTTATAGACCTGCTTTACCTCTTTCATCGAGCACCACACTTCCACATTGTCTCTTAGATTGTATACTCTTTGAGACAAGAACTGTCTTTTATGCTGTATTTCTATAGCACATATGGAGAAGCCCACAAGTGGATTAGGACCTCTAGGGGCTACCGTAGTACAAATAAGACGTTATCCTCATCATCATGTGTGAGAACCTGCAATTCTCCACTTAAGTAGTAAAGAAATAGCAGCGACAAAAAAAAATACAGGAACTTATACTCGTTAGGTGCACAGAGTTGTCACTGACTGTGATGGGAATCTAGCTTACACAGGGCTGCAGACTCTGACACTATATCCTTTCGCTATGTAAAGCGTCTTGTACAGCCAACCTGAGAGATGATCTACAAAATAAGGGCTGAATCCCTGAAATAGATTCCATACACTAGTGGGAGTCATTAAATGTTTTAAGGGTCAGGCCCAGAAGGGTATATTTATATAAAAGTAAAAGATGCAATCTGTAGGCAGTAGTGTTTAGTAGAGCTGGACAAAATTTGTCAACTGAAATTTTTTTCATCTCATTCAGTTACACCAAAACATTTCACAAATTCACGTTGACTTCACTGAATTGTTTATTTTTCAACAAATGAATTAAAAAATTGTAACATTTTGTTCTAACATTTTCTAATTGTCACATTTTGATTTTTTATTCAAAATGACTGTTTACAAATTTCCTTTAATTCTGTTTTTGTTTTGTTTTTTTAAATTCAACATAATAAAAAAAGCTTGAAATCCAAGTTTCATTTGGGGTTGAATGAAACATTTCCTCATTTCATTGACCCAAAGCAATTTTTTTACAATTTTTTTTGATTTGCCAAAATTAAAAATGTTTCTGTTCAACCCCACGCAATTTTTCAGAATTGCCAACAACCTGAAAAACCTGTTATTTGCTCAACTCTAGTTTTGAACAGACCACTATGAGCAGTGCAGCAAGAACCATCTTTCTGTAGTGTGTTTGTACAGCACCTAACATAATGGGGCCCAGGTTGATGGCAGTGACTCTTAGAATGCAAATAATAAGAATATAGTGCCAGATTGTTGCTGTTGATATATATTCAGTGAAAAGCATTCATATGATATTTTTTAAAAAATGAAATTAGACTCAAGATAAGCCAAAGTTTGGCTTCAGAAGGTAATAAGAAAGTATCTTCCTAATTAGCTAGCATAGACCCCCAGTGCTGCAATGAGCACTGTGCAAACGGACCTCTGTGCTGCGGCAAAACTGCAATGATGTTAGTGAGACATTATGCCGGTACAAGACTGCCCATGTAGAAATTATTGCAGTACTGGGGCCTTTGGTACAAACCACAAAAAGATTACACATCTAGGTATTAAAGAGTGGAAAAGCTGCTTGAGAAATTTCATGGGCTTTTTGGTGATTAAATAATAAAATAAAAAAAAATTCTTGTTCTTTTGGGAAAACCGCTGGAGGTAGAGCCGCAGCTCATGTAAATTGTCACTGTTCCATGAAGTCAATAGAGCTGTGACAATTTACGATAACAGGATCTTCCCCACGTGCAGCACTTCTCTCCAGGAAAAGAAAAAAATTCCTGAAACAATAATTTAGAGATGCAGCTTTGCTAATCTTTCATCATATCCCAGTAGGTACTAACCTTCTCCTCAAAGCAAGTTTCATGGCATTTGAGGTATTCAGCCTAATCTGCACTGTCTATTACAGCCCTAGGGTTGAGTTTTTGCCAGGAGACTAAGCTAGCCATTTTAATGGAGCAAAACTGCTATGTGACTAAGGGAAAATGCCATCACTGACAAAATATGACCCTTCCCTCTAGCTTGAAATCCTTTTTCTTCTAATATTTATCCCACTCTCAGCTCCCAAAGTGATCACAGGCAGACAAGGCACAATCAGAAAAACCCCAAATTCCAGTTTGCCGTTGTGCAGCATAACTTCTGAAAGTTAGCGTTCAAGCAGCACAATATGGTTTTCCAGCTTTAATTGGGTGGCAAATTAACTCCCTGCCCCCCCCTCCGTTTTATTTTTTTTTCCAGTCACAGTGGTGCTGTTTGCAGCTCTGAGACGGCAGCGAAAGAAAGAACCTTTGATAATTTCCAAAGAGGACATCAGAGACAACATTGTTAGTTACAACGATGAAGGCGGTGGAGAGGAAGACACCCAGGCTTTTGATATTGGCACACTGAGGAATCCTGAAGCCATAGAAGACAATAAATTACGCAGAGACATTGTGCCAGAAGCGCTTTTTATGCCGCGCCGGACTCCAGCGGTACGAGATAACACCGATGTCAGAGATTTCATTAACCAAAGGTTAAAGGAAAATGATACAGATCCAACTGCGCCCCCATATGACTCGTTAGCGACCTACGCGTATGAAGGTAATGGCTCTGTGGCAGAATCCCTCAGCTCCTTAGAGTCGGTGACTACGGATGGCGATCAGGACTATGATTACCTCAGTGACTGGGGGCCTCGGTTTAAAAAGCTGGCGGACATGTACGGCAGCGTGGACAGTGATAAAGACTCTTAATATGTTGCCTTTGTTGATTTCCAGAAACAGCATTGAGATATGTGAAGTAGCTATTCCTTTCTATTTATCCATGGCTCTGTGATAGGGCTTTCTATTCTATCAGTTCCAGTTGTCTAATGACTGCAGTCTGTGTGGATCAAATGTCAGAAAACCTTTTTCTAGTATAATTTTATGAGCTTCCAAGAGGCAATTTTTTTTTTTTTAAAGAAATTTTTAATGCATCCAGTTTACCAAGCCAGTCTTACAGGCATAGTGGTAGGGGAGGAAAACAGGAATGGAGGGAAGCAATATTCGTTCTTGTTCTGCTTATATTGTAAATTGGAGTATGTTACTGTTCCCGCTCACTTAATCTTCTTACTGTACTCAGATTATTCAGCTCAGATGATTGCTCTGTCCATTTTGTATTGCACATCCTAATGTACTGAGATATTATGATTTACCCTAAATATTATAGTAAAATGTAGTGGGGGAGGAATTTATTATAAAATTAGAATCCGCTGACAAGGCTATAGGACAACATGAGAGTAAATTTTATTCATGAGTTTAAAGACATCTAATTGCCATTTAACTATAAACATTTTTCTTGAACCTGCCATTGGCTCCCAAAGCATAGAATCATACCAACGCCATGTATATAATTCTCTGTAAACCACCAGAGCTGTATCTTTGTTCCCCAATATTCACAGAGAGATGTGTGTGGGCTGTGGCTCTAAGCACAGAATTGCCAAGCACTATTCCAGTTTTAACACTGACTATCTTCGTAGCATTGGGCAAGTCACCTAATCACTCTGGGTTAGACTGTGGTTTTGACACAAGTCTTGAGCAAGAAACAGAATGTAGTTGTGCTGTATCCTATACCTGGAACAGATCACTTCCTCAAGGCACACCAGCTGTGTGGGAAGGTAGAGTTAGGTGCCATCCAGTCCTCTGCTTCTGCCCACCCACACACATGGGACAGGAGTAATAGCTTTAAGGAGGCTACTATCTGCCTCGTGACAAGGGTAGCAAGTGCAAATGAGTAAGGGGGTGCCTTGCACCCTTTACTCCCATGCATGGGTGCATAAGATGGGTCACATTCTGGCTCTGGCTCAGTTTTGCCAGCTGTAAAATGGGAAAATATTGCCTACCTCACAGGGATGTTGCAAAGGTTAGAGAGTTTGAAAATTGCTTTGAAGGTGGAAAGTGCTAAACTCACCACAGCAAATCATTTCTAATATTTTTTTGTGGATTTGAGCCCTGAATGCATAAGTAAACAAAAATGTTCATTATTCTGACTGCTAGAACCTGGAGGGTTTAGAACGTCTTTACAAAAGCATCAACCAGACTTGTTAAAAGGTTTCAATGGCATTTTAAACATGAATCTTTCAGTTGGTTTCCTTAATTTCCTTGCCAAGCCTGCCATTTCTGTCCCAGCAAGAAATGTGGTGCTATAGGATTCAGTACAGGCCATGTCTCTTCTTTGCAACTCACATGCATGATGCAAAAGTAATCAGCAATGTATCATTATATTAGAGTGACAAGAGGACTAGGTAACTGATTACATTTCAGATCCAGTCATCTGAAATAGATTAACTGAAATAGATTATTACAGCTTTAACAACCCTAAGGTTATGACACCTTATCAGGAAAGAGTGACATTTGGCTTTATACATCATATATAACCAGTCTCATTCATTTTATATCAATAGTATAATTTCCATAGTAGAATATTTTTATGGGATCAGCTCCGGTTCTTAGGTATTTTTGTTCATTCCTTCCTTGAAACCATTAAGAAATCAATTTAAAGGCCATTCAGTAGATCCAATCTACCCTTTCCAATAATACAAGAATAAAACAAAAATTAAAAGGCAGCGAACTAAAAGGGATAAGGAGATATTTTTACCATATGTGGCACTCGTTATTACAGGATAGTAAGATAAAGGGTTTAGTAAGGTTTCAAAAAGAATTAGATATTTACAAGCATAAGTACATAATCGGTGTTTACAAAAACTAGGGTACAACGTAAAGGGCTATCAATCTTTGTGTGTCAGGGCATAAACTGGCATCAGGAAGGCATCTCCTCCCTATTGTACAGCATTACACAATTGGGAGTTAGGCAACTAAGCACTTTTGAAAACCCCAGTAGGTGCCTACCTGCATCTTCAAGCATGTAAACACCTTTACAGATGTGTCCCTTTGTATCTCCATTTAAACAGTCTTGCAGTAACCATGGTCTGAGGTAGAAGAGCAAGTTAGATAGGTTACCGTTACATACTGATGTAGTATGTTTCCTATGTTTTTATCATTTAAGATATTTTATTTTGTGCTGTTTCCTTAATTAGTGATACTTCATAGCAGTTCAGGCCAGTATTTTGCATTTTATTGACAAACAGTTTTATCTTATCAGTAACAGGACATAGTGTACAGAGAATGGGCCACACAAGCCTGTTGTGTAAATATATATATAAGTAGGTAATTACTGACAGCAAAATTATGGTGACAAACTGAAGAGCAAGTGAATTCCTGTAAGAAATGTTCATAAGGCAGGGGCATCATTACTCATGTCTGAATTATTCTTTTAACCATCCAGCTTATGATTTTTCCACAAAGGAGACTCATTTACCATCACTCACACATAACAAGAAAGGTCCAGTTCAGTCTCGTCTTCTTCCTCTAGAGCACCACAAAGTGCAATTAAAAAAAAACCCCAGTGCCATTTCACTTGCCATATTGCAGTAAATAAAATCTTTGCAGTAATTGTTTTAACCACACCTTTGTGGCAAAGGATGGAAACCCCTGCACCACGCTATTTTCATTCAATGACTGGGATGTTAAAATTGTCCATTATGGAAAGAGAAGTGTCAGATTACAGCCTGCAAAGTGGGTTTCTGGGCTGTGTTACAGAAGCGGAATGTTGCCTCAATCATTGGGATATCTGTTCAGGTGGAAGGAACCCCTGAAATGATGCTAGGCGATGCTAGGCGAAGATGAGCTACACAATCAGCTTTTAGTTTGGAGGGTAGCAAACTAGACGACCTGATAATAGGAGATGTATTAAAGAGCACAGAGTAGTTCAGTGAGATGAGTGGTGAAGAGGAAGGAGGGACTCGGCATACCAATAGTAGAATAATTATTGGGAGTAATTATTCCATGATAAAGTCATTTTTTATTCCAGAATAGTGTCCACGTGGGAGGTTATGCAGGAATAGTTATAGCAGAATAATTATTCCGCTACAGCTATGCAGGAAATTTCCCCATATGGGCGAGCCCTAGGAGGCGACCTGAAGCTGGATCCTTCAACGGGCACTACGCAGGAAGAATCCCACCGCCCACTGGCTTCATCACAGGACTAGAGTTCACTCCACATATCTGATGTTGCCTAATTTGCTGTCAAACCATGAGAAAGTCATATGTCCTTGGCCGTTTCAGTTTCCCCTGCTGTAAATTAGGAGGAATAATGCACCCATCCCTTTGTAAAGTGCTTTGAGATCCTCAGATTAAAAGGCTCTACATCAGTGCCAATAGCTACATTTTCTAAATAAGCCCTAAAAGGTGGGAAGACTTTTCTTATTTATCTGTGGTTAGCTGCCAGGTCTGTCTTGATTATATAAACACATATTCTTAAACATGAAAAAAATTTAAAAGTAGTTTTCAGCTCTCCTAATTTTTCTAGTAACTGCATTTTAAGGCTCAGGGTTGGCATCTATCTGTCATGAATTATGCAGGAAAAAAATTAAATTGGGTGTTTATAGCTCCCATGGTTGTAGCAAATAATAAGCAATATATTAATAGGCAAGTAGGTAGAATTAGATCTGGCAATCTGTGTGTGTTTCTGTAAGTGAGAGGGAAGACATAATGAACATTTAAAAAGAAGGCACATTTGTAAATTAGATATTTCCATCTTCATTGGGGGCAGTAATGACTGCTTAGTCAATTCCTTGGGGCCTGATCTTACACTTACAGAATTCCAATAGGAGTTTTGCATGTGTGAGGTGTTAAACAGACTCCTAGCTGTCTTGCTCAGGCAAAATGACTCCGAAGCCATGCCATTTCGGTGCGAAGTGCTAGCAAATAAAGACCCCACAGCTGGAAAGTTTAAACTGCTGTAAGCCAACATTTTACCTGTTTTTTTTTATTATTATTATGCTTTAATTTTATACATCATTTCTATCTCTGTGATCTCTTATCTGGATGCTGCCATGCTGGCAGGTGGTCCAAAGTCCCAGCGGCCCATTCTGTTTAAATTAACATTGCAATCTGGGCTTCTTTATCAAATTATGAGACCTGACAGATTAACAGTTGCTATGTTTATCTTGACTGGTGCAAACGGTTTCATAAATTTTGAAAAGGCAATTTTCCTTTCAGTCCTTGAAGAATTATGGTGCAGCAGCTTCCCCACCCACCTCTAATGAATGTTAAAGCCACAGCATTTTAACTTTCCCTTTAGTAGTTAGAAAAAAAATGTTCTAAAAAGGATTTTTCTATAAAAAAGATCGAACAAAACCATTTTTAATGTCTGTAGCTTCATGGATTGCTCTATGAGGAAGAAAATACAGTAGCTGGCTCACTTGTTAATACAGCACAGGATCTTTAAGAAAAAGATTTGTTTATGGTTCTCCCTTTGCAGTTTCATTTAGGCACAGCTGAGACCATCTTTAACCTACCCACCATTTTGCAACACCATGCTTATGACCTGATCCTGTGTTCTATGCACATCCACTTTCCTTGAAGGGGAAGATGGCAGGGTTGAAATCAAGGGAAGATTGGCTGACTGTTCAAGGAATTCAGGAGGTTAAGGTGCACGTTTGGGGATTGTTTTGTTTTTTAAAGAGATGGAGGGTGCGGCATTGCAGGTAGAGTGGGAGGAAATTGGGGAGAAACACGGTAATCAATTGTATGCTAGGCAGGACCATGACGTTTAAAGCAGCAGAGCTACCATATTATGCATAGAGTTATTAGATTTCATATGAGCTTTTACATTAACTGCACTATTTTTGGCAGGTGTTTATTTTAAAAGGGGGCTGCAAGCTTAAATTTCTCCTTCAATGGGGTTGATCTGACCAATAAGGCATAAGCCCTGCATTTAGAGAAATCCTTTCCACACGAATGGGCTCTTAGCCTTTCCTACAAGACTGCACTACTGATGTAAATACATCTAGAGACACTTTCTATAAGCTTTTAGTTTTCTATGATCTATTAGTTTAGTGTTTATTAAAGAAACAAATGTATAGAACTATTAGGCATTCAGGTGAACACAGGAAACACCACAGCAAACATGAAATTGTTCTGGTTTTTGACAAAAAGAAAAAGCCTCTTCAAGACCACTGTACGATTTTATTTCTGTGATTACTTTCATTGCTTTGAAAATTAAACTTAAAAAAATAGGCCTTATAATAAATGCAATGTGCATCTTAACCGTGCTACCAAGCTAAGTCAATCTGGCAAACTCCTATTGTGATTTGTGATTTTTTTTCAAGCCCTAAATAAATGTTTTTCGGTATTGATTTTTTTTTTAATTAAAAATACTTCCAAGCATAAATTGAAATGGATGCCACTGCCCAGGAAGATTTACTAGCTGGAGTGCTCCACTCATGCAGTTACTCTCAGTTGTCATCCCCTTGTTCTGCAGAGAAAGTGTGAGCATCTGATGGAAGTAGTCACTGTTCAGCAGAGGAACGTTTGTGGGTGATAAGGTTTTCATCATTTAAAAAGTTTACATCTGGAAGGTTCTCTGTATTACAAAGAGCCCCATGCTGGAACAATTATTTTTATCTCAGCGTGACTGGGCCATTTGTTACAGTCAGATGGCAAATAGTCATTCTTTCCCCCTTATATTTCTTATTCAGTGTAATGGCTTTTTTTTTTTTTTTTTTGGTTAAGATTAAATGAGAAACCAATTTGAACAGCGATTTCTCACAGAAAGAGTAAATTTGCCTTTTTGCAAATCAATTTTTGTAACAAGTTATTTATATGATACTAAATAAATTGGTTTTTTTCTAACTTGCTTTTTTATTCTCTCAGTTTACAGTCTATATTTACAGATCGAACATTATATAATGTCATAAAGCTTTTAAAGTGATTCTGCCTCCACCACCATCCTGACACTGCTGCCAGTTGTCTCAATCCATCAAATTTCATTGGTAAATGCTTGGCTTCTAACACACTGCATGAGCAGCTACTCTGGTCTTGTGATTGGTGGGGCCCCAAGAAAGAATGATGAAATTGAACAAGGAATCCTTCCCTTAGGGACCTGGAGAAGGAGATGACCATTATAATGTCACAAGCGTAGGGTTCAGAGTGGCTACTTATGTTTATTGGTAACTTCAATGAGCAAAAGCTCTCATTGAAGTTAATGGGAGTTTTGCCTCAATAATGGGTGTGGAATGCTCTCCATCTTGAAACATATGACGACCATAGAAGAGAAGTCATGCTCATACATATTATTCCTTGATTATTTCTCTTTCTTAGAAGAGGATCTCAAAGAGAATTTAGGCATAGGGCTAAGTTGACCATAAATATTGAAGTTGAGCACAAATCTCAACTGAGACATCAGCTTATATAAGCAAGGCTACCTGCCGAGGAAATTCTTCATTTTAGTGCTTCATAAAGAAAAACACCCCCTCTTATTTAACAGCGTGCATGAGAAAAGGGAAAAAAATATCATTGCAAAGCAATAACATGGGTAAGGATAGGTTAAGGCTATTCAGACCAAGTAAGTGACCCCCTAAGCGGTTTATGGATTAAAATAAATTGAATTTTTCACATAGTCCAGTTGCTTATTGTACCATAAAATTCAGTCTTAGATGAACCTTAAGAATGTGGCTTTACATGGCGATCGTAGTGAATATTTTATATGGCGATCAAAGTAAAACAGGTTGGTATTTTAGTATTCAAAACTGGGATTGTGGTTTAGACAAATACACAGATCTATATACAAATGGTAAAAAAAGAGATTACTTTATTATCTGTATTACAGTAGACCAAGGCCCCAATTGCAGCTCCATTGTGATAGGCTCTGTACATAGATTTGATCAATTATGCACACACTTAGTTAACCTGTGTGTCATAATAACGATTATTTTTTTTGTATTTCTGTAGTGCTGGGAGATGCCAATCACACTGGGTTCCCAATGTGCTAGACACTGGACAAACAGAATAAGAGAGAGCCTCTGCTCCAAAGAGCTTCAAATCTAATTAAGACGAGATGCAGAAAGTCAACATAACAAACCAGGAGAGAGAAGTGAATGATAACAGTGACAGGAGAACACAGTTACGTATAATGGCTATGGTCACAATTTGTCAACTTGAGGGTTTGATTTTTAAAGAGACCCTAATGATCAGCCTGGCCAATCACTGGTCAAAAGTTCCTTTTTTGCTGTGTGCATGCTGCCACTTCCAGAGCAATCTTAGCTACAGGCCGTACACGTCACAGCTGAGAGAGCACCGCAGCATCCAGGTCCCTCTCTACATGCTAGGCCCTCACCTGCTGACTGCTGAAACCACAGTGGCTTCTCTTTGCATTGGGAACCAGCCAGAAAGGGGGACAGACCTGTCCCCTGAGGGCAAGGCTTACTAGCATGGAGGGGTAAGGAGTGGGGGGGAGAGTCAAGGCTTCTGGATGGGGAGGGTAGAGGGGACTCCCTTGAGGACTCCAAGAAGCAGGATGGATGATGCTTACCGATAGGGAGGAATAAGGAGCAGCAGCAAGGGTTGCCCTGCCTCTCCCATCCCTCTCCTTACCCCTCTGTGATGGGGTCCCTCCCAGGGTGCAATCTGAGATCTGTGGGAATGCTGTGCCCTCTTCTCTCTCCAGCCTGGGCTGGCCCTGAGGATGCCTTGCTAGTGGCAAGCAGCAAGTCCCTCCAGGTGCTGTTATCACCTAGCCCAATGGCATGCAGAGCACCACACGCAGCCACTCACAAATTAACCATAGAGAGGCGCCAGCCACTCACCGCCCCCTCCCCCCCCCACAGTTTGTGAGAACTGCACCAAAAGGAGTTTACCCCTAAAATGATATTAATAAGTCCACTCCCCCATTATGGTGGGGGAAACATGCAACAGCTTTTCTTATTGAGCAGTTTGTCTAAACACTTCACTCAAAGACACACTGCTTAAGATAAAACTTTACACATAGGCTCATAGACTCATTAACTTTCAGGTCAGAAGGGACCAATATGATCATCTTGTCTGACCTCCTGCACAATGCAGGCCACAGAACCTCACCCACCCACTCTTGTAATAAACCCCTAACCCATAACTGAGTTACTGAAGTCCTCATATCACGGTTTAAAGACTTCAAGGTACAGAGAATCCACCAGCAAGTGACCCCATGCCCCATGCTACAGAGGAAGGTCAAAAACCCCAAGGACTCTTATCAACTCCAGAAAAACTAGATTTTAAGTGATTATAAGTGGCAAAGGTAAAGAGATTAAAAGTAGTTACCAAATGAAATAAGATAAGCATGAGATTGTAGACTAAGTTCTACACACTACCGATATTTGAATTAGCAATGTCTCACCCTTGTTAGCTGGTGCAAGCAGTTTCCTAAACTCAGGCAGGGTAACCTTCCCTGCCTGGGACTCCCCTCCCGCTTTTTAAAGTCCATTTGCCTTCCAGATGACCCTTCAGGTGCTCAGTTGAATGGGAGGGGAACCCAATGATGATGTCACATGCCCCCTTTTACAGTAGGTTTCAGCTTGCTAGAACAAAAACCCCTGACAAAAGGCATCCCAGCAGTAAAATACACTGTTCCCAGACATTCAGTAACCATTT
Source organism: Mesoclemmys tuberculata (assembly GCA_007922155.1). NCBI lineage: Eukaryota > Metazoa > Chordata > Testudines > Chelidae > Mesoclemmys > Mesoclemmys tuberculata. Next base: position 19,241,699 of record ML675601.1, read on the forward strand.
TTATCTACATAGAACCCAAAACCAAAATCAAATCAACCTCCATGCCTCCTTGCGCCATCCAGATCATCACAGGTGTGACCCGTCTGTGCCTAAGGAAATATCACACGTATTCATAGTTGACAATACAAAGATGATGCACACATAGATGAGCTTTTCATATTCAGTAAATCTCAACTTTTCCAGTGATACCTGACATGACATATCTTGGACAAATAAGTATAATTTTGCAATATTGATATCAATAATAATATAAATGGTCACTCATGTAACAGACAGCATCGCAACAGGGACAAGTTAGACTTTAACTAGCCAAATCATTAACTTCCATACACTCTGAGTACTGGAAAGAGATAGGAATTCAAATAGCAATAGGTTTCATACAGGTTTTTAACCCATATCTAAGAACTACAATGCAGGTCACTTACATACACGGCCAACGTTTGACCTTACTCTCCAGGAGCTGCATTGGCCACACACTGTCTAGTCTCACTTTTGTATTGACAAAGTCACCTTCTCTTTCCATCCCGTCCTTATGCTCTTTCCAATACAGAACAGCTGTATTTGCACAATAAATACAGCACTTTCAGCAAGACCCCAAACCTTCTTGGGGGGGTCTCTCTGAGAATCACCATAATTTTACTTTCCTTGGCAGATTTTCCAAAACACTGGATAGACTCACTGACTTTAAGGCCAGATGGGATCATCACGAACATCTTGTCTGAACTCCTGCACATTGCAGGCCACAGAACCTTGCCGCCCCTCTCCTATAATAGACCCCTAAGCTCTGGCTGAGTTATTGAAGTTTTGAAATAATGATTTAAAAGACTTCAAGTTACAAGCTACTCATCAGCTGTTGTGTTCAACGCTCCACTTCTAGTCTCAAACCTCTTTGCTCTCACTGCTGCTAATCTGTGAAGAAAAATTACAAGTATTTGATACTATTAATGCTCACAATAGGTACAACATACCTCAAAACATTTGGTTCAGACCTAAAGACAACCACCATACATACTTACCTGAATCAACTACAGTTTTCTGTTTCACATTTATCTCACTCTAACTAGGCCAGACTCTTGTTCCCTCCTTTCTACTGCAATCAGCGGCCTAACAACATGCATACCCTTATTCTTGTTTACATTCCCCAGCCTGATCCAAACCAAGTAATTAGATGCTCATGAGCTGTCTGTCCACTCCTCAGCTCCACGCTTGTTTTCTGATATCCCACCAAAGGTGGGCTTTACGCAGATATGCCAGTCCTGACTGCAGTCTTCAAATCCCTCCTCCTCCTCCTCCGTGTGAGAACTGCTCCAGCATACAATATGCACTTCTGACACAAGAAAACCACAGAACGCACAAATATTTGCAGATATCCACCAGCTGAGCATGTACTCTCACCTACGACGATCCCACCATGCATCTAGCAATGTATCAGCAAATGGAAAGTCACCTACTGAGCGAAGGGCGCAGAATGAGGAAGAGTGTATGTAGGGGGGTATCCTCATCTGAAACTTCCTAAGGGATTGGGTTGGCTTATTTCTTTATCTCTCATTAAAAACACCAACAGTAGCCTGTGCACAATTTTCTCTGAATCCCCTGCTGAAGCTTTTCTTTTCTTAACTCAGAATTTCCTGGCTGGCTGCTCATGCATGCATCTTAATTAATAAACAAATGAATAAATTCCCTCATGATTGCTTTTACATGTTTTTCTAAACATCTGTTTCTACCTCTATCCTTAAACAAAGCAGCTCTTGTCTGCAGCTCGGCAGGGGAGCTTCTTTCTCTCTCTCCCTCTCTCTCTCAGGACACAATCCGTTTTTTTCATGTCAATTATCTTAATTGGTAACAAGCTTAACCCACTTCCCAATTATGACTCCAGTTTGTTAGAACAAACAAACCCTCAAACCTTCTTTAATAAAAACATATTTAAAAAAAACTTTTCCTAACAAGTCTTGTATGACAGCTTTAATTGAAGGAATGGGCCCTTCCTCTGGAACCCAGGTTCTGAAGCAATCAGAACCATAGGCCCATCTGTCTAATGGACAGAATGAGACCCTCCCCATAAATCATGTCAGATTTTATCATTCACGTCTGTCTCTAATGAAAGGTAGAAGTGTAGAGAGAGAGAGGAGAGAGCCACACTTGCCTTACTGCACTGACCACTGATAAGTTAGCCATAACACAAACATCATCTGGTCCTGTTCTCTATGGTGCATCTTTTTCCAGTTATACAGCCAAATATCACACCCTGCCTGTGGCAGCTGTGCCCATTACACAGACTTGAGCAGAGGATAAACAGAGGCTGGGTCCACACTGGTGGCGGCAAATTCACCACAGTCAGTTCGATTGCTCTGGATCAACTGAGCGGTCTGTGTAGACCCGCTCAGTCAATCCAGCAATCAATGTAGGAAAACCACCCCGGTAAGTGGCATAGTTCAAAGTATTTGACAACATGTTTTATTATTCTTGTCTTAACACAGGGCCCAATCCTATTAACATTCCCTGATGTGCTTACTGCAGTGAATAGCCCTAATCATTTAGTAGCTAGGGTCTAATGGTGGTAAAGGCCTGAGACCCAAGCCTGTAAAAATTGATGTAACAAGCTTACAGTTAGGCCCCAATCCTGAAACTCCATGGATGTAGTAAAACTGCAGCTCTTGCATGGAGACCTGTTATCAGCAGTGTGCGCAGATGAACTGAATTGGAGGATTGAGGTTATCCTCTATATTCTCTCTGCACAGATGATTTTTTTTGGCACCAAAGCTTGCTCTTTTTCATTGCTAGGTGTTTCACAGCTGTATAATGGTGGTGGTTGTCCATCTGCATGGGGTTTGTCCTGTCTCTGACTTGTATTGGAGTGGTGTTAGGTTTCTTTGGGTGTTTCATTACTTTGCTTCAATTGTTTTGGAATTAGATTGGGCCACACAATTATTAAATGAACTAATTATACTTTGGGATATATTTACTTTGCATGTTGGCAGTGTTAGTTGGTTTTAAAAAAAAAATTGTAGTAAGGAAGACTAAGGCCCCAGACCTTTCATTTACTAGGTGCAGCTGGACTACTGCATCTGGAAGAAGCCCCAGACAAAATCAGGGAATAACTACGAGCTTATTTAAGAAGGGGGAAAAAGAAGGATCAAGCATCTAGTATTACTGAAATATTTAAGACCCAATCCTTGCAAACACGTCTGTATATGAATATTCCCCATTCTCTCCTGGGTAAAGTTACTCACTTCTGTAGTTGTCTCTATCATCAGGGTCTTTTTCTGTTACAGATTAATTAGCTGTTTCTTAAAAATGAGGCCCTTGATGTAAGAGACATTAATCTTCACTTGTTTCCTTATCATGAATATAGTAAGAGGTTAACCACCCACGAATGGGTCTCTGAAGGGTTACAAATATAGTTTATGAATAAGATTTGTTTATAGTTGTATGGAGGATTCGTGTTTGTTAATAATGAATATATTATTCATACCTCTCTCTAGCTGAGGCCAGAACCTCCTCATTTAATCTCAGAGACTCTTTTAAATAGTTTAGTTATTCTGAAAACACAATTCACCATGGAACACTGACAGACTTTTTAACTAGAGCAGCACAAATAGTGTGTCTAGAATGTGGTGCACATCATAGCAAATGCTCCTGAGGCACAATAAACACAATACCCTCTCAATTCTCCCAAGCTAAAGAATGGTGATTTCCTTTATTCAAGTCTCCTGAAGTAAGAGAAAGAAGAAAGAAAGAAAGGGAGAGGCGATAGATACAACTCTTTGTAGTGCTACTGGTATCTGAAAGTTAATCATAAAGCACAGTGCTGTTTTGAAATGCTCTAAATGTAAAAATAGAGACGCATTCAGAGCAGGGTCATAAATGGACCATTCTATTTGAAATGTTGAGAAATGAATTCCTGGCTCTGCTTCACTTTACTATGAAAGAAAACATAGTGGCCTGCTGGGGCAGGATCTTTAAAGATTTTTGATGAGATTTATGTGGCAGAAAGCGCTCTCAGAGACAAATCAATATAATTAAGTACAGTGCTCTCACACAATCACACTGATCAAGAAAAGTGGCTGCGTCATCCCAGGGCTGTCATTTACTCACTCGTTGTGTAGCGCTACCTAGGGTGTCTCAACATTGAAACAATACAGCAGCCAGTAACAGCTGGGGGCCAATAAGGAGGTGGTTTGAAGTCACTGTCATCCCAGGGAACGGCAGCATTACCTCCCATAGTCTGTAGATTACTTTACACATTTGGGTCTGATCTGATTCCCATTGACTCCAGATTCAGCCCTGCTGCCATCCCCAATCCCAAATGCATTGAACATGCCCAGACATTTGTAAATTACAGTTGTTTCTTTGCCAGGAAACATTTATTAGGGGTGGCTGAATCTGCAGCTAGAGAGCGTGGGGACAATGATACACTCACATATCTTTGAAACTCCTTCCAGCTTTTTTCTTTGTTTTTCATGGTTCAGCCATATTTTGTACCAATCAGTTGAGAAAGAAATTTAGCATAGGATCAGATTACTCTCACTGAACCTCTGTTAAATCAGGCCCGTTTCTAGAGCAGAGATGTGCAATGCTGGTAAGATGACTAGTCAGAAAACTCTGATACTTCACCTGTTTAAAATCTGTTTATTCAATTTTAATTCGTTCCTTTGGTCACCTTAGCCTCCTGTCCTTTCTCCCCCCATCTCCAGTCTATTATTTCTCATCTTCCCAGTAGAATTGACTGACACACCACAAGCAGGTCAAGCAAATTGTCCAGAGTCAAGCAGCTGAATTATCAGCTCATCTTGAATTAATAAAACATAGTTACTTACCAGTAACTGTTGTTCTTCGAGATGTGTTGCTCAGATCCATTCCACTTAGGTGTGTGCACGCCCTCGTGCACAGCCAATCGGAGAACTTTTACTAGCAGTCCCTGCAGGGGCCGGTCCAGCGACCCCGTGGTGTCGCCGCCATGCGGCGGCACAACCGTCGCTGCCGGCCCCTCCCCTCTTCAGTCCCTTCTTTCTGCCGACTCCGACAGTGGGGACGGAGGGTGGGTGTGGAATGGATATGAGCAACACATCTCGAAGAACAACAGTTACTGGTAAGCCTGTCTTTCTGGTTGGCGGCCTCTACCACCAAGGTGCCCGCGGCAGGGTGCGCGTATAAGTATTCGTGCCCCTCGGCTGGCACATAATACTTCTTCTCGGCGCCCTTAGACGTGGGGGCGACCGAGGCAGGGGTCTGCCATACTGCTTTGGCTAGGCGTAGGACCCTTTCGTGAATGGGGAGGGCAACTCTAGAAGGGCCTTGGGTCCCCACCCGTCCGAAGAGGGGGTCCACCTCTTCTTCTAGAACCTTGACCTGTAATTCCAGGTTCGAGGCCACCCGTTTCAGGAGTTCTTGGTGGGCCTTAAAATCAATGAGTGGGGCCCCTTGGTCCCTTATGGCCGCCTCGTCTGGGGACGATGAGTACGAGGGGTGGCAGGGTCCTGTGGAGGGGCCCTCCCCGGGGTCCTCCTCCTGGGAGGAAAGGGATTGGTCACCCTCCTGCACCGAGGGTGCCTGTTGAGAATGGGTGACCGAGGCAGGGACCGGCATAGTTCCCTGCCCCATCTGAGCCGCCCGTTGGGCCCACACTGGCCACTGCCAGGGCCCTTGGGTCCAACTCAGAGGCAGCGCCGGTGCCGAGGGCAAGGCCGGCGCTGCTGGAGGCGGTGTCGGTGCCGGCACCGCAGGAAGGGGTACCTGCGGCACCGGGGTCTGCGGTACCGGGGGAAGCAGTGCCGGCTGCGTCGGTGCCGGTTGCGGTACTGGCGAGGGCTCTTGCTCCTGGCGGCGGGTCCGGGATCCCGAGCCAGGAGTGCGGGGAAGGCGACGGCGGTGCCGGGAGGAGACGCTCCATGGCTCACTCGAGGAAGAGTCGGAGGAGCGACGTCATCTGCCTCGTCTGCGGGACGATCCCGAGGATGAGGACGATCTGCGCCGGGGCGGGGAGGCCTTTCGCGGTCTCTTCCTCGGTGCCGGGGAACGGTGCCGAGCGCGCCGGCTCGGTGCCGGGCTGGAGCTGGAACAGGAGCTGAAGCGGCAGCGGAAGCGGCGGCGGGAGTCCTCCGACGACGAAGGGGGAGAGGAGCCTCCGGGCTCGGATCCTCGGTGTCGGGCGATGGCGATGGTGGGCGGCTGGACGTCCGGTGCCGATGCCGCCCACCCTTCGGGGACACCCAGCACGGGTTTGCCCCGGGAAACAGGCTCTGGGCCCCTCATGCGAGGGGGTGCCAGAGGCGTGGGCAAGGTCATCAAGACTCGTGCCGCCTCGAACGCCTCCGGTGTCGAAGGAGCCTGTAAGGTAGGTCCCTCGCTCACGCGAGTCGGGGAGACCTCCTTGGAAGGTGTCGGACCCGGTGCCGGGGTCGGGGGCCGGTCCAGGGAACGCACCTCTGTGCTCGACCCCGGCTGCTCCTGCGGTGCGGGGGAGCTCTCCACCAGCGGGCGGCGCTTCTTCTTCTTCCTCGGCACCGTGCTCCCCGGTGCCGGAGGTGCACTCCGCACCGAGGACACACTCGGTGCCGTGGTGGACCGCATGGGCTCGGACGCCGGGCTGAGCGCGGTCTCCATTAGGAATGCCTTCAGCCTCACTTCCCGGTCCTTTTGAGTCCGAGGCTTGAAGGACTTGCAAATTTTACATCGGTCTCGCCGATGTTGTTCCCCCAGACACCGTAGGCAACGGTCGTGGGGGTCGCTAGCTGGGAAGGCCTTCCCGCAGCTAGCGCATGGCTTGAAGCCGGACGCGCCCGGCATGGCCGCGGGCGTCTGAGCCCGAAGGCTCCCTAACTAAACTACAAAAACCTTTCTAACTGAAAACTAACTTAGTTCGAGGCGAACTACTAACTAAATACTCACTTTTAAGGTGAAACAAAAACCTGAGAAGAGCAGGGTTAGTTCTCGACCGACCGTCACGGGCGGAAAGAAGGAACTGAAGAGGGGAGGGGCCGGCAGCGACGGTTGTGCCGCCGCATGGCGGCGACACCACGGGGTCGCTGGACCGGTCCCTGCAGGGACTGCTAGTAAAAGTTCTCTGATTGGCCGTGCACGAGGGCGTGCACACACCTAAGTGGAATGCATATGAGCAACCACTCGAAGGAGAACCACGATGTTTTTGTGTCTCAGTCCTGTTTTCTCTGACCATTAATGCAAGTGACTTCCAAGAGGCCCTTTAGTTTTATCAAATGGCTCTTTTTAACATCAATGTAATTAATTCCTATTGCATGGCCCTTATAGGTATCTCTCCTGTTTTGTATCACTATTAGCAAACATTTGTGTGGCAGTAATGCCTAGAAGCCAGCAAGGTCAGGTGACAGTCTGTGCCGCAAGGAACATATACAGGGTTAGCATTTCAAAGGTATTTAGGTGCCTAAAGATTAAATCAATGGGAGTTAGGCACCTAACTTACCTAGACACTTTTAAAATTCCCACTTGGTGCCTATGTGCATCCTTAGGCACCTAAATATCTTTCAGAATCTGGCCCCCAGTTTCTTAAGTGGCAAGAACATCAATTAATACCATGTGGAGTTACTTCAAGGGTCCATACTGGACCCCTCTTCCCACTGTCTAATGTAAAGGCTGACTACCACCTGTTCAGATGAAACCACAACGAGAAGATGAGTGAATACAGAGAGAGAAAGACCCAAATTGCACAGAGACTTGACAAGACTGAAAAAGTGGGCCACATGGATGTAGGATCAGATAAATACCAACGTAGAACCAGAAACCTAGAGAGCGGGCTATAAAATGCGGCTAGAAAGCAGCAAAACTGTGACTGTTTTTAAGTCAACATGGTAGAGGAGTTTGCATTACAACCATGTTGCATTAAAAAACGTTAGTGCTAAATGGACATATTCAACCAATACAAAATTGTGACAAAAATGACTGAAGTATTTCTGTAACATTTTTATAGAAATATTTTTCCATTTTTGGGCTAGCTCGATGTACTACTATTCTGAGATGTTTAAGTGAGAAGATTACATGTAAAACTAGGCAAATGATCAATTCTGGATGGTGATAAAAAAGCAAGAGTGTGACAGGGTGCTAGCTGAGAACCAAAGGTTAAGCCAGCCCTCTGCACCTAGAGCCCTAATCAAAGTGGGGGTGGAGCCAACTGAGCCAGCCAGCAGGGACTGGGCTAACCGGGAACAGCTGTTATGCTAATTAGACTGGCCCTATGAAGGCTCACAGGAAGGCACTCAAGGGGGGCTCCCCAGAGACTCACAACAGGGAGGTAGCAGGAGCAACAGGAGGAAGGAAGGAAGTGGCAAGTGGTCAGCCTGGGAAGGAGAAGCCCCAGTTGGAGGGGAGCTGCCCTGAGTTAGAGGTTGAGACTGTGTGGCTCCTGAGCCTGAAAGAAACTTGTAAATAGTTGGTAGTGGGAAAAGCCTGTGAATAAAGAGCAGTGGTGGGGATGCGAAGCTGTGATCTGCGTGTGATTTGTGGCAGCAGAGGCATGGAGCAGCAGGGCGGCCTGTGCGAACCTGCTGCACAGAGAACATTACAAAGCAGAGATAGAAAAATGAAAATGAATGGGAAAAAGTGACACAGGAAAAGAGGTTGGGGAAAGCTAAGGCTATTTAATCCAGAAAGAGAAGACTCGGGAGAGATATGATGATAGCCTATAACTTCCTTCAAGGTAACAACATGAATGAAGGAAATTATTCCAAGACTCAGAAGACGACAAAACAAGGAGCAATGGCTTGAAGCTAAGGAAGGAAAAGTTAGCTTTTTGTTCAGGTTTAGCCTAAGAGTAATTAGGCTAGTGGAATAAATTCAAAGGCAGTTGAGGCACAATTAATTCAAATATTTCAGACTACAGGTTAATGATGAAAACAATAGCGTGAGGAGCTCTGGGAAATTCAAGTGCTCAAACTGAACGAATCAAAAGGACATCTCTGACTCTCCTATTCTACAATCTAGTTCTACATTGTACGACCACCACCTTCAGTTCAGCAAGGTCCTCAATTTCTGTTACATGCAACGTATTTTCCCTTCCTGTAAGAAATGACTTTAATACTTTCCCCCCCCTTTATCATCTTATCTGACTTCCCACTAGTTATATTTTGGTCAAATGATTTCTTCAGCTCATCACATTGTTGTTTTCTCTCTCTCTGGCCTCATATATATATATATATCCTGTGCATTAAGCACTGATTTGATTCTCTTGAGCCTTGCTTCCTTCTTCTGTTATATTTGCCCAAGATCTTTGAATTTCAAACCTGTTCCAAAAGCCGTTTTTGAGAGCCCCAAAATCTGCTCTGGCATTTACTAACCCTGTAGCTGTCTGAGTGCGAGTATCACTGTAGCAAGCTATTCAACACAAGATAGTTCTCTGAACAGCTCTTTTCTTTTAAGAAGTTTAAAAAGGCAAGTTTGACTACATTTAGTATGATTTCATACATAGAATATATATTTGGTCATCATATTTTTTTATTAAGTAGATTTTCTATTATATTTTGCTGAATTGTATATCAACTTATAAAAGTGTTTATTTCTATATAAGGTTTTCATTTTAGAGAATGACAGTGGGCCTGATCCAAAGCCCATTGTAGATAGAAAGACTCCCATTGATTTAACGGGCTTTGAATCAGATTGATATTTCTATTTTAGTAACTTAGGCCCAGATCTTCAACGGTATTTATGTGCCTAACTCCCATTGATTTCAATGGAGACCTTTGAGTATCTACGCCATACAGCATGTATTCTGCTGTCTGGATCTTTTAACATGTAATCAGTGCAGTGAATTGTATTCTTCCTAACACAGATTGCATTATGATGCGTTAGAATGATTCATCATTCTATTTTGTCTTAGGTTCTTATGTGGTGCCTATCACCATACTTCTCGAGCGCCTCGCAATCTGCAATGTATTTATCCTCAAATAATACTCCGAAGTAGGGAAGTGCTAGGATCCCCATTTTACCCACGGGAAACTGAAGCAAAGACCCAGATCGTCAAAGATATTTAGGTTCCTAACTTCTATTGAATGGGAGTTAGATGCCTAAAGACCTTGGATGATCTGGGCCAAAGAGACAGAGGAAGCAGCATGGAGGAGCAGGAATTGGACCGGAGTCTCCCAATCCAAGGTCACTGGATTAGCTAACATTTTGCGTGCATCAATGACAAAGAAACAAAGCAGATGGTGCCAGTTCCCCAAATAGCTCAAATCAGTGACTTTGCCCTACAATGTAACTTCTGTGAACTCTTCCCCATGACCCACCCACTAAGGTATCAGTAGCCAGAGAGTCTCATTTCACTCTGATTTTCCGTAGATTACCATGGTTAAAAGACGAAACTGCATTTTAAACAAACAGTGTTGATATCTGAAAATAGTCTCATTTAGGAAAACTTGTCACTCCCTCCGACCCACACACACGTACACTGAGGCGGTTGACTGAGACACCTTGAGAAGACAGGCCAACTCAGCTTTTCGGGCATCTACTCCTCATTGCAGACAGCAAAGTTGAAGGACAATAAAATGGAGGGAATGCAAAGCTGGCTTACTCTGAGCAGCTCTGGCTTTGGCCGCGTGTCACACATGACCATTATTGGCTCCATGATCACTGGCTGGAGTGAGAGCCTAGTATTGCGGACCAGCTGCTGACATTTTGTCATTCTAAAGACCTGCTTTCTGGGTCCTTCATTTTGTCTTTTTAAAGCGATGCAGGATGCTCTAACTTCTACCCTCCAATTTGGTCTTTGGAAAGTTATCACACCACCCCCAGCCTTCCCTCCACCATGATTTTTTGGAGAGGAAAGCTGGTGGTATAACCGAAATGTGACTGGAAATCCCTGGAAAGCAACAGAAGCCAATGTGGCACACTTCCCTCGCAGCTCTGCCCTGCCAATGGAAGTTCCCCATAGCCATCTCAGGTCAGTGAGTCGCCCAGCAATCAGCAGCTGTGCTGCACAGCGTGCTACCTTCGTATTCTCATGGAAGTGTCATATCAGCCAGCTGGGACGAGGTCAGATCTAGCAGTCGGAGCAGGCATTGGGAGCCAAGGGCTAGAGGCAGATGCTGGAGCCAGCGGTTAAGCCAGTATTGGTAGTCAGAAGCCAGAACCAAGGATCAAGCTATAGAGGTCAGGAACTGGAGCCAGCAGGATATCAGGCAAGGAGGGGTTCACGGCAGAGGCAGGAAAAGGCAAGACTGGGTGCAAGGCAGGAGCAGCAGGAACAAGGTAACACAGGAGCAGTCCCAGGGGTGGACATGAACACTGAACAGCAAGGAGCTGCTAGCCAGGTGGCGTGGCCAATCAGGCAGCCTGCTGCAGGCCAGCCGTACTAATAAGGCTGCCAGAAGATTAGCTCTTCTGCAACCCTGGATTCCTGACATACCACCAGCAAAGCAAGCAGCTTTCTTTACAGTTCTGGGAAGTTCCCTGCCTAGGAGGGTGGTGGGGAAATTACAGCATAGGTGTGCCCAGGTGGCCAGTGTCAACTGAACTCTCCAGGGCGCCATATTGCAAGGATGAAGGGCTGTGTTGGTCTCTGCAGAGTTGGATCATCCAACATTTGCAAGCCCTAATTTCTATGAGCCCCACGACTTTCTCCTTACAGGGAGAAATAGCTGAGAACACACTGAGGAGAATTTAGAAGTTTCTTGGGTTATGTCTGTTAAAACCTATAAGTGGGGAGCAGAGGGTACAATATAGCCCTAAAGTTCCTGATGGTTTATTTAACAGGCAGGTTTTTACATTTTAATGTCCGTGCCAACAAGTCTTTTCAAAGACTGAGATATAATCTCACCCCAATGGCTTGTAAAACAGCGCAAACAACTAAAAAGACCTTACCAAGTTAGAGTTAAAAAAACACCTTAATACTGTCACCCAAGATGTCAGACATGAAATGCCTGCCACACATTATTTAAGTGGACATACCTGTTGTGAATATGTAATGCTTTAGAGCCAGATCCTCAGCTGCTGTAAATCAACACTGCTTCATTGAAGGCAATGGAGCTATGCCAATTGCCAGCATCGGAAGATCTGGCCCACAAATTTGAGCTAGTTCTGGATCTAAAGTAATTTTATTTACTTGCATACTTTATCATCGTAACCTATTTTTCATTATATTGACTATACTCTTAGACTCATAGAATTACTTGTTCCTGTCGGTTTTGGTTCTTAAAGTGTAACTCTGCTGTGAAAAGTGACTGTAAAATTATCACCTTTTTACTCAGCAGATCCCCTCCCTGTGTGAAATCAGAAGCTTCTTAATTTAGGGGAAAATGTAAGATTTTATTACTTTTTACTACTCCCTCAGCCCTGCAGAATCAACACAGCTGTGGGAGAGTTAATTGGACACTTTTCTGGCTTGCACATTTACAGAACTGTTAACTAAATTTCATTCGCAGGGCCACCTGTACAATCCTACAGTCTTCAGATTATGTCCTCAATTACACCTGTGCAACCCACTGAAAAGAACATGGTTCCACAGGAGTGACTGAGAGTGGCATTTGCCTACAAAATCCTTGTTACTGAGGATGACGTGTGAGCCAGAAAGAACCTTGCTTGACTTCTAAATCCCAGACAATGGCCCTGATCTCGCAGACATTTAAGTACATGCCTAACTTTTCATGTAGAAGTAGTCCTATGAAGTCAATGGGATTGTTCACATGCTTTAAGTTAAGCACATGCATAAGTGTTGGCAGGATGAGGCCTATCATCTGGGACCTAAGAGTCAAACAAGGTTCTTTCTAGATCCTCTGCAAAATTATGCTAAAGTGGAAGCTTCTGGGCCCTGGAGCAAGCCTGAGTGGATTCAAGGACTTGTCCATACAGAACAGTTTGTTTTCTTTTAAACCAAGATTTTTGGGGACTTCATATGTTAGCAAAATGAGTCATAAATTCATACAGGCAAACTGATTTCTCCTACAGAGGCAGAAGTGAACATATTTTTTCCCATTTGATCTTTTGCTATGGGAGAATTCAGCTATGGGGGACAAAAATATCCAGTAAATCCAAACATTTTTTTAAAACATCATTTTTTAAAAGCAATAATAGTTTCATTTTCAAAAGGCACACTTTAAAATCCAATAATAATCAAATAACTCAAAGAATTACAAGAATTTAGCAAAGCTTGCACAGACATTAATAATTTTTTAAAAGTCGTGCTTTTTTAAATCTTAAAATATTCTTCACAATAAGAAACCATTTATTCCTGAACATTTTTTTAAAGGTTAGCCAATATCTAACAAAAGACAATCTTAAAGTTTGAGTTCAAAGCTATTTTGTCTATCTTTTGACTACCAAAAGACCAAATGAGTTGTAAGGGTACTTGGGTCATCAAAAACTTCTCTCTGTGGACTCGATGTTGCAAAAAATATCCTCAACCCTCCCAGCAACTGAAGTCCCAAAAGGCCACAGATCCTAGCTTGCAGCAGGTCAACCTATTCAACACAAAGGTCAGTATCATTAAATGAAATAAACAAACCAGTTCTGCTGCCACAAATGACACAGCTTTCCAAGAGATGAAGAATTCATGCAGTTGTCTCTCTGGGCCTCTTCACGCCCATCTCTCCTAAACCTTTCTATACACAACAAATGCACAAATAGAAAGAAAAGTAAGCAGGCAAGAAAAACATGGTTGTCAGGCATGAGGTTATATATCTACAAAGCAATATGGAACCAACAAGATATGTGGCTGCTATTGAACTGATCTTTCTGCCTGTAGATTATATTCTGTTTCTCCTCTCCCTTTTTGGTCTATTTTCATCCTGACAGGTGCTGGAATTAAGGGTGCTCAGCATCTCACATGACTGAGACTCAGGGCCTGTTTACACTTACTGCGGCAATTCAGCGGCAGTTGACCGGAGTTATGCAAAGAACTTGTGTAAATCTCGTTGACTTCTGTGCTTCTCTTCTGTGCGCTGTCTTCACGGTACTGCACCGACGGGAACCACGTTCTGGTTGATGCAGCGCTATGCCATTTGAGGCGGTGGTTTTAGTGCCTCGACTTCTGGATCGACTGAGCAGGTCTTCACTGACCACTCAGTCAATCCAGATGAGTTGATCTGACGGTGGCGACTTTGCCGCCATCAGTGTAGACATAGACTCAGACTGTGAGCACTCACTCAGTAATTACTCTTGTGGCAAACGGCTGGTTTCTCCTTAGTGGGTCTCGCACTTTTGCCTCTTGTAGTGGGCCAGGGCATCGTCTTCCCAGGGAGGGGGGTAGGGACCCAGGCCCGCCCACTCCTCCAGCTCCCAGTCCAGAGGCCCTCTGAGTAACAGCTCTGTGCTGCTGGCACCTTACTTGCAGCTGCAGGCTTTTCCCCTGGGCTACTTTCCTCCGCTCTGTCTCTCTGGCTTCTTGAGCCCAGTACCTTCCTCAGAACTCCACCTCCCTCCCACACACCGCTGCACTCCGTTCTGTTCTGTTCTTCTCCACGACTCCACACACCACTGTACTCTGTTCTTCTTCACAATCTCCACACACTCCTCTGCTCACCACACACCTACTCCTTCAACTCTCACATTGTCTCTCAGGAGTAGAGGGTTTTTATAGGCACCTGGGTGGGGCCTTAATTGGTGTCAGCTGACTCTAATTACCCTGTACTGACTCTGGCTAGTCTATAGGGAATAAAGCCCAGATCATTCTGACACTTACATACCGCCCTTCTAGAACTTTCCTACTGTCCTCTGCCCTTGCTATACCACACATCCCCCCTCCTTCCTCCCCTCCCCCGCTCAACACCACAGGGTTGGGCTACTTGGGACTTGAGGCAGTGCTGATGCGAAAGGGCGTCAGCGTTGCCATATTGGCTTCCGGCCCTATGCTGCACCCGGATGTGAAAAGGCTGTAGGGAGAGGAACCATCAGGTCACTCTGGCATTCTTCTCCTTGTTAGTGTGCATCCATTGGAGCAGGGCGTGGTCTGTCACCAGGGTGAATTTTCTCCCCAGTAGACAGTATCTGAGGGTTTCCATGGCCCATTTCACTGCCAGGCACTCTTTTTCAACCACCGCGTACCTCTGCTCTCTAGGGAGGAGTTTTCTGCTGAGATACAGGACAGGGTGCTCCTCGCCATCTATTATCTGTGTCAGGAAAGTGCCTAGCCCTGTCTCCGAAGCATCTGTTTGGAGGATGAACACCTTCTCAAAATCCGGGGCTATAAGCATTGGGTGGCTACAAAGAGCTGTCCTTAAATCCATGAATGCTTTCTCAGCCGCCTCAGTCCACTTCACCATACCCGGGCCCCGATCTTTTATCAGGTCGGTCAAGGGCCCTGCTCTAGTGGCAAAGTGGGGGATGAATCTCCTGTAATACCCCATGATCCCTAAAAATGCCCTGACCTGTTTCTGGCAGACTGGTCAGGGCCAGGCCTGAAAGCCCTCTCCCTTGTCCCACTGGGGCTTTACTAGACCTCTCTCTACCACATATCCCAGGTACATGGCCTCAGCTAGCCCTATTGCACACTTTGAGGGGTTTGCAGTGAGGCCAGCTATCCGGAAGGTGTTGAGCACTGCCTCTACTTTCCCCAGGTGCGTTTCCCAGTCGGGGCTATGGATGACCATGTCATCGAGGCAGGCAGCTGCATACCTGGTGGGGGGTCTCAGTAGATGGTCCATTAGCCTTTGGAATGTTGCAGGGGCCCCATAGAGTCCAAAGGGAAGGACGGTATATTGAAATAGTCCATCGGGCGTGGAGAAGGCAGTCTTCTCCTTGGCATCTTCAGCTAGGGGGATTTGTCTGTAGCCCTTGGTCAGGTCCAAGGTGGTCAGGTATCGAGTCTTGCCCAACCGGTCCACCAGCTCGTCAATACGCGGGATCGGGTAAGCATCAAATTTAGATACCTCATTTAACTTCTTGAAGTCATTACAGAACCGCAGGGTACCGTCAGGCTTCGGGACTTGGATGATGGGGCTGGACCACTGGCTGTGGGACTCTTCAATAACCCTGAGTTCCAACATTCAACGTACTTCGGTCCTAATATTCTCCCTCTTGGCCTCTGGTATCAGGTAGGGTTTTATCGTTACTCGCGCCGCAGAGTTGGTGATGATGTGATGGCTGACTACCGTTGTACGACTGGGCTGCTTGGAAAACAGTTTCTCTGTTTCCTGGTTTCTCTGGATCATGTCAATAACTTCTGTTCTTTGTTCTGGGGTCAGCTCGGGGAATATTCTCACCTCCCCTTGTGGGACGTCTGTCTTGGGGGGTGTTTCTCAGGCAATCAGGTACACTTCTCGGTCTCGCCAGGATTTCAACAGGTTAACATGCTATAGTTGCACTGGTTTTTGCCAGTCTGGTTGCCTCACTTTGTAGTTCACGTCAGCAACAGCTTCCATAACCTCGTATAGGCTTTGCCAACTGGCCAGGAGCTTACTTTCTGCTGTTGGCATTAGCACCATTACCCGCTCTCCTGGCTGAAACCTCCGTGTCTTTGCCTGTTGGTTGTAGTAGGTCTGCTGCACCTCCTGGGCTTTCTCCAGGTGTTTGCGCATTATGGGGGTCACCCAGGCTATCCGTTCTCACATCTGGGCCACATGCTCAATAACGTTTCTTCCTGAGTTGAACTGTTCCTCCCAGTCCTCTTTTGCAATATCTAAGATACCTCAGGGATGGTGACTGTACAATAATTTGAAGGGGGAGAATCCAGTGGACGCCTGGGGAACCTCCCATATCGCGAACATCAAATATGGTAGTAAGGCGTCCCAATCCTTTCCGTCCTGTGCCACTACCTTCTGTATCATACTCTTTAGGTTATGATTAAACCTTTCAACCAGACCATCCGTTTGTGGATGATACACTGAGGTATTCAGGGTCCGGATGCGGAACAGGGTACATAGATCCTTCATTAATTTGGACATGAAGGGGGTCCCTTGGTCTGTCAGGATTTCCTTAGGGAAAGGCCACTCTAGCAAAGACCTGGAGCAGTTCCTTCGCAATTGCCTTGGATGTGGGGTTTCTTAGGGGAACGGCTTCGGGGTACTGGGTGGCATAGTCCACAATGACAAGCACACTTCGATGCGCGCGTGCTGATCGTTCTAGTTGCCCCACCAGATCCATGGCGATCCTTTCAAAGGGAACTTCAGTAATGGGCAGGGGCACTAACAGGGCTCGCAAGTGAGGCCAGGGGCTGTGCAATTGGCACTCCGGGAAGGAGTGGCAGTATCGCTGGACCTCTGCCTATATTCCTGGCCAGTAGAACCTTCTCAGAATTCGGTCCAGGGTCTTATCTGCTCCTAGGTGTCCCCCAAATAAATGACTATGGGCCAGTTCGAGAACTGCCTTTATGTGCTTCCGTGGCACCAAGAGTTGCTCTACTTCCTCCCCTTGCACTGGGAGGAAGGTACAGCAGGTACCTTCCTGTAACACGGTACAGCAGCTCCTGTTTCAGGATGTAATAGGGCCCCGGGCCCTTAGTCTTTCCCTTCACAGGAACACCATCAATCTCTGCTACCTTCTTCCTCACGTTCATGTATAATGGGTCCATGGCCTGGCCCTGCCCAAAATTTCCCCATAGGGGACCTAGCTGGCCTACCTCTATGGGCCCAACTTCATTTTCATCTCCAGGGTTGCACCTACTAGTGCTAGGTACCGCCCCTGGGTCTTCACTAGTTTGAGTGGTCTTCTGGCCTCCCAAACGGGTTTGTCTACCAACCAAGGCAGCTTTCTGGTTCTCAGCCAGTATCCAGGTGCCTAAACTTTTATCTGCCTTCCTTTCCTGCTGGGATTTCTGGGGTCTTCCAGGAGGTGAGAATTTTCCAGAGATCAGCGACACTGCACTCCCCAAATCTACTAGGGCCATGGTATCAATGCCATTCATTTTTACTGGCCTTGTATATCCATGGGGGGCTGTTACAACTCCTACCAAACCAAGGAGACCACAGCACCCCCCGTAATTCCCTAGACTGCACTGCATGGGCTCCTCCCTGTTGGGGCACTGGGCTGCTATGTGTCCCAGTTCCCCACATTCGTGGCAGCGGTACCTTAGGCTGGCTGCCCCCTCGGCCTTGAGCTATCTGGTCGCCCCCCCCACATCCTTGCTCCCTGAGTTTCCTGGCCCTTTCCCAGTGTCAGGCCTCTCCTCAGAGTCCTGGTGCTTGGTTCCCATTCTCCTGGATCCCCCAGCAGTCCAGGAACTGGGTTTGAGGACTGGCTTCTGTGCCCACTATGTCTTCTCTCGGAGGGTTGGGGCCAGCTCACAGGCTGCCAGCTGTCTCTCAACCAGGGCGACCAACTCATCATAGGTGGAGGGGTCATTCTGACCAACCCAGGCACAGAGGTCCGACGGTAGCCCCCTCATATACCGGTCCATTGCCAGGAGTTCCAACATCTTCTCGGTGCTGAGGACCTCAGGGCGCAGTCACTTCCGGGTCAGATGGATCAGATCAAACAATTGTGGCCGTGGTGCTTTACCCTCGCTATACCGCCACTCGTGGAATCTCTGGGCTCGCACGGCTACCGTTACTCCATATCTGGCTAGGATTTTCGCCTTCAGCTGGGGGTAGTCTGCAGCAGCTTCCACCACCACATCATAATGGGCCTCTCCTCCTAGGAAAGGGGTGAGAATTGTGGCCCACTGATCTCGGGGCCAGGCTTCCCTCAGGGCTGCTCTTTCAAAGGCCAAGAGGTATGCCTCTATATTATCCTCCAGCGTCAACTTCTACAGCCAGTTGCTGGCACGGATGGTCTGCACCCCACCGTGGCTGCCACCTCACCCTACCAGGACTTTCAACTGGCCTACCACCTCCTGGAGTAGGGCGTGGTCCTGGGCAGCCTGGCTCATCAGCAGACAGTCAGTCTCCTGCTGTAGCCTTAGGGACTCCTGCTGGGCAGCCGCCTGGACTTGGGTAGCCTCCTGCTGGATGGCTGTGGCTTGCACTAGGGCTTTTACCACCTCCTCCATCTTGGGGGTGGGGTGTGCTAAAACCACCCTGGTTTAAATCCACTGTGCGATCACTCCCACTTCTGACACCACGTGTGGCAAACGGCCAGCTTCTCCCTCGTGGGTCTCACACTTTTGCTTCTCCTAGTAGGCCAGGGCGTCGCTGGTTACCCCGACTTCCCAGGGAGGGTGTAGGGACCTGGGCCCGCCCGCTCCTCCAGCTCCCAGCCCAGGGGCCCTCTGAGTAGCAGCTCTGTGCTGCTGGCACCTTACTCGCAGCTGCAGGCTTTTCCCCTGGGCTACTTTCCTCCACTCTGTCTCTCTGGCTTCTTGAGCCCAGTACCTTCCTCAGGACTCCACCTCTTTCCCACACACCGCTGCACTCCGTTCTGTTCTGTTCTTCTCCACGACTCCACACACCACTGTACTCTGTTCTTCTTCACAATCTCCTCACACTCCTCTGCTCACCACACATCTACTCCTTCAACTTCCACACTGTTCCTCAGGAGAGATTTTTTATAGACACCTGAGTGGGGCCTTAATTAGTGTGAGCTGACTCTAATCACCCTGTACGAACTCTAGCTAGTCTATAAGGAATAAATCCCGGATCATTCTGACACTTACATAGTGCCCTTCTAGAACTTTTCTACTCCCCTCTGCCCTTGCTATACCACACTCTGCTCTGTTCATTGCCTTGGAAGCATCTGGCAGAGGCTACTGTTTGGAAGACAGAATACTGGGCTAGATGGACCATTGGTCTGAACCAATATGGCCCTTCTTAAGTTCTTAGAGACAGGGACTATACAGCACTTGGAACCTCAAGGGTCATGATCCTGATTGTGGCCTTGTGACACTACCATAATCTAAATAAAATATAGTAACAAAAGCATGTACAGTCCCACAACATGCTACCTAGAGCTAAAAAGTTGGTGTGTGCACGTGTAGGAAGGGATATTCTTCCCCCTTCTGCCCTGATCGCTTTATTTGAAGGAATTGAGACTTTGGGCTCCTTTCTTGCCCTTTCCTTGTGGTTTCATCAGTTCCTGTCAGTCAGGGGCAGACTTCAGTAGTTGGTGTCTCTTAACCTCTCTGTTGGCTAGCTGATCATAAATCATTTCAGGAAACAAACTGTCTTCCTGTTAGGATACGTGGGAGCAAGGTGGTTAGAGATTCAAGTTCCTCACCAGAAGCTGGGCTCAAACATCCAGTGCTTATAGGGCTCAGTTTTATAAAGGTACTAAGGCCCTTCAATTCTCATTAAAGGGCACTCACCATTTCATGGGAACAAGCCCATACTCCCCTAAGAGGAGGGGATGTTATTTTCTCTTTAGAGGATATGTTAACACAAGGCCCCTTCTGTCCGTCAGTGGTGATTGCCCAGGAGGAAGGAAAACATTTCCTGGCCATCTCCTTTTCAAAGAAGAAGAAAAATAACTCCAGCACCCTTGGCAATACTTCTTGCCAGCAAGATTCTTGAGAGGTATCCTCAGGCTGTGTATGAGCTAGCATTAAGCAAATAGCTATTTAGGCTCTAACACTATTGAAGCCTGTGCTGGAAGACAACTGCATGTGAAGAGAGCAACATTTACTTCAATGGGGCTCTGTATTTCATAGAGGCCAGAAGTGGCCCATCAAATCTGGCCTGTTTATCATGAACCATTAACTTTCACCCAGCTTCACCTATAGTAAGCTCAAAGACTTCAGTTAGATTAATATATTTCAGTCCTCAGGAGACGAAACTGTGTGCCACATAGGGGCCACTGTGTGCTGCTGTAATACATGTAATGTATACTGGGTTTGTCTCACAACCACCATCTTGGCCATCACACTGGGGATTGAATGAGTGAACCTCCAGAGCATGAGCCAAGGCTCTCTAACTGGGGCTGTATTGAGGCTACAGAGGGGGCCCTGTCTCATGTACTACCAGTGGGTTAGATTTGATTATACCCTGATTCCATTTTTAATTACCTTTGAATGGGCATTCAACATGGAAGGGATTGTATAATGCCACAGTAAATAAAATTTAAAATAGATACAACTGTGCAGAAGAGAATTAACGATTAGTTACGAAGCCAGCTGCAAACAGCAGCATGGTGTAATGACTTGCATACTTAGGTGGGACTGGAGAGACCAGGGTTCTGTTCCCAGTTCAAGCACTGAGCTGTTCTGCAGCTCTGGGTAAGTCATTGCCCCTTTATGTGCTTCTCTTTCTTCTTCCCTTTATCTGTTTTAACTGTAAATTATTTGAGGCAAAGGACTGTGTTATGCTCTGAAGCACCCCGGAATAGTAATCCAAAACACAAGGCAGACTAGGTAGGCTGTCAATCAAAACACATAATCACCATGAACCGGTTAGGTCAGTAACAGTCTGAATAAAACATGACAACAGTCTGAACAGCAGAGAAGTAAGAGTGCTCTCAGAGTAGTTGCACACAGCCAACTCTCCACACATGCACACACGCACAAAGCCTTCATCTGAAATATTGAGTTCAGGGAACAAGAGCCAGGAAACAAAACAGGAACAGGGAGCAGCAAGCTGAAAGGCAACCACACACATACCAGTCATCAGATTGTATGTCACCATGTGCCTGTGCCAATGCCCAGCACAATGAGGTCAACACTGAGCCAGGGCCTATAGATGCTATTGTAATACAAATTAATAATATTCTAACACCAATTCCACAAGCAATCAACAGAGTTGAAACAGGAATGTCCCAGTGTTTTTTCTTCAGTACAATGGTTGTTACTGTAATGAATCTGCTAATTAATACACACTAATGGAATCATAGAAATGTAGGGCTGGAAGAGACCTCGAGTGGTCATCAAGTCCAGTTCCCCACGCTCAGGCAGGGCAAAATCAACTAGACCATCTTTCTGACAGGTGTTTGTCGAACCTGATCTTAAAAACCTTCAGTGATGGGGATTCCACAACCTCCCTTGGATGACTATGCCAAGGGAATATTCAGATAATTTAGAGTAATTAAGTTCCAGTTCTCTATTATAGCTTTGCTAGAGTATTTCCCTCTCCTGTGCCTTGGGACATAAAACAGATTTTATTACCTCACTTTTACTTCTAACAGCCAGTATTGATTTCACTGTTTCTTATCTTTTAGATTCATTTTCTGGTTTTGCAAACAGTTCAAATCCTAATGTCATTTTTAAAGCTAGTCGATTATCTCAAGCAAAGGGCACATCATAATATCTATTTTAGGCTGAAAAAATGTATTTTTTTACTACTGACTTGGAAGTGGCTAATTATATATATATATATAGTGCTGTCTATTAATCTATCCCTCAGTTATCAGAGCTGATGGAGCCCCCCTTCTTGACTTTTTCTGGTAACCGTTCTTTCCCTCCTCCTCTCTTCCTTTATATATGTTATTTACGTGCACGGTCAGCTGAAACAGATAATGAACTTGACCCAGTTGCAGAAATTCATGGCATAGCCTGCAGAAAGCACTTAGCAAAGTGTCCAAAGCCCTATTAAGATCCTACAATATCTCAAAGTATCCCACAGGGATTCCTTGAAATTGTACCACAAGGATTCAGGCAACAATCTCCCTTTTTCTCCTGCCCCGCCTCCATTTTTCTTTTTTTTTTTAAAAAGCCGTATACAGCACCATTCATTTGTAAGTGAGCCCTGCAGCTGCTAGGTGCTTAATATTATTTATCTACTTTTGCTCATAAGGAACTAGAAACTGATTCTGAAGCTGCAAGTAAAGTAAGGAAACTGTAAGTAAAGAAAGGAAAACTTTGACAGGAGAGCTGGCAATGCTGAAGCCCTAAAGAAAGAAAATACAATACTGCAGCCAAAAATATAAACACACACACACACAGAAGTCTTGGAGAACAATCACAGTGTTTCAAGATCTATACCCACTTGGCAACAGCCCAGTCCTTTGGATGTTATTTTAGGCCTTGATTCAGCAAAACACATAAGCACGTGATTGATTGTAAGCATATGTGCAGTCCCATTGGTCACAATATTGTGCCACTTTTATGACCATTTTAAGAAAAGGGACATGTCAATGTGAGGGAATTACCAAGATATTCCCCTCTCCATTGCCTGGAAGATCCTTGCTTGCATCCTTTTGAACCATCTCCTCCCTTTTGCCGAAGATGTCCTTCTGAAATCCCAGTGTGGTTTCAGACCATCTTGGGGCACCAACGTGATTTTTATTGCAAGACAGAGAAGTGTAAAGAACAATGCTGGCCATTGTTTATGGCATTTGTTGACCTAACTAAGGCCTTTGATTCCATCAACACATGGACATTTATTAAAAAAGAGAAATGCCAACAATTTAGGATCAGCACCTAATGGATTGAGCCCCAGTAGGTCCCATTGGATCCCCCAGGTCCAAAGCTCTCCTGCTTCATTCACCAGGCTGCCCTGAGCACAAGCCTAGGAAAACCTATGAACCTTGCATCATAACTTCAAGGTCAAAACATTTAGGCTTTGGCATACTGATGGAGGAATCTGATTCCATCATTGAGTTGCTTTCGGTGAAAGCACCTGGACATCAGATCCCTTCATGGTTCAACCAAAGGTTGTATTTATTACTAGGTTATAGAGACTTTCAGTTGGTTTACATGAGTCCAGTAATTAATTTCCCCAAGATTTAAGGGAGACAAGATGGGTAAGGTAATATCTTTTATTGGACCAACTTCTGTTGGTGAGAGAGACAAGTTTTCAAGCTTACACAGAGATCTTCTTCAGGTCTGGGAAACGTAATCAGAGTGTCACTGATAAATACTACCTGGAACCGATTGTTTAGCATACGTAATTAACACATATTTCAATGGACCATTTTTAGTGTCTTAGCAAAGTTAAGAATTTAACGGGCCACTTCACCTTGAATGGTCTCTTGAAATATGTGTTAACTACTTATGTTCCATGTTGTATTTAGCGGTGACAGTCTTATTACATTTCCCAGACCTGAAGAAGAGAGCTGTGTAAGCTCAAAAGCTTTTCTCCCTCAGCAACAGAAGTTGGCCCAATAAAAGATATTACCTAACCCACCTTATCTCTAATATCCTGGGATTGACACAGCTGCAACAACACTGAATATCAGAATTTAAGGCATCTTAGAGCAATTGTGTTGTCTTTTTAAGTGTTTTTGTAAAGCACTGGGTCCACTTCTGGCATTCTATACATCACATAATAATCATTTTAAAAGGTCAGAGCCCGTCGCAGTTGGGTGTGGGTGTACAGATGTGACAGCACCAGAAAGATCCACCCAGCCAATCAGAGCATAGCTTTGAATAATTAGTGTACTAAGGCACGCTTTAGTTTTGAGTTAGACATATTTCCTTCTCCTGCATTTCTCTCCTTCCCCCTAAGTTTTTGCATCCATGCAAAGAAAATATACATATTTCCCAATAAGTGAGCTCTCTAATATTTCTCTTTCAGATTCCCTGTAACCCAGCCTCTCTTATATATTTTTCAGCTGAACTTGGAAAGTAGTCACTTCTCAGAAAGATTTTCTAAAATTTACATTACATGCTTGTGACAGAGGGTCAAGGGTCTGTCTTTGTTATTAAAATTAAAGTTATTTTACAAAAAGTTATTTTTATTCCAGCCTATTTCGCAGAGGCACTTCCAGAGATGATTGAGAAACAATTCTATGGTCTTCTTCCTAAACAGAATCCCCTGATCAAACAGCCTTCTGTGGAAAGACTTACGAAAACTCACCCTGAGGGGTTAAAGGGACTCTACAGCTGAAAGACACAGACAGCAAAAAGTGGAATGTTCGGATATGTAAACTGACCTACCGTTCAGTTGAAAAACGGGTATGGGGACAGGAGAGTTGCTATTTAAACTGCACAATACTGACAAGCTGACCAGCGTTTTGGGAGAGAGACAGAGAACGGAGTGTTTTCAAAGAACGAAAGCTATTAAATTTTTTCCTCAGTAACTAAGGCTGAAAACATATTATGCAGTTAGCTCGTGAGAACTATCCATTTAGTTGGGAACAGCAAATTGTTTCTTTTTTATTTTTCATTCCATTTTGTCTTTTTCCGTAAATCTTGTTTCTGCTAAGGTTACTGTTGTGTGGGTAATTTCAGGCAGACATCCTCAAAGAGACGAGATTCCCGTAACTTCTATGGAGTGGTGCTGAAGGGTAAACAATCTAAAGGGTTTCACTTGAGGATGGCAGCGTTAAAGTGCAATTTGGGCTCCAAGTGCTGAATCTAAACAAACCCTAGGTACACAAGCCACCCACCTTCTCAAGAAGCAGTGCCATTGACGGGGCAGTCAGGCAGGCACTCTGGCAGAGGAGGGACTGGGGTGACCTCTCCAGGCAAGGCTCTCTGTTGATGGACCCCTGCAAAAACTGGAATCATTCAGATCTAAGTCAAGCTCTGGATTTTAACGGGAATGTACATGTTAAGATTTGCAGCGAAATCAGAGTTTCAGAGGTTAACAGCAATATTATATCAATATGCAACTAAATTAATTAAACTAATACTCGGAAAATGGTCTGGGATCCTCAGATGAGGCACAGAAGAGAAGGCGAAAATATCATCATATATTACAGTCTCAGTGGCTACTGGAGTCAGTGGAAACCAACCCAGGAAATAAAGTAACCATGACTCCTGTGTATCAGGCTGTCATTATACGTACCATGGTCAAGAATGAGGCCCTCCAGCCAGCCTGTCAGCATTTCACCCAAGCGCTCTAACAAGCACGGCTGGGCCCCCCTTGAGCCACCTGACTGGCTGAGAGGATCAGCAAACCGGTTCCTCTGATCAGCAGAGCACTGGCTACTCATGCATTTGCCCAAGGCCGTGATAGTGCCTGTGTGGCTGCTTTTCCCCAGCTCTGCCCCTTCCTTCTCTTGCCTTGCGCCAAGTAACCAGTTTCTGACCATTAGGTCTGATTCCAGCTTCCGACTCTGGGCTCCAATTCCTGGTTCCTGACTCTAGCTGTGAGCTTGGTCCTGACTCCTGGTCTGACGCCTAGACACAAACCACCCGTGTCCCGGTCCCTAACAAATATGCCCTTTATATACAGTATATAATTTAGAATTATAGGCCAACAGTTTCATTGGGCTGTGCTGGTGACATCACAAACTCTGAGTGAAGCCCAAGTGGCTTGTGAAGTCAAAAAACCCTGTAGATGAAGCCACAGCTTTGAATTTTTTTTTTATGTATGGATCTGATTGCTGCTTGAAATGGAATAAATAAAGTAATTGTATAAACCACCTTACCCCCAACACCTTCTGCCCTTGTTTCAGCCTGCAGCAATCAGTGGAGATTTGGAATACTCACCATGTATGTGTCCAATTCCAGCAACGGATCTGAAGTGTTTGGTTTTTTTGTGTGTGTTCCTGTTCGAAGACTTCTTAGCATTTCATTTAGCCATTGAAGCGGCAAAATCTCAGAAGTCAAACTGCAGCAGCATCCAACGGAGGTCACCTCCTTACCACCATATGCCAATTTCTTAGCTTTATTGGTTTATTGCTTTTTTGTTTTGTTTTTACAGAATGTTTTCCCATTACAGACTGCTTTCTCTCTCCTGGTCTGAAATATATTTAACATCAGATCATAAACAACAGGCATTATCAAATAGAGAGACGGAGAGAACAATTTGGGGTCAGATTTTCAGAAAAATTTCTGCTTGTGCATGCAGCACAGACCCTGTACATACGAAAATGTGCTTCTCATAATAGAGACTTTGATTAGCTCGCAAGTGCAACTATGGGCTAAAGCTTGTCTAGGTCGAACTTTTCAGCTATACCAGTGTCTATTTTTAGCCCGTGTGATGAAGTGCTCTTGGGAATTCTTGTCATACACACAAGTACGTTGCTGAATCAGCACTATAAAATACTTGTCTTACTAGGATGGATTATGTGAAAGAAACATACCTTTAAATACTCACAAGGTTCTCTATGTGAGACTAAATATGGCTCTGATTATAGACCTGTTATCAACCGGTGTGTATTATCACATTTGGAGGGTGTAGAAAGGAGCTGCAAAATATCATTTTAGCAGTGAAGATGATTAACCACTGGAAAATACTATCAACGGAAGTGGTAGAGTCCCCATCTTTTGATGTCTTCAGATCGAGATCGGTTGCCTTTCTGGAAGAAGTGCTTTAGCCAAATACTCCTGTACTGAGCCAAATCACTTGTAACTGGGTGAAAATTAACGGCCTATGACATACAGGATATTAGACTAGATGAGCCAAAGGTCCCTTCTGGTCTTAAACTCTACAAGTGTCTGAATTACATCCTAAGCATCAAATCTGCTCTAAGGTACATGCACACAATTTACAAGTGTATTTCCACCTGGAGTTTCAGGTGTAAGCAGCTGAAGGCAAAATTTGACCCTCAGTGTTTTCTGGTCAAAACATTTTGCTGGAATCGAAAGATAGGAATAAAATTATTATTAATCTACAAAACTGACATAACTAGCCACATCCTCACAAACAATAGGTGTTTCTTTGCTTCACAATTATTGTATGGTTCTTATAGAAGCTTTACAACACTGTCTTTAAGAATAAAATCCTCAACCTTTTCCATACAGCTACGTCACCCTCCTAACGTCTCTATATTCCTGAGTCCACTGGATCCAAACAATCTGAATAACAAAAACTCCTTTGATAAAGTTGCTATATACTTAAGATGGACTAACAAATTATGAATGCTCTAGTTCAGCAGAACAGTTGCATGAGTGCAATTATATGTACACACTTAATGTAAGCACCAGTGTAAGCCTTTCTGCTCAATCAGGGCCAAGGTAACTTCTTTTTCCTCTTCAGCACTGAGTCAGTGTGACAGTGTATGCAGGTCTTTGGCACAGCAGCATTCAAACACAGGAGACACTAATTAAACCATTCTTTTTTTTCCCCAAGAGATTCTGAAATTAACACTTTATTGTTTCGTACAAGACAAAATTAAAAACAAAGAAAAAACATATTTTTCATAAAAGTTAAAAGGACTTTTTAAAAAAAAAATCTTGGGAAAGTCCCCAAGACTTCACATTTAAAACAGAATAAAAGAAACACTTTTTTTTTTTTTTTTAAGAGAGAGCATGATTTTGTATTTGCTGTCAGCTTCATGCTTCATTTATCATCTGCATGAAACTAGGTTAGGTCTCCATAGGCCACAGAGTTATTAAGTAAGTAAATATGCCACCGCTTCCGTGCCCTCCTTTTATTTCCTTACTTCTTCAGTCTCCTCTGGCTCTCTCTCGTGATGCTCTCTTTCCCACCTCATTTCTTTCAGCTCTTGTCTGTATTTCCGTTCAATGAACCGTTTCTGATGGGCCATCTGGGGAAAGTTATCTGACACAGGGAGAAATATTTTATGTTAATAAAGGGCAGCTAGTAGCACAGAGTATGCTTCAATTTTTGTTTATTTATTTTTATTTTATAAAATGAAGGGGAAAACGTCATACCATTATCATTTTGCCTCATTCATTGTGACACTCAGCAGAAAACTGGAGGGCCAACATTATCATATCACCTCAGTTTCAAGGTGATTTAAACATTTGTTTCCCTTGCTAAGGAGCTTAGCCGATTATGATATACAATATAACCTCAGAGTTATGAACACCAGAGTTATGAACTGGCCCATCAACCACACACCTTATTTGGAACTGGAAGCATGAAATCAGGCAGCGGAACAGACAAAATAAAAAGGAGATACACTACACTGCTATGTTAAATGTAAACTACTAAACAAAGAAATGGAAAGTTTAAAAAAAAGATTTGAAAACGTAAGGAAATACTTTCTGTGCTTGTTTCATTTAAATTAAGATGGTTAGAAGCTGCAATTTTCTTCTGCTCTGAAGCCTCAAAGCTTTACTGAGTCAATGTTCAGCTGTAAACTTTTGAAAGAACAGCCATAATGTTTTGTTCAGAGTTACGAACATTTCAGAGTTAAGAAAAACCTCCATTCCTGAGGCGTTCACAACTCTGAGGTTCTACTGTACTTTGAAATAGAGACTATAAAATGCTGATATAGTAACATGTTCAAGGAATACCTGGATTTTACATTTTGTTCCCCTGACAACAGGTAGCTAATATTGAAAAACTGAAGTGAGAATACAATCAACACTCTGTGGAATTAGAGCAAATAAAATATCTGACAAAGTAAAAGGCCCTGGTTCTAAGTGTTGTACAGATGTTCACATCATTATTCATTTTATTTTAGAGAATGCAAAAACATGCTTGATACACAGCATAATGGCAGTGTTCTGAGCAGGAAAATGATTGCTGAGTTCTGAATTAACAAACATGACTGCATGAAAAGCCATTCTCAAAAAGCAACCATTTAGCTACCTCCAATTCAACAAATGTAAATCGGCTGGTCAGAATTCAATTGTCATTTTATTATAATTTTCATGATAGTATTGATGTTCATGTTTAAGCATTTTTGAAATTTTTTATCAATTTAAATTTTCACAGTTGTGGGAAATTATGAGGGGATCAGATAATCAGTAGATGCTGAGATTTAAAAGTTAAAGAAAAAACACTAAAATGAAAATTGTCTACATCACAAGTCAAAACATACCATTCCTATTAATTTGCTAGTCCTTTTGTGACATACCTAATTCAAAAGTCTAAATCACTGGATTTTGACCTAAAGTTCTCAAGCACCATTTTTCTTACTTTGCCCATCTATAAATATTTATCATTAATGAAAATATTTTTGCACTGGTTTGTGTGTGCACGGTGAAATCAACATTTACAAATTTACCAGTTAAAAATTTAATCCTTTCAAGTCTAAATATAAATATTTATTTAGATATATATCGGTGCACGTATGAGTGGTATCTGGCTGAAGCTCAATCCAGACAAGTCTGAGGTGATGATGGTGGGTCGGTGAAAACATCCAGAGGAAATGGCAGAGGTAAAAACATAAGACCATAATGGCCAGACTGGATCAGACCAATGGTCCATCTAGCCCAGTGTCCTGCCTTCCAACAGTAGCCAGTGCCAAATGCTTCAGTGGGACTGGAAAAACAGGGCAATTATTGAGTGATCTATCACCCAGCCCCATCCAGACCTAACTTCTGGCAGTCAGAACGTGGGGTTACATCCCTTACCATCTTGGCTAATAGCCATTGATAGACCTGTCCTCCATGAATTTATCTAATTCTTTCTTGAACCCCTTATACTTTTGGCCTTCACTCCATCCCCGGCAAAGAGTTCCACAAGTTGACTGTGTGTTGCTTGAAGAAATACTTCCTTACGTTTGTTTTAAATCTTCTGCCTATTAATTTCATTGGATGACTTCAGGTTCTGGTGTTATGGGAAGGGGGTAAATGACATGTCCCTATTTACTTTCTCCACGCCATGATTTTTAGAGCTTTATTATATCCTCTCTTTTTCTAAGATGAACAGCCCCCGTTTTTTTAATCTCTCTTCATGTTCTATACCCTTAATCATTTTTGTTGCCCTTCTCTGTACCTTTTCTAATATTAATATATCTTTTTGGAGATAGGGCAACCAGAACTGCATAGACTATTCAAGGTGTGGACATACAAGGTGTGGAATTCATACAGTAGCAACATATTTTCTGTCTTATTATCTATCCCTTTCCTAATGGTTCCTAACATTCTGTTAGCTATTTTAACTGCTGCTGCACAATGAGCATGTGGTTCCGGAGAACTATCCACTATGATTTCTGTCTGTTCATCTGAGAGATTCTTTCTCCTGGAACATTACCCATAAGTCATGTCTAGAGTTTGTTCAGTTAATTTTCAAGTACTGATCCAACGATCCAGGTTAAAAACATACAGGAAGACCCTTAGTTGCCGTAAATTGTCTTAGGTCCATTGATTTCTGTAGAGCTGTAAAAACCTATACTAGAGTCGAGAATCTAGACTTTTAACACTGTTCCACAGCATGATCCTAGAATTGACCTGTCCTGTCCACACTGTCCAAAAACACACTAGAAGATGCAAGTCCTGAACCACAGAAAACAACCTTACTAGCAAATGGTTGCAAAATGTGTAGTGTGGATTTATCCTGTACCCCAGAGCAAGCTGACCCCATTCTGTTCCACATTAAAGCAGGGGAACCTCTGAGTGATTAAGGAACTAAGTACAATAAGGGACAACTGCTGTCTCTGTGACTTATTGAAAACTTCCCTTTGAATAAAGCCTCTGTGTACCATACGAACTACTTGATTTTTTACAAAGTTTTATGGACACTACTAATAAACAAACCTAAAGTTCAAAGCGGATAGTATTTTGTGTCTATTCTCTGGTCCATTTTTCTCCTGAATAAAATCCCAGTTGAGTAAACTACAATAGTTCTCCCAGTTTCCAAGAAAACCTCTTACATTTTTCAAGCGCATCCATAGCTGCTCCCATCTCTGCTTGTTGAATACTGTCAAAACCAAACAAAAAATATGGTAAATTTTCTGTCCCGCAATCTGAGGTTCAGATTACTCCACTGTGATCAACTCTTCAAATAATCATTGATAAGTCATGCCCATAATGTAATAGATAAATCAAGTTTTCTACAAACTTACATGTAATGATGACATAGTTCCCACAGAATATTTATTAAAAACACAGATCGATAAGGTTATTAGAATAGTTTTGTAATTCGTTAAGAGATTGCTTTAATTACAAGAAAGAAAAATGAATAAAACTAAAAGAGTGAGCACCAAAAATCAAATGACATTTCGACAGCACAGAGGTCCTGTACTACAAAGTGAAAATTATGTACTTATGGTTCTGTTCTAATGATCTGAGAAGTTTAAGAACATTACAAAAATGTTTAGTTTTTTTTTCTCTGCCAAAAAAAAAAAATGAGGGCTGGATTGCTGAAGGTGATCAGTAAAAAAATGGTAAAAGGCTCTCTGACCTAAGCTGCCAGTTTAAATTTGTCAGCCAGCAGTGACCAAAAGTCAATGTGATCTGGAAGCTGTTTGGTGGTTTCAGTCCATAAATGTCACTACACACACATGCTTGTTGGGAGCCTCTTGAGAGAGAGGCTAAAGACCAAATGGACCTGGAGACTGAACTACCTCCAGCTACTAGCATATGGTCCCATTAAATTAAGGTTGAGGCACAGAGTAGTGTGGGGAAGACAACACAGTTGTTACCCATACCTTACCTTTTCTTTGGCTAACCAGCAGACATTCGTCTTCTGAGCTGTCATTTCAGAGGGTTTCACAACCAAATTCATTTACGAAAACCATTTAATAAATTTCCACTATACCTTGGGCCTTTGCCACATCCTATTCTTTCCCCTTTGAAATAAACAGCTACTGTATATGTCCTGGCATGAGAAGGTCCTACTGTCTGCAGCGTCCTGAAATAAGAAAGACATAATTTGTCCAACAAGAAAGTCTGAAACAATAATCTATCAGTGGCACATTTATCACTGAGCTTTCAATCCATTTAGCAAGATTAGCACCAGGCACAAAGTCAGAGGGTGGACTGCTGGCTATATATATTACTTTAACCAGAAGATGCCAAAAATGTGTTCAAATGAATTTTAAAAATTGCCTTTATGTAAAGCTAGATTTATTTAACACTTCTGAGATTACACATAGGTCCAATTAAAAATGTAAGTCCAGTGTCTGCAGACAAAAATGCTTACATGCTCATCCAATTCCTGCAATTCTGTGGATGTGCATGCACAAATGTAGTTGTGCAACTGGATATACTCTTTTAATCATACAAGTCAGCCTATGTGCACTGAAAGTTTGGCCCAGAAAGTGTAAAAAGTTAACAAGGTTTAAAGGGGAAGTGATATTTGATATGCTGCCCCTCTACATGGCAAATATCACAGAATAAACAAATTGTTCCCTCAAAAACGTTATCGTTTCTGTTACATCTGAGTGAGAATACACGATATGCATCAGCAACTGTCTCAAGGAGAAAGAGATCATTCCCTAGACACAAAATGAATTTGTTTTTCCTTTATCTCTTCCCTCTGCCCCAACTCTCTCCACTGCCAGGCTGAGATCTGTTCTGTTTCTCAATAAAAGGAGCAGCAAGTTCCTATCAATTTTTGAAATATCTAACCAAATTACTCTGCATCTAATGAACTGTGCAACACCAAACATATACTCAAACAACACACACCCTAGATTTTAAGAGCAAAACTACTGATTGCAAATGCAGTGAAACAGAAAATCCCAAGGGAAGAAAATTAAACAAGATAATAGGAAGATAAGAGCATATGTAGATTAACTCTGAACTGTACTATCAAAATCAATTTATCATAACAACAAAACAGCACGAACACACTGTACTTATGCTCAGTGGGTTTGACAAGAAACAGAAATTCATTTCTTTTGTATCTAGCTCCCTCAAGATAAGGGAGTAAGCTCTCAGATAAAGATTTGGAAAATCAGATCTGCAAAATATCACTTTGCAATCATATTTCAGAAGTGTACCAATTTTCACTGTAACCCACTGCATTTCATTTTCAATTCTTCAGTAAACATTAGAAATATACCTGGGTTTTCATTCTATACACATTCTGAATAGAATAAATATCAACAATAAAAGCCTTGCACTTTGATAGCATTTTCTTTCCTCCTTTTTCCAAGTACTTACATTGCACCCATCAATATAATACAGGTCTGGATGTGAAAGTATTTTACAAAACATAACATTGAATATCACCTCTGTGTTGCAGGTATAATCCCTATTTTAAAGCTGGGGAAACTGAGGCACAAAGACTTTAATAAGAGTGCACAGGGTCACACAAAGTTCATGGTACCACTGGGAACAGAACCCAGGTTCTTTACTCACAGTCAATGGCTATATCCAAATGACAATCCTCTCTCCACTCACTGTACTTGAGCATTCTGAATATTCCTTTCATTTTTAAAATTTTAATCTTTTAAGGAATAACGCATTTAAAAATTCAAGAAAACTATAAACCCAGAAAAAATATTCTCTGAGGCCTTATGTAATGTAAAAGCAGAGTTCATATTAATTCAGCCCTGCAGTGATTAAAACATACAGAGCTCAAGACGTTGGTTCAACCATTTCGACTCCCAAATAAAACGAGACTGCTTTTAATATCTTTGGTTTGGAAGCAGATTGAATTATTTCTGTAAATAACGAGAGAACAATTTTAAACCCAGTTATGATCAGGTGCTGTCTTCAAATAAAGACAAGGTAAAAGAATGTTGTTTAGGGTTTGATTACATCTTGTATTGGGTAAAACAAAGACTGATGATTAGTTTGTGTAAATGATAAAGAGCTCCTTACTTGTACAGAGGAATGTCTGGCTCTTTTCCTTCTGTCCTAAGAGTCAGGCAGCATTGCTGAAGCTGGGATTTAGGGTCATTCCAATCTTGATTTAAAATGAATTCCTATAATAAATCCACAAAGGTCGTTTGAGAGTTTGCAGTAACAGCCCACATTGCAATGACATACGAAAATATGAAGCTAATTGACTTTACCTTTAATCGTGGAAAAAAGCACACGTTCATGAAAGTGTGAACATACTCCAAATCCTTATCAATGTAGAGCGCGGCAATAAAAGCTGAGAAACAAAATATTTAGTTATTACCACCCACGTTAGAGGAGTTCACAGCTTTCCATTCGTAGAGCCCCACTCAGAATAATTTAGGGTGCTTTAAAATCATCAATGAACTAAGCTTCACAATTCTGCAATGAGCTGGGTATTATCATCATTGCTTTACAGGGGAGGACACTGAGTCAGCAAGAGGTTGAGCAACTTTCATTTATAGAATTAGAAATAGAACCGGACTCCTAATCCTGTGATTTAACCAGCAGATCAGGACTTCTTAGAAATAAATCACTATTAGGTACAGTGTAAATGCTTAGGTATAAATCACTACTGTTTGTGAACAGTTCCCATTTACTAAAAGGATTTGGCAAGAGACAACAGATCTAAACTTCTCACACAATATATTAAAATGCACTGGATAGAGATTAACTTTTCTTGGCACAATATTTATTACCATTTCACCTACCTTGAAAGGAGATTGACAAACACTTTCATAAACGGATTGAGGGGCATGCTGTACGTGTCACTGCATGCTTTGTGGAAATGTTATTTTGAAACCTCTTACTAGAATTCAGTGAGGCAGAGATCTCCCTACATTCTGGGATCATTTTTTCCAATCTTCTTCTAATAATGAGAGCGTGTCAGAGTCACAACCTCTGCTTTGTCAGAACTCCTGTCCTTCTGACTCAGATGCCAATATAGCCTTACTCTTAGGGATGAATGTTTGATGTCATCTATACTGACTCTCCATTTCTGAGCCCACAATTTTGCACCTACAGTTCTTTGGGGGATACAGCTCAGGTCCTGTAAACAAATGAGTACTTGATTGCATCTGCAAATCAGGTAGTCCAGTACCTAAATCACCTTCTTCGTGTCGCTTGTAGGAGATGCAAAAAGGGGAGGCTAATATTTGAAAATTGGGCCCTTGAAAGTGGTGATTACTTATTGTAACTGGAGGTTCTTCAAAGATGTGTAGTCCCTATCTGTATTCCACATGTGAATATGTGGGCTCGCCATGTACCTGAGTCTGGAAATTCTTCAAAGCCGTGTCAGTTGGCCCGCACGTGCATGGTAGCTCTTCTCATGCTCTGTACCAAGGGTATAATAGGCAGCGTGGGTCAACACCTCTCCAATTCCTCCTTACCACAAATCCAACAGGATCCTAAGCAGAGGGGATGGTGGGTGGGTAGTACAATACAGATAGGGACCAGATACCTCAAAGAAGCTCCAGTTACAGTAAGTAACCTCCACGACTTCGAGTGATGGTCCCTAAGTGTATTCCACACATGGATGATTGGCAAGCAGTGTTCAGACTGGAGGCAGGTGCAAGGAGGCTGGTAACAAAGATGCTTGCGATACTGCCGATCCCACCACTGCATCTGCAGCCGAGGCATAATATGTTCTGCAATTGTGCATCAAACTCCAGGTGGCTGCTCTGCAGATGTCCTGCAGCAGAACGTCTGATAGGAATGCCGTGGAGGCAGCCTGTGCTCGCATGGAGTGAGCTGAGATACACCAAGGGGGAGGAATATTTGCTATCTTGTAGCACTCTGAGATACATCCCAAGACCCAGTCCTCTGGGAGGATATGGCTTACCCATGAGACCTCTGTGCTATGGTGATAAAATAATCTGAGTGATTTCCCAATGGGTTTGGTTCTTTGCAGGTAGAATGCCAGGGCATGCTGGACACTGAGGGAGTGAAGTCTCCTGTCTACAGAGAAAGTGTGGGGTTTCAGGAAAAATACAGGTACATATCATTTGATTGATGTGGAACTCAAACAATCTTGGGGAGAAACTTTGGGTGTAGTCGAAGAGAAACCTTTTCTTTGTGAAACACTGTATAAGGTAGGTCCACCATGATGGCTCTGAGCTTGCCAACTCTTTTAGATGAGGTGATAGCTACTAAGAATTACACCTCTGTGGACAGGTGGGCCATAGCACAAGTCACCATGGATTTCAAAGGTGGACTAGTGAGCTTGGACAGGACAATGTTAGGGTCCCATTGAAGGGTAGGCTTATACACTGATGGGAAGGTCCTGATCAGGGCTTTCATGAATCATACTGCACCATCAGAACCAGGGAAGTCCTACCGGATGATTGAAGGTGAGACGATTCCTGGGACATAAGTCTTGGTACGTACTGGTGTCCGAGGAGTTCCTATAGTTAAGTCTGAAAGATCCAATGAATTTGCAGTGACTAGATGGTCTTTAGGTGGACAAGGCAGTACCAGCGATGGGGCCAGACCAGCACTTGTAGATGGAACCGGTGAACATCTATCTTTGCGCTTTCCTACCAAGGTGACTGATAGAACCAGCTTATCTTTCTTTTCATGCATCTTGCCTTCCAATCCAAGGGTCTTCATTGGAGCCAGTTCCATTCACGACTTGACCTGGATTGGCTTGGAGAGGAAGCACGTTTCTTATGGACACTTCTCAATGGGGACCTGTTCTTGCATCTATGAACGTGCCCTTTACTCTCATGGGGAACCTTGGAAGAAGAATCCTTGGGCTTATGTTCCAAGTCACATGCTAGGCAATTGATGCCAACGTACAGGGAGGTCTGCCTGGCCCAGATTAGAAGGGCCTCATAGACTTCTTTATCAAGTGCTTTCACACATGAAGCTCCTGGGCTTCTTGAGCTCTCGGTGGGAAGGAGCAACAGATGCTGCACTTTGCAGAGATATGTGCTTCACACAGAGAGTACAGGCAGTATTAATGATTTTCACTGTTGGAGAAGGATAAAGGGCAGGAGACGCAATTTTTGAATCCCGGGACTCTGGGCATAATACCGGAGATAGGGAGGGATTCCCCAACTAGAGAGAAAAAGTACTCTAGACCTCTTAACTACTAACTACTAATCTAAAAATATAACTATTTACAAATGTTTTCTTTATAGATAATGAATGACGTGAAGGAGGACACAATTCTGACTCAGGCCATGAAGCGGTAAGAAGGAACTGGAGAGGCGTCGACCTGCACTGCTTATTATACCCTTGGCCAGGAACACAAGGAGAGCTACTGGGCATGTGCGGGCCAACAGACACTGCTTTGAAGAATTTCTAGACTTTGGTGCATGGCATGCATGTGTACCTATGTGTGGAATACACATGGGGCAATCACTCAAGGAAGCACAGATCTGAAAATAGCATAATCCAACCAAAAATGTGAATTAAAACATGCATTTTTAAATAAGACTTCTTTTTAAACGGATTTATTAAACAAGCCCTGGGGAAAAGAGAGCTGTTTAAATACCAGGTAGAATAAGGGCCTTTATCTCCAGACTGTCTCAATATACTTATTCAACACAGTCACAAAGAAGCTTCCCCTCTTTTTTCACATGTTTTTACATTTTCAGTATTAAATATTTAATTAAGTAATTAAGTATTTAAGTATTCTGTTAACAGTTTGATTAAGATCCAATATTGCCACTTACACTCCAGGAGATCAGCCAAAGTCTTAGTCCGAAGAGCCACGGGTCTCTTGGTCTTGTCGTTAGTGATGGCAAATTCCTGCATACCCAGCTCCTCTGCTACTTTGGCCTGTGTCCTGTTATTCACCAAAGAGCTTCGCAACAACTGTAAGAAAAAAGAGTTCCACCCAGTTTAACATTAAGTAATGCTAAACTATAAGAGTTAAGCAGCTCATTAGGTCCTTGCCTCTTTTCTCCCTTGCCCCAATGAGTTTACTGCATTTCTCTTCTCAGCACATTCTGATTTCTGCTGGAGTTTTTACACCCAGTCCATCACTGGAGATTCTCCTCTTGTTTCAATCTCTCTGATTCAAGTTTTGTTTCATTATCCCTTTTTTCTACTGTCTGTCTCCACTGTTCCATTCCGGCTGCCGGGAAAGAAGAGGATAACTTGGAAGCTGAGATACTATAGAGATGGATTAATGGGTGTTACCAGAGACAACTAATAATAAGGAAAAGTGCTCCAGTACCATTGGTAGGACTAGAATCGTGTGCATTAAGTCAATTTTAGTAGTTTAGTGGTATTTAGTGGTATAGTGGTATTTAATAGTATAACTGAAGGAAGAGGAGCACAATCATGGAGGATTCTGAGAGATCCCCCTGCTTAGAAAGACGGTGCTGTTCCCATAATCCTGCATTACATTTAAAAACTTGTTGATGATCCTCATTAAAAGAAATACCCTCTCCCCATCACTCCATTTCTTGTATTGATTTTGCTGGTAGTACATAGCCTAACAAAAACTAAACATGTTTTACCATAGCAAATATAGACAAACAAGCAAAATATCCTGAAATCCATCCACACACAGTGCATTCAAAATGTAAAAAATATTTGTACATGTGATTAAAAACAAAGATGCTGTATACGTTAAACCAAGAAAGACTACTGCTACATAACTAGCAAACACTGGTTCCCAATTCCGTTTGATTGGTGATGTGAGGGAAAGAAAGGGTAAGGAATGGAAATTCCAGTTGGTGTAAAGCACAGATTCATAGTGGTAACGTAGACATGAGAAGTATGGAGCTCTGCAGAAGACATGGTTACCTAAAAGCTTTGCAGGCATCTTAAACATGGTTTGGAGTTTTTATTCAGCTTGAGTATCTCTTGATTACTTAGATTAAAGAGTTTCAAAATGGAAAAGTATGATTAAAAAGAGCATGGGGCTTTTTCCTAGAGGAAAGAGAGTCACTTAAGAAAACAAAACAAATAAAGCCACACAGCACTGAGAGATTGCATATGCACACATTGCTCCCTTTTTGAGTTTCACATCACAGCTGCTCAGCTTATTAGATACATGTTTTATGCTACCTGGCTCCAGTATGTCATCTGAGCTTATGAAAATCAAGATTTATTTTCAGTACTTGATATTTCATCTCTGACAATAGATAAATAAAGAACAGTATGGTCATGGGTTTTTTGGCAATGATGTATGAAGCAGACACTCACAACTTGATC
>ML675601.1:19280952-19301951 GCA_007922155.1 Mesoclemmys tuberculata
AGAGAGGGAGGGAGGAAGGAAGTCAGGGTAATAATATATATTTATCTCCTCCAATGTTTGCTGGTTCTCACTATATGACTCATGACCACCCCAATTCCCTCTCAAATATCATTCAAATTTAAACCCACATAAAGACAATTTTGCTTTTCCTTTGCATTTCTATCACCTGATATACCCCAACATTACAACTCTCTTCCAGTCATTGCCCATTTCTCCAAATCTCTCTGTAATCTCACCATATTTTCCCTGATCTCAATTATTCATGTCCTACATTTGTATCTTCACCTAAAACTTGGACAACAACTTGTAACTATTTCCACTTTCCAAGTCACTTATGACTATATTAAACAACACTGAGCTCTGTTGTTCATTGTCCAGAGGATTTAAAGCTATTATTTATAACACTCTATACCTGTTTTGACAAACAGTTTTTGAGAGATTTATCTTACTATATTTGCACTGATGCCTACACTTTCAAAGGTGACCTGCAAAGGAAAAAAATGTTTGTACCCTTCCTGCATTCCTGCCCAGAATTTTGTTATTCTTTATGAAGACTAAAACTGGCTGAAAAGCTATTATTTATTCATTTAATTTTTTTACACTTGAAATTCAGGCCTTATTTAGTCTGAATTTTCTGGATTAATGTATGGATGATAAATGTTTTAAATAAAACTTGATAAATTAATAAAAACAGATTTTATTTAGACTGTTTACTTTTTGTGTGTAGTTATTTCTGTAAACACCTGTAACTCAAATGCCTAAGAATCATGTGAAAAAAGTCTGTTAAAGATTCAGCATCACCATCCCTTCCATTAAAGTCTGAGAAAACTCATTTTAACATCTCTGAAGTGGCTAATCAATCCTCTACCTAAACAGGAAATTTTAAAACTTGACAGTCCTGATAATGTGCAATTTTTTTTTCTGTATTCCATTTTGTAATGCTTGAGAGTGTCACAAAATTCTGCAGTATAATTCTCTTCTCCACAAACAATCAGCACATTTATAACCATCTACTGGTAGATATGAATAACAACTCATATGAGATGTCTGTCTAAGAAACATCCCTTCAAACACCTGTGTTAAACAAGCACTACCTGTGTCTCAGGTGTACCAAGCTCATCAGTTTGATTATGAATACTATTGATCCATTTTACAGAGGGAAGAAATATTATGTCACTTGCTTCAGAAGTTAACATTTCCTCTCCATTGCACGATTCACATATTTTAAATAACAAAGCTTTATTCAGAACAGGGGGCCAGAGGTTTCTGTTATTAATCAAAACCAGAATAAGTTACTAACTAGCTTCTCTTAGAATTTTTGTTTCCATTCCACATTTGCTCTCCTGGACAGCATGTTCGATGGCATTCTCACCGTTAAGTGCCCTTCGTGATGATCAGGGAAATGTATGAATAAGTACTCAGTGGCTACCAACTGCATAATGGAGTCACCCAGGAATTCCATCCTCTGATTGTGGCCTCTGAAAAACAAAACATCAATGTGGCAAAATCAATAAGCAGTCTGGGGGGGGGGACACAACAACATGCAAATTAAAAATATATACTAATTTAAAAGCTAACCATAGTGTCTTTTTTAATTAATTTAACAAAATTTTCTGGTATTAACTATATGTGATGAAAACAATTCTTTATTATTATACGTTGACTTTCTGGAGAAAGCAAATGAGGTCATTACAGTTAAACATAATTACTAGATCACAAATTTGGGACTAATTGGGGGATACAGGATGGAACTAAATTTATAATCAATAAGTCCCCAATACTGCAACTTCCTACATGCAAAAAAACTGCTGTGCCTGTTGATTTCAAAGGGTCAACAGTCTGCCCATACACAACAAGTTAAAGGATCAAATCCACTTTTGGTTTAGGATTGGGTGTCACCAAGTATTAGTCTATCATTATTTACTTGTATTGTGGACGCACTTAGGAACCTCAGATATGGACTAGTACCCCTCTCTGGTCAGGCCAGTCCTTGTCCCCAAAAGCATGGGTTTACTTTTTCCTTCTTCCATCTCAAGTCCATGTGAACATATTGCATTACTATATCAGGGATGAAGAACTGATACAGTACTTTGAACTGTGACTTTCCATTTGCCATTTATGAATCCCTCACATGCACACATCTCTCATGAATGCTTCCTCTTGTAACCCAATCAGTGCTGTTACATGATGCTGTAAAAATGGTGCAGCTGACATGCTGCAACAGAGCATGACATTCTGCAGCCTTTCCAGGCTCCTGGATGATCTCAGCTTACACTATTAGATCATGACCTTCATTAAACATAGAAGTTGTTTTGTATTATAAGTATGGGCAATTAAGGAAATCAGTAGTAAGATTAGCATGGTTCAATATGGGACCCTGCTTTGTACTCACAGAGTCAGGTGGTTAAATCCCACAGTCCTCAAAGTGAAAGCCCGTGCCAGAAGCCGAACGTGAGTAAAAATTACTCCAATTGCTTCCTCAAACTCTGTCAGTTTCTGGAGAACTGGGGAAGTCTCGATAAGCTGCCGGTCAGTGTTGGATTCTTGCAGCTGTAAATAACAACAAATGAAAATTAATGATAGAAGGTCACTGTACATTTCAAAGAAAAGGTCCTTTTAGAGACCATCAAAACCTTTTCTAAATCACTGGCCATTTGTGAGAGAAAATGTCCACCTCGTAGCTGGACTGACACTTGGATAAACAAGATGCAGACCATCTTATGCAGCTTCTTATACATGAATTTCATTCTTCTGTTATAGATTAATTCTCTCAGATTAGTTCCTGGATTAAACTTCAAGTCACGTTCCCCTATATTGAGACTTGGCAGAACTTGATTTTATTTTATTTTATATTAAGCATTGTCATCAATTTAAACAAACAAACCAAGCCCACTACTCCCTCCTTGCCTCCTTTCTTTAAGAACAAAAATGAAACGAGAAAGCTTTAAAATACACAATTTAAAAGGCGAATGTTAAGGTAATTTCTAATATTTACAATGCTATTCTTCAGGCTGACTCTGCCCAAGAGCAGAGAGAATCAATGCCACATGGGGATATAAGGTGGTTTCTGGGCCAAAAAAGAAATGAACTCTTCAGCCCAAACAAGCGGGGACAGGAGAGAGAAATAACTAGTGACAGCCTATGATAAATAAATGGATGTTGCTAGCTCCAATGTAAGTTGCACCTTGCAGAAGCACAGATCATCAGAACTAGAGGTTAAAAAAAACCAACAAAATTTAGAATGACGAAAGCTTCTCTTGGAAGGCTGGAAGTGAAATTTATTTCTGTTAAGACTTTTGTTTGTTTACCGCTATCTTGTGTACACACCAGTCTGTGGCTGTTGTAAAATAGCTCATGAGCATTGAGCTACTGTCAATATTTAGTCTATAATTCCAATTAAGAGCGCAGAAGAGTATTTATCAAACATTTGGGTCTTTATCCTTAGCTGTGTGTGTGAGAACACCCTGCACCCAAGAA
Source organism: Mesoclemmys tuberculata (assembly GCA_007922155.1). NCBI lineage: Eukaryota > Metazoa > Chordata > Testudines > Chelidae > Mesoclemmys > Mesoclemmys tuberculata. The sequence goes on from ML675601.1 coordinate 19,284,430, forward strand.
GAACCTCAGTGAAATCAAATGGGCTCTACACGAAAGATCAGGGACTTGGTTTGGACAAAACAAGTAGAAAGACTAGTATTTCCATGATAAAAGAAGTAGAAAGAATAATATGTCTGTGACAGGTCTGGCAATTTCCTGCCATATCCCTGGGAGACCATACTGAATTAAGTACAAGCATCTCTGGGGTCCATTGTATTAAATGAATGGTTTATGTATTGGTGAAAGAGAAATAACTAGTGATAACCTATTGTGAATAAATGGATGGTGCTAGCTCCAATGTAAGTTATGCCCATGCAGAAGCACAGATCACAAGAGAGAGAGGTTAAAAAAACCCATACCACCACCACCAGAAAGAGGAGGGACTCTCTCAGGAGCTTGCGTCACCACTTTGGAAGGCTGGAACTGAAATCTGTTTCCATTAACTGTGGGGAAAACGCAGTTGTGGGATTTGAAGGACCGACACCTACCAGAGCCCAACTGGAGTTGAGGTGATCTCTGGCAAGCTGTTTAACATGTGTGTAGGTTCTTTTATTGTTTTTAATGTTTTCCCTGTAACACTTTCACCTTAAGAATGAATACTTAAGAATGAATATGCTTGCTTATGAAGAGCTGTGGGATAACTAATAACTGCAGACCATTATGCTTTTCATGGCCTCTGGAGAGAAGGCAAAGCACAGTGTAACTTGCTGGGAATATCATACTGCAGGCAGGGAACTTTGCAGCCTGGCAAAATCCTGGTCAGGAGGGAGAGAGACAAAGGTCTCTACCAAGAGAGGTGATGGTTGAGGAGTCTACAGTGGAGAAGTGACAGGAGCCAAACGAGAGGTGATGGGAGCCTACAGTGGATGCCCTTGGTGAACCATGAAGGGGGAATACAGATACAGTTGCCCTGAACCAAAGGCAATGTTTTTCTATGATATATATATGGCTCGCATCACCATAGTATTGACCACCTAACAATTTTTAATATATTTATCATCACGACACCTCTTAGAGGTAGGATGGTGCTATTCTACAGATGGAGAACTGAGGCACAGAAAGCTTAAGTGATTTGCCTAAGGTCACACAGGAAGTCTGTGGCAGAGCAGGGAGTTGAAGCTTGTTCCCCCACATTCTAGGCTAGTATCTTAATCACTCACAGACTTTCTAAACAGATGAGAAAGGAGACGGATTACATTTCAGACTTGCCAACCTTTTAAGTGCCCACTTAATATTAAAGTTACTGGAATCACTGTTAAAAATAACCATGCTATGTTTCAGCAAAAGACTATCAATATGTTTTTAAGCAATTTGATTCAAATCCCCTGAGACTTCCCATAATTAAATTAGGCTCCAAATGCTCAGATCAATAAAATATACATACAGACTGCTCTTGTACCAGGTTTTCTAGGTACAATAGATACACAGAAAGAAGACAAAGTTATTTCTCATTAGATTTATCTTGTTACAAGTCCACTCATATATTAAACACAAGCCAATGGAGGGAACATGACCATTCCTCCATGGAACAGAAACTAGTTATTTACAAAAATTCACAAAGGCAAATATGGCTACTTGATAGTAAATTTTCCAAGATGTCTCAACAGCTGAATGACACTGAAAAGCATCCTTAGAAAGAAAATAGTGCTATGAAATTTATGATAGATAGAGGCACACTTACTTGAAGTGGGTGTAGTGGATAATTAAGCCATACTTCCTGTAGCTCCTGCAAACATTGAGAGATGCTTTTAGTGCTCAAGGGAGACATTTCACAAATTCCGCGGTACTAAATAAGATGTCATTGCTTGAAATACTGAACTATTTCAGATGCTGACTCTGCTTACTGCAAATTCAACAGTGCTGGCAATCTCATTTTTTAAATTGTGTATTCACTACTCAAACTGCCTGTAGTTCTCCCATTTAGCTTGTATTGAAAAGGCAGAAAAATCTTCGAACCAAATAAAAACTGTTTAAAAAATAAAATTAAAAAATATTTGTTTATGCTAATTGTCTAACTTTAGTTCCCGTTGCCTTCTCACCAGCTAGTTTAAATGTGACCCAAAGCCAAGACTAAAACCAAGTCATGTAGGCTTTTTTCATTACAACATTCTGAAGCATATAAACACTGAGATTCAACGTGCTACAAAATACTTTCATTTCTCATAAATATTGTTTGTCATTACAAAGGCTCTGAGACTTCAAAGAAGAAAAATAAAATTTAATTGATTCCCTGACCATTGTGTTGGTGCTCTCTTCAGTAATATAACTATAATTTATATGCACGAGCACCATAAATGCCCTGTCACCAAATACTAAGTACTTTTTGAATATGTAAGATGACTGAATCCCTACTCCAAAGGGCTTACTAGTGAATTTCACAAAAGGCATAAGTGTGTACGCCGAACAACGGGAAGGAAGAAGAGGGCAACGGTAATAAGAATGTGTTGTTACATAGGATAGTGATGTGTACAACCCCATGGTTCTAAATAAAACATCTTCAAAACATAAATTAACAAATAAATATCAGCAAACATCAATCCTCAATGGCCTTCTGCTTAGCAAATATGGAGCAGATCTTAACTGTGTGGTTGGACTGATGGTGGTTGAAACACCTAGTTTTAACACTTGCAGATCTACAAAGAAATAGTTCTTTATATATATATATATATATATATAAAATGTCACTAAAACAGTGTTTTTGTTATATACATGGCATATACTGAATACTTGATGGTATAAATTTAAGTCAGGTGAACAGTCATGGGGAGTAAGACTATACATTCAGTATAAACTCTACTGTGTCATGATGGCTTGTTATGACTGTACCTGCGACCAATGTATTAATCAATAAAGATTTTTTTTTAACAAAAAACAAAACAACAACAAAAACCACTCATGGATAAAAAGACCATCCTACACTTATGCTGTTAAAACCTTTGTCCTATATAATCATATATTTCCTATTTTATTTACTCTTTACATAAAAAACAAAGCAAAATCCTACATTAAAAGAATGTTAAAGTTGCAAGGTCAAGCACTCAAAAGTCAGGAAATGTCAGAATTAGGGTTGCTTGTGAAAGGCAAACAAAATGTACTTTTTATGTCGGTTTTTTTTTTTTAAATGTAATTTCCTAATTTAAAAAAACTGATAAAAAAAACAGAAATTCAATAATTTAGAAATATTGAACCTAAAAAGATTAGCATCTAAGTTGGAACTTTCAAATCTGTAGCACAAACCTCTACCATTTGTAATAACTGTTGAAATGGAGTTTCTACAAGATTCATGCATTATTTGATTTTCCTCATATAAGCCCATGAGCAAACAGCATCAAATTCATAAAGTATGCTGTTTCCAACAGGACTAGTACAGCTCAGTATCATAAAAAGCTGTTTTCATTACCTTTGAACTAAAAAAACCTAGATGTAGTATATTCTCTTTCAACCGCCAAATATAAAAATTATGATTTTAATTAAACCACCAAAATTAACATGTAAATGAACAAAAAGTTTTCTAAAAATAATTCAGCCAGCAGGAAAAGATACCTTGTCATTAAACAGCAAACGTCCAAATAATTGTTTGGCTTCTTCTAGGCTTCCCTCAAGGTAAACAGCTCCTATATGGAAGGAACAATATACCATAAAGTAAAAATGCACTAGTATTCAGAAAAGTACAAAACAGAGATATTACAGATCCCTGCCTAAAAGAGGAAACAGCAGTTGAGATAAGCCAAATCACAAGTTTCTCTCTCTCTGTAATTAAAATGCATAATGAAATTTTTTCTGAGAAATGTAGAGTATCAAGCTTTTTCATAAAAATTAGCAGTGTAAAACAAGAGAACAACCAAGCAATTCTTACAATCCATGTTACATCAAATGATACAAAGTAATATACCAGAACAATGAACTTTAAAAGCATTATGCTAGAAGTAAGTCTGTTTTCATAAGTGTCTTCAAGTAATCAGGTACTTAAAATTCTCTCACACACCTGATATTACATTTATAACCAAGAAATAACTTACAGCAGCCAGGAAATAAATGACATTTATTTTGCTCCTTTTACATTCTCATATGTTGCACATAAATTTTTGCCAGAATTACTCCCAGCATTCCAAACCCATCAATACTTCCCACCCCCAATAATAGTACAATATATATTTTCCTCCACATTGGGATTTGTTTTTTTAATTTGGAATAGTGTATTGAATATTGGTGTTTTTTAAATAAAATTACTTGTGTCATTGTTCTGAATATTGGTATTCCTAAGACCTTGTAGCAATTTTATATAGGAATGAAGTTTACCTGATATTTTGGTTCCTTTAGTAGTTTTAAATGGAAACAAACCTTTTGATATGGGATCATAGGGGAATCTTTCTTCTTTTGTATCATGTAGCAGGTGTGCATGGCCGGCCCTTCATGGACCCCTCTTTGAGGCCCATGGCCTAACTACACCCTGCCCCAGGAAAAAAGCAGTGAAGGTCTCCAGATCTTCCTAGAGTTAAAAGGCTCTGTTAAAAGGAGCTGCTGGGACTTAGCAGGTCAATTTTTGGCTGAGACCTGAGCAGCAAAGAACGGTGCTCCACTTTGGCCACAGGAGCCTCAGAGATAACTAGAAGTCAAGTTCTGGCTGAATTTTGCTTTCTGCAAGGAGAGAGAGTAGATCTGAGAACTGTAACCCTAAGGTAATAGGTGAAAGGAAAGAGACCCAGTGGGAAAAAGTCCAGGGAAAACAGAAGCAGCTAACTGAAGGAGTAAAGGGAGCAGTGTGTGACTGTTGTTCATAAGGTCCTTGGGCAGGGACCTGGAATAATGGATGGGCCTGTGTTGCTGCACCGGCTCCTGGGGAAGCGGTCTAAGCACTGGCTATTGTCAGAAGACAGGATATTGAGCTAGATGGACATTGATCTGACCCAGTATGGCCGTTCTTATGTTCTAAGCCCTGAGAAGAGGATAAGGCATGTTTAGAAGCCCAAGCAAAGGGCTGGAATTTAAAGGGCTTGGGGACAGGACTGAAGACCCTGGTAAGGACAGAAAGACTGTTTGTTGAACTCTTGGTTACTCCCCTAGAAGAAGACTGAACTTGAACGACAATGTGGCTGGAGAGTTGGGGCAGTGAGAACATGTGAAGTCAAAGAGTCTCCAGGTAGAAAGTCCTAGGGACATTGCTCTATCACAGGGCAGGGAAGGACTCAAAATTAGTGCAGACGGGGCTGAGAACTGAGCCCAGAGACAGAGCTGAAGACATTTTAGGCAGAGCAATAGTCCTTGTTGGACCTTTGTTACCTCAGAAGGGATCCATTCATGCATACTGACTGTGTTTGGCCAGAGGCCTGAACTAAAGTCCTGCCTAGTGAGGACAGTAGCTGACAAGGAGCACCAGAATGTTCCCCAATATCCCATATAGTACAGATTTCATGTATCTAGTCTACTGATTCATTTACCTTCTCAATTATGCCCACTAAGAAATGAAGCAAGTTATTTATGTCAAGTTTCTTATGACCAGGCTTAGTGTTAGTCTGAAGGATCCGTAATCAGGTCTTGATTCTTGACCCCACTATTTTCCCACAGCCTCCGCCACTTGTCTTTTGGTGACAGTCCTGAGGTTTTAAGAACTTTGGTCACAAACCAGAAAGGGTCCCTGGACTGGGGAGTTTGGAGATCTTCACAGATGTGCAAGTCTGGGTTCATTATTGCAAAGATCACCACATCCTAAGACAGGGGAAAGCAGCTGATGATCCAAAAAACTACCATACCATACAATTACTATGTATAACATATAAGTGCTTGGAAAGGATGCTACTCCAGAGATTTACATTCATCTCTGAGGATTACATGCCCTGTGAACAATCTAGGTTCACCCAGATGAAGCACCTGGTGATCAGGTATTCACACTGACAACCCACATTATAGCCAGCTATTAACATGAGATCAAAACAGCAACTGCCTTTGTGAATTTATCCTTTGCATACAACATGGTTTGGTGGGACAGCCTGCTTCTGAAAGTGTCAAAAATAGTGCGCTGCAGAACAACACTGTGTCTACTGACACTTATGTTCACCAATCACACATTTCACGTACGTCTAATCAGCTGACCTTGTCTACTGAACAGCAGGCAACCTCAGGGATCCATCTTGTCACTATTACTCTAATATTTATATGAACAAAATGCCTCTGAGCCTGTGTGATTGAATAAACTCGTGTTCAAACTCTACATACTATTGTACTTATGTTTGTACAAGGTATACCTGGTGATGTTTTGGCACACTGAACCCATCTGACATCCCATTCCCCATATTCACCACTTTTATATGGCTATGATATCTTGTGAAAGAAGCATGCCTTGAGGTATCATTTGAAAACTCAATCTACTGAACAATAATATTTTAGCACAATATGTGTGGCAACTTTATATGTGAAGTTAAGAGACACTACTGTATAACAATGATTTTACTGTAATATGTTACAAAGTTAGAAAAGTTGGCTCAAACTAGTTTTTCAGAGACAAAGGCACACTGACACACCAGCTAGATGCTAAGAGGCCATTACTTGTTTTTTCAGAAACTCACCAATTGTGGAGTTGTAAAAATGAAATTTACAATTCACCTGAAGGACAGTTGGCAGTTCATGGGACTGCCTGACTCCATGACCCAGCAAAGGGTCACAGTATTAAAAGGAGACACAGTGGCCCCATCACCTCTTTCCCCCCCATCTCTACTCCTGGCAGCAAGATCACTTGAAAGACAGTAGGAACATCACTGAACTGTGAGGAGTGGTCCTAGCCAAAAGGCTTTTCAGTTATTATGAACTGCTGAAGGTTTTCGGGAGAGGGAAACCTTTTTGCTTTCAAATGTTATTTAGTTTGGTAATGCTTAGGAAACAGCTTGCGTGTTTATCTTTTATTTCTTTCGTAACCAATTCAGATCTTTATGCCTTATCACTTATAATCACTTAAAATGTCTCTCTCTCTAGTTAATAAACTTGTTTTATTGTTTTAACTAAACCAATGTGTTTTGGTTGAAGTGATTGGGGAATCTCTACTCACGTTAACAAAGGCTTTGGTTTCCTTTGATGACATGACAATGCATTGCTTAGTAGTGTGCTGGATAAGTACAAAATGCATATTTCTTGGGGTGCAAAGTTGGGACTAAGAATCTGTGGTGTCATCCTGTATGTAGTTCATGAGTGGCTGGGACAGCATTCATGTAACTGTTAGGAGTGACTTTACATACTAGTGAAAAAGGCACCCTGGGCTGGAGAGTTAAAGGGCCACAGAGGTTCAACTGTCCAGATTATACCCAAGGAAATGTCACAGATGTATCATTTAAAAATTTACAATTTGATAATCAATAACATTAAGGCAAAACACACAGTAGTGTTATATGTGACGTTATAAACATAAGCCAAAGTCATGACTAAAAGTATGTTTTCCAGGGGAATGGCCAAACCTGTTCCTCAGAAACAAAGGGTTATCTGATGCCTCAGCCAGATGTAAACAAGGCTGATATCAGGTAAGGGTCTAAGTGGCCATTCTTTGGCGGGAAAGGGGGCAGGGGCCCCAAAAAACCCCCTACATTTTAGCAAAGAAACAGCATGGAGTTTTCTTCCACACAGATTACCTGTCATCTTGCTGCCAGCTGAAAATGCTTCTCAAAAGGGGAGAGGGGTAACAATAAAAACAATAAAAAAGAAGAGGCAGACACACCAAGAATCTCTCTCTCTCTTCATGCCCATCACATTGACTGAACCTGAAGAGACAAAGGAAGCTGCAGTCGGACTCTAGGGGAGGATTCCTGACCTAAAGAGTTTGCTTAGTAAGATTGCTGAAAACATGGTGAAAAAACTGTGCTTTGAACCTAATGTAGTTTAAGTTAGGCACCAGGAAGTGTTTTATCTTTAGTTTCTTGTAAACATTTCTGACTTTGATGCCTCATTACTTGCACTCCCACTTAAAAATCTCTCTGTTTGTGGTTAATAAACTTCTTTTACTGTTTTATCTAATTCAGTATGTTCAATTTGAAGTGTCTGGGTAACTCCATTTGGGGTAACAAGATGTGTGTATATTATTCCCTTAAAGGAATAGTGAACTTAATATATTTGTGCTGTCTGGGAGAGGGCTGGGCAGTACAAAACATATATTTCTGGGGGGAAATCTAAGACCAGGAGTGTGTTGGGGTCACCTGTGATAATTTTTAAGGCTGATAAGAGCCAAGATGTGGCTGGCTGGCTGCAGCACACACAGACATAGTTGGGAGTGACTTACATGCTGGAGGCTGTTTATGAGGAGTCCAGGTACGAGGCTACAGCAACAAGGCCTTGTAAAGGGCAACTCAGGTTACAGGGGTGACATAGCTACTCATTGGTCTGGATTGAACCCTGGTATGTCACACTCAGTCATGGAAACGTGGATATATGGATCATGTCATGCACTTCCACCCAACTGGAACTCATCCTCCCAAATCTGAAAAAACTGGAGGAGTGCTATTGGTTATGGTGACTCAGACCAAACCCTTGGAAAAACATCTGTGTCCATTTTTTCACCTGAGCAACCAACTTGCAAAGAAGCACCTGAATGAAACCCTATGCAACACCAAACTCAGGCTCAAATATTTCCTGAAATATCTTGGGAGTGATTCTGGGTCATAGCCTCACATACCGCCAACATCTGACAAAGACCACTGCCAAGATAAATGCAGGAGTAATAAAATTCACAAACTAGCTGGGATCATTTGGAGCACAGACACTCAGGCCTCATGGAAAGCCCCCTTGGTCATCATCTTCTCAGGAGCTGAATAATGTGTGCTAATATGGGCAGTTAAAAGTGCATACAAAACCTATCAATGTGCAGTTGAACACTTATGAGAATTGTCACAGGATTGCTGAAGTCAACAACAGTCTAGATTCTTGTCCTCACACATATCTTCTTACCATCCCTTCGAAGAGAAGTAGCAATAATACGAAAATATGACTGTGATAACACACCCAGATTATAGGAAAATAATAAACTAATAATACTACTAACAATATTGATAGCAATTTATGTTATGGCGGCTCCCAAGAGCCCTAACGAGAATGGTGCCCCCACTGTGATGAGTGGTATACAGCCACACAAGAAACTGCACACATCCTTCATCAAAGAACACTCTAATTTATATGAACATGAACGAAGTGAGTGTAAAACAACATGGGGTGAGGTGGAAGGAGGGAGGAGTCACTGTAATAAAGCCATGCAATTACTCAGGGTAGATAGCACACAACTTGGTGGATTCATATCATCTATATTTTACCTCTACATAAATAATTTTATACTGCACACAAAAAAAACTATGTTTCAAGAACATTATTCAGGTTGCAAAGAAAAGAATGCAAACGTTAGGAAATATCAGAATTAAGGTTGCCTGGGCAACCCTGAATTGGGACCTTTGCGCATATCCATATAGGATTTAATGAAATTAGGAAATGCCAAAGTTAACTTTTGAGGGCTTGACTTTGCAATCTTCATAATGTTCCTTTAATGTTCTTTGTGTGATATTTCCCAGGTTTTCAAAAAGATAAAATGAAAAAAGCAAAAGAGGAATTCCATCATGTGGCATCATGTTGACACCTACACTGGTCATCAGCAGGGTTGGATCCTTTATATCCACTGCACAAAACTCCGCCACTTGAACTGACAGAGTAACTGATAGCTATAGTATGCTTTCACAGCTCCTTGTTTGATCTTAGTGTTGCCCACCCAGTCAACTGGCTACTGTTCCATCCACCCCTCACTCCTTGTTTCCCCATCAGCTCCCAATTGTAGACTCAATACCCAACTAGTCACAACCTCCTCCCCACCCCAGCTTCCCAGGCCCACCCCAGCTTCCCTTGCCCAGCCAGTCCCAGTTTCTATCCCGCACTTCTAGTCCCAATCGCAGCAGACTTTTTGTCTCAATCATGTCTTTTCTTCCTCCTCTTCCCCATCTGGAGTTTGTTCTCTCTGAATTCAAATCAGACCAGGCTTACTCTTCCACACTGCTCGGGTGCCAGGAGAGACAGGCTCCCTGCTATCAGTTTCAGTGCCCAGCCCCATCCTTGATCACAGCAGTTGGAAAGAGCTATTGCAGAGAAAGCCCAGCTTTGCCCCTGTAGCCCAGGGCTGGAGGGAACAGGCTCAGGTGCTCTGAGGAGATGGCATACATGCTGTCTAGTCACAGCAGAAGCTGTGAGAGGACGGAGCACGCTCAGTTGCTCTGGGGAGATTGTGTACACACAGTCCAGGCAGCACGAGGAGCTGTGAGAGGCTTGCACACACCCAATGGGGGCGGAACGTTTGGAGTTTTTAGCTGCTAAAATTAAAGACCTCTTTATTGAGCATGTGTCAACTGTGATTTAACTTGGTCAAATCTGGGCCAGTTTTCCACAGGGATGACAAAGGCACGTCCCTGACACAAAACCTCTGGCAAATTTTCAGTCCCTTCTCCAAAGCATGGGAGAGCTAGAGCTGTTCAAAGAAAAGGTCACCAGAATTCTTTAACACGAGCAAAATAATGCATCTTCCTAAGCATCATTCTCAGAAACAGCCTAATGGTTTTGGATGAAATTTTCTCAAAAAAAATCAGTCTAAGGCAGACACTCAGCATGGAAAATGTCAGACCAAGCAGTTGCAGTTTCGCAAAGTTATAAGCAACTGAAAACAGGTCTTATAATAAGAAGTGTCAGGTAATCTTAAGACATATACAATAAATACATTACATATAAATATACACATACAATATGTACATATGTAAACAAACAGTGATCTTTACTAGCCTTCTAAGCAGCCTTTTATGTGGCTTTTCCACATACTGATGCCAGCTGATTACATATTTTTATATAGGTTTAAGCAGACATTTTACATTTTTAAACTATTGACACTTTGTTCCATGCCTCTTTGAAAAGAAGCTTTTGAAATCCTAAAACCAGTGTAGCAGACACAACTGAGTAGGAGAAAAGGGATTTAGGAGAGCTGGTTGTGGGGAGAAGGTGGAACTAGGGAGTCAATAATCCAGCATATGGGGAGAAGGTATTTTCCCTTGGCTTTTTGTTTTTTTAAAATATTGATGCTCTGAATGAGTCACTAGTCTTTGGAATAACAGTTTGTGTTGTTTGTAGAACAGCTGGCCAGAGGCACATTATGCAAGTGTAAAATTCCAAGTCAGTACCAGACTGCTATTTATATTTTTGGCTATCATTTTTTGTTTTAAAATTTTCTAAAATGCACTTGGTATTTTAAATTTCCTGAAGATGGCGCCCCAGACCCCAATATATATTATTTTAATTGCCTCCCTCAGGCCTCCCAGTTTTTAGATATGGGTCTAATAAAAGCTTACTCAATGTGTAGCTTCCTGCACAGCTGTACTTGTGGCCAAACAGGTCTGTTTTCTTAGCAAATCAAAGGTCCCACCAATAACAACAACAGCAACAACAATAATAATCTCCTAGTGGGCTGAAACATGTAAGCTAAGCACAAAACACAAATCTATTGCTCATTCTCCTGTTTCTTTTTTTATTTTTAAATTAAAAATCAAAGCACTCATGAAAAGCAAAGCAGAGTTAAAAGGACAACTTGATCAAATGAAATGCAATATGGCCCAAGGCAGAACCCATATAGCTGTTGACATCTAAGTAAGCTACTATATATTTTTCAAGGCAGGACGAAATGCATGAAGAGCCTAAGTAATGCGTTAAAAACTGGGACTGACAGGGCTGAAGCAAAAGCCAATACATTTCCCTCCTTCTTTCCCCCCCCCCCCCCCGCATCCCTAAAACAGTTGAAATTTAGTTTAACTTGACACAGGTCAACATAAACATCTTGCTCCTCCAGTACGTAGGCCCTGCATACACCAGGGAAATTACCAACTACATTAATCACTAAATTTGCCATATCCCTACATTTGAACTGGTGTAACTAAATCAATGTAGTTACACCAGTGAAAACCCCTCAGGGAGATATGCTGCACTGATACAGAGTAGGGCTTACATCTGGTAGTTGTTTATGCTAGCAAGTTGTACCATTTTAACCACACCAATATGATCAGAACAGTACAAACCTTCTAGTGTGCATCCAATTATACTGGTATAAAGCTGCTTTATACCAGTATAGCTTTTCCCACCCAGGATGAGGAATAAATTATATCAGTATAACACACCTTTATATGGGTATAACTACATCCATACTAAGGACTGCAGTATTTCAGCATATTTCAGCAAATCAAAATCACCTCCCCAACCAAAATAGTTCAACTGGTACAAAAATTGGTTACCTGCCTTTCATAAAACGTAGTTACTTACCAGTAACTGTTGTTCTTCGAGATGTGTTGCTCAGATCCATTCCACTTAGGTGTGTGCGCGCCCTCGTGCACGGCTCTCCGGAGAACTTTTCCCTAGCAGCCCCCTGTAGGGGCCGGCTCCAGCGCCCCCTGGAGTCCCGCCCTCATGCGGCGGTATATAGGGCGCTGCCGGCCCCTCCCCTCCTCAGTCCCTTCTTTCTGCCGACTCCGACAGCGGGGACGGAGGGTGGGTGTGGAATGGATCTGAGCAACACATCTCGAAGAACAACAGTTACTGGTAAGTAACTACGTTTTCTCCTTCGAGTGGTTGCTCAGATGCATTCCACTTAGGTGATTCCCGAGCCATACCTTGGAGGTGGGTAGGAGTCAACGGCGAGCTGTCCTCAGCACAGCCCTGCCGAAACTCGTGCCCTCCCTCGTCCGCCAGCGCAGTGCGACATGAAAGTGCACTGGCGACCCGGCGGTGGCTTTGCAGACGTTGTGCAAAGGTGCCCACTACGGGTGTGGCCCGGCACTGGTTGAGGGCACTGTGATGACCTCTGAAAGTTGTGCTTCTCAGCAGCACCGAGCAGTACTTGATGCGTGTGGTAGTCCGCGGGGAGACACGCTGGTGACCTTTCCACCTGGATTACTGCTGTAACCAGAGATTCGCTTCCTGGCGCAGCCATGTAAGCCCCATACAAAAGGATGGGCTCATTACGTTTCAGTGAATGTGATCTCCTCACCTCCTTCCCGCCATATGGTTTGGAAAACATGGGGAGGAAATTTATCTTGATTACCATGAAAGATAGGAACCCATTCCGGGTAGAGAAGCCAGATGTTGGCGAAGTTGGACCTTGTCCTTATAGACTACTGTCTAGGGAAGCTCCAAGGTCCCGGCCTTAGCGCCGGAGGAGCTTCTTGCCGAAATAGTAGCCCCCCGGGGGGGGGGCTACCTTCTGCGAAAGCATGAGCTGGGGCATAGAGACGTGAGGACCAAAGGGAGCCCCCGAGCATGTCGAGAAGGCCAGGTCGGGATCCTGACGAGGCACCGGGTCGCGTGCCTGCAGATAAAACTCACTGCCCTGGTGAGGCAAGTAGCTGATCTGGGGGAGCCAGAACAGGTGCATCCCTTCGAGTAGGTGAAGGGAGGCCAAAACGCGCGACCCGTAAATCTTCAATGTGGACCAGGACTAGGCCTTGGGCTTTAGCTGGAGCAGATACTCCAGGATTGCCTGTGCCAGCAAGATTCTTGGCAGGCTACCCCAGAACTCTGTCCACAAGGTGGACCATGTTTACTTAACCCGATACGCAACCTGTGCGGAGGGTTCCTGCTGCCTAGCAGGGCTCGCTGTGCCTGCACCAAGCAGGCCCTCCCTCCTTCTGTCAGCAGGTCCAGGTGCAGCAGGTACCCCAGGTCCTGGGGGAACTATATGTCGGGGCGACCGGACGGTCCAGCAACATGCTGAACCAGTCCCGTGTTGATTAGGCTGGAGCAATCAGTAAGACGTCCGCCCCGACTTACCTTACCTGCACAGTCGGACACCGGGTCCGGACAGAGTGGGAGGAGACGCGCACTTGAGAGAGTCACATTTAGTCGATGAGGGGTGATTTGGAATCGACCCAGCCTCGCTACCCTGGGGCGAGCAGAGCCTTGGACACCCTGTGTCCCAGACCAATGCGACAAGGCCCAGTTGGAGAATACCCCACTTGGGGAGAAACACCGGCATGATCTACGGATGTCACAGCGGGAAAAGAGAACCTGCTGAGGCAATTCCCCTTGTCGCTCCTGTTCCCCGGGAGGTGAGAGGCAGTTAAGCGGAGAACATGCCTCACCGCGAAAACCAACGGACGGGGGGCTTTCTGCAGAGGATTGGGGAGTGTGCTCCTCCCCTCCTTTGCGCTGATGTGCCGGCGGCTATACCTTGACCGACGGAACCAGTCCCTGAACGGGATGCCACGCAAGACCTTCACCAGTGCAGGGAGGCTCGCACGGGTAGGGAATCCATTGGGTGGCTGTTCGGTGCCTGTAACAAGGCCACCCACCCTTGAAGCAATCTGTGTCCCAGGCGGCCCAGTGTTGCCACGCATGTGCAAGCCGCCAAGTGACCTAATAACTGCAGGCAGTGTCCTAGATGCTGTCGTGGACATTGTTGCAGCTGGAAACCGGCATGGACCATGACCCCGAAACTCGTGCGGGGGTAGGAAGGCTCTGGCCTGGGAAGCGCTCGCTAATGTGTAATGCAGCCTGCTGCACGTGGAGCAGGGGGAAGAGCAGGCCCCACGGTCCCCCACACTTAGGACCGGGATCTGTCCCAGGCCATCAAGACAATGCAGCCAGGGAATATCCGCATACGCTATGACTCAGGTGGGCGGCCCCCACGACTCTGCGTCTGCTGGTCACAGGTAGACATGAACTAAGAGCAGCCAGAAGCCCCCATTCCTGTCCCTACATACAAAGGATTAGAAGGCCTTGGCATGTGGAGCCTCAGAGAGCTGAGTGCAGTCCCAGAGTCCCTCAGACCATGGAGCTTCACAGTGGTCTGACCAGAAGGAAGACCAACCCATCGGAGGGGAAGCCCTGAACGATCACTGCCTCTCCTGGGACAGGCCCAAGGATTGCAGCCAGGAACGCCTCGTCGTGGCAATGGCGGAGGCTATGATCTCAGCTGCTGAATCAGCAGTATTTCTGAGCATCTAGGGTGCTGCTCCAGCACCACGAATCTCCCATCCAGGACAGTGGTGAAACCTGTGCCCTGCAATTCGTAACCACCCCAGAGGACTGAAGGTCGGTACACCTGACCTACAGGGCTGTCACGGACAATGAGCTGGGACACAGCACCCTGAATCCAGGGGCCGGGTCTTGAGTAATCAATAGCCTGGCCTTCCGGTCGGGAGATAACACTTCCCCCTGCCATCTTTGACGTAGAGGCGACGAATGGGGGAGGGGGGGGGTGTTCGATAGGGCCTCTTCGCCTCAAGGGCCCAATCGTGGACCCGTAGGGCCACCCACATCAGAGCTGCCACCACGAACCCACTGAAGAAGGCAATCTTGGCCTTCAGTGAGAGGTCACCTTCCTGAGCAGCTCCCAATGCGCCTGAAAACCTTCCGGCGGCGCCACGGGACCCCAGAAGACTGCCCTCCTGGGCAGGATGAGGGGAACTGCCACGGGACATCCCACGGGTGGTCACACCAAAGGAGTGCGCCGTGGTGGGTCTCTCCATGGGACCTGACTCCCTATCCAAAGAGCAGAGACCTTGTCCCGAACCGTAACAGTGCAGACCGCACTCCACTGCACGAGACAGGCAGCCCCAGTCCCAACTGGATGGCCATGGGGGCCCACAAGGCTGCCATTGCCACTGGGGCCAATGCAGGCTGACCGTGCCCCCACTGTGGGAACCCGGGCCACCCCACCTGTGGGCCCTGGCTGTCCCGCATCGCGGGTGCCGTACCTCGCCAGGGGTGTTCCCCCGCCTCCCACGGCATGGAGGACAGCGAGGACCGCCTCCCCTGCCCCAAGCGGTGCGGATGGGAGACGTGTTTTGGGGAGCTCCTGGCACTGACGTGCTGCCCTGCACCGAGGGCCCCGCAGTGTCGCTCACCCCTTGGTGATCGGGTCCAGCGTCACCCCGATCCCCGCAGTGCTGAGCCTGCCACGAGCACCCTTGGCTGTGGTCTTTGCTTAGCAACCGGGGTCCGCACCCCCTCTGCGTGGGTGGACCCCACTTTGCTGAGGAGGGAACCCCCAGCGCCCCCAGGCCCCACGCCCGTCCCAGGGGAGGGTGGGGGGAAAGATGTTTCTGAGCTGAGCCCTGCAGAGGCACAGGCATCTCTTTTTTTTTTTTTTTTTGCAGCTGCTGCTGCCGGCTTCTCTCCTCACTCCCAGCTGTCACTCGGCAGCGGGAGGAGGGGACCCACAGCCCCGCCTTCAGCGGAGCAGCACTGGGACCCGCACCGCACCTGGAGGGCGGGGGGGGGGAAGGAGGGGAGGGGAGGGGAGAAACACCCAAGCCCTGCCGCAGCATCGGGTCTCGCTCCGCTGTCAGGGAGGAGCCGACCCCGTAGCCTGGAGCACCGCAGCGGCTCCTGCCCCGATGCTGCCTCCCGGTGCCGGGGAAGGGGACCTCGCCGCGCAGCCCCCAGTGGAGCGGCAGCGGATCCGCGCTGTGCCCCAGAGTGGGGCGATCCCTCCTGGGGCTGGGAGCTCTGGAGGCACCGGGTGTCGCCCCCCCGGTGCCAGCAGGAGAGACCCAAAACACAGTCTCTGTTGCATCGGCACCGGGACCCGTGCCGGGTCTCGGTGCCGGGGGAGGGGTGACCCTCCAACAGCTGAAGCTGCCCTGGGTCCCGTGCCCCACCTCAGAGCGGGGGCGGGCCCTTCAGCAGGGGTCCAGCAGCAGCACCGGGACCCGCGCCGGGTCTCGGTGCCTGAGAGGGGGCGACCCCGCAGCCCCACGTCCTGTAGGCGGGTCCCGCCCCGTGCCTCAAGAGGGGGGGCGGACCCTTCGGTGCCGAGACCAGCACGGCACCGGGTCTCGCGCTGCATCCAGGAGCGGAGGCGGACTTGAGGGGGGGCACGGCACCGGGTCCTGCCGGTGCCGACCCTTTGCTGACACCAGCCACGGCACCGGGTCTCGCACTGCCCCACGGAGCAGGAGCCTCGGTGCTGGGCGGGGGGGGGGCACGGCACCGGGTCCTGCAGGGGCCGCCCCTTCGGTGCCGGGACCAGCAACGGCACCAGGTCTTGTGCCGGGAGAGGAGAGGGGGGGCACGGCACCGGGTCCCGCCGGGGCCAACCCCTCGGTGCCGAGACATTCCGACGGCAGCCAGGAGTCCTCCCTGGTGCCAAGTCCTCTCCTCGGTGCCGAGGACTTACCTTCGGCTCCGGGTGCTCCACGGCAACCGAGGTCCTGCTAGCGACTGCTCGGTGCCGGGCCCGTCCTGGGGGAGCGCCTCGCTCACCCCCATGCCGTCCAGCGGGAGATCGCTTCCCCGTACCGGGGGTCTCCACCGCTCTTCGGGGGGACCCAACGCGGGCTTGCCCCGGGGCACCATCCCCTTCTCCCTCGGCGGAGGGAGGGGGGGGAACGGAGGGGGCGTGAGCAGGCCGACAAGGCTCTGCTGCCACAGAACCTCCGGTGCCGACGGCGTTGGCAGGGGCACTCTCCCACTCCAGGAGTCGGGATTGGCACCCTGCATGGGGATGCAGGCTCCGGAGAGGACTCGACGGGCCGTGGCTGGTGCATCCCCGCCCTCGACCC